>OZ018417.1:11745587-12366275 GCA_963969595.1 Neckera pumila | reverse complement strand
CGATGGAGGAGGAGCCCGGGGATTGGAGACTGTGAAGAAGAGGCGGAATTTTGGTTAACGATGTGGATATCTCGTTGCATTGGAGATTTTCGGGCTGGTGAATGTTCTTATTCGGGATTGCGGTGGAGGAGACCGTGGAAACTGGTGAACAGGGCAAGGAACGTTAGTGAGAACTTGAGGCCTGCTTCGGCACTGTGATGGAGCACTCCCGGAGTAGTGTGAATTCCTCAAAATCGCGCTTTTGTTTTGAATGATTGTGGCATTGCGCTCGCGTGCATGCTTAGCACGCGTTTTCTTCACTTGTAGTCATGGTGCGGCGCCATGGTTGGCAGCTTCCTGCTCACACTCTTCAGGTAGCTTCGCATTCCTCTAGAGTATTGCTTCTCTGGGAATTTTTGTTTTGTTTTCCCCAGGGTTGACGTTCTTCTCGTAATTCACGCAAGTGTTGGCATTCTCAATGTTTCTGGTCTGCTGTTCGGATTCAAGCGCTTTGTGATTCTGCTGGTTTTAGTAAAGTTGAACCAATTTTTTTAGCATAATTATGAAAAAGTATATTACTTTCACTGTGACATAATGTCCCGTCTAAGGGAAACGCAAATTGCAGAGCGTCGTAGCTTGAACGCTTTCCACGTGAAGGTCCTCTGTACTAGTTATAGTGAGATTTATATAACCAAGAGAACACACCATTTCCTAGCTATTGAGAATTACAATCAAGTCATATAATTCGCATCATTGAGAATGTTGCTTGCTTCCTTTCTAACTTTTAGGTTTCTCATCTCAGGTGGCGGCAATTACGGTCTTCTTTCTACTTGCGATCGCCTTCTATATATTTTTGGCGCCATTTCTTTGGTATAAAGGATTAGTAATCGCTGCATATGCAGTCTACTCTCCTGTGGTAAGCTTTCACAATTACATCTTGGATACAGTATGGAAATGCTACTTTGGATTGTGACTGCCTGTCCTATAAGCTCAAATTGCTTATAGGACAATTTGTGACAAATTTCGGAGTTGCTGAATGCTTGAGACATGATGCCTCTAGAGCCAGTGTGTTTGTGCGTATTGGATAGTTCACTTGAGAATTGACTTTTTGATGAAAGAGGTCTATTAAGTAAAGTTCTGCTGTGCTTTTCCGATTAACTAGACCAATTCAGTGGACTTCTGTGAATTCATCGATTGAGTTCCTTGGAGTATACATGATTCATGTTGGCCCTTCATTCTTTGCAGGCTTTTGCGGTGTTTACATTATATGTTCGATGCACGGCAATCGATCCTGCTGATCCCGGTGTGATGGATTACAAGCAACGTTGGAAACATAATGAAAAGGACCTGTCGGAGTCGTCATTGGGGATCATTCCAGGGCCCTTGTCCCTCCACCCATCCGACCTATCATCCGTGGCGCCATCTGTGAAAGGAGCTGAAAACAAGGAGGCTTCATTGGAGGAAGGGCAGCTGCAACGACAAAGACCGCCTAGGATTTGCAGCTGTGCCGGCCTGTGTGGTTTGCTGTGTGGCTGGACCGTAGCCCCAGATGACTGTTGCAATTTTTCCGCTCCACCGCAGCCTGTTGTGGAGGACGAGATATTGTTTTGCACACTTTGTAACGCCGAGGTAAGGTTTTGTCTCGAAACTCTGAAGACACCGAACGGTTTAAAGAATGCAATATGTAGAGATGTAAGTTAAAAAAATATTTCGCGCTAAGCAGTGTGACTCTGAACGGATTTTGAAGTGCTGTTGAGCAACAACTGATGTAGAAACTCTTTCATAATGCTGAACCACGGGTTTTATCTAGAGGTGTTTGGCCTTCCTTGATCCGATAACCCTTTGCGGCGCGAGTTGCATCTGGGAGCGTGACGATACGCTCCGGGCCAGCCTCTTGGTTGGAGCAGTTGATATCCTATCAAGTGGCCATTATGATCCAGGGGAATGAGACTCGAACAGCTCGCAATGGGATTGGCAAATACGAGAGTTAAGTGTGGTTTGTTTCTATCAGGCTGATTTTTAATCTTGTTGAGGAAACGGATATGACAGGTTCGCAGGTTCAGCAAGCACTGTCGAAGTTGTGATAAGTGCGTGGATGGTTTTGATCATCACTGTCGAGTAAGCTTGTTCTCTCATGAAATTAGTAGGGTCGGTGTAAATTTAGGTTCTCTTGAAGATTGGTACGTGCAGATAGTAGGATTTGAGTTCATTAATTGATCGTCCACAACAGCTGTAGACTATTCGTTAGTATTTTATCACATAAGATATTTCCGGTGACTAAGAGAAGTCTGATTGTCTACCTTTAGGTCGATTGCAGAATTGCCTGACATTCAGCATTGTTTACATAGCTAAGACATTCCAATTTTATCTTGTTTGAGCGTGCAGTGGTTAAACAACTGCATTGGGAAGAAAAATTACAAGACATTTGTAGCACTGATGTCCTCGAGCCTAATTCTGGTAATTGTACCTTCCGATTCGCCGCCCCAGTGAGCTGTTATTATGGGATATTCTTACCATCATCGAATGAACCTAGATCTTACTTTGTGGAAATCATTTACACGTTGGAGGTGTTTTCTAGCTGTAACAGTGGACTTAATCCCCTTATGGCATGCTCTGAAATGAAATGGCCTCATCCTTCTCCACAACCGGAAGTCTTTCGGTTGATTACAGCTTGATATGAGAGACTCTGCGTCTACTCGAGATCTGAGTTGTAGGATGTATTATAACGAATTTTATTCTCTCTTTTTGTTGTGCAGCTTATAGTGGAAGGGATCGTTGGAACAGCAGTGTTTGTACGCTGCTTTGTTGATAGGCAACGTCTAGTGGAGCAAGTAATGGATAAACTTGGGAATGGTTTTACAAGGGCCCCGTTCGCATCTGTAGTGGTATGATCTCATCTAAAGGGGTTATAGTTTGTATTCAACTAGGCCAATAATTTGGTGACTGGTTTTCTATGTTTTTCCTGAGTGCTCCATTTCCTGACTTTTTTGTTGCTAAATGAATCAACAGTTATACTCTGGAAGCGTTGTGAGGATGGAGAAGAGTAAAATCTTAGATGTCTAACAAATGAAGTTAGTCGAGGTGATTGCTTTGGTATTAGTGCCAGGATATGTTCCCTTGAATCCTGAGGACTGAAGACAGTGAGAGGGATTGCAGCTAATATAATAGTTCCATCCCATACAGAGTTTTAACCGGAGTGCTGTTCAGCTTAGGACATGCCATCATTTTCTCAAGAACTGCTGCAATTTTGCACATTTATGAGGCCATGGAATGTGCGTGCTTATTAGTGCTCTTAAAGCTGCAAGCTTGTGAAGTATTTGACATGTCCATGTTTAATGCAGGCTGTATGCACTGCGGTGACCTTGTTAGCGTGTATTCCATTGGGCGAGCTTTTCTTTTTCCATCTTATCCTTATTAAGAAGGTGAGTTGAATTGCTACTTTCCATATGAGAAAATCAATTTGCATATTCGTCTGTACGGCATGCCTTAGGGTGAAGAACTTCTCTACAAATTGAATTTGTCGTCGTGAAGATAAAACTCTTTCATTGCCAGAGATTTCTTTGCTATATGGAGAGTGTTCCAAGACAGTGCTTTCGCGATGCTCCCTCTTTCTCTCACTCTTCAGTTAGTCAGTCAGTTGGGTCACGCATCTTCTGAGGGCTTCTTTGATGTTCCGTCAGGGAATCACCACGTATGAATATGTAGTGGCTGTGCGGGCACAACCGGGAGAGTCACCTGTTGAGGATGAGGTAACCACAACTGCCAGCGGGTCAACAGTTCCTGATATGAGCAGATCAAGCTCGCTAGGACATCAACAACATGGTTGGTGTACGCCACCTCGCATATTTGTAGAGCATCAGGTAAACATTTCTTTTTTATTTAATTCTATTTCTCTGGAGGCCTGGACTCTTTCCTAACTATTAATGGAATGAGAAGGTTCTGACAACCCTTTCAATCTTCAAGTGTTTTGTGGTAAGTTGAGGATCATAAGTTGGTAGCATTAGTTGAGTTGGACATTTTTTTTCTGCGTTGGTTAATATGTTATTTTGTGTCTAATACGATCTGCAACTTCACAACTGGCGATCGATCGTAAGGTTGGCGTTGCTCTCGTCTGTGGTCCACCCTTGTTTGTGTGCTTAGGTAGATTTTTGGAATTTATACGACATGCTTTCGATCGTCCTGGATTTAGTATACAAGTAAATATAGGAGATTGCTAAGTAATCAGATTGCTAAATGACCGAAGAGAATTGTATGATGGCTTTCCAGTAGAGAAACGTTGTATCGCTAAATTATGGCTATTTGCAGGATGAAGCGATTCCACATTCAGCATCTGGCACATTGTCTGCCACCGGGCGCCCTGAACAACAGAATAATCCTCCAAAGAACAAGCCTGGAAATGTGAGAATCAGTGCTTGGAGACTTGCAAAGCTCAACAAAGCGGAGGCTACTCGTGCAGCAGCAAGCGCCCGGAAAGCTTCGTCTGTTTTACGACCAGTACCACCTCCTGATTTGGAAGTATTAAATGAGTCCGATGAAAGCTACACCAGTAATAGCAGTCAACATAGTATTGGGAGCACCGAATTCGGTACACCGCTTGAACTATCCCAGAGAAATAGTGATGATGTCAGGAGTTCCATGTCCTTGTCTCCGTACAAGTCGGAGCTTCCAAAGATACGCACGGGCAGGGAGCCAGAAGTATTTGGGGTGTGGTCCAAGAGCTTGGGAATGGATTTGAAGGGTTCAGGCAGCCAGACGTCGTCATCGAGATCTTCTTTTATTGGCCGACGCCTTGTCGATGCTGCCTCAAGGTTTTCTGCACCGTCAGAATCTTCTGCACCAAAACAGCCGGAAGCAGATTTCACGTCTCACCCGGTTGACCCTTCCGGCAGCAGGGTTAAGACCCTCCCCAAAATTGCTAGAGCAATTGGAGCTACCCTGAGTGATGGATATGACGCCTCTGCCGGAGAGACCACTGATGACATGAGACGTCCTGCAAAGGGAAGAATGATGTTTATCCGAGAAAGCCAGCTCTCACCGGCAGGTTCTACAAGTGGACATAGTTTAGATCCTAGAGCAACGAGCCAGTTCAGAGGAGTAAGATCGGCATCCAGGACTATCCAGTTCAGGGGTCGAGGAATAAGCACTTCCGTCCTGTCTGCATATCAAAGCAGATCAAGCAGAAGGCCTGCATCCTCATCCTTTTCATCAGAATCAGATGCTGATCTTGCCCACCCAGATGTAGGACCTTATCCCACAACAGGTTCAGGAGTAGTTTCTTCTCAAAGATTTCCAAGTAGACACACAGGGAATTTGCAAGTAAACGAGCCCTCTATCTTTTTTAGTAGCCCACTCATGCCTATTGGGGAGGCAATTAGGAGACCCCCGTCCACAAGTAACCAACCTCCCAGACCCCCCTTACCATTGAGGTCTGGCATTCCAGGAAATCCGGGACCCGCAAGCAGTTCCAGAACACATTCGCGAGTGATTATGTTGCCTTCTCATGGTCTAGATCCCAGTGACAGGTGATAGTGTGTCTAAATCATTCCTTGTAGAGTAGTTCTCAAATTCTACGGTCGTCATTGATGTATTTTAAAACCAATTTCTATTGTAACAGGGGAAGCCCTGCATAAGCATAAGTAAAAGGACTTGAAGTCTGGAAGGAAAAAAAATACTTGGTGAGGAGCACGTTCACTGTGCGTACGCCTTTCAGTGTCGAGGAAGTACCCCAACAGCTTCTTGGAAAAGGAAATCGGATTCTTTTTGTGGACAATTTGGAGCTCATCTCATGAGAATAGTGAGCATTGGCCCATCAAACAGGCATTACGGTAGTCACTGCCAAATTTTTGAATTCTTTTCACGAGTTGCACACTTGTCACTAGCAGCACACAAGTCACACATTCAAATTCTGTCATTCATTCATTCATTGGTGACGCCAGAATATCAGTCCGATTAACGAGGTCAAGGTGTGAAGGGTCGGAACTAAAACAGTGGAAATAGTCATTACTCGGAAGAAGCAAAACCGTGCATGTAATTACAATACTAAATCCAGGGTTCATGAGCCCTTCTCAAATGCTAATCCAGTGCTCCTCAAGCACACATCACGGGCTTTACAATTTTGTACAGTACAGATGCCGTGGTCTCTAAACCCATTCTCCTCAATTTCACCATGCAAACAGTTGTTGCTATAAATACAGGACATCCTCGAGCTCCATTCTTCTAGGACTTATTTGCGGGAGTGAACTTCAATGAGACGCTGTTCACACAGTGCCTGGCATCAGTTGGGGTCGAGAACCCCTCGCCCTTGAACACATGACCCAAGTGTCCTCCACAAGCTGCGCATGTAATCTCCACACGACGCCCATCTGTATCGCGCTGGAATGACGCAACAATCCAAACCGTTAGTTTTGCACACAAATGCGCAGAAACATCACTGAGAGCAGAAGGTTACAGCTGCATTACTGGATCATAGTAGTAATCCATCGTCATAACAATTGAAAAGTGCCAACGAAGTCGAAGTTTCTCAATTTTGACACCGAAGTTTGATTACTATTTTACTTGACCTACTCAGGTGAAGATGCCCCAAATATGTCAAATCTAAGCCCAATTCCTACTGGATACATAAGACACAGGAACATAGCATAACATGGATTCACTAGGGGGTATCAGGGTTTGTGATTTCAGAGTTCGTTTGATTCCATAATTTGTCTGGTAATCCGGCCACGTTCGGTCGGGCCAATTAGACCTCGTCGTAGAAATTTCAAAATCGCTATTCCCAAATTGTCATAACAATTCTCGGACCACAAGTCTTGAACCCTGGCAACCCCTACTTGAACCTCAAAGAACTCACACATAACCTTACCATGATAGGCCACACAACATGTTTATGAATATGAGGATTCTACCAAACACGGAAGAAAATGAGTGGCCAAGGAATAAGTGCACTTACAGTCTCATTGATGGCACCGGGGATGCCCTCATAGAAGGCGGGCCACCCACAGCCGGAGTCGAACTTGGTGGTGGACTTGTAAAGCGGCGCTTTGCAGCCTACACATTCGTACACTCCTTCGTCTTTCGTCTTGTTGTACTCACCGGTATTAGGATACCTGCTCATCGCCATTCACACGACTGTCATTCCTCCTCCCCCGATAAACCCTATTTGCAACTAAACCTCTCAACTACGCTTAAATTGTGAAGAAACTCCTTAACACTATTGACGATTCAGTCATAAATACTCCTCCCAAGTACCCAAATCTCAAACCCCATTCCAATTGCATCAAAACCCACCCACAGGACCCCCAATTGCACCCCCGTGACAAACCTCACCCTAACACAAACACAAACACAAACACAAGACTCATGGTAACCCAACAATCACATTCTCAATCCTCTCTCACAACAAACCCCCTCCTCAATTCCAAATCCGAAAGCCAATATAATTCTCAGCGTGGCCACTCACTCTGTGCCCTTCTGTCGCAGGATGCGGAACTGCTCAGGACTGAGCACTGCCCGCCACTCCTCCTCGGACTTGGCGACTTGGTTGGTGTTGGGTCCTCCTGCGGATGCCATAGCTAAAGCTTTGCGTTGCGAGGCCTGAAAAGAGGTCTGAAGAGAGAGACGAGCGGGTCGGAAGGATACAGCCAAAGCTTTGGGCGTGGCGAGAGCAAGACACGAAGTGGAGACGGCGGTGGTGAGCGTGGTGATGAGTGTGGATGCCATTGTGGGCTAAGTTAAGTTTATATGGCAAGAGGATTGACGAGTGATGCAAGAAATCGATGGGGGAAGGGAGAGGGAGAAATTGCGGTGAAATGGGGATGACGGAGGCGGATGAGGTGGGATGATGTACAGTGTCACACGCATGGATGGACGAAGTGTCAGTATCTTCCGCTTGGGTTTCCTGCGGCGCGACACGAGGTCTGTGCATTCGTCACGAAGGTAAGGTCGGAGGTTCCGTTCATCAGCAAGGGTTTTCTTTTGAACTGTAGATGCAGTAAGGTAACAGGCTCTGAAATCGCACAGGCTTTAAAACCGCCCACGTCCTAAAATGAACATTGTTTGTACATGTTCTTTTTCATAGTCTTCAGCAATGTTTAAAGAGTGTACATTTTAGAAGATGAGCAATTTTAGAGCCTTATGCCATTTCAATTTCAAAATTTTATAACTAAATCCATAAAGCTCCAAAAAACATGAAACAACTTGAGGTTAGATGCCAATTCCATTTGTTTTTCAAGCAAAACTAACTGAAAATTATTTCAAGAAGCTTCGCCTCCCCAAAATTCACTTTCAACTCTTAATCCCTAAAGGACCAAACGGTGTTTTTTTGGCAACATAGCAATTTTGGGCAGCTCACTACAAATGGAAATTCTATTTTTTTTCTTTGAAAATTTCATACAATGTGTGCCCAAGGAGTAGCTTTAAGGCCCAACAGTTTTCAAAACTTTTGACTACATTGTTAAAAAGTTAATGGATGATATGTCATATTCAACGGTCGGTGGGAACCTCAAAAATATTCTGAAAAATCACTTTTAAAAAAAATAAAAATTTGAAATTGGTTCTTTAGATTTATATATATGCATAAAGCATTGAATTATTCCATTTTGATTTATGAGATAAAAATTATGAGGTGTTCTAGTTTGCAGGCAGTTATGGATTCCCTACTCTAAAATAAACTTAGAAGTCCTTTATTTAATTCAATTTTTAATATTTTTTGAAAAAAATAAAAACATAGGATGTATATTGTTTATTGCAACATTACAACCGTTGGGATTGACATTTTTTTATTCCATAATTAAATTCTTAACAATTTCGTGTTTTGAATCATTCTCTACTTCTTTCTACAATCTATTTTTTTCCTATATGTTGTACTATTCCAAATGATCTGAATTTTTTCAAGCATGTAGTCATCTTGCTTTGAAGAATGAATCCAAAGAGTAACCACAATTTTGGACATTTTTTCAGTTAAATGTGACCTTGTGAAGTGCAGCTGCCCGGATTTCTGCAAGGCCAAAAAAAGGGTTTTTGTCAATTCAAATGCTAATATATCTTGCAATGTACAAGGTGGAAAATTCTGAAATTTTTTCTACGTATTCTCAAACAAGTTTACTACAAGATCCTACGGTTACATGTGTCCAAAAATGTTTTTTTTCTAAAATTTGATACTTGTACTAGAAATTGCAGTTTTGGAGTGCTTTTGGTGAAACATAGTCTCCGACCTTTAGAAATTAAGTGGGCAATTTCTAGGCCTATTACTTTAAATGGAGGATGGTTCTTCCAAATTTAATCCACTATCACTCTGCCAAAACACTAGAGTTTGGCACCATGGTGCCAGAAAAAATAAAACCTATTTATCAGCTGATTTGCAATTTTTTTTGCAAGGGATTGAAAGGGCCATTTCAGCCTTGTTTCCCTTGCTGTAATGAACAGTGCTATTGTTAGAATATTAAGTATTAAAAATTTTAAAATTTTAAATAAACATATATATTTTCTGACATGGCAATCGTTGCCACATTAGGCTACTGCTGTGGCTAAGTTCCCACAGTCCGGGGAACTCAAGGGAATTCATAGTCCTTTAGACCTCCAAAATGTTGTCTAATGGGGACTTTAACTCACTGAATTACTAGAGTTAGGGTATTTTGCACTTGGTGTTAGAGGTGATGTTTGCAATAAGAATCTAGTCCAAAAGTACTGTAAACTTGCAAATTACCGCACAGACAAAGTTAAAATCCTTTTCTATATAAATATAGAGACTTGTATGTTTTGAAATTTGGCGTGATTATTAAATGTCATGTTGAGATTCACATTTGAAAAACAAATGTAGAAAGATTTCTTACTAGAAATTTTATTGCAATTTGAAGGCGTGAAGCTAAAAATCTAATTAAAAATTCCTTGCAATCCTTCACCGCACAGCATGCAGTCACTAGGTGATGATACAAAATTTTGTTCCCCTCGCAATTGAATTGGTAGTTGAATCATGAAGTTATTGTTTGGTAAATGGGAACGGTTGTTGTCCGTTTTTTTGGTTTGTACAATAAATGGTTGGTTTACACTAGGTCTAAATTTGTTCCTAAGACCCTCAATAACAATACTTTTTAATACCAAGCAAGAATAGACCTTTAATGCGTAAAGTGTGTGCAATGAGGGACCAAGAGCCAGAGTTTGAGAAAAACACATGAGGAAACTTCTTCAAGTACCAATTGGGGTCTGATGGAGTTTGATGCTGTGTTTTTTTGGTATTACTCTTAGTTAAACCTTCTTCTATTACAAGTTACAAGTAGGGACTATTTTTACTATTCTTAGACTAATTCCACTTTTTAGAATTTTTTTCTTGAAAGATTCCTTGAAGATAATTGGAATTGGCGTCTCATATGAAATTGTTAACTTTGAAGGCCTTTGGGACTAAAAAGTGGGCCAATGGATGATTTTCTAGATCACTTTAGAAATGAAAAATGCACCTAATCTATTGATTAAAAAATCACATCATTTTTCTATAAAATAACTTAGTGATAGGTCTCGTCCTTTCAGAGATAAACCCAAAACGCCTCAACACCTTAAAAGTAGATGATGAATGACTCTGAGAGAAATTATAGAAACAAAGAATGCAACTACATATCCCAAAATCTACCAAATTTTTGGTTGACTACCTAGGTCACATGCCTTATCCTTCCAAATTTAAATATGACATATGGTATCCAAAACACTGGAAGATCCAAGATTTTGACTCAAAGCAAAGGATTATCCCTAGTGTGACCCCAAAGACATTTGATTAACTAATGACATTTTGTCATGGATTCTTCTTTCCTAATTTGTCCCTTCAATTTGGTTTTCTTTTTGACTTTGGATTTTCTTCTAACCAGATACTCCTTTAAGCCCTTAAAGGTTTGGGAAGCCTAATTTTGGAACTGATATTGATTCTTTTTATATGTCTATATATAAAAGGTGTATGGATTGATGTATATAATTAATTTTATAGTGACAAAAGTTTATCTTGAGACGAATTCAATTATAGAAGACTTTTCTAATTTTGAATATTATTGTACATTTGACATGTCTATAAAATGGTCACATATTTGCACGTATAGTGTTGTATATGAGCATGATAAAGTTTAGATTGTAAAATGACATTCAAATGAAAGATGCTAATTGTTGAACTATCATTTCAATGGCATATGTCTTAGTATTTTAGTACATTATATTTTATATTTGAAGAATCAAATATGTCATAGTATATATGGTTCACATAAGACTATATTATCCACGTGGTTAGATCACTATTAGTTCACAAACCAATATTTTTCAATAAAATTTGAAGCCAAAATTTAAAATTTCTTTCTAAAATTGATTGTAGATTCCATATTTGTGATTCTCTCAAGACTTTTCTTTTCTTTTGAGTTGAAAATGTTAAGTTCTAATCATAGTGATTTTTGAAGATTTTTATTTTACATTTTAATTCAATTTATTTTTTAAGGTCATTTTTGAACTGAAAAAGTTATTTTTTGAGACTAGACCTACTAGTGCCCTATGAAACATAGAATATTTTCAAATCAAAATCTTCAAGATCAATACCATTTAAATGTTAAAGAATTAATGCACGAATCTTAAAAAAAAATAGTGGATGAAAAAACACATTTTTGTGTGCTTGGGATGTATTATTCATTTGTTGTTCAAAATTAGAAAGTTTGTCCTTAAGGGGTTGAAGGTTTAATCCAAGAATGACCCAAAGAACTATAATTATATGATGAATGACATTCATAGAAATCATAGAATGAAAAATGAACATAGCTAAAATGATTTATGTTTAACCCCTAAAGTCCCATTGTCTCCTTAGGGGACAAAATGGATTTCAAGCAGGCTACTACGGCCTCAGTACTCATCATTTTTTTTGAAACTTTTTGTGAAGATAGAAAAACACATTAGCTTTATGAGAATATAATTTTTATTTCAATTGGTGCTCGGGAGCAAAAGTTACTGCACAAAAGGTCCTTTTTTTTCAGTTTGGCGGGCGGAAACCTTTTCACACAAAAAACTTTTAAATTTTTTTTTAACCTTTTTCTCATAGATTATAATTTTCTATATACGGGTAGCTTTGATTCATTCCATTTGGATTTGTTGTGTGAAAGTTATGGACAATCTTATTTTTCGGGCAATTAGAGCATCTCCTTGACAAAATAAGTTGTAGGATTCATTTTTGAAAGCAATTTTCACAATTTTTCAAAAAAAAATATTTGACAAAGTTAAGTTTGTTTGCTAAAACAATCTCACCATTGGGATTATAGTGTTTTAATCCCATCTTAGAGTTATTGACGATTTAGTTTTGCTTTCAATCTTGGACCTACTTCTACTTAACAATTTTTTAAAGAATGAAAATCAAGTGTATTTTATTTTTATTTTATTTTCCTAGATTCTCAACTCAATTATTCAACATAAAAAAAAAAAAATCAAAGTCTATAGTGCATATCTTAGTGGCAAAGAAAATAGGTCTACATATCTTAGTGGCAAAGAAAATAATAGACAATAATTTGTCTTCCATGAGTAGGTTAAGGTCATTGGCCTAAGTAGGTCCCTTATATAGCCACAAAAGTATTGCAACATTGGCAGACACAAAGTACAACTAGGCTCTCATGTTCTTATTGTGTTCATTCTATGCCATAGATATCTAATTTTTTGTGACACTTTTTGGTCCCAATGTAGGTGCTGCATTTTGGGCATTGTTGATTAGGGGTGTCCATACCTCACTTCAAAACTTCCTGGTTATATCTTATTCCTCTGTGGCTACTTCCAAAACAATATTGTAACCATCTTCAAGCCAATTTGAGCAGTTGACAACAAAATCAAGCGACTATCAATTTCTGAAGGCAAGACTCGCTGTGAAGGTGGATTTAGCATTTAGTGACGACTTCCCATGAATAAGAGAAACTTAGCAAGGCTCAAGTATTTTTGTTCCATTGGCACACACGTTGAGTTCGTGTTCTCAACGCCAGCCTTGATCACAAGTAAACAGGAAGAATCTTACCTGAGATGTATGTTACATTAAAGGACAGCATTTGGTAATCCTTGTGAGAGACCTAGAACATCTTTGTCCTTCTACCTGAGAATTAGCTCTGCATGATGTGTCCAAAATTCAATTTACACCAGCAGCATGGATTCTACACTAACTAGAGATGTCCTGCAAATTGTCAATTGATAATGGTAAGGCAACTAATTTTTTACTCTTACTGATAGTCCCACTCTTCTTCGTAATCATCACCAGTTTCAGCGTCTTCCGTTGAGTCAGGCTTGTCAGCTTCTTCTACTGCTCGTGCTTCTTCTACTGCTGCTTTCCATTCTGTTTCCAAAAATTGAATAAGTCATACAACACAAGAAAGAGTACGTGCAAAACACAAAGGCATGAGGATACTGTAACAAGGTTTTCAGAAAACTTAGTCTGTTTCATATGTTGCCTCCCCATATGAAGGCTTCTCCACGTCTTATGGAGAGGGCTCCGCATGACCAAGGGAGACCTCTCCATGAATCGCGGGGAAGATTCGTTCCATGATGCTATCTTAAGCTCTAGAAACAGTCTAATTTTCACTGAAAACCTTGGTGCTGAACACTTGCTGAATTGGATACAGATGCAGGGCTAATACTCTCTAGCATAAAATTTACGGAAACGGTAACGGCATGGGATATAACGATTTGTACCTGGTGGAAATATTCTCGCCACAGCTCTAGTCAAATCACCGGGTTGCCTCTCAGCTTTGATCAAAAACCTCTGCCAGTGCTTGGCAGTGGCAAAATCGACACATATACCTTGTTCTACCATTTCGGACGTCACTCTTAACACACCATCAAATACTGTCTGACGCGCCACTGCAGCTCTTGAAAGAAGGGAAGTCATGATGCAGTGGTAAAGTGGTTTGTCAGGTTCCATCCCAGCAGCTTTCATTTCGTCGTAGCAAACCAAAGCTTTCTCAGGGTACGATGCGGATGCCCATCCATGCACAAGAGTTGTATAGGTTTGCAGATTAGGTTGTACGCCTTTCTGCTTCATCTGCTCAATTGTTTCTGTCGCTTTCTGCACACAACACCCAGACACATGTTGATGTTTTTTCTTCTTCCTCTATTGAATTTCTGGTCTTCAAGGTTATAGCATGTTCAAAACCCTATTACTGTCTTCTGAATTTACCGATAAAAAAAGCATCGAGATGAAGTAAAAAATTCCCAGAGAACGAGTATACAGTGCTAACTGCAAATACGTCCAACATAACTATATATGGAGTACATCCCTCAAGGAAAACTCGATCAGAAGATTCAAAGAAATGATACCTGCATGTCCCCTGCCTTACAACATGCATTCGTAAAGGAGGTGTACGAATGAACGTCTGGAGTAAAGCCGTCTTGACGCATCTTTTGCATTATATCAGATGCCTCCCACATGTCCCCTCTCTGAGCCCACCTGCAACCATCGACGTCCTAATCAGCACCCACTACTAAAATATTCACCATGAAACCATACACCAAACAAAAGATTAACCCCCAAGCAAGATAATAATAGAAAATACACATTGAAAGCTGATAGTAAATTTCAAAACATAACTCTATTGATAAATAAACTTCGTACTATATCAATACATTTTGTTAAACCTTCAAAAAATGATTTATTTATGCACCAATAGATGTGAAAGCGGCCACATGTGGGCACTTCGAGGTAAGGTAGGAGGTCCATAAAGCGACCACTTACCAGCCATTTCACAATTTTGAAGAGTTTGGCTTCTTGAAATATATTTCAATAAATTATCCTTGAAAGATCAATGGAATTGGCATCTAACCCAAGTCGTTTCATATTGTTCGGATCTTCGTGGAATTAGTGACGAATTTTGAAGTTGGAATGACACAAGGCTCTAAAAGCGTCCACCCCTGATATGTTCACTGCTTGATACATTGGCGAATACAATTGGTACATTGAGAAAGGCAATATGTACCTCTGTGTTACAAACCCTGTAGAGCCTGTTCGCTTTATGGACCTCCTACCTTCCTTAATAACAGGAAATTTACTTCCACACATCAAGAAGGATAAAGAAAATATCACATACCCATCGAGGAGAATATTGTAGATGTACTGGTTCATGGGGACACCTGCAGCTGCCATCTCTGTCGTCACTGCAACTGCACTCTGCATGCGTCCTGCCTTGCAACAAGCCTTCAAAAGAGACGCATAGGAAATCACGTCTGGCTTCAGCACTATTTCATTGATGCGCTTGAAGTACTTGAAAGCCAGGCCAATCTCTCCGTCGCAAGCATACCCCTCCATAAGGGTAGTGTAACTGCGTTCGTTTGGATGAATTCCAGCCAACGCCATTTCATCAATGATAGACGCAGCCCTATCCATCTGTTGAACCGATCTTTTGAACAGTTAGCAGCAATTCCAATGTTACCTCCAAACTGCCCAAATGGCCCAATCCCATCTCTAGGAATTGAAATAAATTATTCAAGAAGTATCATGAAGGTAACAAAATGCACCAATAGAAAGTAGAAATCATAACCCACATTTTTAAACAATAGACATATGTTTGAGAGTTACTATTAGCTTCTAAAGTGGGCCTTCTTGTTTGAAGCTTGCAATCTTAGTATTAACCATAAAGTACTACACTTTTCAGTGCAATTACAGTAGGCCACGATAATTCTAAAGATACTAGAGTTTATGAGCCCAGAATCTTCATATAAGAACCTTCAGCACTTTGAGAGGTATTTCAACCCACATAATAATGAGACAGCACTCATTTCTCCTCACTGAAACTGCACGGGAAGGGTTGACTATATTCGATCACAAATCTCAATTCAATATTCAGTTTGCAGGCATCACTGAAGTTCACTAGAATGCAAGTTACGTCTAAGACATATATACATAAGAGCTCATTTATAAATATTAGTTTGTGAAAGTAAATGGAATTGGTTAAAGATAATGACAGACCTGGCCAGCTTGAACAAGGCCATGCATGATGACATTATATGTCGTAGCACTTGGGCGGCAACCAGCCAGCTTCATGTCCCGAACTGTTTCAAGCGCCATCCGCACATCTCCAACTTTCATAAAGCCAGCAATGATCGTGGTATATGTTTGCAGTGTGGGTGGGTAACCCCCTTTCTCCATGCGGGCAAGCAGCTGTACAGCTCGCTTCATTTGTCGATTTTTGCAGAAGGCATTCACTAGAATATTGTAAGTAACGCCATCCGGATTAATGCCTGCTTTGGACATGTCTTCGAAGACAGAGAATGCATTTATCATATCACCTAGATGTACATATCCATCAATGATCATCGAATACGTCTTGCGGTTGTGCATGATTCCTTGAGCCTCCATTTCGTTGCAAATCTCCAATGCCTTGGTCATCTTCCCAAGCTGCAATGTCCAAGGACGATAATGAATTACATTGACTGGATGGAGCACACAGTCACAAAGTGATAGAACATTCAGCGGAAATGTGGGATGTACCTTCGAGTACAGATTTATGAGACAACCGTAGCTTACAACAGTTGGAGACATGCCCGTGTCCTGAAACCAAAGAAAAGTGCAGGTGAGTATAAACAATCTGCGTTTGCTTGTACCGCATGGTTTTGATCATTTAATGGAAAACATGTCATAAACGATCCCCCATTAGATTGACAAAGTTATTGATGTAAATTGATGCTAATCTATTAGGACATAGATCAATATTAAAACTCTGTCAAGTCCATGTTAACTTAATGGTTGCCAAGTGAGTGCTAATAACACTAACATCACACTAATATTAAGTGAACACCATTTGTGTTACACTAAACTTGACTTAAAATTAACTCAATAGGAGGACTATACGATCTATAGCCTATTAACTTAACATTAAGAAGTTTGTGAATCTAATGGTGGGATGAACAGGCATTGTAATGAGAGCCTGTGAACCAAAATATACAAGAGCATTAACTTCTAAGGGAGTGAGAACTTGCCTTCAATTTGCGAAAGACATCCACGCATTGAATCTCAGCACGACAATGAGCATAGCCGTCCAACATCATGTTGTAAAGACCAAGCGTTGCCCCTAGCCCATGATCCTCCATATCTACCACTAAAGCTTCAGCCCGCTCCATATTGCCTGCTTTGCTGCACTTCCCCAAAAATCATTATTGGTCTTTGGAGAAGCATGACAAAATCGATGACGCTTACATTCACAACCTGAAAAATAGCTATTAACCAAAGAGACAAGAATGACATATAGAACGAATCCTACCAGTGAGCGTTGATGATATTGTTATAAATAACACCATTATGATGGCAGCTCTCACTCAGTGCTCTTTGAAACCAAATCTCTGCAGCTCTTCAACATGCAACAAGCTTGTAAATGCGAGAAGCTCTACGTAAGGCCTATGAATAGTCACGTCTTTGTCCACCTTAGAAACCAGAAAAGATAAACAATTCGATGCAGACACATTGGAATAATAGGGGGGACCACAGGGAATACAGTGCATGCTGTGAAGAAATTAAGTGATGAACCGACTGAATAAGATGGCCGAAACGAATTCCTGGGAAGGAGGCTACAACCAAAGTGCCCAAATTGCCAAAAGTGGTCATTTGCATATTGAAGTATATCATTTAGAAAGGCAAAAATGTACCTATAGAAAGAAGAAATTATAACCTACTTTTTTGAGCAAAAGAAACATTATTCAAACGTTAATATTATCTGCCAAAGTGGAATTACTATTTCTAGCTTGCGCAACCCAGAGAGATTTACTAGATCAGTGAAATCCGTGAGACAGAGATACATACTTGACATCTCCCAATCTTCCATAACCCGAAATAATCACACTAAAGGTTGCTTCATTTGGAACGATTCCGTCAGCTTCCATCTCCTCAACACAAGCCACTGCTCCTCGCAAATCGCGGGCCACTGCGTATGCATGTACCAAGCTGGTTTCCCACAAAAAGAAACCTAGTTTGTTACGAAGGAGAACGGAAAGATTTCCATATAAAATGATCATACGCGAAACAGTAGTTTAGAGAATTACAACAGGAGTCCAAAACTGTGACTTTGGGTTTACTTGGTGTAAGCATGGACGTTTGGGTCAGTGCCTGCAGCTCGCATACTCTCAAATACAGCCCGAGCGCTGTGCTTATCCCCACGCTTTCCATAGTAATTTACTAGCAATGTATAATCTCGACGCTTTGGCTGTAAAAAATCCATCAACTCTTCAGTACACCAAACCATATTTGTGAGTATGGAGGTTCAAATACGAAAACCTAAAATCTGCACAAACTAAGCATGCAACGGATGAAATGGAGGGTAAAGATTCGATTACTAACCTTTTCAATCTTATAGAAAGCACCAACTACCTTCCGCACATCTTTGGGGTGATCTTCTACCAATTTTCGAAAATCATTCGATGCTTTCTCTCTCTCTTCATGCCATTCTGATTGAGGCTCCCTCTCCTGCCACACGTGATTCTAATCTGCTCAAGAGGGCGGCTTGTATGAAAATCAAACAACTCTAGTCGTTACATTCTGTCGGTTCTTTGCAGAGACTCGGGATCAGTCACATTCTAAACCTTACACTCAGCCAACAACGAGCTAATGACCTAACATTGATACCTAACAATAACTGTACAACTCCCTAACAACAACCCCACTAAACCAGGGATGTTATATATTGAGAGCTTAAGGTGAAGTAGAGGCTCCATTCACCATACAGTACATTAGATGCTTCATTGACTATACAGCTGTACTAAGATTTGTGTAAAGTGTGTAAACACTTAATCTATTGACATTTAGTTTTTGTGCAATTGATTTTTAGCTTGACAGAGGATAAATGTGCAGTTTTTTTGATGACACACGTTTCTAGATTGTTAAAGGTAAAGGCTCAAAGTTCACCTGAATGGAACCTCTCCTTTACTGTATGATGAATGAAGACTTTACATTACTATCAGGTCATGAGCTCATTGTTTATTTATAGATTTACAGCGCCACAGGACTCGTAAAAATAACTACGAAACTCCCTAACAACCTAGGTAAACAGGGTATTTTGTGGTAGTGTCCGTTCATTTGCTCATTGTGAGCATTGTGAGGTTTACACATGGCTTTAGTGCTCAAACTCTTTTCAGAGACCATGCTAAAACCCTATCCCCTCGAACAATTCAACTACCTAAGAATTTTGAACAACAGAAAGCCATAACCATATCTATCTCACAAGACCGAATGTCTCCCAAGACTCAAGGTTTTGAGAAATTTTCAATCCGCTGTCATGAAAAACGTTCACATATTATCTTTGAATAATGTGTTTCATATTGTGAAATTATAAGCTTAAGGTACTACAGTATCAGGTCATGAGCTAATTGTTAATTGCTAGATTTCCAGTGCCACAGAACTCGTAACAATAACTATAGAACGCCTAACAACCCAAGTAAACAGGGTGCTTGTGGTAGTGTCAGCTCATGAGCTCATTGTTCGCATTCTGAGGTTCACAAGCTCATTCTTGGCAATGTGAAGTTTACAATAAGGTCGCTTCAGTCCTAAAACTCCTTAAATTTCAGAGACCATGCTAAAACCCTAACCCCTCGCACAATCAAAACAGCCAATGAATTTTGAACAACAGACAGCCATAACAAAATTGAAGCCATAACCATATCAATCTCCTAAGACTGAATGTCTCACAAGACTCAAGAATTTTCAAAGCACTGTGACGAAGAAAAGCGAAGACCTACCGCGCCAGTCTCGACCCATCGCTCGCGTTGCTCACGCCGCTCACGCTCCCATCGCCCATCGTCAATCTTCACTCTCAGCATCTTCCCATAAAAATCCGCCCCATCAAGTTCCTCCGCAGCTCGCACAGCTGCCACATTCGGATCCTCTCCCCCAAAAAACAAAAAACAATAGCCCTTATTCCGCTCGGGATCGTCATGACTTCGTATGAAGATGATGTCGCGCACAGGCCCGCATTGCGAGAAAAACTCCTTCACGGCCTCTCGTTTCACGTGGTACCCTAAATTTCCCACGAACACCTTCCCGGGGTCACCAGCCAACGCTCGTGACTCTTCCTTTGCGAATTCTGTGCCTTCTTTCAATAAAACATTCCTGCTGCTGCAATTGGTAGACAATTCTTGCTTTAATTTGCTCGGCAAAGTAGCGGAATCGGGCGTAAATGCAACCGAGCAGCTCACATTCGGCCAGGCTTGCAACCGACCAGGGTTTAGAGCAATCTGATTAGGTTTGAACTTACAAACGTTTGCCTCTCGCAACAAATTGCTCCAGCAGAATGGTTGCGAGCTGGACGCGCGACTGCAAGCTCGAGTGAGACAGTCCGGCACGTAATGCCCCATGGTGACAACCAAAGGCTGTCTAAGCTCTGCGATTCAGCACAACATTGCTCTGCTACGACCATCTACCCTGATTACCTCAGTAGCCCTGTAAGTTATAGCATTTGTAGGGTTTCAAAAGCAGAACTCTGCCCCCTCAACAATCCATGTAAATCTTAAAACGCCAATTGCCGAAAAACATTGTCACAAAATTTTCACGAATTCTTCACAATTTCGGAGAGAGGAAGCAAGCTCACAAACAGGCAGAGAGAAACCCCCAAGACCCGGAGAGAAGACCAATTACCAACAGGGGCTTATCCTCTTCAGCATCGACGGTCTTAGACTCCTCATCCATCCCGGTCACAGACTCTTCTTCTTCTTCTTCCCCTCCATAACGTAACTTTGGTATCGAACAAGCCTTTTGAATCGAAATTTGGGCGACATATCGAACCCTAAATTCTGAGTAACAAGAGGAGGGATTGGAATTTGAAAGTTGGGCTCTGGGATTTTGCCATAGTAACTGAGATTTTGCCATTCGTAGCTGAGATTTTACCACTTGTAGCTGGGATGTGAGATTCAATGGATCCGTCAATTTTGTCCCCACGAACTCCGACGCACATTTCGCGCAGCAGTTCGGGGAGCTTTGATGCAAATTCCAGCTTTAGAGATTTCGAAGCGAGTTCGCCGGGTGCTCATGAAAGCTTCAATTTAGGCGAGAGCTACAATGAAACTGGAAGCTTCAATGGGGACACCATGAACAGAAGGTACAACAAGAATGAGAGTGGTGGGGGTGGCAGAGGAAAATGGCGAGGGTGGGTAATCAAAGCGGTTTGTGTGATCGGAGGCGTTCTTCTTCTGCGCAAGTTGACGAAGAGGACCACGCGGTGGGATCATGCTCGTGTGGTGGCGCAGGCTCTCAGCGGGGAGAAGGTGATTTTGAGTTGCAATTGCAGGAATTACAAGTGTATTTTAGGGACTTGTTTTGTGTTTTTCGTGCGTGAATTCGCTTGATTAGGTTCCAATTTGAGCTTCAATTACTGGAATTTGAGAGAGCAAGTATGTTTTAGGAATTTTTTGGTGTTTCTGGACATGAGTTTTTTTGATGAGCTTTGCAGACGCCATTGTGAGCTTCCATTGCTGGAATTTCAGAGAGCAAGTCTGTTTAAGGGATTTTTTTTTTTTTTCGTGCATGAATTTGTTTGACGAGTTTTACAGACGCTAGTGTGAGCTTCAATTGCAGGAATTTCTGAGAACAAATGTGTTTTAGGGATTTGTTTTGTGTTTTGCATGTATGAAATTGGTTGACGAGGTTTGCTGACGCCATTGTGAGCTTCAATTGCAGTTTTCCACGGAGCAAGCAGCTCGAGATCCAATGACATACTTCAACCTCAGGTATTCATTCTGCAGCTCCTGTGAGTGATTGCTGCTCTCTAGAAGAGAATACTAGGAAGTTTTCAGTACTAAGGAAAAGTTTACTATATCCAATGTTGTAATGAAGTGTCTGTATATTCACTGAGACCATAAGGACACCTCCCCATGAAGAAAGTTCATTTTATAATGTTGCCTAGAAGTTTTGAAACAGTTTTAAGTTCCCTGAAAACCCTGTTTTATGCTATCAACATGACTTTGAAATTTTGTGGAGCTGTGATCCACCGAGGCTTACTTGATGTGCATTGTCGAAGAAGGTTACTCACTTGCCCAGCTACTGTTTTTTCAAATGGACACCATACATTTCTATGGAGAGAATTCCCATTTCAATGTCTGAAAGTTCTTGAAACAATCTCATTTCCTGAAAACCATGCGTTGTACCATCAGTATGAAATTTTAAATATTGGGAGACTTTACCCTTAAAACATGGAGGAAACTGAGTATGATGCTGTCTAAAAGTTCGTGAAAGAGCTTAATTTTACTGATAATAGTCCTCATGCCATCAATAGAAATTTGAAATTTTGTGGAACTGTGACCTACTGAAGCGTGGTTGAATGCCATTGTGAAATCAGGTTACTCGCTTGCCCAGCCACCGTTTTAGCAGATGGAGGACGAGTTCTGTACTTCGAGCAGGTATTTGAGCTTGTATTGCTTGTCTCGTGTGACTTTAATTTCCAGTTTTCTGAAATGCGCTTGATCATGTAAGAAAAGTGTACCTATTGAGTTCTCGAGGCAGTCTTATATTACAGTCTTATATTTTTTTCTGATGACACTACAGGCCTTTTGCAGGACCCCAGAGAGGCCCTTTCGTCAGGTATCATATTTTTCCAATCACTGAACTTCAGTTCAGATTATCTGTCCGTAGGGGTCAGGAAGTTTGGTTTAGAATGTTTGTGGAGTAGGAATGCACTACCTGGTAGATAATTGGTTTTGTGGTGGATTTTTTGCAGAGGTTCTACGGTGTGAAGCCCTGTCCAAAGGAGATGAAGTGTGATGTGGAGGTCAGCTTTTGGGCTAAATTCGTTCTCCATATTTTTTCCAAGTTATATCTTAACATAATAACAAAGTTTTAGAGAATATTAGACTCTTTCGAGAACTTTTAGACATCGCAAAGAGAATCTTTCCCACGTCCATGGGAAAGTCTCCCTGAGGCCTTCAGATGTATCATGGGGAAGATGTTCTTCATGATAATGTCTAAAATTCTTTGAGATTGTCTAGTTTTACGAAATAAACAGGTTATAATGTGATCACTTCAGGCTTTTATTGTTGAGGTAATTCTGGCTTCTGGACACTTGGAGTTATGTGTTTTAGTTTGAGATGCAGGTCGGTTCCTATGCGGTGCGGAATATTGAAGAGTACCGAAAGTTTTGTGAACGGCCTAAAGATCAAAGACCTCAACCTGATGAGGTGCTCAAGGTAAGGAGAACCTAGCTTGCATAATCTTTTGATTTGGTTCGATTTTCGTTCCTTTTTAGCATAAGAAATATAAATTCGTGACTACGCTGAAGATCCATTTTTTTTCAATCTTTTGTGTAGAACTTATGCTAAGTGGTATTCTGCTGTGAAATGCAGGATATGGCGGAGCATCTGAGCACCGTCTATCTTTCAGCCTGTGACCGGGGACGGCGTTGCTTGTATGAAGGATCTACTCCGCCAGGAGGCTTTCCGAACGCTTGGGTATGTGGCGATGGAATCAATCTTTTTTATGACCATATCAAGCTCTTCCACATATTTGTAGAAAGTGTTTAGACAATTATCAAAGTAAGACCTCATCAGAATACTTCGTGTCTTTCTCCGCTCATGCCACCTAGCTTTACAGCTTTTACTACTTTACGCTTGTTGCTGAAAATGTAGCCCAACTTGTGGATACTTGGATTTGAAACAGACGTATACTACATAGAGTACTCCAGTTCTTGGTTTTTGATTCTGTTTCACGCATATGAATTTTTTCTTATGAAGCTTGCGTTGTTGCAGAATGGAGCGTCTACATGCACGTCAGAACTCAGCATCTATAAAAATGGAGAAATTCACTGCTGGGACCGTGCATATGATGATGCTGGCAAGCAGGTATAAAGTCTCCTTCAAGTGCACATGTAACCCGATACAATTTATATATGGGTGTTGAATCTTGTGAGTTTAATTTCACACTACACCTTATGAGACATGAAACTCTTTCTTACTGGTACCTGCAATTTTCAGGTTTGGGGGGTGAAGCAAGGGCCTTATGAGTTCAAGCCTGCCACTTCCTCAAGTCCAAATGGAGCACTTAAGCAGTCAGACTTTCCTGGCTCACTTAAACCCAAGACAATTGCCACTTCCTCAAGCTCAAATGGATCACTCAAGCAGTCAGACGTTCCTGGCTCACTTAAACCCAAGACAACTGATGATGCAGTCTTAATTAGTTTGATTAAGGATTGAGTATGTTTTCAATCTACTTTCGTTGTTTTTGTTCTTATTATGTAGTTGACAAGAGGCAAATTGTTCCTGTACATGAGTTGTGTTGAACCTCAGTTTGCTAGTACATTCCAAATATGCTAGCTTCCGAATATGATAGCAGCAGATATGTGGGCAGCTCTCTTAAAGAAGGTTGTATCAAAGCCCTTTGAAATTATTGTAGCTACAGTGTATCAGCGCTGGTGACTTTGTACTGAAGCGAAACCTAAGATATCTGGCATTTTTGTAGAAACATTGCATGTTTTGAAAATATTGGAGTCCGCAATAGTGTCGAGATAGCGTACCTTTGAAACCGCTGTAAAACGTTTCTTTCACAAAAACTACATAAATCGGCAAGATTTTGATTATCTTCTCCGTTTTATCATCTTTTCTCCACCTCTTTCTTGTGCAAATTATGAACATTCTATACGAGTGTAGCATGTAGCTTAGGTCCTTGGAATTCTGTTGAAGCATCGAATAGTATAGGCTCAAATAAACCTTAAACCCTGGAAAAACATTGTATTGCTTTTAAGCAATAAATCGTACAAACTACAACCTAAGAGGCTCTTAGAATTGTCAAGGATGTTATTTGTTGAGTTTTGAGTTTTTTGGGGTGTCAAAGCTTTAATTGTGAGTTTTCCTCATGCAACAAACATAAAAAAAAAAATTGAAAATCCACTCTACCATCCAATCTTGACATCAACAAACATTATTGAAACCCATGAAGGTATGTACACCTATAATTATCACCAATTACAACTAATTTCGTTAGTTGCTATTATTAAACATAGTTCCTATATAGTTCCTATTATTAAACATAACTTATTTTGATTGGATTTTATTGGTTACTGAAAGAGGATTTCAATATACTATTAGCATGCATTATTTGAACACCATATGAATAAGTTACAAATTTTCAAAGTACTAGAGTTAGTCATAAAGGCCGTCCCCATTTCTAATAGTGGTGTCATAGGAAGGTTTAACTAATTGATAGTATAGAAGAAACACAACACCAAACTCCATCAGACCCCAGTTTAGGTGCTCCACAGAGTTTCATCCAATGTTTTCCTCAAACTCCAACTCTTGGTACTGCATTGCACACACTTTACAATTATCTCTATTGTCTCTATTTGCACCCAAATCCAACATTGCTGTCCTAAACTCTCATGTTTTGATTGTGTACATCTTATGTAATCCATATCGAAGTTTTTGTAACCTTTTTAGTCCAAAAGTGTGGCATTTGGGTCACTGTTGATTATGGGTCTGCATACTTACCCAACAACATAATGGACACTCAAGATTCAAGGCATCATGACTGATTCCAGAATGCTACAACAGCCTCCCTAAAGAATGTAATGAAATGAACGCACGCATGTATTCTGTGAGGCACATGCCCTGCAGTGCATACATATTATTCCACATTCTTGTCGCTCCTCTGCTTACCGCTCAAAATCGAATCTTTTTTCTCAATGCAGTACAAAGCATTTGCAACAGTAACGTATTACTGTAGTGTATTCCAAATTTCCAATACCCATACAAGCAGGAAGGGCTCCCTTCCGAGCTCCCTCTTGGCTCGCACATTCTTCTTCTTCTTCTTCTTGCTTTTGTGGTTGTTGAATTTGGGCCTTGATTGCATTGCATTGCATTGCAGGAGAATCCAAAGGAAACCGTGGCTATGGCGACCACCACAGCTAAACTCGCCTCCCACGCCACGCACCAGCTTTCCAGGTACTCCGATGTCTTCCATCTCTTCTTTCTTTATTCAATTCTGCAAAGGAGTCTTGATGTGTGGGAGTTTCGAGCTTTTCTCACGATTGGGTTTTGATCAGAATTCGGTCTTCTGGTGCTGGAAAGGAGAATCCATTGCTTAGAGTCTCCGTTGCGACCCAATTTGGTCCATGGGTGAGGATCACGAGGGCAGTGCATCATCAGCCTCGACGATCTCCTCTCCGGGTAACAATTTTCAAAATGGGCCGCATTTCACCGCAATGGCTTCTTTCGTGGACACTTTTACTGTTGTTGGACATTACTCTTGGTATCAGAGTGGTCGAATTTTGAGATTTTGTTGTTTGAAAGTGGATCGAAATGCATCCTGGAATGAATTATTTGGACATCTAATGCAGGGTTTACTGGTTGATGTTTTAAAGAAACTCTTCATGAATATGTTGATTAAGGAGATTTACGCTAGCTGAATGCCTGATTAATTGGTGGTTTGGGGGGCCGGTTGATTTTGGATGTCCCTACTTTAAAATCCTATTCCCATCGTGAAATGGTGTTTGGTGATGCAGATTGCAGCCACTGGAGAAAAGACCGTGGCTAAGACGGAGGAGAAGACGGAGGAAACGGAGATGAAGACGGAGGAGTACAGTGCCTCCATGCAGCAAGCCATGGGTACAAGTAAGTTGCTTGATTCTTAAGGCATACTAGTTGCTCTATTTTTTAACTGCTCATGTGAGTTTCTGTTCTAATAGTTGGATCATTAGCTTACAATTTGGGATTCACCTTCAAATCCCTAATTTGGGCATTCATGAGTGCTGCAAGCAACAGGGTTTTGAGTTATAAATTAGACTGTTTCAGGGACTTTAAGACACCATCATATAGAGAAGTTTCACCATTATTCTTAGAGAGGTGTCCCTATGGGCACATTGATCATATTGAGGTTTCCACAATTTTCATTGGGAGCCTCCATGTGATCGCAGTGATTGGGAGACCTCTCCATTAATCATGGCTAAGAATCTCTTTATGTTGTTGCCTAAAAGCTGTTGAAACATTTGAAAATCCTACGCTTATCGTTGTTCATTTGGATCACTATTTGCTGGCCATTGAGATGTTTGATTGGACAATGTTTCGTGAATGCAGACCTGGAGTATAGGCATGATCTAGGAATCAATTACGCGTATGTGTTACCAGACCTTATTGTGGGCTCATGCCTTCAGGTCAGTTTCTTATGTGCACTCTTTTGATACAGACCTAATTTTTTTCGTTCATTTTTCATTGTCCCAACTATTTGCTATGGTTAAGCAGACTCTGCTTCTTCATTGATGCTTCTTCGGAGAACCCTGCGGATTGGTGAAGTCGTGAACCCCTAATGTTGGCATCTCATGAACTTGGCGTTCACTTAGACTCCTGCAGATGCAGATAAGCTGAAGGATGCAGGTATTGGAGTCATATTCTGCCTACAACAAGATCCCGACCTTGCGTATCCTTGATAATTGTGGTAGAGGATACTGGTTGTGTCGCTTTAAGCATTTTAACATATATTTTAAGAGTGCGACTCTGGGACGTTTGTATAGATCTGTGGAGAAATCTTGGGTATAAGAGCCAAACCTATTGAGAGCAGAGATCAGAGATCAGTGATCATAGACATTTCGACATTTAGCCAAGTCATGCTCACACCACTTGTTGACAAGTCCCACTAAGCGTATGAATAGATGAGTGGCTGGTGGTATTGGGGGTCAGTATAAGACAACAGATCAGTACCTTACTGGTTTTAGTATTATCTACCTTTTTCCTTTACTGCTGCTTGAGCTTCTTAATAGACTTTGCATTGATGTTTATTACAACTGTCTCTCTCTCTTAACTGGAAGTTCCTAGATACTTTGGAGTAGATCTTTCAGCCATCCTTGCACACGTGAATGAACTGGATGGGATCATGCACTACCGATGCGAGATAAGGTACTCAATGAATTTCCAATTAAGTTGTTCGTTGTCATGGTTATGGTGAGCTCAAAGATAATCAAGTGAAGGGATGTGAGGTCAAAGCTGAGTTTTAACTTTTTTCAATGTTGTGCAGGGACTTTGATCCATTTGATTTACGCATGAGGTTACCAGTTGCTGTGGCTCAATTGCATAAGGCAATTGAAGCGAATAAGGGGACGACTGCCTATGTTCATTGCACTGCTGGTCTTGGTCGGGCTCCTGGTGTTGCGGTGCGAAGATAATTCCCTGTTTCAGAGTTGTGCCAAGTTTTTGATGATTATACAGAAGCTGTTGCTTTAGCATTGAAGATTTTTCCTTTTTATGCCCTGAGGCCTGTTAAATGAACATGCAGCTGGCTTACATGTATTGGCTGCGTGGATTATCACTGAAAGAAGCAAACGTTCTTCTACAGGTAAAGCTAAGCGACTAGTCTCTTACTTATCTTCTAAGTGCCCAAACTAAACATCAAAAGTCCACTTTGGACGCTTATAGTTGATTGCAGTAATTTTTAAAACATATGTCCTAATCATTCAAAAGTGTTGGCCATGGTTTCTTCTTTCTATTGTTACCTATTATACCATTCTTTGAAACTTTCAAATGACATTCCTATGGATTCAGAGGCAGCTGCTTTTGGACATTTGGGCACTTGGGTGTTAAACCCATACAGTGTTGTTGCTGAGGGTTTTAACCAACGGAAACTTCTGTAGAAGACTTCATGGTTTGTTACAGCCTTTTTTGAAGCTAATTTGTTGATCTCATGGATGTAAACTTTTTTTTAATGTTTGCAGAAAGTGAGGACTTGTCATCCCAAACTCGAGTCAATCAGAGCTGCTACAGCTGATCTGGTTTGCTCTCTACATCCTTCTCTTACTTTGCAATTTTCACTATGCTGGATTGTTGCTTTTCTTGACTAAAGTTGCAGTCTTAATTGTCACGAATTGCTTGGTAGCTTCATTCTTCCCTCAATTCTGATTAGATTTTTTCTTGTGCTAATTAGTTGACAGAAGGATCAAAGCAACTCATAGAGCTGAATTGGTCGGGTGAAGCTGAAAGCGTGGAAATTGCTGGTCTTGATGTAGGCTGGGGTAGTGAGGTATGTTCTTTCTTTCTCATGTTCCAACTACCTTATAATGATGTTCCATCAGTATTTCATCCTTGAAATAACTGCTATATAATGACATGATTTCGTGTTTACTGACTTTTTGGAGCCGATGTGCGACGTGACTCCTGCAGAAAATTCCAATGGAGTATGATGAAAGTGAAAATCAATGGATTCTAAGACGTAAAGTGCCTGTAAGATTTCATAACCCGTATGCGATGGCTGTATTCTCGACTAGTATTGCGTCCCTTAATCCTCATGACATTGTTTAACCCAGAGATTTCCTCTCTTTGATGCTTGTGCACCCTTTACGTCATCTGATTCTTGTGGGAGTTTGAGGATTTAGGTTGGAAAGTACGAGTACAAGTACGTGGTGGACGGTGATTGGTTGACAGATTCACAACTGCCGTTATCTGAACCAAATAGAGAAGGGCAAGTTAACAACGTCATTGAGGTACCAGATCATTCCATCAAACTCTTGCAGGGGCATCTACCTTCACTTTGTTCCACCTTGAAAGGGCAACTACACAGTTTCTGTAGAGGAATGCACTAATATGTACCAAGTTATCAGTGAATAATGTAAAAAGTGCCTGTACCCTGCCGAGTTGTCAGTGAACAATTTAGAAAGATGTTTTACCCTACTGAGGCTTTCATCATATGGAGGCCTCCGTGAGCATCATGAGCAGACACCCAATTATCGACTCTGGGCCAAAGGAGAGGAAGCGAGCCACATTTTTACAAAGAATGCGAGGAAGGACCTGTCTCGAAAAACGAGCCATTACTTCAGGGACAGAGCCTTTTGCAGCGTAATTGCTTGTATCTGAGGATTCATCGTGCAAGCCGTTTGTTGCTCATTCTGTTGCCCTTTTGGAAGTGCAGGTAACAGACAGTGCACAGAATGGGGCTACGAAGAAATTACGCGAGCGGCTAATGCAGGAGGATGCAGACCTGACTTCAGAGGAGCGCACCCAAATTCGCGCAAAGCTGGAAGAGATTGCCAACAGTGGTCAATGGTGAAAGAATATGCAAGCACGTGATTACCGGTATTGTTTGTGTACATTGCAGGTTCACGATGTAGGAAGCTGTTAAAGCTGTTATTATACAACGATTTTGGTATCATTTTCTCTGTTTATAAGTCTCATCAATCCTTAGGTATAATACTGGCAGTACCCTCCTGGCCATGGGGTCTGCAGTCTGGAACAAACTCACTTCTATGCCCTGGTGACTTACAAATGCGCGAAACTTTGACAATCAATAAGTGAACGGTGTAGCACATTGAAAACGGTACCAAATCAATAAGGTGTGCACCAAGTGTGGTCCCTGTACTTGGATTGCTTTGGACTTCTGTTAGATTTTGATTGTATTAGAGGTATTTGAAATTGTCATGGTGTGTTTATGGTTTATGCACCATATTGAACACATTCCAACTCTTTTTTCTTTTCTTTTTCAAATATAAACGAGGTGGTGAAATAAATCTTGAATTGATGCACATAAGAAGGCTTGACTACAAAACAAGTTGACAAAAGGAAAACCATCCATTTGGCCCACATTACAATGTAGCCCAAGATGCAACTAGTAAGATCCCAATTCTTTTTTTAAATTGCAATTGAATTCTTGTTCAACTTTGTGCTTTTTCAGAATGACAACTCATAATTGCATAAACTTTAGTTGGTTCTTCCCTCAAAGAATATTGGTCCACCCTTGCAACTCAAAGCCTAAACAAAGGACCAAAGAAGCTTTGCAATTCCATTAGAAGAGATTTGAGGACATTAGGGTTGTTTCAAGTCCATTCCCAATGCTATCCCAATTCTATGAACAGTTGGTATGGGTTGTCAGAATTTTTTTTTCCAAAAATTAAAAAAAAAAAAAATTTTGCCCAAAATATCATTCTAAGCAACGAAAAAAAATTTAAAAAAAATGATGTGGCACTGTCTCGACCACGTCAGCCAGCAGCTTTCTTGCGTTCCCGCAGTCTGGGAACATAGGATAGCTCATGGGCTCTTGGAGACCTCAAATCTCTTCTAATGATTAAATCTCTCCCCCAAAACATTCTAGAGGTCATTGTCCTACCTTGCGACTTGGCTATTGTATGGTACTCAGGGCTTTTTTTTTGGCAATGTTTTGTTAGATTCAAACATCTGTCAAAGCATTTCAACCATTCTACCTTGCTCCTTCCCCACATTGACCTTCGTTAGGAGGGCACATAGGGGTTCCACTGTTGCTCTACAATGCAAAAAAAAAAGCCCTGATGGTACTGATTTTGTTTGCAATGGAATTTCCATTTGTTTTAAATAAATAAATAATAAAATAAAAAATTTGAAAGATAGATAGCAACCATTGAGGTGTACTAACTTAAGCCATTGGTAGGGTTTTGTCCCAACAAATACTTTGCCAATGACTTTATTAAGTGCATGCATCCAAATTGGGATTTAAAATAAACACTGTCAAGCACACCATAGCTTGTTGTATACCTCTATTGCATGAAAGATCTATAGGAATTAAGTCTGAATTATTTTCAGTATTGATTATGTAGGTGTATCCAAAATCAACCAGAGGTTCTCGAGTTCCAGAGAATGTACAATTTAGTAAACCAGCTAGAAGGAACGCCACTAGATGCAGTTACCGGATGATACTAAATCCTGAATATGAGACTTCATGGATGGGATTGCAAAGCATATGCTAAAATTACATGAGAAGGGTATTTCTCATAGGGATCTAAAAGCTGCGAATGTTCTTCTTAATTTTGATTACATGACGTTCTACTACTTCATTTATGTAGCTGATTTTGAATGTTCCATTGGAGTTTTGGGAACCGGGTTTTGGAGAGCACCGGAGATATTGTCAAATCTAAGAAATGTGAGCACTATTACAAATGAGCAATGGAAGCAAGCCGATGTGTATAGTTTTGGCATGACTTGCTTTGAAATAGTGACGGGGCGAATTCCATTTGATGGTGAGCTTGAAAACACCAAAGCTGATCGTGAACTTGTGATTGAGGATAAAAGACCACAATTGCCAAGTGACTTGGATGATGCAGTGAAGGACTTGATCATGAAATGTTGGGAGCCAACTCCAAGTTCACGACCTACATTCTTTGAGATTGTGGATATGTTAGAGACAATCTCTGAAAGACTCTTCTCATGGTACTTCAGGTACCAACTATTTTATATTATAGATCTTGTCATATTGATTTTTTTGAAATATTCATCTTTTGGATTTTTGGATTCTTTACAAGAACTTATGTTTTAGCATAATCCTAGAGATTTTGTTTCATTGTAAGGTATTTGATTTAATATTCTCTAAATCGTTGTTAAATAATTGCCTTGTTTGTTTACCTTGTTTTTGATAAATTTGGCTAGAGCTTTCTAAACTAGTCGTAGTATCTCTAATCTAATGGCAATTGTGTAGACCGAGGTTTTTTGTGATGAAAATAAGGGAAATTGTATGATTGCTTCTCTCTTCATCTAGTGTATTATATTTGAAGTATAAATTACACTTAATTTTGTAAATGGAGCTTGTAGAGTGCAATGATTTTCTTCCCTAATTGATTCTTGCAAACTTGCATTGTAGATTGTTTGACATAGGCGATGAGTTGCGTCCACAATACCGTTTAGCAACAGTGCAAGAGGTTAATGAGTACCCAATAGCATTAGCGAGAGCAATGCCTTTTAGGAAGATTGCCAATGGGTTTACCAATTTGGCAAATGGCTCTGTTGATGGATCTTATCTTGGAATGGAAACAAGGTGATTTGCTAAACCATACTTTTATTGGGGTGTTGTTATTGATTTTGAAGTGATTGCAATATGGAATTTTGTTACTCACTTGTTCCTTCACTTTATAGCCAAAATGTCTGTTTTTGAGTTATTGCCCATGTATTTGTTTTGCTAACTATGAACAAAATTATTGTAGATTGATGGAGCAAAGAGATGCAAGCCACAAGCTAGCAAGATTCCATAATTAGATGCATCTTTTCAATTAATTAGGAAGATTTAGTTGTATTGAATGTAATAGTAATCTAAGGACTTTCATTTTGCTATGAATTCAACTATATGATACATTTGCATTATGTTTTTGGAAGTAGAGAGGGTGCACTATGCCAAACCAACTTATCATGTGACTTCATGATTAATGAAGTCGTGTAGAACAATTGACCAAAAGAGTTTCTTTGGGTATTTGTGGTTTGGGATTTGAACTTCTTTTTCCATGTTGACATTTAGCCACAAATTTCTACATTGATTGTGGATGTACAAATCTTATATTCAATGGAACTTTTATTATCAAATTTTTTAAGAACTTCCTTGCAATTGTTGTTGAATTTAATAGCAAAGAATTCTAATTTGCAACCTTAGTTATCATGGAATTTATTGCCTTGTAAATAGTTGTGTTTCATGCTTATATGATTGACAATGTTCATGATCATCTCTTCATTAGTTGAGAAAAATTCTCAAGCAACCTTTGAGCTATGCAAAGTTATCATTATATTCTAAAGATGTGAATAATCAATAAAATTGTCATTTTCAAACACTTGTTTGAATCCAAGGTTGAATATATTTGAATATTTGAAGGTAGAAAGAATGTAGAAACCATTGAAGTTATAATTTAAACCCAACCATCAAAGAGAAATTTATTGACCAAATTGGTCACTTGAATGAAGTCTCCTTCACTTGTAGACAATGAAATGTTGGGCGAGTAATCGAAGAAGTGGACTATTCATCAACCAAATATCATTCATGATCATATTCAGAATTTAGTCAAATCTACTACCAACAATGTATGACTTCAAGTGAATGAAAAAACTTATATATTGAAATGGCAAAAAAGACAAAAGTCTCCAAAAGACATTTGGATCCTCAAATCTAGGGGGATTCAATTCTCATGATCATTTTTCACTTGGAGACTTGTAAGATACACAACCTTTTATATTTCATTTATTTGCATCCTTGCATCCTTGAGGTCCTCACTTTTCAAGGATGCAATGGGAACGAGGGTTGCTATTATGTGAGTATAGGAGTGTGAGCCCATGAGCCTAGAATACTACACACCTATTTTATAGGTGTATATATTATAGAAACCATCTATGATTATAGGATACATATGTTACACATATCCATATTATAGGTCTTCATCATACATACACCTTCTATAGTGTGGACTATCTATATTATATGTACCTATATTGCAAGCTCAATGCTCACAAGCTCGCATTCTTGGGCTCACATACTAGCACCATTGAAGTAAATTATATCCAAATTCAACAGATTTGGACATTTTAGGGTTAAATCTTGACTCTTATGCCCCACCTAAGTCCCAAGGGATCCAGGGCAATCTTTTTGGACCGAAGAAGAGAAGAGGCTTGTGTGAACCACTATATTGGTTCACCCTTCAGATAATTGAAAATATAAAAACTATGAATGAGTTTTTAAGTTCCAAAGTGTTAGTACATTAGATTAAACTATAACCATTAGTAAAAGGCTTTTAGTGCATAGGAAGAGAAACTAGATCAAAATTGCAACCCTAAAATATATAAAAGATAAAAGATACAAAAAGGAATCCAAAACAATGGTGAGAAGTTGAAAATGGATCTAAACATAAATAGAAAACCAATAAAAAAGAAGAAATATGGAAAAGCACAAAAGAAGTGATCAAACTTAAAATTACTATGAGAACACTAACATAGTGGTAGAAACTCTAATTTAGGCAATAAGTAGTGATTTAATGGAATTTCAGTAAATTAGTGTAGATGAAAGTGATTAGGAGTGTTAGTTAGTTAGTTAGTTGGGGTATTAGTCGAATTAGGGTTTGGTGCTCACTCTCTCTCTCTTGTTTGTTTTGGGGGAGAATGTGTGAAGAGGTAGAAAGTGGACAATACATAGGAGAACAATGATTGCAAGGAGGTAGGTTAGGATGATAGTCAATTTGTCGAGTAGGTTTTCACCTTGTGGGGTAGAAAGTGGGTGAAAAGTGAGGATTGTAAAGGTCAGATGCAAAAAGTGTTGGGAAAGAAAGTCCGTTGCCCTTGCAAGTGGAAGCAGCAACTTTGGCGAGCTATCGCGAGAGCATGGAGTAGCGGATGGAGCTGAAAATTGGTGGAATGGTGCGTCTTCAAGCTAGCTTTCCAACAAGACTCAACTCGACCGATTTGGAGCACAGATGAGGCAGTGGTGGTCGATTTTGTGGCGGAAGGCCTACTGCCGCAGGAATTTCGGAGCTGCAACTTGACGGACGATTGCAGAAGTGTGGCCAAGCGGAATGAGCTGAATTTTTGGCGCAAGGAAGATGGAGAAGTCAGCTTTCCAACGAGATAAGGCTCGCTCAATTTGGAACCAGGATGAAGACAGGGTGGACAGATTAGTAGGAAGAGGTTGGCTGCCCTATCGGCTGTGAGTTGTGTTGTGTTTACTATGGTTCTTGTGGTCCCAAATGGATAAAAATGTAATGATAATTACAATTCAGATTGGGTCTTGCATGTTTGGAGTACATTTCTCATGGGCTTGTATGATTTGGATGTTTAAAAAGAATGCATCATTAGTGAATTCTACTTGTTAGGATCTTTAGGGCACATGTGGAAGCATTGCCCAAAGGGAGTCTAGATTAGGCACTTGGTGTGAGTGAATTGTGCTGTGATTAGTTTTTAGGATGCAATTTAGTTCACTTAGGGCCTAAATTAGGCAATTTTAAGGTGATTTTGACCTAGGAAGTTTACTTGTCCTTTCAAAACATGTATGAAGATGAATTGGGAGAGTTAAGGCACATAATGGGATGATTTTGAGGTGTTGCCTTTTTTTCACTTAGGCTTGATTTATCAAAAATTCACTAAAGAAAAAATTTGGGAAATTCATTGCTTGGAGGCATTTGGATTAGAGTCCACACACTCCTTTTCGGCCAAGTTTGTGGATGGGTTTTACCTCATGGTGAAATTCACTCACAGCTTGCATGAACAAACGATACAAGTGAGGAAGCTTGACGAGCATCTCGCGAGAACGGCTAAACTATTTACTATACTGAAAGTAGGTTGCCCCACACTAATTTCACGACATTTCACACTATATAAATATTTATTTACTATATAAGAATGCATTACTTTTGGTATTACTCTAATTGGAACTCAAAAACATCCATGTCTACATTACAAATGGAAATATCTCTATAAGTATTTGTTGACTTTGATGGCTTGTAAAGTATCTTTCTTGGGATAAAGCAACCTAATTTCACTATTTTATGTACACAAAATAGTGGAATTAGACTGCCACCTTCTAATTTCTCAACATATGACACTGTATAAATATTTACAATAATTGAATGAACAAGAATGCACTACTTTTGAATTAGGTATTGTTGGAATTGGGATTCCATGCATACAAATGGAAGTATTTGTAGAAATATCTATAGGGTATTTGACTCTGATGGCTTGTAAAGTAACATTCAGGGGATAAGACAACCGAATTATTTAGGAAACCTTATTTCACTATTTAGTGTATTCTAAATAGTGAAGTAAGGTTGCCTTTCACTAATATAGCATTGTTTACCAATGAGGCAAGGGCCCTTTTACATCCTTGAAAAGAGAGGAACTCTATGGTGAACAAAATGGTCTTACATGGCTCTTCAACCAACCCCAATTCTTGAATAATATTGAAAGTCATTTTGAAGCATCTAGGGACATTTAATACCTTCCCTGCATGGGGAAGATCATTCATTACACAAATGGAGTTTTTATTGTCTTTCTTTGAAAATTTAACACAACATTTTCCCAAGAAGTAGCTTTAAGGCCAATAATTTTCATAACTTTTGACTATACGGTTAACAAGTTATTGCATGATATGTGATTTTCAACATTCGGCGAGCATCTTGGATAGCCCAAAAAAACTTCTTTAAAAATCACTTTTAAAAAAAATAAAATTTAGAAATTGGTTCTTTAGATTTATATATACGCCGGAAGCTTTGAATCATTCCATTTCAATGAATGAATCAAAAGTTATGAGGATTCTTAGTTTAGGGTAGTTTATGGGTACTTATAAAATCTCTATTCTAAAATTAACTTTGAAGTCCTTTATTGAACTTAATTTCCAATATTTTGGGAAAAAAATAAATCCATTAGGTGTGTGTTGTTTATTACAACAATCATTACAACCATTGGGATTGGCATTTTTCAATTCCCTAAATATGGGTTAACAATTTTGTATTTTGAATCATTCTCTACTTCTTTCTACTTACTATTTTTTCCTATATGCTTTACAATTCCAAATGATCAAAAAGTTTTGAAGCATGTAGTCAACTTACGTTGGAGAATGAATCCAAAGAGTATCCACCATTTTGAACATTTTTCATACAAATGTGACTTTATAAAGTGCAGAAGCCCGGATTTTTGCAGGGACAGAAAAAGGGTTTTTGTCAATTCAAACGCTATTATCTTGCAATTCATAAGGTGGAAATTTCTGAAATTTTTTCCACAACATTTTGAACTAGTGTACTACAAGATCCTATGGTTACATATGTCCAAAAGTGTCTTTTCTAAAATTTGATATTTGTATTAAAAATGGCAGTTTTGGAACATTTTGGGTGAAAACATAGTCAAAAACCTCTAAGGGGTTAACATGGTTTGCATTCATAGACAATATTATTCTTGTTAGAGGAGTCCTATTTGACTTGAAGAGTCAAAACCCAAATATCAAGAAAAAAAATCAATTCTTCCTAATGATTAGGTGGCTTGATTTATTATATTAGTGTATGGTATTATTTTAAATTAGTGCATGTTGAAATATTATTGTGTAATGTATTCATTTCTACAATTCTATTGAGTGACACTAATTTTGTAGGTGTTGCTAATTTTGGCACCCACACTACATAGATAAATTAGACTGATTTAGAAATTTTTTGGCTACTTTCCAAACACTATTATGTTGACATAACTGGTTTTGGTTTTGGTTTTTCAAATGTGACAATGTAAATTAAAACCAAAAAGAGGAGTACAGCTAATCTGGTCCGCGCGGATGAAACACAGCTTGGATAGAAGATAGACATAACCGGTTGTTGAGTTTTCAATACTCATGTGGCACCGTCCCATTGGCAACCCATCACCATTGCCATTACAAGTTGCAACTCATAACCTTCTCTCCTCTCAACTTGCTTCCTCCACCCTTGGATCACGGAGATCAAAGGTTGTGATTGAAAAGTGAACAACCGGTTATGTCTAATAACCCACTTGCCGCTACCGCGGCTCGTCGGTTATCTAATACGTAATTGTTTTTGCAAAGCACAACTTATAGAAGGCAACAAGCCAAGCAGGGACCCATCCGGCCTCCACGTGAGTCAATTGGGTTTTAGTGCATACCTTCCTATTGTAGTGCTATCCTAATTGATAGAACATTATTAACGTCCAATGGGGGGGTCCCTTTTGCTCCCCCAATATTAGGACCCCCCCAGCCACTGATGTGCTCCTGTCAGGTCTACAGTAATAGAGTGACCAATGACATTTGCCAAATTATAACTAAAATCCCCCCTATACATCCAGGGGGGGATTATTCCTCCTGTTAGAGGAAACAAAAGTACTCGATTAACAATGTTATGCATGAAGTGAACATCACCAACCTTCTTTTTTCTTTTTCTTTTTCATTCGGAATTCACCATATATCTCTTTGACCATGAACCAAGTGTCCGCACTTGAAAGCTAGCTAGTAAATTAACCTATAGTTTAGGGAGTTTTGGAACATCCTTTAACCCCTAAATGCCCAAGACTTGTTTTGGGCTTTCTGGAATTTGCTCTAAATTGAACAAAATGCCAACATTTTGATAGGTTGCATCAATTTTTTTTATTTGTAACCGTAAAATTTCAAACATGACATGTTAGAGATCTCATAGCAAAAGAAAACACAGCAATATCACTTATGGAATGAAAGATTATTATGTTTGACCATGAGGGCGCTAAAATTGCAAAAATCTTTCAATCTTCTTTACACAAGTCAAATCTAAAAAGTTGGTGACCAAAAAAATATGAACTTGAAGGGCCTAATTTGTATAACCCCGATCAATTTATGGCTTCTTAAATCTACTCTACAAGTTTTTTAATGAATTTTGAATGTGATTTTTTCTCCAAGATCTCGTGTATTTGAGGCTCATTTCCAAGAACTCTCAACACTACGGGAAGTCAAGATTGCAATGGGTACCCTTGTACAAAATCTTGAATAGAAAAATCACTATCATTTATTTTCAAGATCTGATTTTTGATGCTAAAATTAGACTTCAAGAAAAACTTTCTAAAAATATAAACTACTAAAAATAGCAACTTGGTTAGGTTTTATTTAACTTCAAAGTTTTGCAATCACCAGATTTGGGTGCCTTGGGCATTTAGGGGTTAAATCTCATATAGCTTTATTCTACCATAGAGACTTTTACATAGATAGTGTAGTTATTACTTCTTTGTATATTATACCTGGAATTTAAAAAATTGGCTAGTTAACTTGTAAAGGCCCATTGTCTCTTTAGGGGACAAATGGGAGTCCGAGTAGATACCTACAGGCTGAAATTTTGTTGTCATTTTCCAAAACTTTTTTGGAAGATAGAAAAACTCCTAAGCTTTGTAAAAATATATATTTTTTTTCAATTGATGCTTGGAAAAAAAGTTATGCCTAAATAAGCTCAAAACAAGGGACGGGGGGTAGCAAAAAATTTTGCAATTTTTTTTCTTTTAATTCTTTTTTTGTTATAGATTATGTTTTTGTCTATTTGGAAAGCTTTGATTCATTTCATTTGGATTTTTAATGAAAAAGTTATGGACAATCTTTTTTTTCGGGCACTTAGAGCATCTTTCTAAAAAAAATAACTTGTAAGATTCATTTCTGAATGCAATTTTAACAATTTATCAAAAAAAAAAAATTCCACAAGGTTTAGCTTTTTTGCTAGAACAATCTTACCATCGGAATTAGTGCTTTTTAGTTCCATATAAAAGATATTATAATTTTAGATTTTCCTTCTATCTCGTACCTACTTCTACTTCATAGTTTTTTTAGTAATGAAAATTAAGTTTTTTTAGATTTTGTTTTTCCCCTAGATTCTAAATTCAGTTTTCTACTATAAATACTTAAAGCTCAAAACTTTGTAGTGCAAAAAATTTAAGTTAAAAATGTTCAAAGTCATATTATCTAGTCCCACAATATGCTAAAAATTTTGATTTTTTCACTGAAAACGCAAATATCTTGCAATCTGTGTGGTCAAAACTTTTGCATTTTTTTCACACACTCTCATACTAGTTAGGTGTAAGATCTTACGGTTAGATGTGCAAAAAAAACAATTTTCAAATTATTTTACTATTTGCTATAGTAATAGCAGTTTTGAGTGTTTTTCTGCAGAAAAAAGGCCTTGGGCCATGAAGGGATAATATCTTCTAGTTATTTCAAAGTCAATTTCTTTCCTTTGTTTTTATCAAATTCTCCCAACAGCAGCAAAGAAGTCGCAAACGCAGAACTCAAATAGTGTACATGAACTAAAGTAGGAGGCTCAGAAACCGACCATTTAAGGGCTGGTCTGCCTTTTTCAGGTGGTTCCTTGGATGGGAATATCTATAGATCATTTTTCAAAGAAAGAGAAATAGATGAGAAATCTAACACAAGTCTTATCATATTTCTTGAAACATTTTTGAATTAGTTATGAATTTTCAAATGAGATGTGTTGTATGTCCCTATTTATGACCCTAGGTCTTCCATGAACCGTTCAATTGCAAGTCTAAAGAAAGATTGGCTCTTGCAATTAATAATGCTTTCTTCCTTGATTCATTCAATGACTATAGCGCTCACTTTTAGAACCACCTCATGTCCATTTCACAACCATTTATAGAAGTGGTTCATAACCCCTAAAGGACCAAGGCCTTTTTTTAGCCAAAAAACTCTCAAAACTGCCATTTCTAGAGCAAAGAGTAAAGAAATTTGGAAAATGTTTTTTTTGTACATCTAACCATAGGATCTTATACCTAACTAGTATGAGAATGTGTGGAAAAAATTTCAGAATTTTTGACCGCATAGATTGCAAGATATTTGCGTTTGAAGTGAAAAAAACAAGTTTTTCAGCACATTGTGGGACTAGATTTTTTGATTTTGAACATTTTTAACTTAAATATTTTACACTACAGAGTTTTGAGCTTTAAATATTTCTAGTGGAGAATTGGGTTGAGAGTCTAGGAAAAAAAAAGAAATTCAAAAAAACTTAATTTTCATTCTTAAAAAATAAATTGTTAAATAGAAGTAGGTACAACATAGAAGGAAACTCTAAAACATTCATATCTTTTAGATGGAATGAAAATGCACTAATCCCAATGGTGAGATTGTTCTAGCACAAAAACTAAACCATGTGGACCTTTTTTATTTGAAAAATTGCAAAAATTGCATTCCAAATTGAATCCTACAAGTTATTTTTTTCAAGAAGATGCTCTAATTGCCCAAAAAACAAGATTGTCCATAACTTTCTCATAGAAAATCCAAATGAAATGAATCAAAGCTTCCCAAATAGACAAAAATATAAACTATCACGAAAAAAAGTTTAAAATTTTTTTTTTTTAAAAAAACAAATAATTTTTTTGCAAAATTTTTTTGCTGCCCCCTCTCCCCTGTTTTGAGCTTATTTGGGCATAACTTTTGTTCCCGGGCACCAATTGAAAAAAAAATTATATTCCCACAAAGCTTATCAATTTTTCTATCTCCAAAAAAAGGTTCAGAAAATCATGACAAAAATTTAGCCCGTAGGTACCTGCCCGAAATCCCACTTGTCCGTTGAACGGACACTTGGTCCTTTAGGGATTAATGCCCGTGCAATTTCAAAGCCTCCTACCTTACACAGAATAGTAAAATTAGGTTGCCTTATCCAAAAAGGTTATCTCATGGCTCACCGCTTTGTCTACATGGAGGTGCATACAACTCTCTGAATTGGGCCTTGAATTGATGCACCAATCTCTACCACACATAGGGTTTTGGATTGATGAAAAATACTACATCCTTGTACAATAACAATAAATATTCATATAGTGCAAAATGTCAAGAAATTAATGAGGGGAAACCTAATTTCACTATTCAGATTTGAGGAAGAGGTCAAATTATCACACAATATTATGTTAGCAATGGCAGTAGAATGTCTTTTGGGTTCTACAAACATAACTTAAAATTTGTTCACTCAGACCTAGAAGTTGATCTGTGAAGATAATTTGCAATTTCTGTGAGTTTCAGACACTTGTGACACTGACTCCGCCACAATAGATTCTTGTGAAATATGCTCCTCAATTGCAAGATGACAGTCTACCTTACCTTGTCCCCAATACTCCAATGCACTTCTTTGTTGAATGTTCAACGTTTGATAATTGGAGAATGTTTTGCGTTTGGCTTCAGTTTCTTGTCAGTCAGGAGCCTTTTGCTTTGCTAAAGAACGTTATGAGCAGCAACTGTCCTCCTGGCCTCTGCTGCCAAAAAAACCAAAGTCGTCCGATGAATTGAAAAAGAAATTAAACCCCCTTCCACGCCGTTGATTTGTGGGTGGGTGAAATGAAGCACGGGCCGTTGGATTAGGTTTGGAGTCTGTCTCAGCCGTCAAAAGGGGAGGGTTTGCCAACTAGGGTTTTGCTGAGTTGTTTCCTCAATTCGTGGTTGTTCGCTATTGGGTTGGCGTGGAGGTGTTCGCGTTCGGCTGTGAGTTTGTTTTTTGAGTTTGATTTTCTTGGAGTGGGAGCGAGTTCGGATCTGGTTGCTTTGGGGAAGTGGAGGGGGAGAGCTTGGTGTGTGTGTTTGTGATCGTGAGATGGTGAATGAGAGGCTTTGTGAGGTTCTCATTGTCGTGCCACGGAGGAAAATGTTTGTTTCGTTGCATCCTGCTTTGACAGAGGTTGTCGTGTGATGGGAGTAGTTTGCGAATCTGTAATGGTATGGGCTTTGCCGTCTTCGTCCGCGCATTCTTTCGGTTCTTGTTTGAGTTTATTTTTGGAGTTTCCTTTTATTGGAGTGGGAGCGAGTTCGGATCTGGTGGCTTTGGGAAGTGGAGGGAGAGCTTGTGCTGTGTCTTTTTTGTGTTAACTGAAGTACTTGATTTGCCTAATGTTAAGTTTGGTATGGATTTGGTCTTGACATCTGCCTTTGCTTCGTTGTAATTTGAACCAAACTGGCAGAGCCCCAGATGGACAGCGAGGGTGGCAAGGTGAAGCGCATACGATTTTTGTTGGATTTGGAGCCACGAAGGTAGCCTTTCAGTCACACGATTAGTTGAAAGCTGATGAGTCCTTACCAGTCCTAGTTTGTAGATAAAGTAACAATTTGGCACGTGTCACAATTTTGGCAGATGCTTTTCTCAAACGAAACTCATTTCAACAATTTCACAAACAAAACTCTAATACTTGTTTGCTTTCTGATGCAGATCCAGTAGTTAAGGATCATTGTTTGTGTCAAAGAAGTGGCTATAAACCTCTTTGCAATTTTTTTGTAATTGGATATTTGGATGTGTTTCCTGTTCATGCAAGGTTTAGTCGATTTGCAGCATAGGTGAATAGGGAAAGTTAGGATTTGGGAATTTGTATCTCAATCATTTTGTGAGGGTGTTGTCGGTTTGGATTGCACTGGAATGGGCGTGAAGTCGAATCTGAATATTGATTTCCATGCTTGTCAATGCTTTTTGATTTGCATACGTCTGTACTCCTAAATGCTTTTCTATTCATCTGCGTTTCAAAAATCAAAACGGGATGAAGAAGGAGTAGACGATTATTTTGGAAGAGATTAGGGTTCAGGGGTCCTACATTTTCGTCTGCAGAGATTCAAGAAGAGATTAGGGGTTTTAGGGTTGTTCAAGAATTCAGTTCTACAGTTCCATTTCTAAATGAAAATTTTGAAGTTCTTTTTATTAAAAACTACACGTGTATATTTTTGAGAATTTTTATATTCCATAGATAAACTATTTGTTCTTCTTCCAAAATTTGTGTAAAAGCTTAACAACAAATGCGATAACGCCATGTGTACCCCTTTTTCAAATCATGTGTGTTTTTTCTTGGAAATTGACACTTCATCACAATGGGCTCAAAAGAGGCAGGAACTGCCTTACCCTCACGTTATCTAAGTACTATTACATATCAACTTCCACAAGTACTCCGTACATCACAAGTTTGCAACAGCACTATTGCTGTTTCTCTTTTGCCCTGTGCTCCTCTGTCAGTAAAGTCAACAAAACACCAGGACTTTCAGCATCTGTTGTGTACAATTATTTTGCGCAATACTGAAAATTTCTGTCAAAAGATAAGTTATCAACCAAAGGATTCCTAAGCAGACACTGATGTTGCTCACAGCAGTCTTGATGTTGCTTACAACAGTCTTCAGTCACGTTTGAATAATATCATGTCACATGTGCATGCATCAACTAATACTGAATACATTAACCCAGAAACGACGAGCCTATGACCGCAGGCTCAAAGCCTCACAACTGAGCAATCAGTTTGTTGCCGGTTTCCAACAAGAAATGCTTGAAGCTTTTTGTGTTTATTTTTCACAAATGAGAGTACATTTCCTCTTCACCTCACAAAATTTTCAGAATTTAAAAAAAAAAACTGATTTTTATAAGAATTTTTGAATGAAAAGTGAAGAAAAATTCATATCAAATAGAAAATTAGTTCAAAAAATATAAGAATTTCACCATGGGTGCAAATTATAGGGACAAACATCATGGTGTAAAATTATTTACCATGTACATCTATAATTAGAATATAAAAGACATTAAAAATTCATGCAAACTTCAAACTCCTATAAAAAATTCAATTTTGCAAATTTTTCCAAAATTCCAATTGGAGTAGAAACTAGAGTAGCTCACCTTTGTTTTGTTAGTTGGGCTCAAACTCCCAAAACATCATTTTCAAGGAGAAATTTCTGATTTTGAGAAAGGAGCAAAATACACTAAAAGGGCAAATTTTGCCTCCCGTTTTTTTTCTTTGGTTCTCTCTCACATGAAGACAAAGGCTGTGATGATTGCAAAGTCAATTGGAAACTATTCCTAACCCACTATTCAAGGTGCACAAGCAAAAAGTGGATGAAAAAGCACTTGTAGCTTCCGTGTAGTTCACTTTCTATTCGTCCAAACGCCACAAAATGGTGCCCTTAGCATTTTTGGATTAAGGACCTTCTCCTATAATGAAGCTTGTTACTAAAAACTTGTCTATCCATACACTAGGTTGGACTATTTAACGTTTAACAAACAGTGCACGCTGTTAGATGTAGTAACAAAGAATGTACAATAATCAGAGTATTTTGGTACCTACCTTGGTCATGGGGGTTGCACCCTTCTAGAGTTAACAAGTAGCTTGAGCATTACTTGTTTATTGTCACTCATTTTGAATGGAAATTGAATTGTCTCCAAATATAATGGTAAAAAATTTCCCATAAGAAATCATACACAGTGATAAAAATTGATCTCAACTGCTCCGGTTCTTGAATCCAAAGGTTTCTTCACAAATTGAGACATCTAATATACCTAAACACTGAATCTGCGAAAATGCTTAAAAGTGGCACAAACAGTAGTATCCTCTACCTCATTTAGAGTCCAACAACTCAATTCAGGTTAATACATACTATAATGAATGATGTCAGCAAAACTTTATTCCCAAGTGTCTGAGAGACACCCCTCGTGTTTTTTCAATCCATGAAGTACACATCAAGCTGATCAATCAAGACCATCTAGATGAATGACGTGAAACTCCATGTAAATGGAGTAGAATTGACATGCACAAATTTGTGTCTTGCAGTTCTTAATAGATGCCTGCAAGCACAACTACAATGTAATAACTTGTCATTCTGATATCCTACTGCAGATTGAAGCAGGAATGTCTTAAAATACAAACAACTCACCTTGTTCTTTCCCAATGATCTCAAAACCGCTGCAGCAGCGATTATCTGCATCAAGGACCTTGATTCTCACTTGGTGGTAAAGAATGTAGCGGTCTCATAGTACAACAAGGAACTAGATACAAAATCCTATAATGTCGATCAAGGCAGTATTCTAGGTTTGGCACTTGGATAAGTACTAGGTAACTACAATAGTTCAGGACTGGGAGGTTCGAGACAGTTATAAGTAACCTTCCAGACTAAATCAAGACCTTTCGATATTGGAGATCTATAGCTCTCTGACGTGCAAGGGAGGTGGGGTTACGACTTTGAGCCTCATCTTTTCCAACAGCAACGCAACATGTGGCGATAAAAGCAACAATGTGAATCCTGATACATCGACCACCCTTGCTTATAAAATACTGCAATGGTAATAGGCCACTTCAAGGTGCTCTTGTTGGCTCTGACTCTTGTTTGACTACAGCTCCATCTATGTCTTCCTGTGAAACAGAAGGTTTTTCCCCGGCTGAGGTTTTGGCCTCCAACAAGTCTTCAACCTTTACTTCAACCTTTACTTGTTGTCCTGCAAGTACTGGGGATGGAGGAGGACCCTCGCCCTCCGAAGCCTGAAGGTCAGTCACACAAGCAAGATCTACCCATTGCTGCATTCATACATACACATTAAAGTCAACGCATTTTCGGTTAGTTCAGCAATCACACGACAGTTCAAAATTTCACTCTATGTTAAATGTGTTGTAAATGGAGGACGGTTTTCCTTTTTCAATTTTGAAATAATGCGTTCCAAACCTGACTTTGGACCTGACTCTGTTAGGAATTCATGGATTATCACAAACTTAGAGTAGCAGGTGATTGTTGGATAACTTACCCCAGTTCCCCAATATGAGTCAATCCCAAGGGACCCCATTTCATAAATTTTCTATCTGATCCTTATTGGAACGGACAACCCCTAGTTCTGCTCCGTAGGGTTGCTTTATACGGGTGTCGGCTGAGCACCTGGAAGCCCGGATTACGGGTCTTCATTTGCAGAAGGTCTTCCAAGCAAAGAGCCTGGAGGAAGAAATAACGAAAACTTCTAGTATGCTGTGTTCCATCCGAGTCCTTTAGAGTAGCCCATCAAAAACTATGTAAGGTTTGTATCAAATTGCAGTAGGCAGGACAAGCAGACTCAAATTACTTCAATGTTCAATTAAGGTGCAGGTAGCTTCCTGACTGAAGCAAAGCTGATTGAAAAGGGAGATTAAATTACCTGTGCGAGCTACAACGATTGGTTTGAGGCGATAGAAATGAGGAAGTTTCTCCTTCAACCACTCCACCAGGTTACAGCACATGCTCGCAACTTTCTGTTCCTCCGTCTAAAAAATTCAAACACAGGCCTCTGTTACTAAAACTGGCAATGTCCTCTGCTGGCAACAAAGTAATACGAAAAGTGTTCACATAACATGATACTAGCCCCTAAAGGACCAAGGACTCATGGTTTGAAATCACCAGTTCAATTGATCATACTATGAAGATAATAGAATTCACAAGGGTCAAATTCTATCACACTAGAATCAATGAAGACCATTGCAGGTATGGATTCAAAAAATCAAACAAAAAGCCTATGCTATCACGAACCTGAGCTTGACGACCTTCCAAAAGCAAAAGGGTTGCACAAGACGGGGATGACCGGGGCTTACAGACCCTGGCCCACCTTGAGAACAGCGAGAGACGGCACAATTGGAAAACGCGTAAGCACTGTTTGGCAGAATGCAAGAACAGCCTCGCAAACCCTCTACAGTCATCAAACGGACACCCCTTCTACAGACTCCAAGCTATAAGTATCCAACCCAGCCTTCACAGTCCCAGTTCTCTCAGAAGTCTATGATGATCGTGTGAGTGCAAGCAGGACCCTCGTCGCCCATTTTGTCTCCTTCTCTTGCTGGTCCAGTTGCAAGTGCTATTGTTCCCACTTTCTAGGGTTCTGCTACCAAGTCTTTCGCCAGATCTCCACGTAGGAGCAAGGAGCTCCAAGAGAACCTACAATCAAGTGTCAGCTGGTTGGAATTACACCTCGAGGTCTTCACTCCGGACGTGATTGCACTCTTTGCGGTTCGTATCTTTTCTTCAGTGCGCATCTGCTCTCTAAGTGCAGGTCTGCTAAAGAGTTGGTATCGTAGAGACGGCCACCCCTTTCTGCACAGACCGAGCCAAGCTCCGGAAGTCGCCCTTCTTCGTTCCATTTCTCTGTGAAGCATTTCATGATCGCATCTGTGTGTGAATTGCAAGCCCTAAAGTCTCTGTTGTCTTCCGTGCCCAGAATCCAGTTTGCTGGGGTTGGGGTTTGAGCGGAGATGGACGCAAGCTCCTCTTCCCGTTTCTTCACTGCCAAGGCCGAGGAGTCTCCGTCCACCGTAGTTGACGCAGTTGCAGAATTGGAGGGCATGACGATGGTGGGGGCGGAGGGGGCGTCCACTTCCGGGAGGACGGAATACTATTCCGCACGCTGCGAGGAGATGAGGCGCAGCAGAGGCCAATTCTCTGACGACGTTGCGATGGAGATCGAGTTTTCGAAGCCGCACTGGAGCGAAGTGAGCCGCCTTGAGGTTGCGCCGCAGTCGGCCGAGGAGGAAGAACTGAATCGAGAAAACAGGGAAGTGTTGAAGCAATTGAAGGAAAAGTATCCTCCTTTGTTTCTGTTTGACGTACGCCGTTATAGTTTGGGCCGCATGATTGCACGGGGTGGACAAGCCAAAATCTATGAAGTTGTAGGCGATCCTATGGTTGTGATGAAGGTTATGAAGGTGTTTGAGAGAGGAATATCGCTACGAGATTTGCAGCGATCGTGTCCCCTTCCAGTCCTCAACAAGACTGTTCGCCAATGCATTTGGTCGGCGGGCATGTTGGAGGATGGCAGGTTTGCGTTTTTGATGCATAGATGTTGGGGTGACTTGCGGAAGTTGATTGACCAAGCGATGCAGGAGAAGAATGTAAATGGTATCCAGGGACCGCCATTTCCCTATTCTCATAAATGCGAGGATGACAGAATTTGGACCTTTTATCCTGTAGACTTCATGCAGGCGATCGCAAAGAATATGCTGGTTTTACATGAGAAGGGTGTTTCTCATAGGGATCTAAAAGCTGCAAATGTTCTTCTTGATATTCAGTTAATGTCGCTGAATAACTTCATTTTTGTAGCTGATTTTGAATGTTCCATTGGAGTTTTGGGAACCGGGTTTTGGAGAGCACCGGAGATATTGGTTGCACCAAGAAATGCGGGCACTCTTACAAATAAGCAATGGAAGCAAGCCGATGTGTATAGTTTTGGCATGACTTGCTTTGAAATAGTGACGGGGCAAATTCCATTTGATGGTGAGCTTGAAAACACCAAAGTTGATCGTCAACTTGTATTTGACGGTAAAAGGCCGCAATTGCCAAGTGACTTGGATGATGCAGTGAAGGACTTGATTACCAAATGTTGGGAACCAAATCCGAGTTTGCGACCTACATTCTCTGAGATTGTAGATATTGTAAAGATAATCTCCAAAAGACAATGCCAATTCAGGTATCGACCTTTTTATAATATAGATCTTGTTATATTGATTGTTTTGAAAAATTTATCTTTTGGATTTTTGGACTCTTTACTAGAACTTTTGTTTTATTGTGACCATAGAGATTTTGTTTAATTGTAAGATATCTAGTTAAATCTTTTTTAAATCATTGTTAAATAATTGCCTTGTTTGTTTACCTTGTTTTGATAAATTTGGCTAGAGATTATTCCAACTAGTTGATGTATTTCTAATCTAATGGCTATTGTGTAGACCGAGGTTTTTTGTGATGAAAATAAGGAAAATTGTATGATTGCTTCTCTCTTCATGTAGTGTATTATATTTGATGTATAAATTTCACTTAATTTTCTAAATGGAGCTTGAAGAATGCAATGATTTCCTCCCCTAATTGATTCTTATATACTTGTATTGTAGATTGTTTGACATTGGTGATGAGTTGCCTCCACAATACCGTTTAGCAACGGTGCAAGAGGTTAATGAGTACCCAATAGCAACAATGACAGCAATGCAAGGAAGGATGATTAATGGGGGAACCAAATTGGCAAATGGCTTTGTTGGTAGGTTTTATCTTGGAATGGAAACAAGGTGATTTGCTAAACCATACTTTTATTGGGGTGTTATTGATTTTGAAGTGATTGCAATATGGAATTTTGGTATTCACTTGTTCCTTCACTTTATAACCAAAATGTCTATTTTTGAGTTATTGCCCATGTATTTGTTTTGCTAACTATGAACAAAATTATTGTAGATTGCAGGAAAGCAATGTAAGCCACAAGCTAGCAAGATTCCATGATTAGACGCATCTTTTCAATTAATTAGGAAGATTTAGTTGTATTGGATGGAATAGTAATATAGGGAACTTTCATTTTGCTATGAATTCCATTGCATGATACACTTGCATGATGTTCTGGGAGTAGAGAAGGTGAACTAAAGTAGGAGGCTCTGAAACCGACCATTTAAGGGCTGATCTGCCTTTTTCATGTGGTTCTTTGGATGGGAATTTTTTAGCTCATTTTTCAAAGAAAGAAAAATAGATGAGGAATGTAACACAAGTCGTTTCATGTTTTTTGAAGCATTTTTGAATTAGTTATGAATTTTCAAATGAAATATGTCGTAGGTCTCTATTTATGACCCTTGGTCTTCTATGAACTGTTCACTTGCAATTCTAAAGAAAGATGGAGAAAGCCAAGAGAATGATTGGCTCTTGAAATTAATAATGCTTTCTTCCTTAATTCATTCAATGACTATAGTGTTCACTTTTAGAACCACCTCATGTCCATTTCACAACCATTTATAGGGTTGGTTCTTAATGCCTGTGCAATTTCAGAGTTGCTTACTTTAGGCCAAGGCAGTTTATTATGTGACCTCATGATTAATGAAGTTGTACAGGGCCATTGACCAAAAAAATTCTTTGGATATTAGTGGTTTGAGATTTGCAGTTAGCTTCTTCTTTTCTATGTTGACATTTAGCCACAAATTTCTATATTGATTGTTGATGTAAAAATTTGAAATTTAATGGAACTTTTATCATCAAAAATTTTAAGAACTTCATTGCAATTGTTGTTGAATTTAACAGCACAAGATTCAAATTTGCAACTAGGTTATCATGGAATTTATAACCTTGTGAATAGTTGTGTTTCATCTTTGCATGATTGACAATGTTCATGATCATCTCTTCATTAGTTGACAAAATATCTCAAGCAACCTTTGAGCAATGCAAAATTATCATGGTATTCCAATGATGTGAAGAATCAATAAATTTTTCATTTTCAAACACTTGTTTGAATCGAAGGTCATCTTTGTTTGAATATTTGAAGGTAGAATGTCCAGACCATTGAAGTTATAATTTAATTACAACCCAGCCAAACTAGGAATTTTTAGGAGAGATATATTGACCAAACTAGTCATTTGAATAAAGTCTCTTTCACTCACAGACAATGAAATGTTGGGTGAGTTATTATCACTACCAGAACCCCATGTTTTATATGATGCTTTATAATATTAGCAACGGATTTTTGATAAATATCATTCATGATCACATTTCGAATTTGTTCCAATCTACCACCAACAATGTGTCTTCAAGGAAGTGTCAAAATTCTTGGTAATTAGTACAAGTTGGAGAAAGTCAAGAAGCCAATACAATCTCAATGCATAGTAGCAAGCTTAACATTAGGAAAAATTTCAGCCCTCAAAGGATCACCCCCTGAAATGCAATTATGGAAACAAATGGAAATAATTTTTTATTTTTTTTTTAAAGTTTGGTTCTGACATCACACTACTACTGTCACGTCAGGGCCAAGTCAGATTACTTATTTTTTAAATATATCTTTATCTTTTTAATAATTTTTTTTCAAAACAATATATATTTTTATAATAAAAAATATTTTTTTATTTTTTTAGTAATTGCACTGCGGGGGGGCCGAAAATCAAAAACTCGCAGCCCTTTGCAGGGTTCAGAATTCTTGTAATCCTAGTTGTTCCATCGAACAACAAGACAACTCGACAAATTAGACACTGTCTGACAAAAAAAGTCAACTATAAGGTTGACTTTCTCAATAAAGATTCAATAGAAACAATTTTCACATATTAATGTTCCATTTATTAAAGCATTTCAATTTAATAAATATATATTATATTCTAAATTGCCTTAGCTATAAAATCTGCCTTTGAAATCCCAAAATGTCATGCATACTCGACATTTGTCATACAAGACATGCGACATGCGACATGCGACATGCGACGTCTAATGGACGCCAAAACTCAAAATCATGTCTGACAAGACAACCCTGCTTGTAATGCTAATGGCTTTATAGTAATTCAAGATTTATGGAACAAACTTGAAGGTGTAGACTGAAAACCACAATCATTCATCAATGGCCACCTTTAAAAATATTAGTTAGTTTTAATCCTATTCCAATTTTCTTTAGTATAGAATCATCAAAAATATACCAATATCACCCTACAATCCAAGATGCAAGAATGAAACCTATTAGTACATGCGACACTAGTACATCAAAGCTACACTTTTTGAAATTAGTACAAGCAAAATGTCAAAATTATACTAATTTCCTCATTCAAGTTGAGTTGGTGAAGTTTATCTATATCAATAATAAATAAATATTTACATCAACACACACCAGGGAACGCACTCAGGCTCACAATTATGACTCACCAATAAGATACAAAATCTACATTATCAATTAGAATATAATATTGCACTAGTAGTATGCGGTTCAAAACTATTTAAGTTTTACAAATGGTAAAACCTAAATCTAGCTATCATTCCTATGATTCTTGTTGTATCTAAATAAGCACGTGTCAGCACAAGCATCTGTAAGAAATTCCATGCCAATTTTACAATAGACCAAGGTCATGTAGGGCGACAAATTCACAACAATCCCCTGGCCCAAATCAAAAAAAGCACATAAAAAATAAGTCACATTGTTTAAAAAATGACATATCAAAAGTCCAATGCAGAGATTGTTAGTCATTTATTTATATATATAGTGTAAAAGGTGAGGGCCACAATTGCGTAGCCTAATAATTAATTATGTACGAACACAAATGTTGCCAAATTCTTGATTTGTACACTTTACAACTTGGATTGTGCTTTGCAAGGCATCAACACGTTCATAGTATCTAAAATTACACCACTACAATTATGAGCACTTTGACTTTGAATTGACTTGCCAACTTTTAAACTTAACACAACTTATTTGAGCACTTGGAATCGCATCAACAACACCCAGCCCTTTCCTAGGGCCTATTGATGAGCCCAGATGCATACATACATTCAAGACAGGCATTTCTCACCAATCCTCTTCCATGACTTTGGCCTTCTCAACAATGTATTCCCCTTCCTTGTACTTCTAGAATCCTTTATAAGCCTTTTGTATTTCTAATCCAGAGCCTCTTGTCCGCTTAGAGGTTAGCCACTTTGTATATGTCAATGATCAATTATCAGCCTTCTTTGACACTGACTGTCACATTCACTACATTTGTGAGCAAATACGCCCTACCATTCCTTCCTTGCAAAATACAAATCTCCCATTAATTATCAATTAGACACATCACTCTCATAAGGAAGCAACATACAAGTTCTCTAAATTGGACTTTGGTTCCCTTTCACTTGGACCGGGAGTAGGGTAAATTTAATGTTCCTTGCACTAATATCTTGGACTTGATTGCTACAAGGAATGGCATCAATGATGTTATTCAATCATCACTCCTACATTCCATTTTGAAAGTAACTTTAGACTAATTGAACCTGTTTTGTAATATTATATTTTTTATTCATTTATATTGGATTTAAAAGAAGTTTGGTTTACTTGGCTATGTAGAACTTCCAAATTTCAAATTTCAATTTATTAATTTTTGAAAGCAAATGAAAGGATCTTTTGAAGCAATGGTAATGATTGTATTTTGTCTCATTCAATAATTTACAAAATGAATGATTAGTGGTTAGGAGAATCTCTTTCATCCAATTTAAAAAGCTTGAAAAAAGATCCATTAGCACAGCAATAGTAATTAAGGCCTTGTTTGTTAAATTGAGACAAAGTGGTCATTTTGAGTCTTTTCAAATACAAACTTGTTCAAAGTTCCATTGCATTAATAGTTGTTGAACCCAAAGATAAAATGATAAATAGAACTTGACTTATAACAATGACAAAAATTTTAGAGGGTGTTGCCACAAATGATTTAGAACCTGCAAGATGAATTATATCAATAGATCAAAAGATGAGAATTGAGAAACATCTCTTCACATGATGTATCAAGAAGTAAGCGATATTTAGAAAAGTGAACCAATTTACATTCAATAAGCCTCATTTACTCAAGAGTTTGAACACACAAAGAGTATGCAACACTTGCTTCTAATGTCACCTAAAGTGAATGAATCATCACATGTTGAATTTGTAGAATTTGTATAAAACAAAGAGGCTTATTGTCCATGAAGCACTCTACTTTTCTAAATATTTTTTTTGTACTTTATCTACCATACTATAAATAGAAAAGAGGCTAGAAGTTGCTTGCTTTGAAAATTCAAATTGCTTACGTAAGCATCGCTATTGGCTATACAATTTCTCTTTGCTGCTTCCAGTACTTTTAGCTTGGCCATGCCAAGGTTGTCTTATTTGATACATTTTCGGGGTTCAGTAATGTGTTGATGTTCAACATTGTGTGTCTTATAAGATAAGTGTTGAGTTAGTACAACATTGGTGTCAACTAAAATTTTAGGATTAAGGATTTTTTTTATCCTATAATAAATGAATTTGTCTTACGTGGTTGGCTCTTCAAATTGATGTGAAAATCTGAAAACACTTTAGTTTAGGCAGGCCAGGCGCATGTAGGTGGCGATGGGACAACCGCCGGGTGAAAGGATGACCTTGGGTGGATGAAGGGACAATCGAGAGTGAATGAAGTGGATGAAAAGAGACTATGCGTGGGTACAAAAGTGACTGCAAGTAAAGGGGAGGGATGAATACACTACCTTAACCTTAGAAAGATGCTCAAGGTAGTCATTCAAAAATGAATTTCCTTTTAGACCAATAGGTGCTTCCTTCATTTCTATTTGGAAAGTCATCCATCACCCGCTTTTCAGCCTCTATGTCTTAACAGGGTTAATCTTGCATATTAATTGTGTGGGTTGGAATTTGATGGTAGTCCATTAGATACAAAGGAATGTTTGGGAAGTTTTGAGCTACCTTATTAATTTGCCTCTTCAAAGTTGTAGGAGTTTGCATCTTCACTGTATGAAAATCTTCCAATTCATTTCCTCTAGTATCAAATTTCCATCGGCCACTTTCCTTCAACTTTAAAATTGCAAAGGCTCCAATTCTCCTCTCTCAAAGACATGACGATTTTGAAACTAAACTCCAAATTTCAATACATTGGATAGACACGATGGACAAAGTAGGGAATGGATGCCACAGCCAATCCTAAAGTGATATCCACCTTATCCAAGAGCATATCCACCTCCAACAACTTGGGGTATTAGCCTTGGATTTGAAATGGCAAGCCTGTAAAATCTAACAATTTCATGAAAGCAAGGGCTTCACATCCACCTTTTATTTTTGCACACTAGTTGGTTGCTTGTCCAACCAATTTTTATATCCATATTTAGTTGCGGATCCAATAACCGATGTTTTCCCAAGACACTAGCAAATAATGAACTAACCCATGCTTCTTCCTAGACACTCATGCGAAATCAAATATAAGGTGAGACTCAGGGAATAGAGTTATTGATGATGTCGACTTCAAGTATCTTTCCACCCATGAAGGTTGAAAAATTCTACGGTTCAACGATGTCAACTTAATGGTAGTCTTAAATTTGTAAAAACGGGCTACAACGTATTCACCTTGGATGTTGAGTCAAATTAGACTTTCAATCATCTTTGAAACACAAGCAACATTCAGAAAGTAGTATATAATTCCATTGCAAATTCTAAATCCATGCCATCCAAAATCCATTTTACTTATAGCAAGTGTCCTCACTTATCAACAAGGTTGGATACGTGACTTTCTAATGAAATTGTATGCTCTGAAGAAACTACAACTACGACAGCTTCAATAACACTGTCAAATAATATCCTAGAAGTTGGCGGTCGAAGTGTAAAACTCATACATCACTTGGAGATCGTGGCGAGCTCTTCTGTCGCTGTCGTACCTCCGGTTTTTACGATAGGTCTAGTGTTCCTTTGCAACCAATTTCGTGCGTCTCCTTTCACAAGGGGGGATACCTGCAAAGACCAACCAATAAAGGAAAAAAGGTGTGCTCAATTCACAATATTTTCTAGCAAGAGATTACATTCCACAAGAGATGCTTCTCAACATTTTCGCTGCTGTTGGTGAAATCCATTTCTCGCAATGCTCAATTAGTAGCAACTATTGAATGAATATGCTCACGTTACTAGAGAATAGTCCAGTAGACATCACATTCAACAAGTGTTGTATATGAAAGTACCCAAGTAGACTCGGAGGGAGGCGATTTCAAAGTTCAGCCTAGGGAGGTCACTCATTCCCAACATCAATGATAGAAAGCAGTAATAACTCATCGGTGCACGAAACGCTAAATGCAGAATAGAATATATAAAGCGGAATAGAATATACCTTGCTCCAGACTTCAGCATGATAATTGTTGAGCTAGCTGATTTCTTGATCTGACATTAGTTCCATGTCCAACAATTTTGCCTACAACACACGTGTTAAAGCACTAGACTGAGATACTCTAAGAGCCAAGAATTTGGTACAGTGTTACATTCAACCATGGTTGTTGTGATACATGAGGATCAATGTATCAAATTACTCACACTCAATAAGAGCAAATTATTTGTCCAAGAAAGCATGGGAGTTCAAAACCTCACCTGAATGGGCAAAAACGTCAACCTCTCAAATCCAAGAAATGTCACTCCACCAAACCGGTTTGCTGTGTCTTCCTCTCGTACAATTAAAAGATTCTACAACCCATTAATCACAAACACAAGTCAGGTCCTACTCTCGGTGGTGCCTATGAGCTTGTTGAGCTCTCGCCAAACATTCACATCTGCTTACAATGATAAATCAGAAGGAGATCAGACCTCAATTCGAATGCCAAAGGCCCGGTCTTCATAGTACCCAGGTTCATTGCTGACAATCATTCCCGCTACCAACCCTGTCATGTTCCCAAATCGTGCGCTAACACTCTGAGGTCCCTCGTGTACATTCAATGCTGCTCCCACTCCATGACCCATTTCTGCAAGCCAATATGAAGTTAGGGCTTGTCACTATCTCTCTAACCATCTGCCATGGACTATAATCCACACAATTAGACGTTAGACATTTTCATGAAGTCTTAACCACTAAAGGACCGACCACCCAACCATAATATGCTTACAAGCTACCCTGGATAAGCTGCCTCATTCCTTAACCTACAAGTTCACGATATTTTAAATCTAAACTTCTGAAATCAGAAGTTCCATACCTGAAAAGATATATAACTGTTTAATGTCATCTCAACGTAGGAAAATAAACTAACATAGGGGGAAGTCTTCTTAGCATTAATTTCCATCTTTTGGTTTACCATAATTACACAACTGTTAACCAATTCTATCAAAATTCAAATCTTATTCATTATGACTGTTCAAACTTTATTGCTTCAAAACTTGATTTTACAAAGATTTGACTGCCTAGATTAGAGTAAAACCCCTTTTTTCAACATGACTGAACAAATAAGTTCTTTCAAAAAAATTCTCACTTCGGCAAGTTATAGAATCACATACTACAATACATCTAACTTCCGTTCGAGACTCTCGGCACTTTAGGGGTTAAGCAAGGCACTTGTTACAGTTCACAAGACAATCTCTTCACCACTAAGAAATGGGGGGCTAGAATGAAGAAGTACCATGGCGGTAATCGAGGCCAATTTTCCACAGCGATGCTCTAGCAAATGCATCCAGCACAAACCCCGGTGTATTTTCCGGAAAGACTGCAGTATCCACTCCAATATGACCCTGCAGATCGACATTATATGAGACAATACAAATCCACCAAAGCACATTGAGGCAATAAGCACAGAGACCAAACCAAGAATGCAAGAAACAGTGCTGAACACTACGACAATATAACTCTCAAACTAATCAACAGGAACATTGAGAGGAAATATTTCGACTTTCAGTTCCTAATTCTGGGAAAACAGTATTCTTGGTCACTAGGTTTAGTATCTGAGCCAACTGCGATCCAAAATAAATCAGTAGTTCGAACCTGCAGAACTCGTGTAAAGCATTCTTTCTGGCGAGCACTGGGTGTCCCAAAATGCACTGTGCGCGTAATGTCCGTGGTGCCATCCACAAATTGCGCTCCACTATCTAGCAAATACAGCAGTTTATCATCCACGTAACCACATGTTGCTGCCTCTGCTCTGTAATGTACAATGGCACCGTTTGGTCCAGACCCTGAAACAAAAAGTTTTCTTTCATTAGTTCGATCATACTTCTTGAGTATGGATCCAACAACAGATTGTAGCCAATTCTAAACAAGTGACAAGAAGCCAAACTAGCTGGAACAGAAGGATAACGCAGACTTGTTTCAAATCATCAAATACACTAATTAACATTGAAACGTAAGAGACAAACCGCTAATAGTCTCAAAACTGGTGTCCAAAAAGCCGGACTGCTTCGCCCGAAATTTCTCCAGTTGATCCGCAACCTCAACCTCTGATAACTTTCCCTTGTCATCCACTATCTCACTCTCTAACCACGCCCAAAATTCAGAAAGCGCAGCAGCATCCCTGAAGCAATATCCAGGAGATCAATTCCACAACCGAAGGATTCCTTCAACAAACAAAGCGAGAAATTCAAGTCCAGTGTGGTGGAGAGGGTTTTAGATGGAAATCAACTACAATTGCAGTTGGAATATATTGAAAATCATCACGGTGCCCGTTTTGTAACTTCTCCTAATCTATCCAGATCATTGAGGATATATTTCGAGGGATTGACAAGCAGATAGAAAGAGAGCAATTGAGTCATTGATTGACAGATTACAAATAAATTGAAAAGCGAAGCGGTCCTTCAACAACCTTGGTCAGAAAAATGAGTGAGGTGCAACAACAAGATAAAGACCAGAAAGCAACAGATCTCGACCACCAATGGTACCTAAGATGAGCTTGACGCATTCCCTCAAGCTCTGCCTCATTTTTAATCGCCTTCGCAATGCCTATTGGTGAAGGTCGGTGCAGAGCAGCAGGCCCATCCAGTTCTTCCCTGTCTGTTGTTGATCGCCCCTTACGCTTTTTAGACCTTGCGGATTCTAAATCTTCATAATATTGCGCGCAAGCATCATCAAATGCATTTTTTATAGCCACACTAACCCTTGCAGAATCCAACCATAATTTCGCCCCTCCTGCTGCCAGTCTGAGTCAAGCAATGGGTGCTCTTGAGAGCGTAAGGATCACATACCCATTCCAGTCTTGCTCTTAGGATTGAAGAAGTATAGTGTTGTCTTCCATTAAAATTCCAAATCATACAGAAAACCCAGAAAATCATGAATAATACAGGTTTCTTCTACTGGTACAGTTCTTCCAATTGAAACTATATTCTCATACTCTGGTCATCTGTTATAGACAGAAAAGGATAAGGCACATGTAGTAGATACCTTCTGATTTCAAATACCAACGATGTGTAAGGCTTCACGGAGACTCCAGCTTCATTCAAATGCGCCAAAACCTCAGGAGTGACTTTGGAATCATCAACAAAGAGGGACGCAGTCTCCAGTTCCACAACCACGTACGCATATGCCACTGGTGAGTGAGGCACATCGTTACCTCGCTGCCAATGCACATATCATAGGTAAGTGAGAATCCACAATAATTATGCAGTACAGTTTCGTTAAAGCTTGACGTCTGGGAAAAGGGGATCCAATTTCTAAAGACCATCACTTCACAAAGTGCCCATTAGTTGCAACGTAAAGCCAACTAAGAATGCAGATGCCAAACTGTTTAAAATTGTCTCTACCCCAAAAGGATACCCCGAGCAATAATTCAAAGATATAGAAAGCTCTAATGCCCAACTAAAAGGAGACGTGTTAAAGACCAATGGAAGCATACTAGGGATCATTGGAAAGAATCAATCTCTTATATTTAATAGAATTGTGACACATGGTTATAGAATAGTGGCATTTTAAATGGTTGACAGTATTTTTCAATTGTTCAATCGATCTGTGAAAGAATGAGAATGTGGTAATCCGACATTTCTATTTGGAGTAGAGAAGCTTCTTCAAATCGAATGCTTGGTTAAAGTATGCACCATGTTCAATAACCAAGCTACATCGTCGAGCATGGTAACCACCATTGCCGTTGCCCCAGCACAAGCCAGTTCCTTCCGCAGGTTGGCAAGCTTTGAGGCCACATCCACCCCAGCATAGCGTAATTCATGCACCCTCAAAGGTTTTGAAGGTGGTTGAGGCCTTCCCTCCCCCCACACTTTATCCACCAAGTTATCCTCATACACTAGGACAAGCTCGTGATCTTTCTCAGCAAGCGTTCGTCTCAGTTCATCACTTGCATCAGCCGAGAACAAAAACTGTACACAAAATAAGATAGCTCAGATGAAGGCTTATGTGAACTAAAGAAGAAAATAACGACTTGTAAAACCAGTCCTCAAGAGCAGTCATGGCTGTCAAATAATCCCACAACTTGCAATCAAAACAAGACATAATGACCTTCGCTAAACATGACCATAGAGTTGAAGTCGCTTACCGGGTCAATCCAACCCTGGCTCCCTCTGGTAAATTCTCCTTCAGCCACATGAAAGCATCAAAAATGTCACAGCAGAAGTAGATTGGTAATGACTCGAATTGTATAGGCTAAAGTGATCGTAAACGTTACCCGTATGAGACTAGGAAACCAACTTTGGCCTCATGCTTGTTTGGCAGTTTTGAGTAGGTCATATAGGGACTTGAGTTTGTCAAAATTTGTTCATTCTTTTACCAACACATGCAATATTCTTCACTGATTCCGGTGGGAACCGGGTTTTGGAGAGCACCGGAGATATTGGCTGCATTAGGAAATGCAAGCACTTTTACGAATGAACAATGGAAGCAAGCCAATGTGTATAGTTTTGGCATGACTTGCTTTGAAATAGAGACGGGATGAATTCCATTTGATGGTGAGCTAGAAAACACCAAAGCTGATCGTCAACTTGTAATTGGGGATAAAAGACCGCAATTGCTAAGTGACTTGGATGATGCAGTGAAGGACTTGATTATCAAATGTTGGGAACCAAATCCGAGTTTTCAACCTACATTCTTTGAGATTGTAGATATGGTAAATGCAATCTCCAAAAGACAATGCCAATTCAAGTACTGACTATTTTATAATATAGATCTTGTTATATTGATTTTCTTGAAATATTTTACTTTTGGATTTTTGGATTCTTTATTAGAACTTATGGTTTAGTGTCATCTTGGAGATTTTGTTTCATTATAAAGTATTTGATTTGATATTTTCAAAACTGTTGATAAATAATTGCCTTGTTTGTTTACCTTGTTTTGATCAATTTGGCTAGAGCTTTCTGAACTAGTCGTAGTATCTCTAATCTAATGGCTATTGTGTAGACGGAGGTTTTTTGTGATGAAAATAAGGGAAATTGTATGATTGCTTCTCTCTTCATGTAGTGTATTATATTTGAAGTATAAATTACATTTAATTTTCTAAATGGAGCTTGTAGAATGCAACTATTCTCCTCCCTAATTGACTCTTTTGTACTTGCATTGTAGATTGTTTGGCATTGGTGATGAGTTGCCTCCACAATACCGTTTAGCAACGGTGCAAGAAGTCAATGACTACCCAAGAGTATTAGTGAAAGCAATGCGTCAAGGAAAGATTGCCAATTTGGCAAATGGCTCTGTTGTTGTACCTCGTTTTAGAATCATTGAAGTGAGGTGATTTGCTAGAACATACTTTTAGTGGGTTGTTATCAATTTTGAAGTGATGGCAATATGAAATTTTGTTATGTACTTGTTCCTTCACTGTAGCTTGCAATGTGTATTTTTGGAGTTATTGCCCATGCATTTGTTTTGCTAACTATGAACAAAATTATTGTAGATTGGTGCAATGGAGCGATGCAGGCCACAAGCTAGCAAGATTCCATGATTAGACACAACTTCTTGATGAAGTAGGAAGATCTAGTTGTATTAGATGTAAATAATGGTAATCTTGGGAACTTTCATTTTGCTATGAATTCAACTGTATGATACACTTGCATGATGAGAAGGTGAAGTAGGCTAAGCCAATTTAACTTGTGATCTTATGATTAATGAAGTTGTGTCAAGCAATTGACCAAAGAATTCTTTGGACATTGGTGGTTCGAGATTTGAAGTTTTTTGTTTTTTTTCCATATTGACATTTAGCCACAAATTTCCACATTGATTATCGATGTACAAGTCTTATACTAATGGAACTTTTATCATCAAATTTTTTAAGAATTCCAATGCAATTGTTGTTGAATTTAATAGCAAAGAATTTTAATTTGCAACCTTGGTTATTATGGAATTTATAGCCTTGTGAATAGTTGTGTTTCATACTTGCATGATTGACAATGTCCATGATCACTCTTCATTAATTGAGAAAAAAGTTCTCCAGCCACCTTCGAGCAATGTGAAATTATCATCATATTCTGAAGAAATGAACAATCAGTAAAATTATCATTGTCAAACACTTGTTTGAATCCAAGGTTATATATATATAAGTATTTGAAGGTAGAATGCGGAGATCATTGAAGTTATAATATACAATCCAACCATCAAGAAAAAAAGCATTGACCAAACTAGTCATTTGAATGAAGTCCCCTTCACTTATAGACAATGAAATATTGATAGAGTTACTGTAGAAAAAGATTGTTCATTAAGCAAATGTCATTCATGATCATATTCTGAATTTGGTCAAATCACTATCAAGAATGTATGAATTCAAGGAAACATGAAAAGTCTTGGTAAATTATATAAGTTCTAGAGTATCAAGAAGAAAATATGTGAATGATAACAAGCTGAGTTAATGGCTCTAAAGTAATTAAAAGATTTATGGTACAAGCTTGAAGGTTTAGAATGAAAACCACCATCATTCATCAATGGCCATCTTTAACACTAGTAGTCAATTTTAACCCTATTTCAATTTTTGGAGGGGTGGAGGGTGCTTTTAGCAATTTTAGGCAAGCAATTCCAATCTTGATTTTTGATTGTGTAGTTGGAATTTTGCATATAGATGTTCACAAAGATTGTCTTGAATGTAAGACAAATTTCATAGAATTTGGATTAAGGATGCAAAATTATGTCCATTAACTCTTTAAGGATTGGTCGAGCATTGTTTGGTTGATTTTACAACTTTCTGTTACCTACTATTAATAGAACATCTGATTTCAAACAACTCAAAAAAGAATGCAATTAGAGTGTCTTCCTACACTCCTAATAGAGCCAATTCCAAGAGACTGCATGCAAAATTGAGTGAGTTGTGCTTGTTTAAACTTGAAATGGTCTAACCTTTTATATTGGAGTTTTCAAAAAATTATGCATACGTCAGTAAAAGACAACTATATATATATATGCGAAGGAATTAGCCAAAACGTTTTTGGTCGAATTTTCAAACCATATACTCAAATTTATGTCTAATTGTAGCAAACCCTAATTAGAACTAGTGCCAAAGGGTATATATGACACATCAATCTTCAAAGAGTAATTACAACGATGTGAACTATTGGATCACTTTCATTTTTTGTTTGCTTCAAGGATCTAATCCATAGAACCATTAATTCAATCCAATTTAGAATTACATCTTTGAAGAGGGGATGAAACAACGCTTTTCCATAAATGTATGCAAAAACTACGCCCACCCCCCAAATCAACCACGGTCCTTAAAGAGTTAAAGTCCTTTACTTTTCAATCCATGCATATTGGACAAGAAACCTTTTTGTATATGAGGTTTTTCTTGAATTTGTTTTCATGGATTTCCAATTAAATTTCAAAGAAACTCATCAATTTAAAAAGGCCATGATACTATAATAAAACATACAGTAGGAAAAATTTCAGGCTGAAAGAGGCCGACAATGTTTGATATTTGGCATCCTACGGTGCAAATATAGAAATCAAAAAAATTAATAAAAAGCGAAATTTATTTTTTTGGAAAAAGAATTAATTAAAATTTTTAAAATACTAAAAGAATTAAAATTTTTGAAGTGAAGCTGCCGTGGCACCAATAGTGCCACATCAGCACCCAAATTTTTAAAAACAAAAAATCATTTTTCATTTTTATTTTTTCCACAATTGCTTTACGTGCGTGCAAAACTCACGGCCACTTTGAAGGCTGGATTTTTCCTAATGGTAATAAAAATTGCCCATAAAATTGAGTGTAGTTTGGTGCTTTTTTTTAGACCCGTGTCCCTCTCTTTGGCTTCATTGCACAAGCTAGTTTTGGGAGGGATAGAGCCACAGTGGCTAGAATTGGCAGAATTTGGCGAAACTTTGCCAGAAAAAGAAGCCTTGGTGCAATTCTTTTGACCACGTTTTTGTACAAGTCTACTACGCGCATAGCCATCTTGCTTTGCAATTTTCGACTTCGTTTTTTAAAATTTTGGGGCGTGTCATATACCATTGGAAAGGTCCTCTCAATGGCCCACTACATGCGCACATACAAAAATGTGGTCAAAAGAACGCACTCAATTTTGAGTGCGTTTTTTGTTTACCATGTTTTGTTATATTGCTACATACATTCTGCTACAAAAGAATTTTTGGAATCAGAACTATACAAATGCAAAATTAGGGACAAAATTTCTTTCCCAAAGCTTTGAAGTAAATATCTTGCAATAACTACATTCCTTCAATTTGAAATTTTGATACAATATACTTGAATGAGTTAGCTATATCAAAGTATGGTTGGCTTTATAAAGTTGATAAAAATTGAATATTTTTTAAGGTACCCCAGTTGAGATTGAAAATACATTTCACTTGATAATAAATTCTTCAACTACTTACTCAAATTGGGCACAAACGGGTGCGCTTGAAAGCTAGTAACATGACACAAGTTCCCTTAATCATAAATTCGAAAAATAATTTTTTGGAATTTACCATGACTTGCCCCCAAAAATGCAAAAGTCCAATATGGACTTCTTAGTGATTTAGGAGTTTTAAGGAATGTTATGGATGTTTTGGATGTTCTAAATGGACATTCAACACTAGTTTTGGGATGTGATTTAGAGGTGTATAGCAGCCAGAAAGTGCCGGAATACAGTTCCTTGGATGCACGTGGGCTAGGGGCATACGAAGGCCGGGGACTCACTATTGTGGATGAGGTTAGCTCTTTGAACCTTCATGAAGTGCTTGATGTCAAGGCCGTTCCCTCATTCCAAATTATTGAACTGCAGATAAAATTGAATGTGTCAGAAAGAAGATGTTTAGCATCGTTGATACTTTGATTCTTCCTTACAATGCGAGATGAGCTTTAGGTGTTTGCAAATTGTTTCAAGAACTTCTTTGTTGTTAACGGTCTTGTGTAAACTAATTCTTGCTTCACTTGCACAGGCACTTCAAATTTCCAATGCCCAAATTTGTAATGGTGGCTTTCAATCAAGCTTTCTAGCGAAGTGAGATTGTTTCCCAATGAAGCTTGCCTTTATGATGTTGGGTGAACCATCTACTTTTTTTGAGAACAGCTTAGTTGTTGGGATTATCATTGTTGGGATTTGAAATGCTAAGATTGATGCAAGAACTGCGGCGGTGGTGGTGGTTGGGGCGTTCGAGATACATTAGCGTATGCCCTAGGAGAAGTGTTGGTTGGGGTGATAGACGCAGATAAACTTGTGTGTGCCCTAGAAGAAGTGAGATTTGTAGAGGCAACAAAACAACCTTCTCCACCACGGCAAGTTGCTTTAGGCTATATTAACCTTGTAAAGATGGTGCAGGCCATAGTGGATTGCTTGATGGATGATAGAGAATTCTTCTACGTTAGACAAAAATAAAGATGGTAATCCTTGGAATTTTGTGTGACAAAGAGAGGTCTTGACGAGTAGTTTGGCTTCCAATGAGTACTTTGGGTACTTGTTAAAGTAGATGACTCAACAATCACTAAAAAAGATGATTTCCAAGGTAACCAGCTCGTCATGGTTAAATGCACTCAAGAAACTCCACATGTCGCAGTGTATTCTGTAAAAAAAAATTCTTTGTTTCAAACTCAACAGCTCTTGAATCTACTCTTGGTTAAGGCGGATATTGTAGTACCTATTTGTAAAACTTTTTTGGATGGCATTGTGCTTGTGCTCGTAAAATTTGCACTTCACACTTCTCTCTACTATGTCTATTATTTGTGGGCCATTTAGATGATCACAATATCCCTAATTTGGTTGCACGACATAAAATACAAGACTTTTAAAACCAGGAATTAACTACTCATTCTTTTCATTGTAGCCACTCAAAAAACTTCTTGTAGAAGTGTGCATAAGGTAACTACATCTTAAGTTGCACAATTAAACAATTCAGCATGGTTCCCACTATTGTATTGGAATTTTTTTTGTGGGTCTTGTTGGTAGCCAAAAGGAGATTCTAGATTCTCTTAAAAGGCATTTTGTGGACACCATATAAATAAACTATGAATTTCCAAAGTGCTGAAAATAGGTGTACCTAAAAGCAAATATAGAATCATATGAATAGTGGGTGTACATTTTAGGCAAGAATATCCGCCATGCGATTTTAGGTGTAGTTACCTTATATAAACAACCCAAGAATGAGAAAATGGTCAAAAAACTCAAGATATCAAAGGGACGCATGGTCTACAATAAATACCTTGAAGACTTGAGGCAAACGAGATCTATGGATGTCAAGGTGAAAAAAGCTTTTGAAGTTGATGGGTGCGATGCTATACATCATATAGGTCATTTGTGGTTTCCGATATTGATTTCAAAGACCATATAAGGAATAGATACACCCAATAGCGTACTTGTACCGAATCTTTGTTTCTAAATGGACATTAAACCGTCTTTAAACTTCCATTGATTTATCTTTGACATGTGTCATAAAGTTTTCTCCTCTCTTCACTATGATTGGATAAGTGCTGAATTTGTCAAAATCCAAATTTGGGTCCACCTATAGGACGGTTTTAGTGGTCTAGGGGATTACAACTTTGAAAATTCATAGAAAATCCATGCCAAGTCAGAAAAAATCTTTTTTTTTTTTATTAATTCATGATTTTCTCTCACCTTTAAATATCGCAAAAATATTAATTTTTTGAAATGGTGCCTCCAAGTATGCTGAATTCCTTATTTTGACGGTTTTGGGTGCTTCCACCTTATTGGTTGATCTATTTCGCTTGGCCACAAGTGATGCCCTATATACCCATTGAGAAACTTTCTATAGCCAAATTTTATGGCCAAACCTCGTTCAAGCCTACGAATTGTTGAAACAAAGCTTGAATAGCATTGCTAGTAGCGTCATGAGGCAAGTTCTGCACAAACATGATGTGTGTTGGCGGTGTCGGAACCTTAGGCACCACAGCTCTGGGAGCTTGGGATCGCTGCGGGGCCTGTAACAAACTGACAAAACGTTCTCAGACCAATGCACGCAATACAAATTGAAAAACAAAATGATCAACAAGTGCGTTGCTGGTGTATTAAGTAGATATCACAAGAACAAAGAAAGGAGACAGTAGTCGGATCTCACAGGGAACCTGGACCGATTCACTGGGCAGTGAGTGGTACAAAAAGAGGGGTGAATGTGGAGTGAATTTTTTCTTAATTAGGAAAGTCAAGGTCAACACTTGCCACTTGCCTTATTTGGACAAAATTCACTCCACATTCACCCCTCTTTTTGTACCACTCACTGCCCAGTGAATTGGTCCAGGTTCCCTATGTCTATTTCCATGAACATTCAGGCACAGGTTTCAATTTTAGATTGTCTCTCCAAACCTGTAGATCTCGTGGTCTTTGTAGAGAGTAGGTAAATGAGCTCACACGACCAAGTATAAGGGGATGGATAGACAGAAGGGGGCAGTCGGCGCATCTGCTTGTTGCTCTCGAGCGCTTCCTTTCTGCTGACAACAGCACCAAGAGAATCAGTACAGCTTGCAAGTTCCACACCAGTCTGGTGACCTGAACAAATATTGAGAAAACGTACGAGATTGACACGATTCGGGGGTAAGATGTTAGAATATAAATAAATTATTAGTTTATCATCTTCAATTTATCATCTCATAGATTGAATAGTCATACTTATCAGACATAACTTTCTAGATCTCTAAGAGTGTTTCTCTTAACACACACCTATATATAAGTGTGTGTGATGTATTGATTTAATAATAATAATAATATAATATCTTTTACATATGTATTCTATTGCAATTATATTAGAATATGGTATCAGAGCAAATTGCAACATGTGTTTCACTTCACTTCCTCAAGAAAATTGTGTGAGTGAAGATGTTTTTGATCTTCTCATAGAAAATGAAAACAGACCCGAGGTTGAGAATCAGTTACGAATTACAAATGGATTTTTCAACCTCAACTTCACAAATGGATTCATCAACCTCCCAGTTGAACCAAATGAACCATTTCAAGAATTAGAAGAAGATCAACAGTCAACTCACCACATTCAAAATGTTATTCAACAGCCTACTCACCTCGAAATTATTCCATATAATATTTTGCATGCACCTCCAACTTTTCTAAATGCATTAGCTCAATTTGAACATTTTAATGAACCTGGACAATTTGACAAAATGAACTCACAGTTCTTTACCGAAGAAGACTCTTATGCCTTACCTACATTCCTTCATCAAGAGCTTTGATTTAATAAAAGACACATGCACCAGTGCTTTAAATTACTAATTTGAGGCATAAGGAACTTTTATTTTACAAAATGACCTCGGCCTCTTCTTCTTTTCAAAGAGCTTATCAGATTGACAAATTGACAAGTACAAATTATGAACAATGGAGTATTCAATTGGAGGTATTACTTCTGAAAAACGAACAATGGGGTGTCACATCAGGTTTCGAACCCAAACCTACTAAAGTTAATCAACAAAGTGCTTGGGAGTCCAAAGATTCCAAAGCACGTTGTGAAATTTTATTACATTGTAGTCACACTCAATTATTATGGGTGCGAAATCTCAAAACCTCTAAAGAGGTTTGGGATTTATTTAAAGCAACCTATGCAAGGACCAATAAAGGTTCCCAAGTAAATATTCATAAAAAATTAATTCCTTTGACATTATCTGAATCATCAAATGTAATTTCGTTTTTGGAAGAATGGCAATCATTAGTCTCAGAGGCATCCCTCGCAGGATTGACTCTAAGTAATGATCAACAAGTCATTTTATTATTGGCTGCCTTACCTCCATCATGGAGAGCTTTTGTTTCGACACAAGGTAGTATTACTAATTTAACATTAGCAGATTTAATTTCTAATATATTACAAGAGTATTCTTTACTACATTCTAATGATACATCTACTAAGTCAATGGCGTTTTATTCTAAGAATAAATTCTTTAATAAAACTCGACCACAACAATTTTTATTGAACAAAAGCAATTCTAATTCATCTTCCAAAAATATGAATACTATAAAACTAAAAACAATATTTTGCCATTATTGTGGCAAACCGGGTCACAAATCTCCTGAGTGTCGCAAAAGATTGAGAGACCAGTCGAATGGTATTTATCAACCAACTCATCGACCTTCCAATAATTTTCAAACTCAATCTAATTTTAATAATTATATTCGTAATCCAAATAAAAAATCATCAGATCAATTTCAACAAGATAATGTTGTTCAAGATAAAGAACCAGTTTACTTGTTTACCACTTCTACTAATGAAGTGACACATACCACTCCTTATAATGATATAAATACAAATTCAACATGGTATTTAGATTCTGGTGCGACACAACATATGACACCAAATCAAAATTGGTTCTTGACTTATGAAAAAATAAATCCTACTAGACCTGTCTTTATGGGTGATGACACATGTCATCAAGCAATAGGCCAAGGCTCAATTAAAGTTAAATTGCCCTCTGGTCCAACTGCCATTATAAATGAAGTATTACATGTACCCAGTTTAGTACGAAATTTATTATCACAAGTCAATTTTTACAAAAAGGAAGTAATTTTACATTTACAAAAGGTTTGTGTAATATGGAATTTAATACCCCTTCTGGTGATAAGATCATCACTATATGTAAACAAGAAGGAAATTTATTTCCAGTTGAGTTAATAATCTTAAGTCATTTGGTACTTCCCACTAAATCATATTCAACAACTACAAATTATCATGAACCACTTCGATTACACTATCGTTTATGTCATCTCAATAAATCTCACATTACTATAATGCAAAATCAAAACTTAGTAATTGGCCTACCTTCTTGTAAAATGTCAGAGTTACCTCTATGTGAAGGATGCGTTTTTGGAAAACATCATGTTCAACCATTTCCACACCAATCTACACGTACCACTAAATCTCCTTTGGAATTAATTCATTCTGATTTAAGTGGTAATATATCCATTCCATCTTTGAATGGATCCCATTATTTTTTATTATTTCTTGATGATTTTTCACAATTTACTACTATTTATTTTATCAAAAATAAATTTGAAGTCTTTAATAAATTTCAAATATTTAAAGCATTAGTGGAAAATCAGTTTCCTTTAAAGATTCAAATTTTACGAAGTGATAATGGAGGTGAATATATCTCCCAACAATTTAAAGATTTTTGTACTCAATATGGTATTGTTCAACATTTTACTGTTCCTTATTCACCCAGTCAAAACGGCGTTGTTGAACGCAAAATGCAAACATTAGTCGAAAGTGCTCGTTCTATGTTAAAGACATCTAATCTATCTAAAACGTTTTGGGCTGAGGCTATTGCCACAGCATGCTATGTCCAAAATCGCAGTTTTACTTCTTCTTTACATAATACTACACCATTTGAAAGATGGTTTGGATCTAAACCTACTCTCAGTCATCTTCGAATATTTGGTTGTCCAGCGTATGAACATATCCCTATGAACAGAAGAACAAAATGGGATTATAAAGCCAACAAATGCATTTTTGTTGGTTATGGTGAATTGAATGGCATTAAAGGTTACCGCCTTTATAATGCATATTCACGTCAAATTCCTATAAGCAGAAGTGTTATTTTTCATGAGGATGCTTTATTACCGTCTTCTGTTTCTCAACATAAAAGAATTACTCCCACTCAATTGTCTTATGACTTTTATGATAGTCCGTTGCCACTTTAATCTCCTATTCCTCTTGTATCAACTCCAATCCAACAACCTATTCCTTCCACTCCATCTACTATAGTCCCTAGTACCCCTAGTACAAATGACTTGACTCAACTTTCTCATTCTGACTTTGACTCTCCTAGCACATCCTCTCCTATTTCAACACCATCTAGTCCTTCATCCCAACACCGCACTATTAATTCTCCCAATTCTCCTATGTTACATCGCCTACAATGTAATCATTCCCCTCCACATTCCCCTCGCCGGTCTATTCGATCTAATAAAGGCAAATGGAATTCTACTAAATTCCATGATTCTGGTTTATATGCTTATGCATTTATGGCTCAAATGACCGAGCCTCAAACCGTTCAAGCAGCCTTGGATGATATTCATAAATTAGATTGGCAACAAGCTATGCAAAGTGAATATGATTCACTTATAAAAAATAATACTTGGGTCTTGGTTGATCCTCCACCTAATGCCACACTTATTAGCACAAAGTAGATTTTTCGTCGCAAATATAATTCAGATGGAAGTATATCTCATTATAAGGCCCGCTTTGTTGCTCGGGGATTTTCCCAACAGCAAGGGTTGGATTACTCTGAAACTTTTTCTCCAGTAATTAAAATGTCTTCTTTACGTATTCTTTTAGCTTTGGCTGCTCTTAATGATTATTTTATACATCAAATGGACGTTATTACCGCCTTTTTATATGGTGAATTGCGTGAGGAAATCTACATCAATCAACCTGAAGGTTTTATTTTACCTGGAAATGAAGGCAAAGTGTGCCATCTTTTGAAGTCATTGTATGGCCTTAAACAAGCCCCTAGAGTGTGGTATGAAAAATTAAACAGTCATTTAATATCTAATGGCTATCTAAAGTGTATTTCCGATACAAATGTTTATATCAAACGATATAAATCTTCCATTCTTCTCCTTGGTTTATACGTGGATGACTTAATTTTGATTTCAAATGATTTCTTGTTTTTTAATGCTCATAAACAATTATTATCCTCTTCTTTTTCTATGATTGACAATTTAGATATATCCTATATATTGGGAACTCAAATACGCCGGGATCGCACTAAAAAAGAATTGTATTTATCTCAAACTAAATATATTAATGACATACTACTTAAATTTAATATGGCCTCTTGTAAGCCAGTAAATACTCCTATTGAAGCTGGTCTCAAATATTCTAAAGACATGATGCCCAGTACACCAAATGAAATTGAGGCTATGACTAATATTCCTTATTCTAATGCAATTGGCAGTCTTCAATATCTTTTTACAAGTACACGATCTGATCTTGCCTATTGTGTAAATCATTTAGCTCAATTTATGGGAAATCCAGGTCTTCAACATTGGTCCGGTGTTAAGAGAATAATGCGGTATTTAAAAGGCTCTATTCATTTTTGTCTTACCTTTAGAGCTTTAGATTTACAATCTTCTTCTCTTCAAGCTTGGACTGATTCGGATTGGGCCGGGGATTTTGACACACGTCGTTCTACATCCGGTTATTATATTCAACTTGCTCAATGTCCTATCTCATGGAATTCAAAGAAACAAAAAACTATTGCGCTTTCATCTACATAAGCGGAATACATAGCCTCTGCTCATGTTACTAAGGAAGTCTTATGGCTTCGCCATTTACTTAGTGAGATCAGATTTCCTCAACTTAATCCTACGCTTATTTATTGTGACAATCACTCATGCCTTGCTTTAACAAAGAATCCACGTTTCCATGATCGTTCAAAGCATATTGAACTCCGATATCATTTTTTACGACAAAAAGTTGAAGACAAAGAAATTATCTTTGATTATACACCTACAACAACTATGTGGGCCGACATCTTTACGAAAGCTTTACCTCGGAGCAAGCATCATGCGTGTGTTCAAGCTCTTGGCTTGAATACTTAATATTTCATTACAAAACTTTACTCAAGGGGGCGATACCTCTTTAATTAGTCTATTCAAAGTTTTTATTTTTTATTGAGAAATTTTAGATGAAGGGGGGATGTTAGAATATAAATGAATTATTAGTTTATCATCTTCAATTTATCATCTCATAGATTGAATAGTCATACTTAACAGACATAACTTTCTAGATCTCTAAGAGTGTTTCTCTTAACACACACCTATATATAAGTGTGTGTGATGTATTGATTTAATAATAATAATAATATAATATCTTTTACATATGTAATCTATTGCAATTACATTAGAATATAAGAAAAATAAGAATGTGGAAGGACGCAAAGAACGTACCCTTCTCTTCTTGCTTCTTCCTCATTTCCTTCGGAACATACGTTCCGTTGGCTTCTGTAATAACGTCTGGTGAAGTCGTCGCATATTATTTTTCTCTGGCAAATACCAAAAACAAAACACAAGACGTCAAATCGTTGTCTAAGACTAATTGATTAATAAATCTTACAACCAAGTAGCTGCAACCATAAACAACTCTGGTCTATACAAGTTACAGAAAATGAAAAAAGCAAGAAAGTAAGCACATGCGCATCTCTGCAAATAACAGAATACCAATGACTCCACTCCACACAAGCACCGCTTCCAGTCAAGCAATGCAGAGAACGAGCAGCACCACTCATAATTTAACGGCATAACCGAAGAAGGCATGACAGAAAGGAACTTAGCAGCACTTCCTGTAGCCTCAACACTTCCTGTAGCCTCAACATTTTGGCGAAAAAGTGCATTGATGATGAAACAAGAACTAGGGAAGAGAGGAAGACGATCGTTTTCACAGCAGTATGCGCATTTTAAAACCGAAAGAAGGCTGTGAGGAATACACCACTGAGAGGATTGTTGGAGAAGAGAACCCCCTGCATCTGCCTGCGAGCACTCGTGGCTGCAGTTACATCGTCAAAGACAACCCATGCTGCACCCCGCAGATTCAACATCTTGCATGCAACGAGGTCCAGAAGTTTGCCGAACTGAGATAACACTGCATACAATGGCTTCTTCAATTTGGCACAAGTTTGAAATTCTCCAAATTAAACTGTTAAAGCTTCAGACAACGACTAGCAAATTGAACAGGGTAAACTCAAGCTTCTTATGTCATAAAAATAGCCAGTCTACAGCAAGCTCGTCGTTCCAAGCTTCTCGTTAAGATCGAGGCAGGGAAATGCTTTGACAACAGACGTAGCGTTGACGCACTAAAAATTACACACAGAAGAGCACATTAACCTCAGTCAAAACCAGCAAACACGATTCAGCTACTTGTCATACCAGTCGAAAAGGATCCAATGGGAGCAAAAAAAACCATGGAAGATAATCGTTCATAGCGTAGAACATGATACGTTGACGTTCACCTACAGGGGCAGAAAAAGAATGGAATGAACACCTAAAACTACCTCACCAAACTCGCACACAGACAGACAGTTTGAAGCTAATGTGTCAAACTTTGCACCACTGCTCAAATGTGTGGCGTACTAACCAAAAGCCTCGTGCTTCAAACTACATCAAGATCCCGACAAAGATAGAAAGCATGGAAACCATAAAGCCTAGGAAGAACTAATGCGGAAGAACCACAACGGAAAATGCTCAATGACGATTGATATACTTAACCACCCACATTACACCAACAAATGAAGTTGGGTTGTTTGTCATAACAAATTTTCTCTCATCAACAGTCCGTCTTTGCATAGGCTTTTCCTCACAGAATCTTGACCAATCTCTCTCAAATCACGAACAGCAACCATAATAGCCCGCTCTGCATATACATTTATGAAACCAGCTCGCACAAAGACAGAGAAATAACTCCAACCAGGTTGAAGTTAGAGTAAATGAAGAGTCTGTTGTTCTTACGCCCCAAGTCAAGTTCCGAAGAGCTTGCACCCGCACTAACAAACATCCACACCACCTCTTTCTTGGTAAACGGAAACCAACAATCAAACCAATGCTCTACCAGTAAAACCAAACCACAGAACCAACCAACATTGCTTCAAAAGACTATGCTACACTTCCCGCAACCATCTCTCGCCTCGCCTGTCCCAACAACAAGGAACCAAACGCGAACACTTGACACTCAGTATCGGCCCAATAATAACCTAAACCCTCACGCAAACCCTACCTGAATTTACGAATTTCAAGAAAAACAAGAAACCCTTCCGCACCACGCCAAAGTTCACAACAATCGAGCTCCATTGGGCGATGCACAAGAAATAACCTGCTTAATAGATCCTGGTCGATATATCCATTCGAAAAGCTTCATTGGCAATCACACAGTCGGTGCATGGGGAACTTGACCCAAATGCACAACAACATGACATCAACTCAACATTAAAAGACCTTCAATTTCTGTCAGAATCTAATCTAGATGTCGTCCATCATCGTATACTTGAGAATGATTCACCAGACAGGACGACTCGAAGCAAGGATACATACACCCATCAACCGCATAATGTGGTGGAAGGACAAAACGTATTTTAGAATAGCAAAAAATTACCCACTTGCTACTGCCGGACCCTTCTAAAAACTAGTCAGAAATGTTACACGATTTCTTAGATCATTTTTCATAAACGATTATGCATTTACCAATGTTACAATAATTATCTCTACAGATTCATCGACCAGCACGAAAGACCACATACAATCTTCTTGAAACAAAGAATGTACAAAGATCGGAGTATTTTGGTGCCTACCTTGGTCATGGGGGCTGCACCCTTCTACAGTTAACAAGTAGCTTGAGCATTACTTGTTTATTGTCACTCATTTTGAATGGAAATAGAATTGTCTCCAAATATAATGGTAAAAAATTTCCCATAAGAAATCATACACAGTGATAAAAATTGATCTCAACTGCTCCGGTTCTTGTATCCAAAGGTCTCTCCACAAATTGAGACATCTAAAATACATAAACACTGAATCTGCGGAAATGCTTAAAAGTGGCACAAACAGTAGTATCCTCTACCTCATTTAGAGTCCAACTACTCAATTCAAGTTAATACATACTATAATGAACGATGTCAGCAAAACTTTATTCCCAAGTGTCTGAGAGACACCCCTCGTGTTTTTTCAATCCATGAAGTACAATTCAAGCTGATCAATCAAGACCATCTAGATGAATGACGTGAAACTCCATGTAAATGGAGTAGAATTGACATGCACAAATTTGTGTCTTGCAGTTCTTAATAGATGCCTGCAAGCACAACTACAATGTAATAACTTGTCATTCTGATATCAGTCTACAATTGGCTGTGAAACACTCAAGAAGCTACTGCAGAAGCAGAAAGGTCTTGAAATACAAACAACTCACCTCGTTCTTTCCCAATGATCTCAAAACTGCTGCAGCAGCGATTATCTGCAGCAATAAACTTCTAGTGTGCTGTGTTGCTTCCGAGTCCTTTAGAGTAGCCCATCAAAAATTATGTAAGGTTTGTATCAAATTGCAGTAGGCAGGATTAGCAGACTCAAATTACTTCAATGTTCAATTAAGGTGCAGGTAGCTTCCTGAATGAAGCAAAACTGATTGAAAAGGGAGATTAAATTACTTGAGCGAGCTACAAGGATTGGTTTGAGGCGATACAAATGAGGAAGTTTCTCCTTCAACCACTCCACCAGGTTACAGCACATGCTCGCACCTTTCTGTTCCTCCGTCTAGAAAATTCAAACACAGGCCTCTGTTACTAAAACTGGCAATGTCCTCTGCTGGCAACAAAGCAATACGAAAAGTGTTCACATAACATGATAGTAGCCCCTAAAGGACCAAGGACTCATGGTTTGAAATCACCAGTTCAATTGATCATACTATAAGATAATAGAATTCACAAGTGGTCAAATTCTATCACACTAGAATCAATGAAGACCATTGCAGGTATGGATTCAAAAAATCAAACAAAAGCCTATGCTATCACGAACCTGAGCTTGACGACCTTCCAAAAACAAGAAGAGTTGCAGAAGACGCGGATGGCAGGGGCTTACAGACCCTGGCCCACCTTGAGAACAGCGAGAGACGGCACAATTGGAAAACGCGTGAGCACTGTTTGGCAGAACGCGAGAACAGCCTCGCAAACCCTCTACAGTCATCAAACGGACACCCCTTCTACAGACTCCAAGCTGTAAGTATCCAACCCAGCCTTCACCGTCCCAGTTCTCTCAGAAGTCTATGATGATCGTGTGAGTGCAAGCAGGACCCTCGTCGCCCATTTTGTCTCCTTCTCTTGCTGGTCCAGTTGCAAGTGCTCTTGTTCCCACTTTCTAGGATTCTGCTACCAAGTCTTTCACCAGATCTCCACGTAGGAGCGAGGAGCTCCAGAGAACCTACAATTGAGTGTCAGTGGGTTAAGATTACACCTCGAGGACTTCGCTCCGGACGTGGTTGCACTCTTTGCGGTTCGCATCTTTTTCTTCACTGCGCTGCTGCGCTCTAAGTGCAGGTCAGCTGAAGAGTCGGTATCTTAGAGACGGCCACCCCTTTCCGCACAGACCGAGCCAAGCACCGTAAGTCGCCTTTCTCCGTTCCATTTCTCTGTGAAGCATTTCATGATCGCATCTGTGTGTGACTTGCAAGCCCTAAAGTCTCTGCTGTCTTCCGTGCCCAGAATCCAGTTTGCTGGGGTTTGAGCGGAGATGGACGCAAGCTCCTCTTCCCGTTTCTTCACTGCCAAGGCCGAGGAGTCTCCGTCCACCGTAGTTGACGCAGTTGCAGAATTGGAGGCCATGATGATGGTGGAAGCGGAGGGGGCGTCCACTTCCGGGAGGACGGAATACTATTCCGCACGCTGCGAGGAGATGAGGCGCAGCAGAGGCCAATTCTCTGACGACGTTGCGATGGAGATCGAGTTTTCGAAGCCGCACTGGAGCGAAGTGAGCCGCCTTGAGGTTGCGCCACAGTCGGCCGAGGAGGAAGAACTGAATCGAGAAAACAGGGAAGTGCTGAAGCAGTTGGTGGAAGAGTATCCTCGTTTGTTTAAGGAAGACCTGGACCGTTTTGATTTGGGTCGCATGATTGCACGGGGTGGACAAGCCAAAATCTATGAAGTTGTAGGCAACCCTGATTATTTGATGAAGGTGTTTGAGAGAGGAACATCGCTACGAGATTTGCGGCGATCGTGTCCCCTTCCAGTCCTCAACGACACTGTTCGCCAATGCATTTTGTGGGCGGGTATGTTGGAGGATGGCAGGTTTGTGTTTTTGATGCATAGATTTTGGGGTGACTTGCGGAAGTTGATTGACCAAGCGATGCAGGAGAAGAATGTAGATGGTATCCAGGCACCGCCATTTCCCTACGAGTGGAAGAATTGTAGAAATTGGACCGTTCATCCTGTAGACTTCATGCAGGGGATTGCAGAGCACATGCTGAAATTACATGAGAAGGGTATTTCTCATAGGGATCTACAAGCTTCGAATGTTCTTCTTCATATTGAGTACATAACGTCGGACCACTTCATTTTTGTAGCTGATTTTGAATGTTCCATTGGAGTTTGGGGAACCAAGTTTTGGAGAGCACCGGAGATATTGGTTGCACCAAGAAATGCAAGCACTTTTACGAATGAACAATGGAAGCAAGCCGATGTGTATAGTTTTGGCATGACTTGCTTTGAAATAGTGACGGGACAAATTCCATTTGATGGTGAGCTTGAAAACACCAAAGCTGATCGTCAACTTGTGATTGAGGGTAAAAGACCACAATTGCCAAGTGACTTGGATGATGCAGTGAAGGACTTGATTACCAAATGTTGGGAGCCAAATCCAAGTTCGCGACCTACATTCTCTGAGATTGTGGATATGTTAGAGACAATCTCTAAAAGACTCTTACCATGCTACTTCAGGTACCAACTATTTTATATTATAGATCTTGTCATATTGATTCTTTTGAAATATTCATCTTTTAGATTTTTGGATTCTTTACAAGAACTTATGTTTTAGCATAATCCTAGAGATTTTGTTTCATTGTAAGGTATTTGATTTAATCTTCTCTGAATCGTTGTTAAATAATTGCCTTGTTTGTTTACCTTGTTTTTGATAAATTTGGCTAGAGCTTCTCAAACTAGTCGTTGTATTTCTAATCTAATGGCTATTGTGTAGATCGAGGTTTTTTGTGATGAAAATAAGGAAAAATGTATGATTGCTTCTCTCTTCATGTAGTGTATTATATTTGAAGTATAAAATTTCACTTAATTTTCTAAATGGAGCTTGAAGAATGCAATGATTTCCTTCCCTAATTGATTCTTATATACTTGTATTGTAGATTGTTTGACATTGGCGATGAGTTGCCTCCACAACACGTTTAGCAATGGTGCAAGAGGTTAATGACTACCCAATAGCATTAAAGAGAGCAATGCCTGAATGGCAGATTGCCAATGGGGTTGCCAATTTGGCAAATGGCTCTGTTGATGGATCTTATCATGGAATGGAAACAAGGTGATTTGCTAAACTATACTTTTATTGGGGTGTTGTTATTGATTTTGAAGTGATTGCAATATGGAATTTTGTTATTCACTTGTTCCTTCACTTTATAGCCAAAATGTCTATTTTTGAGTTATTGCCCATGTATTTGTTTTGCTAACTATGAACAAAAATTATTATAGATTGGTGCAGGAAAGGGATGTAGGCCACAAGCTAGCAAGATTACATGATTAGACACATCTTGATTAAGTAGGAAGATTTAGTTGTATTGGATGGAATAGTAATATAGGGAACTTTCATTTTGCTATGTATTCCATTGCATGATACACTTGCATGATGTTCTAGGAGTAGAGAAGGTGAACTAAGGTAGGAGGCTCTGAAACTGACCATTTAAGGGCTGATCTGCCTTTTTCATGTGGTTCTTTGGATGGGAATTTTTTAGCTCATTTTTCAAAGAAAGAGAAATAGATGAGGAATCTAACACAAGTCGTTTCATGTTTTTTGAAGCATTTTTGAATTAGTTATGAATTTTCAAATGAAATATGTCGTAGGTCCCTATTTATGACCCTAGGTCTTCCATGAACCATTCACTTGCAATTCTAAAGAAAGATGGAGAAAGCAAAGAGAATGATTGGCTCTTGAAATTAATAATGCTTTCTTCCTTAATTCATTCAATGACTATAGTGTTCACTTTTAGAACCACCTCATGTCCATTTCACAACCATTTATAGGGGTGGATCTTAATGTGTGTGCGATTTCAGAGCTACCTACCTTAGGCCACGCCAGTTTATTATGTGACTTCATGATTAATGAAGTTTTGCAAAGCAATTGACCCAAAAATTTCTTTGGATATTAGTGGTTTGAGATTTGAAGTTAGCTTCTTCTTTTCTATGTTGACATTTAGCCACAAATTTTCATATTGATTGTCGATGTACAAATTTGAAATTTAATGGAACTTTTATCATCAAAATTTTTAAGAACTTCATTGCAATTGTTGTTGAATTTAACAGCACAAGATTCAAATTTGCAACTAGGTTATCATGAAATTTATAACTTTGTGAATAGTTGCGTTTCATCTTTGCATGATTGACAATGTTCATGATCATCTCTTCATTAGTTGACAAAATTTCTCAAGCAACCTTTGAGCAATGCAAAATTATCATGGTATTCCAATGATGTGAAGAATCAATAAATTTTTCATATTCAAACACTTGTTTGAAACGAAGGTCATACATGTTTGAATATTGGAAGGTAGAATGTCAAGACCATTGAAGTTATAATTCAATTACAACCCATTCAAACTAGGAATTTTTAGGAGAAATATATTGACCAAACTAGTCATTTGAATAAAGTCTCTTTCACTCACAGACAATGAAATGTTGGATGAGTTATTATCACTACCAGAACCCCATGTTTTATATGATGCTTTATAATTTTAGCAACGGATTTTTGATAAATATCATTCATGATCACATTTCGAATTTGTTCAAATCTACCACCAACAATGTGTCTCCAAGGTAGTGTCAAAATTCTTGGTAATTAGTACAAGTTGGAGAATGTCAAGAAGCCAATACAATTCTCAATGCATAGTAGCAAGCTTAACATTAGGAAAAATTTCAGCCCTCAAAGGGTCCGCCCCCCGAAGTGCAATTATGGAAAAAAATGGAACTAATGTTTGTTTTTAAAAGTTTCGGGCTAACATGGCACTACTACTGCCACGTCAGCGCCACATCAGATTTCTTATTTTTTAAATATATCTTTATCTTTTTAATAATTTTTTTTCAAAACAATATATATTTTTATAATAAAAAGTATTTTTTTATTTTTTCTGTAGTTGCACTGCGGGGGTGCCGAAAGTCAAAAACAAGCAGCCCTTTGCAGGGTTCAGAATTCTTGTAATGCTAATGGCTTTATAGTAATTCAAGATTTATGGAACAAACTTGAAGGTGTAGATAAGGGTGATATTGGTATATTTTCAAAAATATACCAATATCACCCTTAAAAAAAGCACATAAAAAATAGGTCACATTGTTTAAAAAATGACATATCAAAAGTCCAATGCAAAGATTGTTAGTCATTTATTTATATATATATAGTGCACAAGGTGAGGGCCACATTTGCGTAGCCTAATAATTAATAATGTACAAACACAAATGTTGCCAACCTCTTGATTTGTACACTTTACAACTTGGATTGTGCTTTGCAAGGCATCAACACCTTCATAGTATCTAAAATTACACCACTACAATTATGAGCACTTTGACTTTGAATTGACTTGCCAACTTTTGAACTTAACACAACTTATTTGAGCACTTGGAATCGCATCCAAAACACCCAGCCCTTTCCTGTGGCCTATTGATGAGCCCACATGCATACAAACATTCAAGACAAGCAATTCTCACCAATCCTCTTTCATGACTTTGGCCTTGTCAACAATGTATTCCCCTTCCTTGTACTTCTAGGATCCTTTATAAGCCTTCTAATCCAAAGCCTCTTGTCCGCTTGGAGGTTAGCCACTTTGTATATGTCAATGATCAATTATCAACCTTCTTTGACACTGACTGTCACGTTCACTATATTTGTGAGCAAATACGTCCTACCATTCCTTCCTTGCAAAATGCAGATCTTCCATTAATTATCAATTAGACACACCACTCTCATAAAGGAAGCAACATACAAGTTCTCTAAATTGGACTTTGGTTCCCTTTTACTGGGACTGGGAGTAGGATAAATTTAATGTTTCTTGCAATAATATCTTGGACTTGATTGCTACAAGGAATGGCATCAATGATGTTATTCAATCATCACTTCTACATTCAATTTTGAAAGTAACTTTAGACTAATTGAACTTGTTTTGTAATATTATATTTTTTATTCATTTATATTGGATTTAAAAGAAGTTTGGTTTACTTGGCTTTGTAGAACTTCCAAATTTCAAATTTCAATTTATTAATTTTTGAAAGCAAATGAAAGGATCTTTTGAAGCAATGGTATTGATTGTATTTTGTCTCATTCAATAATTCACAAAATGAATGATTAGTGGTTAGGAGAATCTCTTTCATCCAATTTAAAAAGCTTGAAAAAAGACCCAATAGTACAACAATAGTAATTAAGGCCTTATTTGTTAAATTGAGACAAAGTGGTCGTTTTGAGTCATTTCAAATACAAACTTGTTCAAAGCTCCATTGCATTAATAGTTGTTGAACCCAAAGATAAAATGATAAATAGAACTTGACTTATAACAATGACAAAAATTTTCAAAGGTGTTGCCACAAATGATTTAGAACCTGCAAGATGAATTATATCAATAGATCAAAAGATGAGAATTGAGAAACATCTCTTCACATGATGTATCAAGAAGTAAGCGATATATAGAAAAGTGAACCAATTTACATTCAATAAGCCTCATTTACTCGAGAGTTTGAACACACAAAGAGTATGCAACACTTGCTTCCAATGTCACGTGAAGTGAATGAATCATCACACGTTGAATTTATAGAATTTGTATAAAAAAAAGCTTATTGTACATGAAGCACTTTACTTTTCTAAATATTATTTTTTGTACTTTATTTACCATACTATTAATAGAAAAAAGAAGTTGCTTGCTTTGAAAATTCAAATTGCTTACGTAAGCATTGCTATTGGCTATACAATTGCTCTTTGCTGCTTCCAGTACTTTTAGCTTGGCCATGCCAAGGTTGTCTTATTTGACACATTTTGGGGGTTGAGTAATGTGTTGATGTTCAACATTGTGTGTCTTATTAGATAAGTGTCGAGTTAGTACGACATTGGTATCAACTAAAATTTTAGGATTTAGGATTTCTTTACCCTATGATAAATGAATTTGTCGTACAAGATTGGCTCTTCAAATTGATGTGGAAATCTGAAAACACTTTAGTTTAGGCAGGCGGGGGCACATGTAGGTGGCGATGGGACAATAGCCGATGAAGGGATGACCTTGGGTGGATGAAGGGACAATGGAGAGTGAATGAAGTGGGTGAAAAGAGACTATGCGTGGGTACAGAAGTGACTGCAAGTAAAGGGGAGGGATGAATATACTACCTTAACCTTAGAAAGATGCTCAAGGTAGTCATTCAAAAATGAATTTCCTTTTAGACCAATAGGTGCATTCTTCATTTCTATTTGGAAAGTCATCCATCACCCACTGTTTGGCCTCTATGTCTTAACAGGGTTAATCCTATATATTAAATGTGTAGGTTGGAATTTGATGGTAGTCCCTTAGATACAAAGGAATGTTTGGGAAGTTCGAAGCTACCTTATTAATTTGCCTCTTCAATTGTAGGAGTTTGCATCTTCTCTGTATGAAAATCTTCCAATTCATTTCCTCTAGTATTATATTCTCATTAGATACTTTCCTTCAATTTTAAAATTGCAAAGGCTCCAATCCTCCTCTCTCAAAGACATGACGGTTTTGAAACTAAACTCCAAATTTCAATACATTGGATAGATACGATGGACAAAGTAGGGGATGGCTGCCAAAGCCAATCCTCAAGTAATACCCACCTTATCCAAGAGCATACCCACCTCCAACAACTTGGGATATTAGCCTTGGATTTGAAATGGCAAGCATGTAAAATCTAACAATTTCATGAAAGCAAGGGCTTCACATCCACCTTTTATTTTTGCATACTAGTTGGTTGCTTGTCCTACCAATTTTTATATCCATATCCAGTTTTGGATCCAATAACCCATATTTTCCCAAGACACTGGCAAACAATGAACTAATCCATAATTCTCCCTGGACATTCATGCAAAATAAATTATAAGGTGAAACTCAGGGAATAGAGTTATTGATGAGGTTAACTTCATGTATCTTTCCACCCATGAAGGTTGAAAAATTCTACGGTTCAACGATGTCAACTTAGTGGTAGTCTTAAATTTGTAGAAATAGGCTACAGTGTGTTCACCTTGGATGTTAAGTCAAATTAGAGTTTCAATCATCTTTGAAACACAAGGAGCATTCAGAAAGTAGTATATAATTCCATTGCAAATTCTAAATCCATGCCATCCAAAATCCATTTTACTTATAGCAAGTGTCCTCAATCATCAACATGGTTGGATACGTGACTTTCTAATGAAATTGTATGCTCTAAAGAAACTACAACTACAACAGCTTCAATAACACTGTCAAATAATATTCTAGAAGTTGGCGGTCTAAGTGCAAAACTCGCACATCACTTGGAGATCATGGCGAGTTCTTCTGTCGGTGTCGTATCCCCAGTTCTCACGATAGGTCTAGTGTTCCTTTGCAACCAATTTCGTGCATCTCCTTTCACAAGGGGGGATACCTGCAGAGACCAACCAGTGAAAAAAAGTAAAAAGTATGCTCAATTCACAATGGTTTCTAGCAAGAGATTACATTCCACTACAGATGCTTCTCAACATTTTCGCTGCTGTTGGTGAAATCCATTTCTTGCAATGCGCATTTAGTAGCAACTATTGAATGAATATGCTCAAGTTACTACAGAAAAAAGCCCAAAAGACATCACATTCAACAAGTGTTGTATCTAAAAGTACCCAAGTAGACTGGGAGGGAGGCGGTTTCAAAGTTTAGCCTAGGGAGGTCACTCATTCCCAACATCATTGATAGAGAGCAGTGCTAACTCATTGTTGCAAGAAACGCTAAATGCAAAATAGAATATATAAAGCGGAATAGAACATACCTTGCTCCAGACTTCAGCATGATAATCGTTGAGCCAGTTGATTTCTTGATCTGACATTAGTTCCATGTCCAACAATTTTGCCTACAACACACGTGTTAAAGCACAACCATTAGTCCCACAAAGATAAGTATTACGAGAATGAGATACTCTAAGAGCCAAGAATTTGGTACAGTGTTACATTCAACCATGGTTGTTGTGATACATGAGGATCAATGCATCAAATTACTCACACTCAATAAGAGCAAATTATTTGTCCAAGAAAGCATGGGAGTTCAAAACCTCACCTGAATGGGCAAAAACGTCAACCTCTCAAATCCAAGAAATGTCACTCCACCAAACCGGTTTGCTGTGTCTTCCTCTCGTACAATTAAAAGATTCTACAACCCATTAATCACAAACACAAGTCAGGTCCTACTCTCGGCGGTGCCTATGAGCTTGCTGAGCTCTTGCCAAACATTCACATCTGCTTACGATAATAAATCAGAAGGAGATCAGACCTCAATTCGAATGCCAAAGGCCCGGTCTTCATAGTACCCAGGTTCATTGCTGACAATCATTCCTGCTACCAACCCTGTCATGTTCCCAAATCGTGCGCTAACACTCTGAGGTCCCTCGTGTACATTCAATGCTGCTCCCACTCCATGACCTGTTCCTGCAAGCCAATATGAAGTTAGGGCTTGTCACTATCTCTCTAACCATCTGCCATGGACTATAATCCACACAATTAGACGTTAGACATTTTCATGAAGTCTTAACCACTAAAGGACCGACCACCCAACCATAATATGCTTACAAGCTACCCTGGATAAGCCGCCTCATATTATTTTCCAGAAATTAATATTTTCGTTCCTTAACCTACAAGTTCACGATATTTTAGATCTAAACTTCTGAAATCAGAAGTTCCATACCTGAAAAGATATATAACTGTTTAATGTCATTTCAACGTAGGAAAATAAACTAACATAGGGGAAAGTCTTCTTAGCATTAATTTCCATCTTAATGCTTACCATAATTACACAACTTTTAACCAATTCTATCAAAATTCAAATCTTATTCATTATGACTAGTCAAACTTTAATGCTTCACAACTTGATTTTACAAAGATTCGACTTTCAAACAAAGTTTGCCAAGATTAGAGTAAAACACCTTATTTCAACATGATTGAACAGATAAGTTCTTATCACTATATTTCAAAAAAATTCTCACTTCGGCAAGTTATAGAATCACATACTACAATACATCTAACTTCCGTTCGAGACTCTCGGCACTTTAGGGGTTAAGCAAGGCACTTGTTACAGTTCACAAGACAATCTCTTCACCACTAAGAAATGGGGGGCTAGAATGAAGAAGTACCATGGCGGTAATCGAGGCCAATTTTCCACAGCGATGCTCTAGCAAATGCATCCAGCACAAACCCCGGTGTATTTTCCGGAAAGACTGCAGTATCCACTCCAATATGACCCTGCAGATCGACATTATATGAGACAATACAAATCCACCAAAGCACATTGAGGCAATAAGCACAGAGACCAAACCAAGAATGCAAGAAACAGTGCTGAACACTACGACAATATAACTCTCAAACTAATCAACAGGAACATTGAGAGGAAATATTTCGACTTTCAGTTCCTAATTCTGGGAAAACAGTATTCTTGGTCACTAGGTTTAGTATCTGAGCCAACTGCGATCCAAAATAAATCAGTAGTTCGAACCTGCAGAACTCGTGTAAAGCATTCTTTCTGGCGAGCACTGGGTGTCCCAAAATGCACTGTGCGCGTAATGTCCGTGGTGCCATCCACAAATTGCGCTCCACTATCTAGCAAATACAGCAGTTTATCATCCACGTAACCACATGTTGCTGCCTCTGCTCTGTAATGTACAATGGCACCGTTTGGTCCAGACCCTGAAACAAAAAGTTTTCTTTCATTAGTTCGATCATACTTCTTGAGTATGGATCCAACAACAGATTGTAGCCAATTCTAAACAAGTGACAAGAAGCCAAACTAGCTGGAACAGAAGGATAACGCAGACTTGTTTCAAATCATCAAATACACTAATTAACATTGAAACGTAAGAGACAAACCGCTAATAGTCTCAAAACTGGTGTCCAAAAAGCCGGACTGCTTCGCCCGAAATTTCTCCAGTTGATCCGCAACCTCAACCTCTGATAACTTTCCCTTGTCATCCACTATCTCACTCTCTAACCACGCCCAAAATTCAGAAAGCGCAGCAGCATCCCTGAAGCAATATCCAGGAGATCAATTCCACAACCGAAGGATTCCTTCAACAAACAAAGCGAGAAATTCAAATCCAGTGTGGTGGAGAGGGTTTTAGATGGAAATCAACTACAATTGCAGTTGGAATATATTGAAAATCAACATGCTGCTCTTTTTGTAACTTCTCCTAATCTATCCAGATCATTGAGAATATATTTTGAGGGACTGACAAGCAGATAGAAAGAGAGTAATTGAGTCATTGAATCATTGATTGACAGATTACAAATAAATTTGAAAAGCGAAGCGGTCCTTCAACAACCTTGGTCAGAAAAATGAGTGAGAGGTGCAACAACAAGATAAAGACCAGAAAGCAACAGATCTCGACCAACGATGGTACCTAAGATGAGCTTGACGCATTCCCTCAAGCTCTGCCTCATTTTTAATCGCCTTCGCAATGCCTATTGGTGAAGGTCGGTGCAGAGCAGCAGGCCCATCCAGTTCTTCCCTGTCTGTTGTTGATCGCCCCTTACGCTTTTTAGACCTTGCGGATTCTAAATCTTCATAATATTGCGCGCAAGCATCATCAAATGCATTTTTTATAGCCACACTAACCCTTGCAGAATCCAACCATAATTTCGCCCCTCCTGCTGCCAGCCTGAGTCAAGCAATGGGTGCTCTTGAGAGCGTAAGGATCACATCATACCCATTCCAGTCTTGCTCTTAGGATTGAAAAAGTATAGTGTTGTCTTGAATTAAAATTCCAAATCATACAGAAAACCCAGAAAATCTTGCATAATACAGGTTTCTTCTACTGGTACAGTTCTTCCAATTGAAACTATATTCTCATACTCTGGTCATCTGTTATAGACAGAAAAGGATAAGGCACATGTAGTGGATACCTTCTGATGTCAAATACCAACGATGTGTAAGGCTTCACGGAGACTCCAGCTTCATTCAAATGCGCCAAAACCTCAGGGGTGACTTTGGAATCATCAACAAAGAGGGACGCAGTCTCCAGTTCCACAACCACGTACGCATATGCCACTGGTGAGTGAGGCACATCGTTACCTCGCTGCCAATGCACATATCATAGGTAAGTGAGAATCCACAATAATTATGCAGTACAGTTTCGTTAAAGCCTGACGTCTGGGAAAAGGGGATCCAATTTCTAAAGACCATCACTTCACAAAGTGCCCATTAGTTGCAACGTAAAGCCAACTAAGAATGCAGATGCCAAACTGTTTAAAATTGTCTCTACCCCAAAAGGATACCCCGAGCAATAATTCAAAGATATAGAAAGCTCTAATGCCCAACTAAAAGGAGACGTGTTAAAGACCAATGGAAGCATATTAGGGATCATTCCAAAGAATCAATCTCTTATATATGTAATAGAATTGTGACACATGGTTATAGTATAGTGGCATTTTAAATGGTCGACAATATTTTTCAATTGTTCATTCTGTGAAAGAATGAGAATGTGGTAATCCGACATTTCTATTTGGAGTAGAGAAGCTTCTTCAAATCGAATGCTTGGTTAAAGTATGCACCATGTTCAATAACCAAGCTACATCGTCGAGCATGGTAACCACCATTGCCGTTGCCTCAGCACAAGCCAGTTCCTTCCGCAGGTTGGCAAGCTTTGTGGCCACATCCACCCCAGCATAGCGTAATTCATGCACCCTCAAAGGTTTTGAAGGTGGTTGAGGCCTTCCCTCCCCCCACACTTGATCCACCAAGTTATCCTCATACACTAGGACAAGCTCCTGATCTTTCTCAGCAAGCGTTCGTCTCAGTTCGTCACCTGCATCAGCCGAGAACAAAAACTGTACACAAAATAAGATAGCTCAGATGAAGGCTTATGTGAACTAAAGAAGAAAATAATGACTTGTAAAACCAGTCCTCAGGAGCAGTCATAGCAGTCTAATAATCCCACAACTGGCAATCAAAACAAGACATAATGACCTTCGCTAAGCGTGACCAGAGAGTTAAAGTCGCTTACCGGGTCAATTCCAACCCTGGCTCCCTCTGGTAAATTCTCCTTCAGCCACTCACTAGTGGACGGGGTGCCTGGCGTGCCTGCCCGCATGAGTGTCCACTCATGCCCAAGCTCATTCTCGGCCTGGAAGGCAGCAAACCACTCGCACTCAGATGAAAGCCGATGGCGCAGGCTAACCATCAAACATGTCACAGTAAAAGTAGATTGGTAATGACTAAAATTGTGTAGGCTAAAGTGATCGTACGCGTGAACCCTACAAGACTAAGAAGTCAAATTTAGCCTCATGCTTGTTTGGCAGTTTTGAGTAGGTCATATGGGGACTTTAGTTTGTCGAAATTTGTTCATTCTTTTACCGACACATGCAATATTCTTCACTGATTCTGGTGAGATAAAACCTGGCCCACTCTGAATTATTGATTTTCACAATATGATTAATCAAATTGGACATGTTTAAACTATGATGTCTAGGTCATTTACGGGTTGAATGTTTGAAATGTACTCGTATTCTGCCTCTTGCATACCATTCCATGAAAACCTCCACGTTATAGATGAAGTCGAAGTATTAAGATTCATGCTCTGTGACACGTTCATGTCCTGAAAAGAAATTCTTAGCAATTGCACATGGTGTTCTGAGCTATGTAGCCCTAAAAACCAGTACTAAAACACAACAGATGGGAAGCAAACCTGCAGAAAATAGCGTCCATCTGTCCACAGAGCAGCCTTATCCTTTGTGACCACAGCTGTGCCAGCACTTCCTGTAAATCCTGATATGTAAGCCCGGCGCATGTAGCAGTCTGCAATGAACTCGCTCTGCAAACAGTGCCCACATCAACCAGCATTAAATCCAGAGAAAAAAATACCATCTTATTGTCAGTGCACAACTTAAAACACTTTGAGCAAGATTGAAATCTGGAAGACTGAACCTCCTCAACTTTATACTCAAAACTGCCTCTGACTACTGATTTCATGAGGATACCAGAAACCGGAGGTTGTACCGGCGGAAAATATGATTCACCTGGTGAGCATCTTCAGAGGGAACGACGTACGCATCCAAGCCTTTGTTATCAGCAGCATTTTCAAATTCTTTCCTCAAGTTTGCCAACTTCTCATCTGGAGGCATATCTTTTTTTGCTGCCTTGCGCCGTGATGAACTTGGCTGCGCCACAAAAGAGTCTCCAGCAGCACAAGTCGCAGTTGTAGAAGTAGTTTTCCCCCTGACCTGCGAGAAAAAATTACAACATTTAGAATAAGTGAAACCACGCCAAAAAGGATAAAGCCCCCTTCTTCATGCATTCAACAGGTTTTCATTAAACTTGAACTCTTCACGAAAATTAGATTAGTCAGGTTTCCCTATAGTCACAATTTCCGTACAGAAGCTCCCTACGATTCCTTGGGAGACCACCAACGGATGATGAGAAGAAGATAAGCTCTGTTTAAACTCTGTGATGATGTCTAAAGATTTGAAAAACAGTTTCATTGTACTGAAAACCTTGTCATCTATTGCTGAAAGTGACTAGAGGTAGCAGCACAGTTCAGGCACTTCCAACATGAAAACCCTAATTCATTCCTCTCAAAATTTGAAACACAATTCCCCGGATTCGCCATAAAGCATCATTGTATCTGCTTTACATAATTCTATGGGAAAGAATATGCATCACAGTTCCAATCGTGACATAGACGATTCGGAATACAACTGGAAGAAAAAAAACAGAGCGTAACAAACCAAACGCTTACAAGTCTCGAATTCTGACCGAATACTGTCACCCCCTTCCCAACATGCTCCCGTCCAATTCTCGTACTCCCAGTTCGAACAAGCAGGTTCAATTTCTTCCCACGGACAACATGACTCTTACGACCAGCCAAATTCCGTGCAGGGCTGCATTTGGGGACCAGAAGCGCGCAGCATCGTTGTTGCTGGGACTGGAACAATGGGGTGGGCATGTGGGACAACAACGCGCCCACGATCGCTGCTCTGGTCATGGCGGTCGCTCCAAATCAAACCACAAACCAAGCCGCTACTTCCAACTCTTTGGAATTTCAATTCAGAGATTCAGCAATTTCCACTGACCCAATTTGAATTTCTTGCAAATGTGACGTGAAACATTGGTAAGGACGCAGATTCAAAGGAAATTTCTAAGAATGTGGTGGGATTGTTCGGAAGCACGGGTACAGGAATTTGTTCGCTCGCCGTAAGACCCGGCACGGCTATAGACCCCACATCACAGCTATAGGCCCAGTAGGCCCCCTCTCTCTCTGTCTCCAACGTTCACACGGGAACCCCGTAGTTCCCGCGCCTCTTCCCAATTCTGCAGTTAAGCTTAAAGGCGCCGTTGCAGCTCTGCTTTCAACTGACAACCCAACGTCAGTTCTCCTTGTCTCTTTAGCTTTACGTGGGTTTATGGGTTAGCTTGTGTTTCGGTGGATTCCTTTTGTTGTGGAGATTGTGGAAGGTGAGTGATCGATTAGTTTGCGGTAATGGCGATGAGGAATAGGATGTTTTTGTGTTTGTGTTTAGTACTATTGGGTTCGGTTCTCCTAGTGCCGACGTTTGTTACTGCGACTCCGTTTCCTGTTCCAGGTCGTCCACTGCAGAGCCAGCACAAGCAAATGCGGGTTTACAATGCGAGTAATGCACAAGCGCAGGGGCAGCTGTTTACGACGACGAATGCAGATGCGACTTCATTCACAGTGAGTAATCCATCACTTGCTCTGCTTTCATTTTTAACTAGTGTGATGGGTTTGAAGTTTAGGTTTTGAGACTTACCGTGGAAGTTTATCGATTACCGTTAGTTTCAAATGCATGATCGAGAAACCCAATTCTCGCTATATATCCATGTTGCCCACATAGTGATATTTATTGTAGTGGCAGTTACCGATTGCCTATATTGAGCTGTGCAAGCAGATGTCAGTAAGAAATCTAGGATAGGTCTAGAAGTTGGTTGGTACAATTGCATAAGACTCCGGCATAGCCACTGGAAACGGCTACTTCGGCGAATGGACTTTTCCTTTGAATGGCTATGAGAGCATCGCTCTTCAGGGTTAGCTTGAACTTGCATTAGAATTGAGAACTTTGCTAGTATTTTCACAGAGCGAGAACTTCAGAGAGCTAGTATTTTTAAGACAGCAAGGTATTTTCAGGAGGTTCTATCATCAGCATGCAGAATCGAAGTTCTTGGGGAAAATAACTATATAATTTCTTCTAATGTGGACATTTGCAGAGTTTGAACCAACAAGGTTCTTTGTTAATCACATCCAAAACCGAAGTTACCCACTGATTGTATAATAATGATTAGTACAGAGAATTGAATCTTGGTGAACAAAGGACTTCTTGAATTACATTGGTAAGTTTCCGATTGCCAAGAATGAGAAGTACAAGCAATGTTTCCTTTGATAGCTAGGACAGGTATAGATTTAAGAGTAGGACAATTCTACTAAACTTAATTTCCCTTGCATTATGGAATTGTGGGCAATGGCAGTTATCCGATGGCGATACTGTAACATGCATTCCCATTGAGAAACAACCTTCTTTATCTCTATTCGACAATCCTGAAATCCAAGTAAGATTTGACATACTTGCACAGCTCTCTTGTTGTGCTCATTTTTTGCGATGATTTTTTCTTGGATTTGGCAAGTTGTATGTTCAATATTATGAAGCCAAAAAGTACTGCTGTGAGAGCGTACCTCACCATCTAACTACAGAAGAGAGATATTGAGAGATCATCTTTATTCCTCTGTATCTCCTTCATCCACCAAGCTACTTAATTTACTAGATGTCTTTCTGCATACCCTAAAAATGTAAGGACTTCGTAAGTGGATTGTGCACTTACTAGTGGTGAAGCCTTTGGGTTGTACAGATACAAGTACAACTACCTATGCTCTATGGTACTCTAAATACTTCAGAATGCATAGACTCAAGGTTAATTGAATTACAATTCCAGCGTTGTACGCTTCGTTTGAAGCTCAGTACTCGATCAATTGTAGACTTTTTAGACTAAGTTTGGTACACAAAAAAACCATTTATTTAATCTTTGTCGGGATTACTTGAATGTTGCAGCTGAAGCCATCCACGCATCCGTACTCAGGAAGCTCTTCAAGCAACGACAATGGAGCCAAGACGGCCTCCCAGCTGTTTGCCAAGGAGTATAAGAAGTGTCCCAGAGGTCAGATTCCAGTGCGGAAAAATCGGAAATCGGACTTAGACGCAGCTGGAGAATTGAGTACCAGCTCACCGAAACGCAAGTATGTGCACCAGGTGAGAATTTATTAACCCTAAATGCTCAAGCATGCACTAGGAGGAAGATGGATGTTTGAAAGGAGCTTTTATTCAATTAATAATCATTGAGGAAGCTTCAAGAAAAAGCGTGTAATATTAATGGAAATAGGAAAGAATGATCTAGGTGAACCGGGAACATAGATGTTTTGGATTATTTACAATCATTTTAAATGATATTTTAAAAGTGATCTTGTTATCTTTTGTTTAAGCACTTACGAGTTAAATTCTCAAACTTTTTTGTATTCTATGTGCAGTTCAAATTTTCAAACCTTCTCTTTCTAACCGCAAAAGAACAGAGGATTCACGTGTGCCTGAATTTGAATGTTCATGCTGTGAAAAATCAGTCATTTCAGACAGAGTCTAATCTTATATCAGTGAAGAATTGGTGCTTTTGATAATACGTAAACATGTACCTTCACAACCTTGGCATGTTGCATCCAAAAAGCGCATTTTTTGGTGCCAGTGTTGCTAACAAATACTCTTTTTAAAAATTCGTGCAGCATGCATACACAGCAACAACCATCTCCCATCCTCCAGCATACAAGGGAACCGAAGTGGTGTTAAACGTGTGGCAACCATTTGTGGAGCCTCATGACTTCAGCCTGGCCCAGCTCTGGGTCATGAACACAGGCTTGTCATTCAACCCGGGCAGTAGCAACTGGCTCATGAACTCCATCGAAGTTGGGTGGCAGGTTTATTCGGATCTGTACGGGGACAAGTTGGCTCGCCTCTTCGTCTACTGGACTGTGAGTGCCACTCCTGCCATTTTAATGTTCTTCACTAGGCATGAAATAATAATGGATTGTCAATTTAGCCTAGATTTGCAACAATTTAGTTGCAGTGGTCCTAATGTGATTTTCAGAAGTAGCTCTAGCTGCGAAAGAACCTGCTATATAAGGTATGTTCGCACTTGGTGTTAGGCGTTGTCTCAGCAAACTTTAAAGGTGCAGTAAAATTCATTCCCGAAACCCTCACTACCACTCTCAACACCAATTGACTACATACCTGAATGTGCTGAAAATTCAAAATTGACAGTATCGTATTCTAAAGTGTTGTGCTTACAAAACAAGCAGCTACACTACGAGAGGCTCTGTCCTTGTAGCAGTGGCTTGCTTTTTCGAGTATGCTCCTGCTCCAATGTAGCGTTGTCATTGCAAAGCCTTCTCTCCTTCGGTTCAGAGTCCAGAATTGGAAGACGTTTTGCTAAAGTTTTACCACATTTGTGAACACTGCTTTATGGACACTTGAAAGGGGAAAGTTTTCAAAAATAGATCATGGAAAATAACTTGACATGTCATGCCTTACGCATTTATTGCCTCGTGTGCGTAAGATTTCAAGAGGGTCTTTAGTTGCATTGTTCTTAAGTGAACTTTGTGAAAATTTATTCAACATTTGTGAAAATTTCTTCCCATCAGATCTGTGTGCTTGTTGAAATTTAGATTTGTAACTGGCTCAATCTTCTTTTGCTGCAGGGAGACGGGTACGTGAATACGGGTTGCTACAACCTCAACCAAGACTGTCCAGCTGGGAGTGAAGGCTTTGTTCAAGTGAGCAGCAAGGTGCTGCTCGGTGGTTCCATTTCACCCCCTTCAGAAGCAGATTCTGATCAATATGAGATCAAGTTACGCGTATTCAAGGTATTTCTGTCACTGCATAACCCTAAAACATGCATATTTCTGTCACTTTGGGTTGGTCTAGAGCCAAACTCGCTTGAGATCGCATTTTGACTACCCTGTCCTGGAAGCATTCTAGTGGGAAGTTGAAGGAATATTAGGCAACCTCATGAACCAAGCCTTTCATACTCCCAATAATTTCTAAATGAAGGCCAGCCAAATAAATAGGAAGAGAAAAGATGCAATTGGTACCAGGGTTATAGTGCATATCACGCTCACTTTTGTTTTATGAAAATCTTATGCGAGCATTCTCAGTGGTAGGTTGAAGGAATAGTAGGAAAATCCCATGAGCCAAGCTATGCGTACACCAAATAGTTGATAAATGAAGGCCAACCAAGTGAAATAGGAGGAGACGTGATGCTGTCTCAGTCAAGAGGATAGTGAGGGGTGAGGTTACAGGATGAGGTTTGAGGTTTCTAGGGTTTAGGGTCCTTCAAATCCTGTACCTTGTGTCTAAATTTGACTGGGTTGGATTGGACAGGATGATGAATCTGGGAATTGGTGGCTCCAGTTTAACCAAGAGAACGTGGGTTATTGGCCGAGGTCGTTATTTCACTCGCTCAGGGACACCAGCGACTTGATCCAGTGGGGTGGCGAGGTTTTTGATGTTCGTGAAGGGGATGCGCAGACCAAGACCCACATGGGCAGTGGAGCTCTCGCCACCTCGGGCTTTGGCAAGGCTGCTTATCAGCGCAACCTGCAGTATGTCTCCCTGGGCAACACCATGTACGACGTCACTGACTTACAGGTATGATGAGCTAAACCCAAATATATATAATGCACAACTCCAACAGGATTTGTTAATAGATTAATCCCTTAACAGGAATAGAGAGAAAAATATGTACAACATTGCAGAATCTGCAACACCAGGACATTGAAATTAAGGCATGAATTTGAAATGTGTATCAATTGAAACTTGAGCTCTTTGAACTTAACGCCAATAGGATTTGTTACTAGATTAATTGCCCAGCAGGAATAGAAAAAAGGAATGCACATTGGAATTGTTTATTCAATTGTACTAGCAGTAACTTCTAAGCGTAATTTTATAATTCGAAAGGTGTGTTTCAGAATTGAAAGGCATGGTTTCTCATTTCTGCTGTTCTATTGTGCTACTTTCCTCCCAAGGGGTGAAGGGTATTGGGAGGGAGATACGACATCTACCTTGTTGAATATGTGAGGTTTCGGCAACTGTGCTCTAACTGTTCTTAACCAATCAGAATGTGACCACGGCGCCTTCTTGCTACACCGTGTCGCCTGGCAGCAACCAAGACTGGGGTACTTACTTCTACTATGGAGGCCGCTGCTGATCCCTGCTGATCCCTGCCAGGAAACTGGTTTTGTGATTAGGTTGCCAGTGGCTTTCAAGTTGGGAAGCATGAGAGAGAGTTTCTGAGACTCACTAAAGAAGAGCGAGGCACCTCCCAGCATTGTAGAGAACAAGGCAGATGCTCTCCATGGATGAGCCACTTGCTCATGCAGGAAGCTGCAAGGAAAGGAAAGGGGATACATTCCGAAGGGGAGGAGACGAGACGAGTACCAATATCGGTCTCATTTGTCATTGGATGTGACTGCAAATGCGGTCCCACGCCCTATTCTTATCTGCAAGTTCGGAGTTCAGTGAGATATGGTCTTGATATTAGTTGCAGGAAGAGTCATCTGCATCCAGACTTCTTTGATGTGGCTAATAATCTGACCCTTATCTCTGTGATCCAACATGGACTCCGCTTATATTGCTAGATTCTTGTCTGTAACGTGGAACCGGATTAGATTCCAACAGAGAGCTTCTATCAATATCCGTTTTGAGGACCATTGTGGGAAACTCGACATTAATATTGCAGATTAAAGGGTTAATTCCCTGTTTGGGGGGATATGCAGTCACGACGGAGGTCTCTTTCAATCACATAATGCACGAATTGTCCACTGTTTCTACCATGAATTAACAAAGCCTTGTTAGTTGAAATTGAGATTAACAAAGTCTCTCTTGTGTCGCTTAAGTTAGCAGTACTGAACTATACCTCTTCACTAAACTCTACAAACAAGCTGACTGTAATTATTGGAATTGAAACTACGTAATCAGCAGACACTTCAATTCCCACGGATAGTACTGAAGCCTCCTGTTGTGCTTGGTAGGCACCCAGACATGGGGCTTGTCAAAAAGATCGTAAACAAGAGCAGTCGAGGAAAACATCAATCATAAGTTCATCACCCAGTAAGCACGTACGGTCAAAGCGAATTACGCACAAATCAAGTCATCCGCATCAATATAGGAATACTGAAATTCACCCTGATCGCCTTCGTACCTATTTCTGGTGCGGGTCAGTAACAATGCAGGTTCCAAAAAATTGTCAGCGTTTAAAAAAAAAAAATCTGATCATACATTGCAATTTTCAGCAGCAATTATCCCTGAAACTTATATTGCTAATTTTCGCTGAAACAAGAACATTTTGAAATAGAGTACTACATTTCTCTCATTTACACTATCAAAACTTGCTGGACTGAGAAATTACCACCAAAAATATCGGGCAAACTCAGAACGGAGTATAAGGAGCCTTCGGCCCACCATCTACATTGATTGAATGAACACAACATCACGTCTCTTCCGACACCACTAATGCTGCCACACACTACAAAAATGTTGCGTATAATCTCCAACAAGACAGAGTGATCACACGGAACCACCCTCAGTAGCTTCCCGCAGTAGTAAAATACAGCACCAAACCTGATTGTATACAGTCAAGAATTATGTTCTAAAACAATTCCTTCAGCTGGATCACCGTCTTTACTGCTTCCTTCAGCAACACTGTCATTATTCAATAGCTCTTGAGCTGGAAAGGAACAAGCGATGGATGTTATTTGAGCAGGAAAGACTCTGAAGATAGTCGGAAATTAAGTGAGCAACTAAGAAGTTCAAGATTGCAAACAAGTTGACACATAAAGAGAAGCTCTGTTCAAACCTGTAGTCAGACGAGGGAGGAGTTCCTCCATAAGAGCAAGTGGAAGTTCATAGTCCTCGCAAAGTCCGTTTTCCAACTTGCTTAGAAGTTCCTTCTTGAAATGACGAGCCTGAGGCATCATAAGAATAACTATGAACAAAAGAAAAGAATAGAAAAACAAGGGCTATATTTCGTTAAAATCAGTACACTGAAAACACAACAGCTGCAGCTGCCAAGGCATTGGCTTAAGAGTATGACCAACTTGTCGTAATAGCAATTTACCTCCCTCTTTACCAACAAAGTAAATGCTCGACCGGCTTGCCCTGCTCTTGCAGTACGGCCAACCCGATGGACATATGTCTTTGCGTACACGGGAACATCAAAGTTAATCACATTTGCAACGCCCTCCACATCCATGCCTCGGGTCATTGCATCTGATGCCACAAGCACCTGCACTTTACCGTCCATGAAATCTGCCAGCGCTTTCCTACAGTACACAGAAAAACAGAAAAGTTCGTGGAATTCATGTTAACCTCTGTTTGACAGCTAATGTGAAGAGGCTCACTAAGTCATGAAGTTCCAAGACCGATCATAGCTCACACATAAGTAAGAAAACGCCAAATCCTTCAGGTTTTCTACCTCCGAATATGCTGCGGCTGCCGGCTTGAATACTCCGCCACTCGAGATTCGTCACCCGCATAGAAATATCTCAGCAACAAGAACAGCTGGTTTGTGGCTTCCACAGATGCGTTGAAGATAATGGTGGGCTGTTTCTGAAATTGTTCCAAGAGGGCCACCAATACTAAAGACTTCTTGCTTGCTTTTGTCATCTGTAAAAACAAAAACATAATTACTGTCCTTTTGCACTCCATTCCATGTACCTAACAGAAAGTGGACTTCCACAAGAGTTCGCCATAACCAAAATATAATCTGCTCATTTTACTTCAGTACAAGAACTTGATAACATTGCTGATACATGCTTCGGTATACTTACCAGCTTAAAAGCTTTGAGCTGTTTGGGAAGTTGATAACGATTTTCTTCAGCGCTAGGGGCAAGGTACAGAGGGCAGTAAAGGTCCAATTGGGCAATCTTTGCTGGGTCCTTTGTTAAGGTAGCTGATAGTACAAATTTCATGACTCTTGGATGCACCCTTCCTTTAAATCCCCGCTCGAAACACCTGAGCAAACATGATACACGTACTTGGGTCAAAACTCTTAAAAAAATTTATAGATAGGAAAACATTTATGACATACTCAGAAACTAACAAAGCATCCTTAGCGCTGCAATTAAAACTTCCACTCCAAAATGCAGATTTTCTGGTCAGTTCGTCATTGGCAGTCACGTAAGACTTCCTAAGTCATTCTTGACTGTCTAGGCAGCACATAATACGGCAAACTATGGAAAGAAGATGTGTAATATGTGGAGGCTTTCTCTCTTATACCTCGTAAAATAATATTAAAAATGTGTCTACTCAGAAAATACTCACCAGCGTCTTTTTGTGAGCACTGCACCCACGCCTTGTAAGCATTGAGCTTTTCTTCTGCTGGTATCGTCAAACATTTCAGGGATTTGAATAACTTGGAGAACATTCGGCAACCAAGATTGATAATCTTGCCTTAAGAGCCTATCAGTCTCATCCACAACCTAAAAAGTTACATCCAGTGAGTTCAAATCATCGACTGAATTACGCAACAAAGAACTCACTGAAGTACAATTACAAAAAGTTTCCCGTCTCTTGCTACACCGCTCAGAAATTTTAATCACAATCGTCTTGTGCAAATAAAACAATGCTTACCAGGTATTGGAGATGTTCCACTGTGAATCCAGGAGTACTTTTCAGATGGTCCATTAATCTCCCAGGTGTAGCAACTAGAATGTCAATACAGCTTTCAAATACTGGACTGTTTTCCGAAGATTTGTGGAACCCAAAACTATGAACCATCCTTGATCTAGACTTCACAAGTTCACCAACCTCTGCAGCAACCGTAGATTGGCCAACTAGGCCCACCGATAAACCCACTGCCGGTGCTAAGATATCAAACACAGCCTTCACCTGAAAGGAGTAATCATCAACAACATCTCAGCCTACTCGCATTGCGAACTGTTAAACTCAAAAAAAACAAGAATTGAGGGGAATGCTTCAAGATACAGAGAACGTAAAAGAGAGACAGACCTTCCTCTGCTTAAACCTAAACCCTAAACCCGTAACAGCAAGATTATCAGTACCTGAACAGCAAGATCTCGTGTCGGAAGAACCACCAGCGCTCGAAGACGGCGCAGCACTCTTGTCGAAAGCAACTGAACGATCGGTAAAGCAAACGAAAGAGTCTTGCCACTTCCCGTGGGCGAGCAAACACACAAATCCCGCTCACATCCACCAGGACCCAGCACTTGGTTCCACACGGCAACCTGAACAGGAAATAGCGCTTCAATTCCAGCCTCTTGCAAAGCCTCTTGCAATCTGAAAAATCCTAACACAAAACCACGTCAGGAGATTCAAATATCGTCTACAGAGCACGATTAAACCCTAATCCGCTCCAAATACACAGTTTGAACATTTTTCAAAGCAGCAGTTAAATATGTAATCCTACGAATTTCCAAATATAGTCTAAATAGCAAGGTAAACCCTAATCCGCTCCAACATACGCAATTGAACATTTCCCAAAGCAGCAGGTAAATGAATGACCCTATGAATATCCAAATATTGTCTACATAGCACGGTAAACTCTAATCCACTCCAATACACGCAATTGAACATTTCCCAAAGCAGCAGGTAAATGAGTGACCCTCTGAATATCCAAGTATCGTTTACATAGCACGATAACCCTAATCCGAACCACCCACAGACACAAGTGAAGCATTTTCCAACGCAGCAGGTCAATTTGTAACCCTACGAACCTCGGATCGAGACGAGGAACCTCATTGACCAGTTGAGGCTCATGAACTCCAATTTCAACAGGGTTGCGCATCCATGGCAGAACGGGAGGGCCCTTGGCTTTCACCACCTTGGGCGCCACGGTCGCCATGGTCATAGCTTCTGGGAGGGTCACTGTGATCGTTTCCTTCTCCTCAGCTGCTTCGTCCCCCATTTTGAAGTCTTTCAGTTGTTGCAGGATGTGAGTGCTACTACCACAGCTCCAAATTTCGTGCACTGAATGTAGGAAGCACAATTGAAACTAAGTACGAAAATCGAGTGGAGGTGGGGGATACATGATATCGAAAGAATGACGGAAATGCATGCTCCGATCGATTTAGGTCATGATTTTGATGTCGTCAAGACTTCTTGTGACCCATCAAGCTCCGTGGCACTACTTCCCACTTTCTTCATTCCGTCTCTGAAAGCCTAAAGCCCTAATTCTCTCTCCCCCTTCGCTTCTTGTCTCCAGGATTTTTCATTCCGTCTCTAAAACCCTAACTTCGCTCCCCCTTCACAGACCCTGCCTACTCCTCTCCAGGGTTTATCACTTCGCGTGTCCTAAGTGCGCCTGTGCCGTTGCCACAGCCAAAACAAAAAGAAAAAGTAATTTATTTTTATTTTTTTTTTAATATAGAAAACTTCAAAATTCAATAACTTTCACACCGTAGGTCCAAATGTCACGAAACAAAGCCCGTGCACCCCTCCTTGTCGAGGGCTTTCCGATGGTACCGAGCACACTGCCAGGAGACACATGATCTGGGAGATCTCACCATAATAAACAAACAAAACAACAACCTATCTTAAGGTATTGATTTTGGAGAGTGTTGAATGCGATCTTTTAGGGAGTAGTGAAGCTACATGGAATTGCTACAAACTAGGAAACCTTTGAGCCACCAAGAGGCAACGAGTAGGTTATAGGGTGTAACCAGCTTTGTCTAAAATGAAAATTCATGTAATTGTTGCCTTCATGGATGAATGAACGTTGTGTGGTTATGAACAAACTAGTATCCTGCTCGTGGATGAGAATCGGCTGAAGAAATAGATGCATACAATTAGTTGTTGACAAATTTTTTACTTTTGCTTTTTTTGGGAATAGAGTTAGAAAATAAAAAAGATAAGAAAGAAAATGAAATGTTTCAAAAATTTCATGAACTTGTCCTTAACTTCTAAAAGTCTAGAGTTTTCTCCAAAAAACTTCATTATAAAGTACTATTCAGAAGAATACTTTGGAATTCATATACCAAAAAAATTTGTAGATTTTGAATTGTAGATTCTATCCATATGGTTAGATTGACCAATGCTATTACCAATATTTTTTATAAATTTTGAAAGGAAAATTTCAAAAGTCCTTCTAAATTTGATTACAAGCAAAATATTATCATTTTTTGAGTAAAATTTGTTGGAATGGATTTGAAATGAGGTTCTCTTGACATAGAAAATAGGTGATCTTTTTGAAATTTTTGTGTTCTTCAAATCTATGATCTCATTTTTGCAAATCCAGTTTTGAACTAGAGTCAATGCAATTTTGGCTTCATCGACCACTTGAAGTGACTTCCACATTTGTAATTTTAGAAAAATATTTACTTTGGTAACCGACCAAATCCAACCATTAGATAGGACAACAATGGAATAAAGTATCTCCACAAATTAGGATGCCTTTCATTTATCCAAGCAGTAATGAGGATGAAACTTGAGCTTCAATTTATTCGTCATCCAAAAAGTGGACATGAGAGCTCTTAGGAGTTCAACAACCCCCAAAGGGTAGCCAAAAATGGTTGTGTTTATTGAACTCATTGACCCATGAGGTTTATGGTTCAATTTGTACCAATAGTTGTAGTCCAAGTATAAAAAGGGGTTTGTACAATTATTTAGTATGATGAAAAAAAGCAACAAAAATCCTTGCTACTAGAAGGTGTTATCCTTGGAATAATTGCTAGGGTCATCTAGTTGATGGAAAAACAAAAACAAAATTGCCACTAGACGGGATGTTATCCTTGGAATAATTGCTAGGATCATCTAGTTAATGGAGGAACAACAAAAAACCTTGCCACTAAAATAGGTGTCGCTTTCAAAATAAATGCTAAGGCTTGGTTACCATAATTTGTTACTTCTTGATGTGGCAAAATATTTCCATATGTGCCAAAATATATATATATAGAGATGTATGTATATGAAAGTTTTAACTACTTAAAATAAACATTTTGAATAGTAAAAGGATTTTTAACTAAGAAGAAATAGTAGGAAGTCTATCATCATAGGGGTTTCATCTACAACAATTGGAGATTTTCTAAAGTCTTTGTATTATATCAAGTTTGCCGAATTGATACTATAGTTGAGAAGCTCTACATGATTTGCAGGACTCACAAGTAAAGTACATTCTAATTCAACAATCAATCAACCCTCACAAATAAGTATTTTTGTAAAAGCAATGCAATGGTTTGAGGCCCTTCATCAAGATGATTCTTTTAATATGTTTTTGATCAAACTTCATGCATGGTCTAGTAAGTGGGATGAGGAATGTTTCCAAGGATACAACAACAAGGAAATTCCCAAAAAACATTCTTAATCCAACAATAAAACCTTCCACATTACTTTATTAAAAATTTGTATAGACTATGGTTTTTTCCCTTTGTAAAGATCAATTTTTCATAATCTACATGGATTCTCATACAATCCCACTATAGAAAGTATTTGTATTACATATATCAATCACCATCACTAAAGCATAGACAAACTTTTTATGGACTCTGGATGCATACTTAGAAGGTATGTATAGATGTGCAAGGATTGTGATTGACCCTAGAATTCCAAAGCCTAATCGTTGCCCAATATAGGAGGTCCTTTTTGCCTTATACATCTAAACAATCTACTCTTGCATATATATTCTCTGTTTCTATCTTGTATTTATAAGTGTTGAAACTGGTAATGATCTTGTGACTTGGAGTTGCAAAAAGTGTGATTATCATGAGTTTTTCAAAATGTAGTTTTTGAGGTTGGAGATAACCCTAAACTACCTAAGTAATGGTGGTGACGTATCCAAACCGAATGGCATAATTGCAAGTTTGATATTTGGCAATAGGTTCTTAACCTTGTGTGAAATCAACACATCCCAATATGTTTTTTAAACACGCTTGTTTAAAAAGAATTGTAGTTAGTTTAAAAAATACTTCAAACAATAATTTTCATATCTGACATCAATAAGGTAGACTAGCCCATTTCTGCCATCTTATTTTTGGCCCTATTTCTGCCATAACATTCATCCAAATCCATTCACTTTTTTGACAAAATCAAAGCATTAATGTCGCAAAGGATAACTTGTTAAATCTTTCATTGGTTCATACTTAGGGCCTCTTCACACTATGGCCATCCAAGTCAAAAGGCGATAGAATTGAGAGTTCAAACTTTTGGTGAGAGTCCACGAAAATGAGCAATAAATGATAGGTTTTGGAGCCCTTGGCCGGCCATATTGTGAAGCCAAACTATCTTCAAGAGTTTGTCAAATTTTTCTGCCATGTAAGCATTTTCCTACCATACAGGCAATTTTGAGGGTGACGGACTTTGGAATGTGCCGCCTAATATAAAGGCTCGAGAGGCCAAAACTTTGGGGTTTCTTACATCTGATTTGTGGACACTGACAGACTCTCGCCCAACGGCTATAGTTTGAAGTGGCCCTTAAGTGCTAACAAATACATGAAAGGGTGGTTATGGGTTGTCAATATGACGTTTATGACTCCAATCTATGGACATTTTTGTAATTTCAAGGCTGAACACTTCAAAAATTCATAGAAATTACAATTTTGATCCAAAAATTATAATTCCACATTATTGAAACAAGCGCACATCTCTGAAAAACATGTACCCTTCTTGGAATAGTCCCCAAGATATTCAAATTGCAAATCAGGGTGGTAATAGGCTTGTCTACCTTATGCTTGAACCGACCTCCCCAATCGAAACGCTGATTGGCAGAGCCGTAAAGCTCCACGTGGCACCTCGAAACGCGGACCTAAACCAGTCCATTTGGTCCCAAACAAAGAGAACGACACCTGGAACTAGTCCGCAGTCGAACCTTCCTCGCAAATGCTCCCCATCCCAGCAAACAAACCCAAACTTATTAGGGCTCCAGACATCGTCCATTTCAACCCAAGTCCACGCGCTCATCGTCGTCCACCCCTGGTCACCATCCCCCAAGCTGAACGTCACCACGCTTCCTCGTAAAAATTTTCTGAATTTTTGAAGTATACCCACCTCGCCATGTTCTGGGAATCGAGAGTTTTTGGGTATTATCCAGTTCGTTTGTTGCAGAAGTTTGGAAGGTTTCTGAATTTTTGAAGTGCACCCACCTCGCCATTCTGGGAATCGTGAGAGTTTTTTGGGTATTGTCCAGTTCGTTTGTTGCAGAGTTTCGTTTTTTTGCAGAGGTTTTGGAAGGTTTCTGGGTTTTTGAAGTGCACCCACCTCGCCATTTCTGCGAATCGTGAGAGTTTTTTGGGTATTGTCCAGTTCGTTTGTTGCAGAGTTTCGTTTGTTTGCAGTGGTTTGGAAGGATTTGGAGCTTGGGATTTTCGCAGCGAATCCCGATGCCGCTCCTGCGCGCGGCCACCTTCGTGGTGTACGCCGGCGCCTACTTATTCGTCCTCTTCTTCGCCGTCTGTCTCGCCACAGGGTTATACTACCTCGCGGAGCTTGTCGAAGAGTACACTCGCCTCACTCGCAAGATCATCAGCTACGCCATCAAGGTCGTGCTCGTGCTCCACGTGCTCCTCTTCCTCATCGATCGCCTCCCTTTCCTTGCTATCTCCGTCGGGATCGCCTCCCACGTCGTCTACTACCGTCTCCTCAAAACCTTCCCTTACATCTCTCTCGGATCCTACGATTTTCTAGGAAGTGTGGGCTTGCTCATTCTCAGCCATGTGGTGTGGATCCGTTTTTTCTACACCGACCCGAGGTGTGTGTACGTGAGCATGGAGTGGATCTTTGGGTTCATGCTGGCTATGGTGTGGCTCGTGCCGTTCGCCTTTTTCATCTCGCTAGCCGCGAATGAAAGCGTGTTGCCCGGTGGCGGTGGTGGTGGTGGTGGTGTTGGGGCGTATCAAGGGTTTGGGAGTAGTGACTTTGATGTAGGAGCGACAAGCTCCACGGCTGCTGCAGGAGCGCCGAGAAGGAAGGGGAGGAGGCAAAGCACTGTTTTAGGGTTTTTGAATTTTTTGAAGAGCAAGCGGGACGAAGTGCTGCCGATGGTGACGCGCGCTATTCCTTCGTCTCACCGAGATGCGTAGGGTTCTGCTCTCTGTAGCTTTGAAACTCCAGCAGGTAGAGACTCTGCACTGAGGATGTAATTTGAATTGCCGGTTTGGGCGATGCACACGATGCAGTTTCAAGCATTTTTTCATTTGAGTGTTGAACTGTCTTGAGTGCTGTTGCATCCTGCGTTGCACTCCATTGACTTTATTCAATTCAGATCATTTAGACGATGTCTTGCATTGCCGCTGCAGTACGTCTTGTTGGATTGCGAACCAATTTATAACGATTTTTCAGGGTTGATGTCATTATTCCCTAATTTATAACATTAGGATTGGTGTCAGTTACAGTTATGCAAACCTGTACAGTGACTGTTGTTGTCTTATTCTGAACCTCACAGAACTGTTTCATTTCAGGTGTTTCGATTTTTTATAACGTTGTTAAGTCTTTATCACACCAAGCGGTGCTGAAAGACAGAATACGCTTCCTATGTGATTGGTTGTACTATAATGTCGTACTGAGATTGTTGTGTGTGCTGCAGAAAGTCTTGGGAGGACGGCCTGAGGACATGGATGTGGACGGCGTCGCAAATGTAATTAGCTTTGATGTTATTGTCATTGGAAGAGCAGGGCAATTGGGCCGAGCGTGTATTCATTCTTTTGGTTTAGATATTCAGTGTAAAACAGAATCTTATCACCAGTGCAGCTCCAAATTTTCTGCTCTTGAAGTTGTGTGAAGAGAACAACTTTTCAGCCTCGCCACTTGACAGGTACGATCATTTTCATACGAGTTGTGCATAGAATTAACCCCTTGGGGCCTCATGTGAGGACTTCCTTTCCTTCAGTTGACCAAAACACATGCAATGTTCTTCTCTGATAAACTTTGACCCTGTCTGAATTATGGATTTTCACGAGTGTGATAAAATAAAATTGTTCATTCTATAACCTTGGAATTTTGGCCGCTTAGCGTTTATGTAGCAAGAGGGGCTTTCGAATAATATTCTCACCATTTGTTTGTTTTATTGTCATCAAGTATCAATTTCCTTCACGACTCATCAATAACATCCATCTTGTTTTCAGCTGAGATCAATGCAACGAAGGTGGAGTTGTTTTCAGAGAAATCAGTAATGGATTCTCTGGAGAGCCACACGCTTGAGCTAGTGTCACATGGAGGCTGAAAGTGGACAGTTGCTCATGGAAAGTGGTTTCGTAGTGGCAATAACATTCTGCTCTGACCTTTGTTCTCCAGTGCTTATAAATTAGAGGTGTTAAAGGAAACTTTTAGGCAATGTTGTTGTCTTGGATTTATTTGGCATAGTAATCCTGTATCTGGATTATTCTCGTCATTATATTTTCATACGAAGCTTGGTGCGGATCTTTCTTGTTGGGGTTTCACTTGAAGCTTTCAGGTGCTCTTTGTACAGCTCTTGTAAAAAGCAAGTGCACCGATGATCATACAAAGCATGCCAGGTCTGCTCAATCAGTGATCAAATGTGCTTCTTTGGGTACTAAGTGATATTTTGCCGAAATAGACCTCTACATCTATTTCCTCAAGTATTGAGCTCAATTGAGAGGACAACCTATTCATCTATGGGAATGATTTGGTGGGTGGCACGGTTCTTGGCTATGCACATTCTTGTGTATGCTTAACCCTCAAGGTCCCCATCAACTTCTTTCTTTTCTAATGCCCTACTTGAGGGTCAGATTTGGCATAATTTAACTGTTCTTTGCTAAAAACATCAGCTCTAATTGGTTTAGGGCAATGTTAACCTTCCAAAAATCTGACATGGAAATTCAATATTGACTCTCATCTATGATTGATTAACCCATAAAGGACCAAAAACCACTCAAAACTGTCATTTTTATTTCAAACAGAAAAGAATTGTAAGATCTTATATTTGTCTAGTATACAAATATGTTGGAAGAAATTTCAGAAACGTTTGACCAAGTAGATTGCAAGATATATGCATTTAAAGTAAAGAAAACAAGTGTTAGTGCACCTTGCTTGACTAGATTTTTGGCTTTGAATCTAATTTTTTGCATTACTGATTTTGGTTTTCTACTTATTTATGCTAAGTAGTTGAGTTGAGAATCTACAAAAAAAAATTAAGAAGAAAAGCACTTAATTTTCATTCATTAAAAAATTGTTAAGTAAAGGTCGGTTGAAGATTGAAGGAAAAACAAAATTGTCAATAACTTTTAGATGGAGTTGAATCACAATAATTCAACAGTGAGAATGTTCTAGCAAGAAAATCTAACCTTATCTAACAGGTTTTTTTGAAAAATTCTAAAAATTGCATTCAAAAATGAATTTTATTTTTTTTAGGAAGATGCTTAGATTGTCCAAAAAACTAAGATTGTCCATAACTTTCTCATTATTAGTCCAAATTAAATGAAACAAAGCTTCACATCTATACCTTAAGTTTGATTGTTTGTTTATTTTGTTTTGTTTGTTTTGTTTGTTTTATTACGTTGAGATCTCCCGAACTGTACGTCCCCCAATTGCATGCTTGGTGATGTTGGAAAGGCTCGGCAAGTAAGGATGTACGGGCTTCGTTTTGTGGCGTTTAGGCCTATAATATAGAAGTTATAGAATTTCAATGTATTAATGGATCAAAAAATTAGAAAATCATTTTTACTTTGATTTTGATCACGCTCCTGGTACCATTGGAAAGCTCTTGGGGAGGAGGGGTGAACGGGCTTTGCTTCATGGCATTTGGAATGGCAGTGTAAAAGTTATTGAATTCTGAAGATTTTATATGAATAAAAAATTAAAAAAAATGACTTTTCCTTTGATTTTGGCTATGGCAATAGCAGAGGGCACACTAGTGCAGATAAAAATATAATCTTTGAGAAAAAAAATTTGAAAAAAAAGTTATTTTGACTTTTTGTGCTTTTTTTTTTGTTGCTTGCCAAACTCCATTTTTTCTTATCGTACCATAACTTTTGCTCCCAAGCATCAATTAAAATAAAGATTATATATTCACAAAGTTCTCGCAAAAATACAAAACTTCAAAAAATCTCAAAAAAATATTACTAAAAATTGAGACAATAGGAATGTCTCGGATCCAAATTGTCTCCCGTGGGGACAAATGGTTCTTTAGGGTTAAAAACCAAGTGTTCAAGATTTGAACAATGGATGAATACAAACATCCTAAGCTTACAAAGAGGTGTTTTCCATCCATCAACTTTTTTGTAGATTTTTGTGTTAGTTCTTTAATATTTGGTATAGATTCAAAAGATTTTGGTTTGTAATTACTTTACAAGTTGAAGGATACAAGCAAAAGGGCAAGGAAGATTGACCCCCTTGTTGCCCCATCCAAGGATAAATATAAATAGTGCCCTATTTTGTGTTGTGTAAATTTTGGATTTTTTCACCTCTCCTATTATAGCTAATTTGGGGCCTGTATAAATTCAGAATTTGCAAGCTTTATCATGGGTGGCAAATCAAAAATTCCAATATTTTCTTCAAGGATAAAAAATATGGCAGTAATCTTCTTTGGCTACTAGTAGACTTGACTCCAAAGTGTAACCATTTTAGTTCAAAAAAGGACCCTTCACAAATGATTTGAATAGAAAGGAAAAACAAAAATATGAAAATCTTGATATAATTGAAATTTAACGATTTCAAAGTGAAAAGGAAAAAATTCTTGTGAAAATCATAAATATTCAATTTACAATCAATTTTAGAGAGTATTATCGTTGAAAGCCCATTACAGACGACTTTAATTAGACTTAAAGAATAATCTCAATTAGACTTTAGATAGTGCAATTAGACTCAACTGAAGATATGCTAAAAGACAAATTATAGAAATAATGGCAAATCATGTCTAAAATAGGGATATCATGCAAATGATATAGAATAATTACTATGCCATTTTCCTTTTCGTAGGTATGATTTGCTAAAGACTTCTATAATTTTTTACCCTTTAGTTTGATTTTGAAGAAGTTTTGGATTGATGTAAAATGTTTGCATTTGAATCTTATGTCCCTATTCAAAGCCGTTTGGCATATAATTTTTTATCTTTTAGCTTGCTTTTGAAGAAGTTTTAAATTGATATTAAATGTCTACATTTGAATTTTGTGTCCTTATTCAAAATAGTTTGGCATACACTTCCAATTATAGTAAAACCAAGTGAAAAGTTAAAAATTTATTTGGAAGGTCAATCCTATTGAAGATGTCCTACCCCAAGTGAATCAAATATCCATCAAATCCCCATTACGAAATGCTACCATTCATAATAACATTCAAAATTGCTTACTAATGTGGAAAGCAATTTTAAATGAATATAAGACAAAAACATTGACCAAACATGAAATGGATTGAATGAAACAATTCCAAAAAATATACAAATACAAATACTTCATTCAAAGATCAAGGTAGGTCAACACATTATTATAAAAAAAAGACACATTATAAGTGGTCAAAGCTTCTTGTCGTTCTTCCTATAGGAACTCATCCATAGAATAACATAGTGTGATTAGGATGATTATGTAATTAAGGTGGTAATTTGAACTCCCTAAAACATTGCAATTTAGAAGCACCCCTTCAAATTGAGGAATAATGAATGAACCTTTTGGCATGTATCTACAACGCATAGTGCTATTCCTTGACATGATAAGACCATGACCAACTGCAACCCTTTCAACCCCAACCCACACTAAAATTTCAACCCCAACTCACACTTTAGTGATCCACAATTCCTTACAAGTAAGGAACCGCGTTGACGGTATTCTGCTAACATCGTTTCCAATCAGAAGTAGGATTCACAATCAGAAGGGATTCTCTCAAGGAGCCGACCCAAACTTACGTCCAGTAACATTGAATCACCGAAAAAGACTATCAAGTCCATAGTTCGACACAAAATACAAAGAGAATGCTTAATGTGTTATAATGCCTCAATGTCACTCAGTAATAACGCAAGCCAACAATTATAGGATAAAAAATTCGGAACAAAAACCAAATTAATTTCCGAGAACAGAAAACACAATTCAAGACAACACTCAAGGTACTAAGCAAAACATCACGACAAAACAAAGGCAAAACACGACATGTCAATCCCACCAACCGCGTCACCCCACGCAGATAAGCAAAAACCAATAGAGGAAACAAAATGCTATTTAAACCTAAACATGCACTCCAAAAAACGGAACCATATAGACCGAAAGGAGTACGGACTCTCCACTGCAACTCCAAAAAAGTGAACCACACGATCAAACCAGATTCGATCAGCAATTTACAGAAAGTCCAACCACTCCAACGAAAGCACGTGCGCTGCACATGCAGTCCCCAACCAAACCCAAAGAAACACACTGAGGGAACCACTCGCCTCATCCCTCCAACAACAAGTACAGACCTGACACCAATACCTCCGTCAAAACATACAGACACAATGCAAATCAAACAAAACCCCAAAAAAACTCGAGCCAAAAGACACAAAACTCATACCCAGAACTCCTCGACCAACACACTGAGACAATGACCCACAACAACAACAAAACATACTCAAGTCGCCTGCCAAAAGAGATCATGCATATCCACACCCACACTGTCAACCACACAAACAACACAAGGGAGCACCCGCAAACCCAACCCAGGAACAACTAAACCTGCTTTATCAACACACGGATGAATACATTATCATAGCTCCGTCCCGTCGGGAGAAGACCAAAGCGAATGGAATCACCAACAATGGGAGAGACTCGCCGCTGTACGCCAGACACAATCTGAACTTTATCAACGCCTGCGGCCTTGTGGCCGGTTCCTGACGGGGAAGTGGCGAACGAAGAGAGGCCAAGATCCTAACACGACTCAATAACTACAGCAATAAACATACCTACCACCGAACCCCCCAATACAAATACCGCCAGAACGGACCTCCTCGCCGACACTCAGCTGCCGTGGCTGGAACCGTGGCTGCCGTGGCTCGAAACTCTCCGACGCAGATCCTTCGAAGACTGAGAGAACATGTAACCCTCGAAAAGGTTGTTCAGGTACTCCTCGATGTCGTCCGAACTGTACTTGATGTAGCGCTCGGGATGTCTCTGAGACTCCAAGTACTGACCGTAACGACCCAGGAAAGAACGGTAAGCGGGAAGGATCTTGTCCGAGATCGAGATACGGAGCTCGTCACGAAGAGGCTCGTCGAAAACCACCCAACTCATCTGAGCCTTGTGAACCTCGTCGAACGCGATGTTGAAGCTCTTGAAACGCTCCTTCAAAACCTGCTTAGAAACACCGCTCGAAAAACTCCCGCTCGTGTGGATGCCCTCGTCGCGCAAGCAAGCGAGGACCTTCCCCCAAGCAGCACGCTGGTAGCTGCTCGCGTACTGACGAACCTGGCTCGTGTTCTTGCGAACCCAGTCGTCGCCCACCAAAGCACGAACCTCCGTCGTCTTCACCTTCTGCACGATGTAATGGATGTTGTTCATCAGAAACAAGTAAGTCAGAGAAAGGTCCTTGTACAGCTTCGACTTCTCCTCCAAATTCGAAAGAAGAACCTTCGTGATCCAGATCGTCTGGACCGCCAGAGGAGAAAGCTCCGCGCTGTTCCCGTCGCGATCGCGGTCCTCCGACAGACGCGAAGAGTAACGAGGAGAGTCGCGCAGAGACTCCACAGACTCCTCCCCCTCCCCCTCCGAATCCTTCTTCTTCTCGCCGAACAAAAGCTTCAGAGTGTCCGAATAATCGCACATGAACTTGATGTAATTCATCACGTAACGAGTCAGAGGATGCACGCCCCCGCCGGGAACGGGAGTCTTCGAACCGTCGCGCTGGATCGCGCTCTCGAAGTCCGCGAATGTACCGCGAGCGCACTCACCCAGACGCATCAAAATGCCACAAGCCTCCGCACGCACCGCACTGCTGGCCTCGCCGCTGAAAATCTCCTCCAGCTCGGGAAGCACGTCGCGCAACGTCTCGTACATGTCCAAAATCTTGAAAAGCTTCTCCGGAGAACGACGGCTGATCGCCACAGCCTCGCCGAAGCTCAGAAGCTGCATCATCGGACCCTTCGCAAGCTCCGCGAAGCAAGACTCCACCACAGAACCCGAACCGTCCGCGAAAACGTCGTCGCACAGACGACGCTCGCTCGGAAAAAGAGCCCGCAAAGACAATTTCATGTTCTGGTTCCATTTCTTGATCGTCACCTCCTGGTCCTCCCAACGCATCTTCCCCACCTCCTCGATGCTCTGACGCTCCACGCCCAGACGCTTCAAAGTCTCCTCCAGCGCATTCTTACGGATGCTCGCGTAAACCTGCACGCACTCGCGCTTGTAACCCGCACGAAGCATGCGCTGCGCAATGTCGGCCAGGTCCGGCACGATCCCGGGAGGAATCAGGTCCAGAAGAGGCTTCATCTCCACGGGACGCGCCACAGGAATCTCCTCCTCCGCACCATCCTCCTCGCCCGAGCTGCGAGAGTCCGCCACCTCGTCCGCGCCCAAGTCGTCCAAACGACGGCTGCTGAACGAACCCGCACGAGAACAGTTCTCCATCAACCAATCCGGATCCACCGTGTCGCTGAACGCCAACAACATGTGACGGAACTCCTCTTCCAGACGAGCCATCGACAGCTGACGCAAATTCTGCACACGGCTCAACTCACGCGTATTGCTCTGACTCACCAACAACGATTCCAACGCACTCTGAATCTCGTCCACCGCCTCCAGGTACGCCACGGCCTCGTCCTGCGGACAGTCCCAGATCATCGACTGACGCGCGTGGTCCGAAGACGCAGAATCCCACTGCAAAACCACATCCTCCGCGGCGTTCAGACCACGAACGGGCTTCAAATCCGCCGGACCACCGTCCGACTCGTTCTCCTTGTCCGCCATCTCCAATACCCTAGAATGCTTCCTGCCAACCTCAACCCTCCTAACCCTATCCCGCGCGTCGCCTTCACCCTCTCCCGCACCCTAAACCGAAAGGGACGCACGGTCTCCGAGCGCAGCTCACAAATCGACGCCCTCGAGTCCAACCTATGTCCTCCCCGTCGCGATCATGCGTCCAGCACCTCAATGGCGAACTCGATCAAAACCAAAACCAAATGGCGCCACCTCTCTCCCACCACGAGAACAGAGATTCCGACGATTCGCGCAATCCGGACGGTACGCTTCGCATTCCAGCACCCAAGGACGAAAGAATCCCCAAGCACGCCCTGATCTAACCTACCACGGCGTGCGGGACGCCACACATGACAACCCTGCCCAGCACATGAGATGCCAAGTCTACTCTAACACCGTGGTGCAGCGGATGTCCAGGGAGAGGGATGCGGGAGGGGAGCAGGGCCACGTAAACAGGCACTCGGAGAACGCAGAGCATCATTCCACGGCCGATGTCCCCCGCTGCTGCTGCTGCTCTCACTGCCCCGTGCGTCCGTGCCTGCGGGCACCCCGGACGCAAACTCCACGAGAGTGAGAGCGACAGAGCAATTGGCTTTACAACGCCATCACCAGCCACTCTCGGGAGAGTCCACCGCGGCATTCGCGTGGCAGCAGCGTCGTCGTCGTCCCGCAAGAATGCGATCCGCCATGGTGGTGATGGATCCCGTCGTGTCGCAATTCCTTGAAGCTCCCGCGACGCACGGCGCTCAAACCCTTCGCTGCTCTCGTACGGAGTGACCACAAGCTCTCTGGGTCTGCTCTCTCTCGCCCTCTTTCTGGATTCCGCTTCTACAGTGACTTGGGCAAACCCTAGCTTTCCTCCCCTCTCGTGTTCGTTCTCACGACTCGTAAGTATTGAGGGCGCCCGCATGCTTCAATATCTAGGAGCGCTTTTCTTTTTTTAACTTTACGAGAGAGGTGAAGCTCTAAGGCACTTCATATTATCTTCCAATGACCCAATTTGGGCTTTTTTTTTTTTGGCATTTTGGTGCCAGATTGCACCAGAAAAATTAATCTGGCTGAAAAATGCCTCAAAAAAATTGGATGAAATCGCCCAAAAAGTTCAAAGTGAACAAAAAATTTGGATGAAATCGTCAAAATGTGGATGAAAACCAAATTATAGACATGTGATATGTACGAATGTGACCATTTCTATTCAATATGTGGATGAATTTTGAAATTTGGAGCACCACTAGAATTTTTTGTATCGCCACTTTGGCACTTCTTAAAAAATGAAATAAAAAGCCCTGGACCCAACAAGATGTACCCTTAAAAATGGCCCAAACTACCAAGAACTTGAGCAATGTTTGGCTCATTTCTTCTTGAGATGAGATAGAATGTAACCGTAGGATCTTGAATCTCACATTGAGAGTGAGCACCTCAAAAAAATTGAGATTATTTGACCGCATGGTTTACTGTAGAGCTTAAAGTTTTATTTGGGTCAATGGAAAAACAGGGGAATGCATTTTGAAGGAGCTTATCTTAGTATTAATATTTGGAAACAATGACCTTTTTGTGCTCAATGAAAGACAAGAGAACTGAAAATGCTCATTTAAAACTTCACAATATTCCAAGCATTTTGCAATTCATAGTGGATTTGCAATTCACAATGGTCAGTGGAATGAAAGTAGTCTTTATATGAAAGACAAATCAAGACAATTGTCTTCTCCATGAGCTACTTGGATCTATCCTTTTTGAGATGGGTCTAACCATTTTGAGGTGGGCAACATGCACATTAGTTGGTTGACTTTTCAATCCATGTCCAAATTAAACTCTAAAAAAATATAAATTATAAACTACATTACACCGCTCAACTTTAAAAATTTCTGCAAGGTGGAGTTTAATTTAGAATTTGATGAAACTACTACCATTGGATTTACAATACAACCTGTTTTTCTTAAATAATTTTTATTTTTAAAAAAAATCAAAATTTGAAACCAGACACCTCAACAATGAGGGACAAAGACCAAAAATGGTTGCTTGTATCTTTCATGGTTATATTAGTCATGAGGCCACATAGAAGGTTGATCCGATTTGTATAAGTTTAGACCCTCAATCTGGCCCTAGTTAAACACTTCAACCCTAGTTAATGTATTTGCGCTTGTGTCATTAGTGCTTATACTAGTCTAGAGGCCGTGTAGAAGAATAATTGGATTTACATGGATTTCGGCCCTCAATCTAGCCCAATTCAATACTTCAATCTTAGTTGATGTAAAGTAGTGAGGCACAAATTTTAGGGCACAATTTTAGAGCACAATTTTTTGATCACGTGCTTTTAGATTTTTTTAATGCTCAATTTCAAAAATGTAAAGCATGCAACTTTTCCTTCCTATTCCTACTATTCCTATTTCCAAAATAAAAGAGGGAGTGTTTTTTATTTTTGTGAACCTTTTCCTTTTCTTTCTCATGCTTTCTATTTCTTGTATTTTTCAAAGGCATATCTAAATGCAATTTGACTTCAGTTATTATTAAATATATTTTGGTTGTTTGTTTAATCAATATACATTGAGTCTCTTTTCCTATTCTTGTTTAAAATTTTTGCAAAGAAACAACAATGTTCTAGACCTTCACGAGCAATCAAATTGAATTTAGAAATTGAAAAATATAGCATGTTAATTTTTAAGCAATTCCTCAAATAATTCTTCAACACCTTCTTTTACATCCATCCATCCTCTAATGACTCCGTCATTGCACCCAAAATTCTAGCCTCTAATGACTCCGTCGTTGCATCCTAAATTGTTCAACATGTGTAAAAATAAAAAAATAAAAAATTATGCAATATGTGAACAGCCACCTATTGTATAAACCATAATCCAAATACGGCAAAGCCAAGAAAGCTGGTTTCCTGCAAACATGAAATTCTAAAGAAATCTAACTCCAACTCTAACATTGACGTTCAAAAATTGGTTATTACTTTGTTGAATCAATTGAGGAGCTAAATTCTCTGTAAAATTAAATGAAGAGCTAAATTATGTTTTCTTGAATTTAGATGTTCTAAAATTTAGATGGGTCCTCCAATTTTTGCTACTATGCCTATTTACAATTATTAGACTAGTCAAATGTTTGAATTTTCTTGTTGGCAGGTGAAAGGAGGTTCCAATGCACAAAAGAATGCGGCATTGGAAACCTTATGCAAAAGTTATGAAAGATTAAAGTTTCAAATAATCGCTTTCTATGATTGATGCTAGAGATGTCCATGATCAAATGGAGAAGCGCAATTGGGTCCAAGATAGACTTTGGGCCAAGGTAAACCTCATCCCCATTTCATCCTTGAAGCATGAAGTTTTTGTGCCAAACCTAGGCCATCTAAGGCACCACATAGGATGAGTTATATTTCTAGCTGGACTTTATTATAAAGCCCTTCAGCTGGAGTTTGGAGAATTGAGTGATCCTATTAGTTCAAACTTAGAGAATTTGGTCCGGCCTTCAATCCCGCTTCAAGCATAAAGTGGGCCATAACATAAGTTATAACTCTTATAGGATTCACTCATGTGAGTTGAATTCATCAATAAAGTGCCAAATTTGAATTTCTATGCCAAATTTTCACGCAAATTTTGATAGGTTTGTATCACTTTAAACTAATCGCAAGATGACCTATTACATTTTTTTGACCCAAAAAATGTGACAAATTTGATCTTCTTGTAGGATATTACTTCTTTTTGGATGAAAATAATTTTTTCGATTCTATGTATTCACTTTCCATCCAAAACTGGTAACTTCATCAATATTTGAAATGAATATGGAATTTTTTTGGCATATCAAGATTGTTTTCCTTGACAAAGAGGTACAATTTGGCCTAGGTGCCCTTGAAAAGGTTGATTATTATTTAATGCAAAATGTTCTATTATTCAACTAATAAATTAAAATTAAAGGTTGCAAAGTTATTAACCTCACAAATGATTGTTTTACATACGGAGTATCTAATATGGTTGCTTGTCTTGTCAAATTTGGATTTGAGTTCATATTGAAGATTCTTTTGATTTTCTCATCCTTTTATAAGTCAACTAAGAGATTTTAATATCAAACCTTCTAAAAATAAATACCATAAGATGACATTGGAGGGCATTGGAAGACAGTGAGTTTTCAGATAATTCCTTGCGTTTCTAGACTACAGGATTGCAGCTATAGCAGCTGTTTGATGTAGCCGACACCGCTCCAAGCCATTTTTGGAAAAAATAAAATAAAATAGATTAAAATAATATTTGAAAATTTCAAATTGACACCCTGTACTGTTGTTTACATAATTGGACCAGATTGGGGAACAAGCCTGAAATAGTCTTTTAATGCCCCAAACTGTCATTAATGAGACAAATAATACAGTAATTTCCAATTACAAGATGCATTAAAAAATATTTGGACTTAATTATTCTCAAAGAAAATTGAAAACTTGAAAAATATAAAGAAAAACAAAATGAAGTGGACATTATTGGTTTCAAAGGGATTTGATTTTTTCAGTGAAATCAATAATACATAGCATCATCATTATTGTAGAAGCAAGTGTAGAAGATCTGTATTTGGATATAATTTAAATTATATTTTATTCTACATATTAAATTTAGTTTGTTCTATAATTAGAATTCTCATTAACAAAATCTTCAATCAATATAGAAGTTCATTCAAAATTTTGCTTGAATTAGTATTTGTTTTATTTTCTTTTTTATAAATTTTTGAAATTCTTATACAATTGAAGCCAAGAAATTATCTATCCTATTAGATATTAAAAATTCATTATATAAAAAAAAAAAATTTAAATCAAATTAAAATTCAAAACTTAAAATTCATCACGATCATATATCATATAATTAAATTTTCAAATTTGAAGTAATTTGTTAAAAATAAAACTATAGAGTTCATAGAAGAAATGTATTTTCTACCTCATATTTTGTGTTTGTATATTAAATATATCTTCAACAATACTTTCCCATATAAAGAATAATCAACCATATCAATCTCAATTTAGATAAATTAGTCAACGTAAAGGAAAATTTTGCAATCTAATATGTGAAAAAATAAAATATTGTCAAAAAAACAAAAATACTTTGTATATACATTATATAATAAACTCATGATAATATTGAATTTAATATGAATTATTAAAAATACTTTAGTAACTATTAAGAAAACTCCATTGAAGAAATTGATTAATGGTATTAATTTGTGAATCAACAAATAGAAGTTATATGCATTTAATGTGCAATATAGAAATATTACTTTATTTAAACATGAGATAAAACATAAACTTGTATTTTAAAGTAGAAAAAGTTCAATTTTTGAACATAAAGTCTACAGTGACAAACATAATTCAAGTGTTTTTGAAAGATTACAAATGTTAGTGTTTTAGGATGCATTCTACAATTAATGATACTCAAATCCAAAGCCAATTTCAATATATTCTAATAGATCTCTACTTGGTATAAAGTTGAACAACAAAATGTCAGGATTTGATTTTGTTGATAAAATTTATAATTTCTATGATATTGGAATTTTTAAACCAATTTTTTTGTCTACAAGAATTCAATATTCTCTCATATTTTCAAAATCTAAACTTGTTTAAATTTGAAAATTATAGATTTATAAATCAAATTAGGTTTAGAATTTGACTTTTAGATTATATAGGAAATAAAGATTTATGTTCATTGAAAAAATGACTAAATTTATTTAAAACCTTTAGGTTGAAATTTGTTAGATAATATTTAATTTTATTCATATTGACAACTTTAGAAGAAAATTGTGTTGTTCAACACAATCTACACAATGTTTTCCTATTTCTAGAGCAAAATTTTGTGTTGGAAATAGAAAAATGTCATGTAGATTGTGTTGACTCCAACAAGTTTTTCTTCTAGTGCAAATATGTATTTTCAGTATTGACACATAGTGGTTCTAATTGATGTACTATGGCAAAGACAACACATTCTTTAGGTGCCACCATTAAAGTGTCATAATTGAAACTATAATTTATTTTGGAGTCATTTTGTCTATCCTTTCATCTCTATTTGGACATTGAATCAAAACTAGAAAATTAGTGATCAATTTAACAAAAAAAAAAAAAAAATTCTTATAATTGATAATAATTTGGAGTGGCTTTGGTCAAATAGATTTAGACGCTACTTAACAAAAAATTGATGCTCTGGTTGTTGATTTGGACATGTGAAAAAAACTTGAAAAAAATAAAAATAAAAAATTTGGCCAATGGGAGGTTGCCACGTGGCAAATGTCACGCCATCAATAAGAAAGTTGCTACCCAGATAGCCGCCATATGGACAAGTCACCTAGGCAAATCCGCCACGCAAGCAGCCGCCATCAATGGGTTTTGAACCTTGGACCTTGTGGTTGAGGTCCAAGGTTCTAAACCATTGAACCATCCATAATCTTTGATGAATATAATGGGAGTTCCATTAAATTTATATAATTTTTGCATACGCTTTTCCTTTGCTATGTAAACTCAACAGACTATAGTGGCCGTTTTGGCATAGTAAAATACGTTTTTTAAAGAAATCTTGAACTAAAAAAAGGTTAGATAAATCAAGCTAACTTTCATCTTCAAAAATCCGTTTGAGATTTGGATTCTTCAATCAAAAGTTTGAACAAAATTTAGAGAGGGTGTTTAAATATGTCAAAGAAAATGTCCATTTCAACCCCCTCTACATTTTGTGTATAACTTTTGATAGGAGGCTGCAAATCTCAAATATACTTATAGAGATGAAGGTTACCTTAATTTTTTAACTTTTCTTAGTTCAAAATTTATCAAGAAACTTATTCTACTATGCCAAAACGACCACCAAAGTCTGCTGAGTTAAAAAAATACTGAATTATGAATGATTAAATTTAAAATAAAATAAAAATTGTATATAGAATCCAACTATTGGGATTAAAACATTGCCTGAATGACAAAAAGTTATTTAAAATTTTTGTAAGTCTACATGAACAGAAAAGGGTTGAATTGTTTTGTTGATTTGGACGTTGAACTACCCAAATCAACAAACAATTTGTAACCATTTTGTTACCTTGTGCCAAATCAACAAAAACTTGTAAAAACGGTTGATACAATGTCTAAATCAACAAAAATTTGATGATTTTTTGTTGATCTGGATATCATTTTATGTAGTGAATAGTCACATGAGAGAATATTTCAGCCCTTTGGAGGGTCATTTGACTGCATACAAATGAGCAAATAGAAATGAATCAATCCAAATTTTGTCATAGAGAATCTTGCCAATTTGTATTAGCTTGTGTGCCCCATCACATTGGTGATTAAATTTTTACTTCTTTTTTTCAAAAGATTTATTCGATTCCTTTTTGCATTTTTTTTGCACCGCAACTGAAAATCAAATAGCCGTTCACTGGACCTAGATTTTCTCTAATGACCTAGACCACCAAAATCTGCCATAAACTTTTAAGAAAATTAATAAGAGTCAAACAATTCTTGAAGCACAAATCTATTAAAAACTTTGAGGTTTTCATTTCCTAAAAGCATCTTTCATCAGATATTGAATTTTAGCATTGTCATGAGAATTGTTCCCTTTTAGCTCCTTCTCAATCTCTAGTATCTCATCTTTCTCATTCAACTTCACCTCTTAACCAGCTCCTGTAAATATTATCAATCAACTTTTATAAATTTCATTGTAGGTTCTTCTTTGTTGTCAATCTTGAAAACCCTCCAATTTTAGAGGTGATAACTAGTCTAGAGCTATGAAAACCCAATTCTGATTTGAAGTTGCGGCAATTGAGGAGTGTTGGATAGAGGAATTGTATAAGGCATTGAGCTTTGAGCAATCTGAGGGCAAAGGTTAAGTCCCTATCGGTCACCAACCAATAGATTCAATGCCAATCCTTCCAAAGTCTCATAAAAGATGGAGTAAAGAGAGCATGTAAAGCAATCTTTGGCTTCTTTGGCTTCTCATTGCTCTAGTTGCTCTAAGTCTACAACTAATTGGAGAAAACGAGCTTTTGTGGATGACACTATGGAAGGTGGAGATCTAGGTTACATTCCCAAAGTTGATTTGCCAAGCAAATCTATATCTTTGACAACTAAACAAAACTTCCTAAGTGCCAACGGCCTTATGAAGGTCCATTTTAGACTATCATTATAGGATATTTGACGGCATGAGAGGGCCATTTTCAGGATTGTTCCCTTTGCTGCTATCTGAATATTTAAATTATTTATAAATTATTTAAAAGTTAAAAAATTATTTATAAAATAACATTTTTTCAAAAAGATATTTAAAAATTAATTAATTTACAATATCTAACATGAGTAGTGTCTCTCGGCCAAGTCAAATTGCTAATGTGGCAAAGTTCCCATATTCCACACTGTCTAGGAACTCATAGTCTTGTTGAGGTCTCAAATTTCATCTACTGTAGAGTTTAGTTTTGTAGTTAGTCCATAGAGTGCTTAATGCTTGCTAGTATACATTTAGTCTATTTTCTTCTTGGTCTTTTAGTATTCTAGCTCATTCATTTTGAATTGGCTTCTAGCCGACAAGTGTTTGGTGTCGGCTGTCTACCAATAGAAATTTATTCTTAATTCCATATTGTATGTTTCATCATTGTCTCATCTTATCAGTATTTTTTAAACTATAGAGTGTTCAACTCTTGCTATACCAAATAATGGTGGGAGTAATGGCGAGACATCTAAGATCCTCAATTTAGAGGTTGTTGAGAATGAATGTTACAAACCTAATCAAGAAATGGGAAATTAAGCTTTGCTTTCTTCAAGGCACCAAATAGCAAAGATGAAATTTTTCTACTCCTCAACATCAATGGCATGCTCATTCACTTTGAGCCGCACTGCCTTGCATTAAGGGGAAAACAAGAGTCTATGAAAAAGCTAAAGCTCAACATAGACTGGACTTCGCCCCATTTTGCTTTATTGAATTTATGTAGAATTTGAGATTGTTTTTTGGTCCAATGTCATGACAAAGAATTTGGAGCCTTGTATTGAGTTTATTCAATAATCAATTTTTAAGATCAATCCCAATTGTCTTCAATTTGGACAAAAATTGTGTGGTAAATGCACTTTCAATGACCCACAAATCTCAACGGCACTTATTTTTGTAAGCATATAGTACAATAGATTAGTTCTCTATAGAGCTTGTAGCGTCAAGGTGCAACTATTGATAATTGCCTTTTCATTGATGACTCACTTTACAAGAATATTTTGAATAATCTATATTCCGGAGTTTATCTTTCTATGTATTGTGAGTAAAATAGCAAAGTTGGTACTAAATGTTGCTTTCTAGGTTCTACATTGTACAAACAATTTATTGAACTTACTCCGGAATTTTAGATGGGATTTGAGGTTTAGTATACTCCTAAAAAATTAGATGTGGCAAATAAATCTTCTTAGAAGAGGATTTTAGCGTATTACTTGCCAATTGATACACAATTTTTTAATTTTGATTGTACATCTCTTGTAAAAATTTTGTTGTACATTTCTTGTAATTAGTTGCTACTCTTGGATTTTAAACCTCTAATTATTGGATAATTAAATATATATGAGGGCTATAGTTTTAAATCATTAGATGACATTTGAGGCCTCTAAGATACTGCAAGTTATTATGTGTTCCTAGACTGCGGGAACGCATGATAACCGTTGGCTGATGTGGCCAAAATCGTACCACGTCATTTAAAAAAAAAAAAAAATTGCTTAAATGACTTTTGGGAATTTTTATTTATTTTTTGAAAAAAAATTCTGACAGCCGTTCACAACGTACTGACTGTTCACAGAACCTGGCCAATATGGGAACGGGCTTGAAGCGGCTCTTCAATGCCCTCCAATGTCATTTGATGAATGGAAGTATTAATGATTCATTCAAATGTCTATTTCAATCATGTGTGCTTTGATCTTTTATTGAAATGTACCCCTTAATGTACATTTTTTATCCTTACAACACACTTGCATCCTTCATTCAGTGTCCTTTATATCTTTTATAGCATGACAAGGTCTTTTGTCACTAATTTCACCTTCATTTCACTTGTTGGTCACAAGACAATACGACTATTTAATATGTTTGTTGCATTATAATGTTTCTACTGATATTAAATCCACAATTCATTTATACTTCATATAAGTTTAAATCTGTTTGAAATCATTTCCAGTCCTTTCAAAGGCCTATCCAGTTTCATTATAAGGTGATGCAATCCATTAAATAAAGAAAATGTGATTGGAATGGAGGTTTTTGGTGACTACTACTTTAAAAATGTATCAGTTGTCGCCTAACACACTTTGTGTAGTTTTTGTAGTTTTGTAGTATATCCTATTTAATCAATCTTGAATTATTTGAAATCATCTTTGAATTTTGGCCAATTTCATTATGAGGTGGTACAATCCATTAAATATAGACAATATGATAGGGATGGATAAATTTTTTGTAGTGATTAGCTATTTTTTCAAAAATTATTGACTTGCAACCAATAAGCTAGTTGTAATTCTATAGTTCATATTTTGTAATTATGTAGTTTCTTGATGTTCATCAACTTTGGAATTCAATTATATATTGGCCATATCTATAATTAAAAGCGCGTGCTACATTGCTACTTTTTTGCAATGTATTTGTCTTTTTCATCCATGAATGTTTATTGATTCCAGTAGAAAATGTTTTATCGGCCGTTGTCTGTTTTATTTATGGACTATTCATCTATCTATAATTAATTAAATGTTAGTGATAATAAATTCTTAAATATCATAAATTATTCACAATATAGAAAAAATGAAAACTAAAAAACTTTCTAGAAACAATAAGTGTTTTTGGTCTATAATGTCATAGATAATGATAATTTAATTATAGATATAAATTTTGGGCACCCTTTGTTCATTGAAGTTCTACCTCTTCAAAGTAATTTGGGAAGGTATAGTCATTTAAATGTGGTGATTTGATTAGTTGGTTGCAAAGTAAGCCTTATAGCGGTGTACCTTGCTCTTGTATTCATCTCATTGATTGTCTTGCTCAACTAGCTTGCTTTTGTGGCCTTTCTTACCTCTTATCTTATGTTTACAACTTCAAAATCTATGCATTGTTTCTCTTGGCCCGCTCGGCATCGAGATTGCCGTTGTTGTGGTGCACTTTCACCACGATTCATTCTTACATGAGTTCCATTTTTTGATAGGAATTTTTTATGAAGATGTTTTGCTTTGAATTCATCATTTGACATTTTCATGATGTTTGTGTAGAAAACATTCCTAAGTTCTCTACATTGTTATCAAGAATCAATATCTATGGCTAAATTGGGTCGATTTGAATAAAATCACTCCAACAATAGTTTATATTTAAAACTTACAAATCAAATCTTATAGTTACATCAAACAAATGCTTTTAGTGATAAATACTCTCCAACATTGATCCTTCCATCATTGTAAACGCATATAGCGTATACAACTCTTTGGTGCCCCAAGTATAGGAGACGGTTGCTTTTTCACATTGACATTTGCCAATTTAACAAAATTTAGCATCTTTTGTTTGAATGTCACTTTATTATCTAAATTTTTTGAAATTTATTATCATACTCATAGAATATGCAACCATTTTCTAGCTTTTGAAACACATGAGAAGTGCTATAGTGATCCAAATAGAAATGGTTATGTACACCCTCCGTCCCAAAATGATCTTCTTGTTGGCATAAATTTATTGTCCCAAAAAGATCTTCTTGGTATGACATGGGAAGAAGGGAATACTTTATTAAAAAATTGGTAAATTCTAAGAAGCCTCATCAAGTTAGCTCCATCTCCCCCATCAAATTAGTCCCAACCTACTTCCAATCAGAATTCAAAACATGTTCCCTTCCATCTAATTTAGGCATATTGAATGTTGGAACATGTTTTCTTCCCACCTAATTCAGGCATACTGATTGTCAGATGCCGTGTACATTTAATAAGCCTCTTAGTTTATACATTATGCAAAGCCTGTTTGGAACTCATCTCTACATCTTGTTCATGGACTAAAAGGCGGGAATAAGAAAGATAGCCTGATGTAGCGCGGGAATTATAACACATTGGCCAAATGAGTGGCTAGCGGTGTTCCCTCACAAGGCCCTCCAAATCCCACTTTTTAGCATTGTATAACTATATTTTGAAAATTGATTTGGAACTAAAATTTGTAGGACAATAGGGGAGTATTGAACCCTACTTACAGGTCAAAATAGATTTTAAAAATGATTATTTTCAAGCTTAATCCAGAACATTTTGTCTAACAAGAACATCATTTTGGAACAGAGGAAGTATGACTTAATCATGAATATCTTAATCATGAATACAAAATTTTGTCACTATTTCATACCTCAATTTATGCACCTTCAAAATTAGCTTGAGCTGCCTAGACTATTAACGCCTATAGGACTACAAGGCCGTCAACTAGCTTCTGCAACAAGATTTTTTGCCACCTTTTTCCTTTAGAGGTTAAGGATAAAATAATATTTGATACCCCGCTAGATTACAAAAGTGGTATTTTGCAATCAAAGGGTGCTAGCATGTGAGCCTAGAATCTTTAGCATATAAGCCTAAAAGCCTAGGCATCTATATATTATAACCACTTTCTATGATTATAGTATATTTATGTTAGAAATACCTATGTTATGGGTGCCTATGCTATAAGCACCTTCCATGGTTATAAAGTATCTACTTTATAGGCACCTTCAATGGTTGTAGAGGAGCATTACTATCAAATGAGCATCCAATTGCTTTTTAGAACAACCAATGGGAGTCAATGAGTTCTTTGAAGCATACAATTGGAATTGAAGCATCTTTTGCTTCAAGGGTGTTTGTTTAAATCCTTAAAGACTAAGTGTTAGTTCAATAGTCATTTATATACTCAGGTGGGCTCATATGGAGTCAATTGTTCTCAAAGTTTTGACAATACAATGGCACTTTCTTCCTCTTCAAGGAAATTGAAACATATTATGATTAAATGCTAGCATCAAAAGTTATATTATTTCAAATTTTTGACAATTTGGGCATCTTTTGCTAAATCCTTCATTAACTTTAGAAAATTAACACGTATTTAGCTAACAAAATATGACATAAAATTGTAAAAAGAAAACCTAATTCTCAAATTACATTCTACGAGGAGTCAAACTTTGAAAGTTCTTGAAAATTTTCCCACATATTCCTAATTTCTTTTAACTTTGCACCTTTTGGATTTCAAAAAAATTTCTTTAATGCACTAGAAATCTTAAAAAACGACTAGTGTATTGCCCAACAATGCTAGTATGTGAGCCCGAAAATGCGAGCTTGTGAGCATTGAGCCTACAATATTGGTACCTATAATATAGATACCACACACTATATAAGGTGTATGTATCATACACACTTATAATATGAATATTTGTAACATATATATACTACAATCATAGACAATTTCTATAATATATATACACCTATAACATAGGTGTTTAGTATTCTAGGCTCATGGGCTTACAATCCTATGCTCACATAATAGCAACCCTCGTGTATTGCCAATTCATTAAACTTCTTTGCATTGCAAGGTGATTTATAGTAAGTGGACATGAAATTTTAATGAATGTTCCTAGCAAGATTTAGAATCCAATGGTGGAGAGATGCAAATTCATCAAGAGCAAAAGCTTTATTCTAAGAGGATTGACCCTATTTTGCAAGAATTTAAAAAAGTAGTTCCTTTTTACACTTCAAATGTTATAATCTTTCAATCCATGTAGTCAAATGGGCTGAAACTTTTGCAACACCTTGCCATAGTAGTCTACTACACTTTTGTATTGTAGAAGTTAAAAAAAAAAAAAGGACTTTATTTTCTATCTTGGCAATGCACTAAAAAATGACATTTTTTGACAGATTTCTCTTAAAAAACACACCCAAATTCTTAAGAAGTGAAAGGAAGTCAACTGACATGAATAATGTCCTCTATGTTTTCAACTTTGAAAATTCATAGTATATTGCACAAGTTTTTTGACAAATTTCTCTTTAAAAAACACACCCAAATTCTTAAGAAGTGAAAGGAAGTCAACTGACATGAATAATGTCCTCTATGTTTTCAACTTTGAAAATTCATAGTATATTGCACAAGTTTTTTTGACAAATTTCTCTTTAAAAACACACCCAAATTCTTAAGAAGTGAAAGGAAGTCAATTGACATGAATAATGTCCTCTATGTTTTCAACTTTGAAAATTCATAGTATATTGCATGAGCGTCAAAAAATTCTGAAACAACTATGGTTAGTTTTCTCTTCACAAAGTTGACATTCTTTCCAAAAAAAAATAAGATCATCATGTGTAACTTACCATTTATCTAGCCAGGGCAGAGAATGTGGTGGGTTTGGGTGCCTGTATCATACGTCCCAAGCATTTGCCAAAGCATTTGCCCAAGCCCCCAAATTTCTTCTAAATTGCTTGCCTGCAAAACGACCCCACAACTGAAAGCGTAAAGATCGGCGTAATTCGGGATGAGCCGCAGTTACCATGGAACTCATCGGAAAGCGCCCAGCAGTAGTGCTGGGAAGGGAAGTACGTGCGAGCCAAGGAGCTAGCTAGGGTTTCAAGGCCCAACTTCATTCTATTGTACAGTACCGTAAGTTACAGTAGTGGTGGAAGAGTCGGAGGGCTCGAAGGCACAGACAGTAGTGCAGTAATCAGTGCGCGAGCGGCGAGCGGCGAGCGGACCAAGACGAAGAAGAAGAAGAGAGTGAACTGGGGTTTGAGCGCCGTGCGTCGCGGGAGCTTCAAGGAATTCCGACGCGACGGCATCCATCCATCACCACCATGGCAGATCGCACTCTTGCGGGACGACGACGACGCTGCTGCTGCTGCAGCCACGCGAATGCCGCGGTGGACTCTCCGGAGAGTGGCTGGTGATGGCGTTGTGAAGCCAATTGCTCTGTCGCTCTAACGCTGGTGGAGTTTTAAGTTCGGGGTGCCCGCAGGCACGGACGCACGGGGCAGCAGCGGCAGCGGGGGTACATCGGCCGTGGAATGATGCTATGCCGCTCGCACTGCGCTCTCCGAGTGCCTGTTTCCGTGGCCCTGCTCCCCTCGCGCATCCCTCTCTCTGGACATCTGCTGCACCACGGTGTTAGAGTAGACTTGGCATCTCATGTGCTGGGCAGGGTTCTCATGTGCGGCGTCCCACACGCTGTGGTAGGTTAGATCAGGGCGTGCTTGGGGATTCTTTCGTCCGTGGGCGCTGGAATGCGAAGCGTACCGTCCGGATTGCGCGAATCTTCGGAATCTCTGTCGTCGTGGTGGGAGAGAGGTGTGCCGCCATTTGGTTTTGGTTTTGATCGAGTTCGCCATTGAGGTGCTGGACGCATGATCGCGACGGGGAGGACATAGGTTGGACTCGAGGGCGTCGATTTGCGTGCTGCGCCGGGAGAGCGTGAAGGGTGGAGGCGACGCGCGGGATAGGGTTAGGAGGGTTGAGGTTGGAAGGCAGCATTCTAGGGTATTGGAGATGGCGGACAAGGAGAACGAGTCGGACGGTGGTCCGGCGGATTTGAAGCCCGTTCGTGGTCTGAACGCCGCGGAGGATGTGGTTTTGCAGTGGGATTCTGCGTCTTCGGACCACGCGCGTCAGTCGATGATCTGGGACTGTCCGCAGGACGAGGCCGTGGCGTACCTGGAGGCGGTGGACGAGATTCAGAGTGCGTTGGAATCGTTGTTGGTGAGTCAGAGCAATACGCGTGAGTTGAGCCGTGTGCAGAATTTGCGTCAGCTGTCGATGGCTCGTCTGGAAGAGGAGTTCCGTCACATGTTGTTGGCGTTCAGCGACACGGTGGATCCGGATTGGTTGATGGAGAACTGTTCTCGTGCGGGTTCGTTCAGCAGCCGTCGTTTGGACGACTTGGGCGCGGACGAGGTGGCGGACTCTCGCAGCTCGGGCGAGGAGGATGGTGCGGAGGAGGAGATTCCTGTGGCGCGTCCCGTGGAGATGAAGCCTCTTCTGGACCTGATTCCTCCCGGGATCGTGCCGGACCTGGCCGACATTGCGCAGCGCATGCTTCGTGCGGGTTACAAGCGCGAGTGCGTGCAGGTTTACGCGAGCATCCGTAAGAATGCGCTGGAGGAGACTTTGAAGCGTCTGGGCGTGGAGCGTCAGAGCATCGAGGAGGTGGGGAAGATGCGTTGGGAGGACCAGGAGGTGACGATCAAGAAATGGAACCAGAACATGAAATTGTCTTTGCGGGCTCTTTTTCCGAGCGAGCGTCGTCTGTGCGACGACGTTTTCGCGGACGGTTCGGGTTCTGTGGTGGAGTCTTGCTTCGCGGAGCTTGCGAAGGGTCCGATGATGCAGCTTCTGAGCTTCGGCGAGGCTGTGGCGATCAGCCGTCGTTCTCCGGAGAAGCTTTTCAAGATTTTGGACATGTACGAGACGTTGCGCGACGTGCTTCCCGAGCTGGAGGAGATTTTCAGCGGCGAGGCCAGCAGTGCGGTGCGTGCGGAGGCTTGTGGCATTTTGATGCGTCTGGGTGAGTGCGCTCGCGGTACATTCGCGGACTTCGAGAGCGCGATCCAGCGCGACGGTTCGAAGACTCCCGTTCCCGGCGGGGGCGTGCATCCTCTGACTCGTTACGTGATGAATTACATCAAGTTCATGTGCGATTATTCGGACACTCTGAAGCTTTTGTTCGGCGAGAAGAAGAAGGATTCGGAGGGGGAGGGGGAGGAGTCTGTGGAGTCTCTGCGCGACTCTCCTCGTTACTCTTCGCGTCTGTCGGAGGACCGCGATCGCGACGGGAACAGCGCGGAGCTTTCTCCTCTGGCGGTCCAGACGATCTGGATCACGAAGGTTCTTCTTTCGAATTTGGAGGAGAAGTCGAAGCTGTACAAGGACCTTTCTCTGACTTACTTGTTTCTGATGAACAACATCCATTACATCGTGCAGAAGGTGAAGACGACGGAGGTTCGTGCTTTGGTGGGCGACGACTGGGTTCGCAAGAACACGAGCCAGGTTCGTCAGTACGCGAGCAGCTACCAGCGTGCTGCTTGGGGGAAGGTCCTCGCTTGCTTGCGCGACGAGGGCATCCACACGAGCGGGAGTTTTTCGAGCGGTGTTTCTAAGCAGGTTTTGAAGGAGCGTTTCAAGAGCTTCAACATCGCGTTCGACGAGGTTCACAAGGCTCAGATGAGTTGGGTGGTTTTCGACGAGCCTCTTCGTGACGAGCTCCGTATCTCGATCTCGGACAAGATCCTTCCCGCTTACCGTTCTTTCCTGGGTCGTTACGGTCAGTACTTGGAGTCTCAGAGACATCCCGAGCGCTACATCAAGTACAGTTCGGACGACATCGAGGAGTACCTGAACAACCTTTTCGAGGGTTACATGTTCTCTCAGTCTTCGAAGGATCTGCGTCGGAGAGTTTCGAGCCACGGCAGCCACGGTTCCAGCCACGGCAGCTGAGTGTCGGCGAGGAGGTCCGTTCTGGCGGTATTTGTATTGGGGGGTTCGGTGGTAGGTATGTTTATTGCTGTAGTTATTGAGTCGTGTTAGGATCTTGGCCTCTCTTCGTTCGCCACTTCCCCGTCAGGAACCGGCCACAAGGCCGCAGGCGTTGATAAAGTTCAGATTGTGTCTGGCGTACAGCGGCGAGTCTCTCCCATTGTTGGTGATTCCATTCGCTTTGGTCTTCTCCCGACGGGACGGAGCTATGATAATGTATTCATCCGTGTGTTGATAAAGCAGGTTTAGTTGTTCCTGGGTTGGGTTTGCGGGTGCTCCCTTGTGTTGTTTGTGTGGTTGACAGTGTGGGTGTGGATATGCATGATCTCTTTTGGCAGGCGACTTGAGTATGTTTTGTTGTTGTTGTGGGTCAGTTTGTCGGTCGAGGAGTGTCGGATGTGAGTTTTGTGTCTTTTGGGTCGAGTTTTTGGGTTTTAAATTTGATTTGCCTTGTGTCTGTATGTTCTGAGGGAGGTGTTGGTGTCATGTCTGAATTTTGTTGTTGGAGAGATGAGGGGAGTTGGTTTCCCTCAGTGTGTTTCTTTGGGTTTGGTTGGGGACTGCATGTGCACCGCACTTGCTTTCGTTGGAGTGGTTGAACTTTCGCTTTCTTTATGTTATGTTGAGACTTCTGGGTATGCAGTTTCCTGCGGTTGGTCTGGAAGGTTGTTATCGTTTGTTGTATTTGGGTTTAAGTAATGTAATTTCCTTGGTGATTAGCTGATTCGGAGCATAATGTGGAGGTTCTTTTGTCGATGTGAAATGGTTCTTGGCTCCTTCAGGTGTATATTCTCTGGCTTGCTTGTTTGGAGTAGTTCGTTTTCAGTTTTTTTTCCTGTTTTTTTTCCTTCGTTCGGTGTGATGATTTCACATGATTGGAAGTGGCGGTAACGGTAAATTCTGGTTAATAGGGAGTTCATAACATTGTTTACCAATGTGGCAGGGGTTCATTTTGCATCCTTAAAAGGGGACCCCGACAGCAATCCTGGTTATCCAGTGTCTTGTAGCATGTGATGTTTTGGAAGTATTATGCTCCATATGTGTGGTGAGCAACTGTGCAGTGTCTGTCTGCTCCTCGTGAACTTATCTGGGTAGGTGGAGGTTGGCGCAGTGGGTTGTCGCGTCAATGGACACTTTTTGGGCGTGTGCGCTTTTGGGGGTGCAAGTGATGACTTCCGAGTTTCTTAGTGCTGTGAATTGTGTCATGTGTTTTGGGCCATGTTTGGACCTACAGTAGACATTGTGACCCTTTTTTGTCTATTATGAATATAAATGGATGTGGCCATTTTCGATGACCATTTAGTGTTAACTTCTTGTTGGATTTGGGGTGGCAGTCATGGTTTAGGGTATTATCCTTCATGGCCGTTCTATGCAACAAAGCTTGATTCAATTTGAGCTCTAAGTCATGCGAAAGGGCAATTTTTAATGATTTGGTAGCCTTGCTACTTTGGTTTATCCTCCCTTGCTTGTGACACCAATTTAGTTAGTGATTTATCCCTCAATTTGTTCTATGTTTTTGTTATTATTTATTGCAATATTATTATTTCTGTAATGACTTTATTTTGTTAGTTGATACTACTCTTGTGTTATCATGTACCTGATGAATAAGGCTTTGGGGACCTAATTTGGAGGGGGGGAAGGGATGTGGCTTGAAATATGTTTTTTTAGTGGCATTCATCACCTTGTAATTTAGATGTTATTTTGAGATTTTTGATACATGAATGGAAATTTGAGTGGTGGAAAATTGTGTTTCTTGAAATTTTTTGCAACGTCAAGTTTTAAAATCATTTGCTCTACTAGTTCTATCAAGTTCCAAATCTTTAGAATTGATCTCTTATGCATCCAATTGTCCATTTTTAAATGTTGATATGTTATGGATGCTTCCTTGAGCATATATATTGGAGCATTGAAAGCAATGAGGTCTTCTTCCCACAAGTCTACAAGTGAGGTAAAATTATGCTTTAATCCTTAAAGGACCATTGTCCCTTTAGGGGACAAATAGGATTTTGGGCAAATACCTTCAGGTTGAATTTTTTGTTGTGATTTTTTTAAACTTCTTTTGAAGATAGGAAAATTGTCAAGTTTCATAGGAATATAATTTTTTTTCAATTGATGCCCGGGAAAAAAAATTATGCCCAAATAAGCTCAAAACAAGGGATGTCAGGTAGTAAAAAAATTTTGCTTGTTTTTTTTTAAATTTTTAAGATCTTTTTTTCTTATAGATTATATTCTTGTCTATCTAGGAAACTTTGATTTGTTTCATTTGGATTTGTTATGAGAAAGTTATGGACACTTCGTTTTCGGGCACTTAGAGCATCTTCCTGAAAACGATAACTTGTAGGATTCATTTTTGAATGCAATTTTTACAATTTTTCAATAAAAAAGTTCCATTTTTTGTGCTAGAACAATCTCACCATTGGGATTAGTGCATTTTAATTCCATCTAAAAGATATTAATATTTTAGATTTTCCTTCTATCTCATACCTACTTCTACTTAACAATTTTTTTAATTATAAAAATTAAGTTTTTTTGGATTTCTTTTTTTTTCTTTGACTCTCAACTCAATTCTCCACTACAAGGATTGAAAGCTTAAAACTTTGTAGTGCAAAAAACTAAAGTTAAAATTGTTCAACGTCAAAAAATCTAGTCCCGCAATGTACTGGAAAACTTGTTTTTTTCACTTTAAACGCAGATATCTTGCAATCTATGTGGTCAAAAATTCTGAAATTTTTTCCACACCTTGTCATACTAGTTAGGTATCAATACCTTAAATGAGGCTGTTTGTTTGTTTGTTTGTTTGTTTGTTTGTTTGTTTGTTTGTTTGTTTGTTTGTTTGTTTGTTTGTTTGTTTGTTTGTTTGTTTTGTTTGTAGCGTGGACAACTTCCTGACCGTGCGTCCCCCGGCCGCGTGCTTGGTACCGTCGGAAAGCTCTCGCTGAGGAGGGGTGCACCGGCTTGGTTTCGTGGCGTTTGGAGCGGTGGTGCAAAAGTTATTGAATTTCAAAGTATTTATTGATTAAAAAATTAGAAAATTACTTTCACTTTGATTTAGGTGGCGTTCTTGGTACTGGGAGTGGAACCGAGAGTTAGAAAATTGCTTTTACTTTGATTTTGGTGGCGTTCTTGCTACTGGGAGTGGAATCGAGAGTGGAACCGGGAGTGGAACTAGAAGTGGATGAAAATTGGGCCAACGGCACAGGGCCACACTAGTAAGATCCTACATTTAGATGTGAAAAAAAACAATTTTCAATTTTTTTTACTCTTTGCTATAAAAATGGCAATTTTGAGTGTTTTTTGGCAGAAAAAAGGCCTTGGTCCTTTAGGGGTTAACGGAGCATTGAAAGTAATGGGGGCTTTTGTCCACAAGTCTACAAACAATGTAAAAATCTCTTAGGTAAGGGAAGAGGTTTATAGATCTACAAGTGAGGTAAAAGTATGCTTCAATGAGTGTTGAAAGTAATGCATAGGGGCCGGCTTTATCCACAAGTCCACAAGTGAAGTAAAAATTTCTTAGGTAAAAGCAAAGTAGGAGGTTCATAAACTACTCATGCTCTAAAAGCATCCACTTCCTAAAATGTACACCACTTGTACAATGTCCTTTTTCATTGCACCAACAATGTACAAATAGTATACACTTCAATAGGTGGACGCTTTCAACTTGAAAAATTTACAACTAACTCTAAGAAGCTCCAAAAACATGAACCAACTTGGATTAGATACCAATCCCATTTGTCTTTCAAGGAAATTTTTTTGAAAACACTTCAAGAAGTGTAACCTCCTCAAATTAATTTCCAGCTCTTAAATGACCTCCTACTGCTTATCACTGTTCCGTTGATCTCAACCAAATCCTCAAATAGAATATTGATGGTATTCTGGTTTAGAGCAAAATTGACTGGTGCATATGGTCTGACAAATTGGACTGAACTGGGCCAGAAACTCTGGGCACCGAGGCACCGACGCTCTTCCTTCCTTTGACGAGGAAGTGGTGAACCAGTGCACGTGGGGACGCGGGAACCTCATGGGGAACGTTGCGTTCGTCTCTCTGACTCTCACACTCTCTTAAGTAAGTCGCAGGGTTTTAGGGCATGGGCGCGATGGTAGAGGTCGATTATCATTCATTGCCAAGTGCAGAATGTGGATTGATTCTCCTCCATTGCAGGCATCGTGGGATGCCCAGACCGACATTCAACATTATTTCCGCCATCACGTGAGTTGAACTTACCGCAATGGTGTGGCTGTGACGAGGAAGAAGAAGACGCCGCAGCAGCAGCAGAAGACGACGACGACGATAACGAAGACGAAGGAAAACCAAAGTAGGAATTCCGATTTGTCGCTGGTGGGTAAAGGTTCAGTTGGGTGCGTCAGAAAGTTCGGCACTGGGGTCGTTGGGCGATGGGTCAGTCAAGGACAGACACCGTCGTCGTCGATTGTTCTGTGGTGAGGGCTATCTGGTCGGAGCCTTGAGTGAGGTCGTTTCCGCACTTTTTTAACTTAGGGTTGGGATTGGGAATGTGAAGATGCTTGGTGCTGGACAGGCAGGCAATGGGCTTAAACTACTGGGTTGTTGTCGGAGCGTGTGAAGGACACGCGGGTCGTCATTGTTTTGGAGTTCGGATATGGGCGCGGGAATCGGTAAAACCGATGCTGCTGCTTCGCAATATATGTCGCAACCCCCGCTGCCGTCCTCCTCCACCTCCTCTGCAATTCCCACGCCTGTAAGAGCCGGGCGGTACAGACGAGAGAGTGGGTTGCGAAGCTCCGTGTCCGTGCCGTCGTTTTCCACTCACTGGAAAGTGCCCGTGGAGGATCCCGGAGATAACGGCACCGCACCTCCGCCGGGGCCTCAAAATTCTGGATCTGCTTTGCCTAGGTTTACGAAGCCGAGCAGGAGCGGGCCGTTAGGGAGCGACGGAACGCCGTATCCTGGGAGTCCACCCTCTGGCCGTCGTTGGTGGTACCGAGGTTTGTCAATTGCTGTGCTTATCGTGTTAGCATTCACGTTAGTTTATTTCGGATTCCTTCTCGGGAGAGCGTACTTGCAGAGGGAAACGTTGCAATTCGCGATTGTTCTCGACGGGGGGAGTACCAGCACGCGAGTGCACGTCCATGGCTGGGCACGCTCTCCCAAGGACCCGCTCCCCGTTATGGTGGATCCGACCACGAACACGCACCTCCCTGGTGCGCCTATGCAATTTGTGAACGGGCAGCAGCGATTGTACAAGCGAGTGGAGACGGAGCCTGGGCTGGACAAGCTGTACCACAACCGCACGGGAATTGAAACTGCCTTAGGACCGCTGCTGGATTGGGCGGGGAGGCACATCCCCAAACATGCGTACCCTAACACGCAGGTGTTCCTCTTGGCCACCGCGGGTCTGCGCAGGCTTCCTGAGAATCAGCGTGAGTGGATCCTGGACCAAGCATGGTCTGTGCTTAAGCAGTCGCCTTTTAAATGCAAGCAGTCGTCTGTGAAGGTGATCAGGGGCATTGAGGAGGCTTACTACGGCTGGATTGCTCTTAATTACAAATTTGGAAGACTAGGAGCCAACATGCCGAAGAAGGCCAATTTCGGGACCCTGGATCTGGGAGGATCTTCGTTGGAAGTCACATTTGAACCGAGAGACGTGCCGCATGGAAATTACGGGGTGAATTTGAGCGTGGGCGCTACTGATCACCATCTGTACGCAGCCTCCCATGCGGGGTTTGGTTTGAACGATGCGTTTGAGAAGTCGGTGGCGGCGTTGCTGAGGTCACAGAATGCCAGTCGGAAGGGGAAACATGTAAAGAATGGACTCATAGAGTTAGAGCATCCATGCTTGCAAAGAGGGTACCGGGAGAAGTACAAGTGCTCCACTCACTGCGTGCTTCCTCCGCTTCCGAACGCTGGACCACGCCATGCCCCTACTACTGACGTCGCTACTGGTGCGCAAATCGAGTTGCGGGGAGCTCCAGATTGGGAAGGTTGCCAAACGTTGGCTGAGGGGATCATCAATTCCTCTTCCCGCTGCAGTGATCCTCCTTGCGCACTTGGCAAGCACCAGCCGTATCCCCAGGGGCAGTTCTACGGGCTTGCAGGGTTTTATGTTGTTTATAAATTCTTCGGGCTGTCTCAGGATGCGCCACTAGTGGACCTGCTTGCGAAAGGTCAGAAGTTTTGTAAAATGCCCTGGAAAGAAGCGGAACGGAGTGTAGATCCGCAGCCTAGTATTGAACAGTATTGCTTCCGGTCACCGTATGTGACGGCGCTACTTCGAGATGGTTTGCATCTAAAGGACGCGCAAATTCAAATAGGTTCAGGGGATTTTTCGTGGACCTTGGGTGCTGCGTTGTGGGAAGCGGGAGCATTGGATCCTGTGGAGAAGAATGAAAGGGGTTCTGGAGGTATTAATGGGTATGCCCCTAGTCTTACTATAACGGTGGTAGTTTTGTTGGTGCTAGTGTTCGTTCTGGTGGGCGTGACTGGGTATCAGTGGAGGCAAATACGAATCAGACGGCGTGGGTACATGCCTGTGTCAACTTCGGGTTCACCTGCTATGTGGTTACACGCACACCTGCGCAATCAAGCCCGTGGTGAGTTTCCTGGTTTCTCTTGCTAATCATTTCTAAAAGCCTGCCAACTGAATTCTTGCATCAATGACCAACTGAATTCTTGCATCGCTTTGGCCCATCCAATCTATTCAAACGTGAATCTCTTCATAAAACTGAATGTTTTCGAAATCGTCCTACCTGAATAAAGTTCGAGAATATTGAATATACTCATGGAAATGAGCACTTGGGGCATAATTCTAGCAGAGGAAATCAAGGTTCATAGTGTTCTGAGTTAGATAATTTGACCGGCCGAGCATGGTGTGAACTACCAAAGAAGTGCCAGCGGCCTGGCAATGTTTTGTTATGTCACGGGCCTATTCCAAAATATGAATGTCAAGACATTTTTGGAGGGGCTTTTGGTAACTAGAGCGACTGTTCTTTGCAGGTGAAACCAAGACACCACAAAGCCCACAGCCAGGGGCCTATTACCCAGCATTTTCAGGTGAACCTCCTACCAGCTCTCTTGCGGTTGAAGGGTTACAAATGTTAGCTTCTTCTGGGATAGCCAGTGCCAAGCTTACACCTGATCGGAGATTGCTGCAAAGTCGGCGGACTGCTTCCAGAGAGGAACTCAATATAGTATGATTATTATTATTATCATTTATTGCTCTGATTCCATTCGCGGGCCTGTTTTGGCTTGATATAGAGATGCCGAATTCTGCCATCCTTAGCCCCTGTATTTTTACTACTGTTGAATTTCATTCTTTTTGCCCGCCGTGTGGGCTTATTAGTTTTGGTTGTATTTCTAATGGATTCGACTTGATATTTGGTACATGTATTTATTCTGTGTTTGAGAGTGTCTGATATGCTGTTGTTCTTTGCTTCCATATTTAATTGCGTGACCCTTCAAAATTGTAGTCTTTGGGGACAGTGACTATTGAGCTCAGATTGATTATCCTCGTTACTGCATCTGCACTGTTTAGTAGGTGACCTTTACCTCAAGTTTTCGCTTCAGTTTGAAGCGGTGACTTCGTACCGTTACAATTTGTTTCTGACTCACCTCGGACCTCTTTATTGAGAATGTACTTTGGTGATAGGTCTTGTCTTTTCAAGGTTAACTCTTTACCTTGTAAAGTCACTTAAGTCAAACATTGGCTTACAAATGGTCAAATAGTTCTTATTCATAGGGATGATTTGTGTACACATTTGTGAACCCTTGAGATCTAGTTTTTTTCTTCTAAATAATACGGAGTATAATTTTAGAACTTGTCTACAAAGCATTGTAATATTATTCTTATATATATTTTCTGGGGGATCAATTATGAACCCTTGAGATCTAGGATTTTTTTTCTAAATAATACTCCCTCTGTCCCAAAATGATCTTCCTGTTGAATAAAATGTTACGGATTAAGGTTGAAAATAACATTTTTTCAAATTTTTTTTGAGCTTTAAGTAGAGTTTGGTTCACTCTTCTCATTCTAAAACTTTGAATTCCTAAATCTTTTCCAAAATATACTTTTGGAATATTTAAAAGTGGGTTTTTTGAAGCATTTTTGAAGAACACCGTTGTCCACACAATTGTTTACTTTCTCTAGACCCTCAATGAATATTTAATTAATCAACAGTGAAATGTTGTTTGTGGGCTAGTATTTGATCCAAGGCCAGAGCTCTCGCCCTATTGCTCAGGCCCATATGGCCATTGACAAGCCATATTTAACTTGATCCATTATCTAATTAGACATGGTTGCTATTGTGTACAATAAAGTCAATAGTGCTTGCTCCTTACAGGTTCTCTTGTGATTGGATTTTGGTTTTTAATAATCTCAAGAATACATTCAGAATGTTTGTAATTGAAGCTTTGATCCGTAGCTCCAAGAATTGTCTCCAGTCCCCTTCCTTCCATGGAAGTACATACAATCGAAAGATCATTTTGGTACGAAGGGAGTATATTCTTAGAACTTGTCTACAAAGCATTGTAATATCCTTTTAATATTTTTTTTTTTGAGGGATCAATTTTAGAGAGGGGTTAGAATTAGGTGTGATTACCTTAGAAACAAAAGCAATGTGGCTTTGGAGCTATTGGTATTGACGCAATCTAAAATAAGACTTGGCAAGATTTTATACGTAGAATTTCTAATTTTTCAAAAAAAATCTCTTCCTATGTAGACATGTATACACTCAAAACCTTGTACAAAAATCATGAAGCATTGAGTTACCAAGCTACTCACATTGTTCAAAGATAAACAAAAAATGCTTTTTGATATATATAGAAGTATTTTTCATTTTTTTTTATACAACACTCATAGAACATTGGATGCTAGCTCTCTAAAGAATGAAAAAATGGAAGGATTCAAATTATTTCTATAAATTCAACAAAATTGTTGCATACATGTTTAAATGATCAGAAGTGGCTACTTCTAAATCCAAGTGGCGCAATTAAGAAGCTTCAAGAAAGGTACCCATATTTACAAAGAAACGTGCAACTTCCAAGCTTTACCAACATTTAAGGTAGATGCACCCATTCCCATCTATGTATCCACTTTTGTACTATAGGGTTTCCGTAAAGTGCCTTTAAAAACCGTCCACATACTTAGTTGTAGTTGGTGGACTCTAATTTTTATAAATTTCATGCCTAAACCAAGGTAGCTTTACTAGAGTGTGGTTTGGGATGCCCTAAAGAGTTCTACTTTGAAAATTCATAGAAATTAGTTACTACATCCAATTTTTAATTTATTTTTTAAAATCCATGATTTTCAATTGCTATTTTTCTAGAAAAAGGTGCCTCCAACTATGCTGAATAGCTTAAATGGATGGTTTTGGGTGTTTGCACCTTAGGGATCAACAGCGCCGGGCCTTAGCGCATGCCCACCGGACATACGGAGGAAACCGTGAAGCGATATATTTACCATTAACCTCCTCTGCCGCAAACTGGAGTGTTCTAAATCTTCAAAGGAAGTACATTTCGGGACGCAGTATAGTTCTCGGGGGCTTGGTGTCGGCGGAGACGACGATGATGACGGGTCGTAATGGGCGTTGGCTATGGCGACGACAGCAGCAGAGCTTTCGCTTTCCTGAATCTGCCTCGCGGCTCGGTGTCTCTGCCACGCCAACTGAATCGTCACCGCCGCCCACGTCTGCCAGCTCGAGGAGTAGAACCGCACGGCTCTCCTTAGCTTCTCGTTCGCGAATTTGTGCCGGAAGTGTTGGGTGATGTACTTGAGGTCCTGGGCGTCCAGGGCGAAGGCCTCGGTGACCTTGCTCTTGGTCGTGAGCGTGGCGGTGGAGAGAGGGAGGTGGTCGTGCGGGAGAGGCTTGGTGAAGCACCAGGAGATGAGCTCTTCCCCGCAGAACTGGCCTGGGGAGAGGAGGCAGGCGCTGGTGGTGTTGTTGTGGCGTAAGCGGTAGGAGCTTTCCATGGAGCCGCGGACGAGGAAGAGCATCTGGCGGACGGGTTCGCCTTCGTTTGAGACCTGGGAGACGGGACGGGAAGGGAATTGGTTAGGTTTTACGTCGTTGAGCTTGGAACCCTAATTCTGACAATACAACCTGTTGCTTCCTACTGAATTTGACAATACGTGAACTAGGTGTGGGAAGGTTTCCAATGTCGAGTCCGAAACCCTTACCTTAACAGTTTGCTAGTACGTGAACCAGATGTGGTAAGGTTTCCTTTGTCAAGTCCTAAACCCTAACCCTGAAATTGCTTGGCAATACAGTCTGTCGTTTTCTACCGAATTTGTTAGTGCGTGAACCATACACGGTAAGGTTTACATTCTATAACCCTAAAATTGCTTCGCAATGCAATCTGTAAATTTCTAAATTTGTTACTGAGTGAAGCAGACATGGTGAGGTTTCCCTTATCACGTTCTAAATCTTAAACCTAAACTTGCTTGGCAATCCAACGTCCATCGCTTTCTACCGAGAAGCATACTAACTTTTGGAAAAGTGCATACGCCTAATTTTTAATGAAGTGATAATTTTCAGAAAAATTATTTTTAATGGTATTGGGAAAGAAAGTGGACGGTCGTCTACTCCCTCTAGCGTTAATTTACGACGTTAGATGTAATATTAATGGTTGTATGGATGGAATGGGATAGTAAGGTAAACAAAGAAGCCCGCTTTAACGAAATTGGAGTCAATTTCCAGTGATTTCACAATGGCTAAGCTCTGTTTGAACTTACAGTCTCATTCTTGATGAAAATCCTGGGCCTGAGGCGTTCACATATGTTGTTGAGGACCTGGTCATCCATTTGTTTGAATAGTGGCACCTGCACAAATATAGTCATATGAGTCGTTTACACATTTGAAGTTTAGATCTGTTAGAATATCACATGTTGTATGATTTGACATCACATGTTACATGTTACATGTTTAGGGTTTAGGGTTTAAGGTGTGTGTTGAAGTGTCCAGCATACTTGGCGAACGTGGTCAAGGCAGAGATGTCGCTTGATGTCGCGTCGCAAACCCTCGGGAAGATGTCGAATAGTGGCTCCCTCGTCGATTCCGCGTGTGGCAGCCCAGATCTGGCGTTCATATTGGCGCACGCGTTGTCGCAGTGGATTTGGTAATTGCCGTCTTGGCATCCACCACTCCACATCACGAGCATGTAATTGTGACTTGACCTTCTTGGCGGTGATGGAATGCAGAAAAACCTGGGCAAATTAGGTTAGTGTTTGGAAGTTTATGGCATTTTCTTTGAATACATACGAACCTAAGGGGTTGCATCGACATCTTCAACAAAGAATACAACAATACCTCTCAGATGATCCCCATTAGATTGACAAAAGTTATTAATGGAAGTTGATGTTACTCTCATTCGTCGTTGGATCAACATTACAATAATGTCAAGTCATGTTATCGTAATAACCCAGTAGCTCCTAATGCAACATCAAGCTCATGCTATGATAGTGACATCACACTAGAGTTCACAGCATTTTTGAACTTGGAGGCAAGGTCCTTCTTCAACTGTTGAGAGGAATAATTCCCTTCCTGTTCAAGAATGTTATGGTTGTTCAGTTAACACCATTTGGACTATATGACCATATTACATTTAATTCAGCTTGAGGACGAAAATGAATCAAATTCCTATGAACTTAACATGAAGAATTTTGCTAATCAATTTGGGGGGGCTTAGGGTTCATTTGTGCTTCCCACAAAAGTAGAGCCCACCTGTATATTGCCGATGAGCATTATAAACAAGAGGAGGCCGCAGGTGATGACAAGGATGCTGAAGAACACCTCCACGAGGTGATCTGTAGGATACAGCGCATTGCCGAACGAGCTGCGGCACATGTAAACCCGCATTTGAAGGTTAATCAAAGAGGCAAACTGGAAACAGTAATCGAGCAAACTCTGATAAATAGTGATGAAATCATGGAGAGAGGAACTCAAGGGATACCTCATGGTCATTATACCCCAGAAGAGTGGAAGCATAATTCTATTCACGGGAGTGTTGACATCGCCGACAATGGGAACTGCAAGTGCATAAATACCGAAACTGAAATTGCCAGTGAGGGAGTGTGCTCCTCGCTTGAGGCATTGCGAGTCAAACTTGGGGTCTTGAGCCCAGGCCATTCTGCTTGGGTCATGCAAGGGTTGAATTCCAGAAGCCGAGATGGAATTGGGGCAGCCCATGTATACATCTTGACAATTGATCATGTCTTGGCATTGGAGGTAGATGCAGGTTTCCACGCGTTGGACTGCCAGGAGGTACCATATAGACCCTGCAGCCTGCCAGGTACGAAGACAAATAATCTCTTATCAGTTCAGAACATGACTTGGAAATCATTCTGAAATAGCATCGACGGTTTCGACTCCATCAAGAAATTGAAATACCTTAACAAAAAACTTAGAAGAAACTAAGGATTCGTGGGTTGAAATGGCCCATTTGATTGATCATTCTGTGAAAATCCTAATGCAGATGGGGCAAAACTTTTATATCACCAAAATCAGGGGAAAACGTTGAATGCGTTGATCAAAGCATAAGCGAAAAATTGCACAAAAAAAGTTTCCATATGACCTACTAACGAATCATGAATGCTTTGGTTCATAGGGACTTCACATTCTGAAATAGCATCCACGGTTTGGACAGCATGAAGAACTTTTGAAAACCCTTAAAACAAACCAAGGTTTCATGGTTTAGAAATGGCCCGTTCGATTGATCATTCTGTGAAAAAAACTAATACTGATGGGGCCAAAGTTTTTTTTATCTCCAGAATGAGAGAGGAACATTGCATGTGTTGGTGAAAATTTGCAGAAAAGAAATTTCTATATGACCTGCTTAGCAAATCATGAGTGAGGGGCTTGACGCAAACCAAAAATGTGAGTACTTACGTGTGCAGAGCAGAAGTACACTGCCAGATTCAAGACGAAGCCCCAGGCGACGCTACCAAAGATGTAGCCTGTGACATGTTGCAGACGCCAACCGATAAACATGAAGCGCACCACCTTGGGAATGTACTGGAGCAAGAACACGAGCAGCATGTAATTCATTATCTGCGTTGTGTCGCCACCCTTGGCGATCATGTCTGAGAGAATCACCCAAATCATCACCTGCAAACCAACAGGCCAGTGACCACATTCAGCAATTGAACTGGATGTATGTAATTCATGTAGATATATCTGGTTAAACAATCTTCACACACAAATTAAGGTTACTAACCTATAATTGTATGAATAAGCATTTGAGCATGGTTTCTAGGTTATCGTTGGGTCTTACGTGTTCAAACGGGAACAATTTCAGATTCTCTTAGTATGCAATTTTTGAGCACTCCATGATTAAACTATGAATTTTTCAAAGTGTTGAAAATAGGTGTCCCCGAAACCCATTCTAGCCTCACATGAAACAAAGGTTATACTTTTTAGGCACATTTTGGATAAGAATCAAATGGGTTGCAATTGGGTGTGATTACTAAACTGATTCCAAGAATTCGAGTTACAGTAAGGACATTTGTTGGATTTAGATCGAAGGAGAGGAGGCAATTTGCATCGGCAGAAGCTACATTGTGAGGAAGTTTGAGTAGGACCTTACTCCAAATGCAAGCCAATGCTATACAGGGACAAAGCCACTTGTAGTGTAGCTGTCTATGATTGTTCCATGGAAAGAACACTAAATCTTTTTACCTGTGGTACAGGAAGGAGGACAAAGAGATCGAACCAAAACCGTCGAAGCTGAAGGAGGTACTGCCTGGCCACCATCCGAGCGTCCCACACAAGCTCCCCTTGCCCCAGAACCAGAGACTCCTTGGAAACATAAGCCAGTTTCAGCTGGAGCCGCATGATGACATCCACCGAGCACCTTAAGATTGTGACAACAATTGCATACCCTTTCTGTTTGTATATTGAGCAGGAAAGGTCTTTATTGATGGAGAGCACAAATTTGAAGAGAGGATCCACGGCGGCCCCAGGCACACAGGACAGGACGAACCATTGGTTGTACCGCCGAATGGTACCCTTTCGTGGATCCAGCACCTTGCCAAATATCCACTTCGACTTGGGATTCTTAGTCCTGAATGCGTCCCCACCAAAATGCCAAGTTAGTACTTTATTTAAGAAAATCCCTAACTTCTTCTAATCGTAAATGCAGATATTACAGAAATTAACATTGGTAGAAGACTGTGATTCAATTCAATCCGGTTTACTACTAAAAGTTGGAAGGGGTAGCAACGTTTACAGCAGCTTTTTGAAACAACATTTCGAGCAACATTTGGGAAGATGCTTTAGCAACATTTATCAGCAAAGATGAAAATCTTGGAACATTCTTCAACACTTGCACGCTATGTTTTCCAGCAAACATGAAAATCTTGGAACATTCTTCAGCAAGCACGCAAAGTTTTCCAGCAAACATGAAAATCTTGGAGCATTCTTCAGCAAGCACGCAACGTTTTCCAGCAAACATGAAAATCTTGGAGCATTCTTCAGCAAGCACGCAACGTTTTCCAGAAAACATGTTCAACATAGTTGTTCACTTCGGACAACGTTTTATAGCAACTTTTAATGTCAACTATGGAATGACGTCTTGGTGTTATCAGCAACATTTCAACGTTGATACATGTAGGGGATTGAATTCTAGTCGTCTGAATTGACACAATTTTTTAAGAGAGATCTGAATCAGGCCTTGCAAATCAAACCAAACGTATTGATTCGGATCCCGATTTTCTTCAGTTTTGTGATTTGAATCTGAAGAGGAAATTAGTGTAGCGAAGAAACCTGAAAAACGCATTGGCTGCGGAATCGCTAGTGAGAGACGAATCGCCGGGGTACTTGTCACAAACTGCTGAATGGAAACCTGGAGGGCCTTCTCCAGTGCAGGCGTAACACAGATTAGGCTCGCCACTGGCGCTTTGAATGGAATCAAGTGAAGATGAGCTGTAGAATCGATGGTATTCCATCTTCTTCGAGGATGAAATGCCTGCTCCTTTGTTTGTACACGCACGAAGTGCACTCTGCAACCACTTATCCCACAAGAAAATCAGTGTCTGTTCTAAGCCTCGATCACAATTTCTAATTCACATCCCACGTACTCTCTCCGTCCACAGTGTTGTTGAATACCAATTTTCATTGATCATCATATTGTGAAAAACATATTCAGAGGTTTCCAAATTTTATATCAACAAATTGGACAGAAAAAAAACAACCTTTAAAGACATGAGGTCCTATCAGGACACTTATCTCTGGACGGAGGGAGTATATTTGGAAGCATGACTCAATAGGAACCTGAAACTTTGAGTTACCTTGCCATTGCTGCAAGGAAGTGCGAGAGAGACCAACATTGACACAGATTCAGAGACAATGAAGCTGGTGAGGTATGTGAGTGTTTCAAAAGAAGCTGAAGAGCAAGAAGAGTTGCAGCAAAACTTTTGGTGAGTTAATTGTCTTTTGAAACTCAAGCAAAACGTGCCTGGTAAGTGCTCAACGAAGGAATCATTCTCGCTGCTGTCTTGCTTTCTCTGCGTGGGAGTCACTTTCTTATTAATCAGAGACGTAACTCCATATCAGAAATTGTACAGCGAAACCAATAATAAATAGTGTAGTGTCAAGTCTGATGTACTCACAGGAGAACACAAGCTGGTGCTTGCAGGCAGGCACAGATTCTCATCCGGTGTCAGAAATTTTGCAGTTTAAAAAGCTGTCTTGATTCAACATCTCACCAACTAGAATGGAGTACAACTTCGAAACCCGGATTGTATTTCGTTCAGATTATCACTTCATGTTTGCTCCTAGCTCTCAAGTCTTAAAAACTAATTGAATTCCACGAATGGAAAAAGCTCTCCACTTCACCGTCAATGGAGTGTTTTCAAAAAGCCGAGAGACTGACTGCTATTGCTCGACCACCCAGTGAAAGAATAGTTAGGACAATTTTTATTCGGACAATCACACACTCGCTAACTAGTTCGATCAGACAACGTTATTATTCACTGACAGGTTCATAATTCGGAGGTGTGTGCACAAAAGAATGTGGCTAATTTCAGCTATACTTCCTCCACGGCCCAGTCAGAATCCTTTCTAGCTACAAACCAAGTGAATATCAGTGTTAAATTTGAATAGTTAGCACATGCAGCAGTGTTTTTGAGCACCTTGAACTAGTTATGAAAATCACGTTTAGAACTAATTTGAAAGACCACGGTAGTAGTCTTATCGAGGCTCTCTTGCATGTTCATTACCTGTGACAAAATATGCGCACTCATGGCTGCAAAGATAGATTTCAATCTCTGTGCTCCTGTTGTCCACCGTGAAACCAACCAGTAGTCTACACGGGAGTCTGCAACTTTGATGCAAATCTCAGTCTGCAACTTTGATGCAACAAATTAAAATACATTGAGAGGAGGAGGAGGAGAAGAAGATGCTCTTATGTGACATCAATGTAACTTTCGTGAATGGCCAGACAATGACTCCAAGTACAAGACCTTCTCATGGCATCTGTTTTGCATCCAAATTTTTTAGTGGTGAATCAATTTCTGGTGTGACTGACATGTTAGCTAGCCTACTGTAGACTAGTTTTGTTTGTCGTTGACGTACATGGCATTTGAGGTGGCCACGGTTCAAGTCAAAATCTCCAGCAGGATTGAAATCGGGACATGGAAACACTGATAATAAGGGGTCGTCACATCTTCTTCAGTGCCCTAAACTTCTTTGGATGTGGCGGTTTTAGGGCCTCTTCACACTATGGTCGTCCAAGTTGAGAGGCCGTGGGATTGAGAGTCCAAACTTTTGGTGAGAGTCCAAAGAAATGAGCAATAAATGATAGGTTTTGGAGCCTTTGGCCGGCCATAGTGTGACACAAATAACAAATAACAAATAACAAAGGGAGAGGGAGGCAAATGGAGAAGCATTTCTGTCTTGCAAAATACAGTCCACAGAGATCTAGCGGCCAAGATCTTGTCAGCTTCTTATTTTTATGAAGAAATTTTTTTTGAAAAATTTGACGGATAGTTTGGGTCCTACATTTTGCAGGACCCAAACTCTCCTCGAGAGTCCGTCAAATTTTTCTGCCATGTAAGCATTTTTCTGCCATGTAGGCAGTTTTGAGGGCGACGGACTTTGGATCATGCCGCCTAGTGTGAAGGCTCGAGAGGCCAAGCTTTGGGGTTTCTGAAATCTGATTGGTGGAAGCCGACGGACTCTCAACTGACGGCCGTAGTGTGAAGTGGCCCTTAGATTAGGTTTTCGTCGCCTCTTTGACGCAGAATGTACTTTTCCTGCAAAAGCTTCACAGAGTCCATTATTCTCCTCTAGAGGTGAATAATGGACTTTGTGAAGCTTTTGCAAGCTAAATTTTTGATCTTGCGTAGGTGGTTTGCACACATCTATTGCCGATTTCACCGTAGCTTCCAACTGAACTCCAGCCATCCTGATGGGGTCAGGGAGGACTGACCCCTCTATTGCCCCGTTTTCTATCTCTGGATAAAACATTGGAATCTTTTTATTTGCCATCCATGAAAAAATTTGCAAATTTTGAATTCATATTTGCAATCAGAGACCCCAAATCAGTCTAGGGAGGTGAAGAGAAACAAATTTTACATGGTCCCAAATAGGGGGCAATTTTGACATTTACCCCAGGTTGGGGCAATAGAAGGGTCAGTCCTCCTTGGCCTCCTGACGGGGTCCAAACTTCGAACATCCTTCCGAACTACCCGCATCTAGTTGCAAAAGTAAATCCATTCCCCAGAGATTTATTCTCCATGCTTGACACGCCAAACAAGGGTGTCACACCTTCTTCACCCATTGTTGCTCCCCATTGCATAATGCAGACCAAGTTATGTATGCCTATAATAGTTTATGTATAGGGCAATGCCCGAGGAGGAGGGAATTTTGCCAAAAAAAGGGCAAACAAGGAGGGCGGAGCCCGACAAGGAGGCCCTTTTTTGGCTAAATTCTCGACGACGAAGGGCATTGCACAACATAAACGACCGTTGGACAACGGATATTCTTGGATGAGATAACAATTTGGATGAAAAATCTGTAATCCCCAATTATGCAATTTTGCCCCCGTAATTGGGCATTACAGCTCTGAATTTGCCCGCCTTTTGAACGAGACGAATCCAACGGTGGTTTAGGGTGGCAATTGCCTCATGACAGCCAATAGAGGACATGGTTGGTACGTGAAAACTAGCTTGAAAATACACAATCCCACTTCCCAGTGACCGAACCATTTTTTGTAAGGTGGGTGAACCCCAAATTATACCCTGCCTAAAATTGCCAATGTCATAATTCTTCGTATATCTCCAAAATCAACATGGTCATATGTAGAAGAAATAGTTAAATTTTCAGAACATCTACCAAAAAAAATTTGACCTTTTATTTGTAAATTTTGCATGTAGTATTCAAATATTGTGTTCTTTTATACATTAGAACTTCTTTTCACTTGCCAACAAAAAGAATATGAAAATTTGACCAATCTAATGATAGTAACTAGGTATAGTAACAAAAAGTGGCAGTTCTAGGGATACCCACCTTAGTGAGGACATGGTTGGTATGTGAAAACTAGGTTTCGACCAAAAATTGATAGCATCTTTGTGTGTTATTTTTGTTATTTGATAAATTAAGATCTTGGGGAGTTCACTCCCTTAAAAAATATGTATATACGTGCGCTAACGCCCTATTTAAACGGGGGCTATTTACCTTGTGAATTTGATTTTAAGGCAGGCTATTTTTTGAAATAAAGGTAAGTCTTAGTATTTTGGGCACCCTATAGTACTTATGATTTTTTGGGGGGCTCATTTAAAGGTACCCTATTTCTTTTATACCTAAACAATTTACCACATTCAATCCCTTTTTTGACTTTTGACTGAAGAACTTCAAGAAAGTTGTTAAAATAATTCCACACCTAGAAATGCAATGGCATTCGCTTTATTGGATTGAAGATTAATTTCGTCTAACATGCCAATAATCAAAACCTGCTCAGATGACATACACAGCAAGGAAAACATAGAAAACATTGCCAATAGAACAACAATAAAAGGCAAGCACGTAGGGTTTTTTTGTACAAACCTATTACAAAAAACAGGGTTTCAGGGTTAAGATCTAAAAACAAAAGCAGACACATAGTAATAATACTGTTGCGTCAAAAAACGCAAAGGGGGTTTGGAATCCCAGAAAATTGGTAAACATCTCAGTCCTGCATCTATTGTGCGTGTAGACATCAACATCACAAAATCCTCCTACGCCTATACTCTAACTCTACCGCTATATTGTACAACCCGCCACAAATTCCCCATGTACCTGCAACGTCCTTGGGAGCACTACAGGAAAGATTCAGAAGACACAAAAAGGAAAAAAATGCACCAACTTCAAAAGCTGGTTCTTCCACAAATCTGCCAAAACAACAGGAAGGGTTAGTTGACTGATGATACATTAGAATCCTGCACATACGTCCCCCTTTAGACAACAAGTAGGGTTCATGATTGATATATTTTAAGAAAACAAATTGGAATTACAATGATACAGACCAGAATATTGTATCGACGGAAAATTGCATTCTTGCCTATGAGAAAGAAGACAACAAGTTGGGCACCAAAAAAAATAGGAATGAAAGTGACCAAAACAAGATTTTTAAGGCATAAACTTTGAGGATCCCGGTAACATGCAACAAAACAAAGTGTGTGACCAGAAAAACTAAAACTCCTAAAGACAAGTACCAAAACTGCCTGTCTACCAAAAAGAAATTGGAATCCAAATGAGAAACACAAATACAGGGTCTCCAACTCAAAAAAATGGGGGATAAAATGAGAAATACAAAAACAAGGTCTCTAACTCAAAAAAATGGGGAATAAAATGAGAAACACAAAAACAAGGTCTCCAACTCAAAAAAATGGGGAATAAAATGAAAAACACATAAACATCATGATGGCACCAAAAAAAAGGGGAAATTGAAGAACTTACCAATGCTCGCCCCTGTGATTTGGTGACATCCAAACTAAAGCTGAAGCCGAAATTGACGACCCTACAGGCACGTCCATCTTTGCATTCCCGAAGTTGCCGAGGTGGTCACGCAAACCTCGGAGCTGCACCTCTGACATTGCCTCAAGCAGGCTGAGAAGAAGATGTCGGTCGACCAACGGGGTCTGGAGTGCCCACGAATTCGAAAATAACTCAAAGCTTCAGTTGAACAGTGGACCCATGATCTCCTCCACTGAGCACCAACGCAATTTTGATGCCAACGACGCTTCCCACCAAGCAAGGCAATGAGCTGCGCCTTCCATGGTTTGATCAAGGGCCTCCTTCCACACCCTACAAGTTTCGCCAATAGCTTTCAAGTCAGCAAGATTGGTGGGACGCACAACATCCTTGCAATGTGGCAACAAATTGTTTCACCCTGACCTCTCAATGTGCACACCTTCAACAAGGGCGGGGAGCAGCGAGTCCCTCAACACGACCTCCATAATCAGCAGGTGAGGAAAAGAAGAAGGCGACTACAAAAAAGCCTACAAATCCGGACTACGAAGTGTTGACAGAAATTCAAGAAGGGATGCACAGGCTGGACGAGGCGCTTACCTTTGAATTGGAGCCAACATCGAAAGGAATTGGCGACGCTGGCTTCGCACACTGCAGGTTTCCCATTGCATGAGGGTGCTATAAAAAAAAAATCTGCATAGAGGGCCCGAAAATCCAAATCTGCACATTTCAAGGAACACTCACCCAAACCTTGTGCAATAAACTAGCCATACACCTAGGTAAGTTGGTCCTATAATACTGTCCTCCCCAGATAGATATTCCATCTTGTATACATCTTGTCAGTCCCATATCATAGCCCACCAAATGCACATACACAAATAGAGTGGAAATTTCAAAAAAACAAAAAACATAAGTATTTGAGTGACAATTATTAAAAATGACTAATTATCACTTAACGCAATTGAGTACCATGCATAAGACAGCTTACCACACATGCAAAAAGATTGGAACTGTGGGCTAAAGAGACTACCTCGACTCACTGAATTTTAACACTCGATTCACTAAAACTCATACTTCTATGTACAATTGAATATAGGCAGGTGCAATAAAAAAATTAATATGTGAGCTACCAAAACCAGAACACATTTCTACAAAATCAGTAATTCAGATCCAATCTGCCATTTACGATTCTAGACCATGCAAATCTCTTGTGATTTAGGAGAGAAGAGACTAAAAGGGATTTGGAAATATTCCCATATCGTAAGCATTAATTGCAACTAAGGAGCTCCAATAAATATGTTCTTGTTCTCAAAATCAATCCAAATTTAGTAAACATACATTACTGTAATAGATCAATGAGAAATGACAAATTCAGATTCAAGTAGTGAAAAAAGATTCCAGCAATCAAAAAAATATTGGATTTCAAGGTTCAATACACTACCTTGGATTTAGGCACAGATTAGCACTCAAGCCATACTCAATCTCCATTTATGGCTCCACATAAGTGAAAAAGTACATCAATTAAGACGTACTTTTTATTGGCAATGAACTCATTTAGAGAGTTAGCATCTACTTCATCCAACGTAAAATTTTAGTACTGGATGCATATTGTAGAGATACGGTTGAGATTGTGGCGTCAATATCAACCCAAACACTGTCACTTTCATTGTATTTGTATTTGTTGCGCCCAAGAATTTTCTTAAATCAATGTAAATAAACCATTGCTGTAGGAGATACGGAGCCTCTACCTCCATTTTGAACGGCTTGTTTCATCAAGTCAATTGGTTGCCTACAAAGGCCCCATTTGGTTCCCACCTTCACTTGCATTTTCTGAATACGTCTTACATAGAAAATGCCATTATCGGCTGCTGAATTAATAGCTGCGGGCCTTCCCTGCTTCCTTTTTGTGGCTGCTCTCACGGTTGACGAACTAGCATTCCCTTGTTTGTCTTTGAAATACACACCCACATCACTACCCAAGCCAAGGAGCATGGAAGTGGTGGACGAAGCTGCAGCTAAATAATCGTCTCAATTATTAAAGTAAATCAAGTTTTTCATTCTAATTAGCCTATCTTTAGACAAGTAGGGGGGGTCATTCAATTGATTGACAAGGGTTGATTTATAAATTGAATGACCCTCATATGTAACAACAAGGAGAATTTTGGCTGGTGGAGAATTCGAAGAGACTTGCACTTCATGGTCGCTCAGAAGCTCTACAAATACATTTTTGGTTTCCTCCTCTAACTCTGGCAAGCATGTATTTTTGTCGTCAATTAATTCGTCCTCCAGCACTTTGTTAGGGTTAGAGATACTCACTGGTTAAAGCCCAAGGTCGAGGATGCCCTGTAGTCTTTCACGTTCGCATTCTGCATCCCGATCAATTCCCGGTTGAAGTGTGGTAGGGGGCTGGTATACGATATGCTTGGGGTCCTGCATTTCCAACTTCTAAGGCTCCACAAACCACATTTTATTTGCAGTGGTTGCTTGGTTAGAGGGTGCCATATTCAACACTCTTAGCGTTCCCTGCGCTTGTTTCAACCCCTCCTTTAAGGCCACAATTATATCAGAGTCTATGGCAACAAGTGAATAATCAGACAAATTAGCGGGGGCCTCTCCTTCACGAAGAGGGTGTAAAGCTGCCCAAATATTTTCAACTTTATTGTGAACCTTACCAAATTGCACCCCATTCTCACTGTATTTGACATTTGATAGGCGGTTTAGGGTGTTGGCAGTGTTCACAAGGTCGTGAAAGTCATAAGACCTCTCCATGCCGTTCATGCCGCCAAACGTGGAGAAAAAAATCTCACAGCTATCGCTGCTAGTGAGGTCCAAGGTGACCGGCAGGTGGGAATACGTAACCCTGAACATCTTCACTAAAAGTACAACGAAGTGACACAAAAGTTGTACATCAAGAAAGCATTGATGACTAACAAAACTTTCTATAGCTTTGAATCTAACTGAGTTATTCCCAATGGCATGATTACCGTGAGTGAACCATAGTCGCCAAATTCTGAAGAAAAAAGAGACCTTAGAGGCCAAAACAACTCTGCTACGCAAGTCAATAACCGGAGAAGCAAAGATATCAATATAGTCCCCACAAATTTGCAAATAAAATTCAGTGCCTAAGGTTTGCTCACGGTGTGCTTTTCCAGAATTTCTCATCTTTTCAAGGCACTACTGGGTTTTACGTTGACACATACGCTGAGCAGACACCCAATTTTGCCGGTCCTTCCGCTACACATCCTCCAATTTTAATCCATGATCATCAAAAGAGTACTTGTTATACAGCATGCCAAGATGCGTGTGGAACGCCCTGTCCTCTCCCAATTGCAACGTCTTCACGGGGGAGTCAAGAGGGTTGATTAACTTCTTGCCATTGTGTATCCAATCCTGGTCGTGAAGTCCGCTCCAGTTCCCTCCTGCATTCACCGAGGCAGTCAGTAACCACCCGTCCTAGTCGATGCTGGAGCAACTTCCTTCCCGACTCGTGTAATCAGCAAGCATGAGCTGGCGTCTCCTATTGTCCCTGTCACTGGCATGGCCAACTATGGGTCCAACGATCTTGGTGCATTCTGTATTCCCCGGTTCTTCAATCCTGTGCCATTGCTGCTTGACCCACGTTGCATCAAAACAATTACAAGTACATATTACCACCAAAGCAAGTCGAGGCAAACTTCGGTGGAAGGGATTCACCATTACAAGCATGGCAAAAGCTCCCACTCGATTAGTACGGAAGGAATCAACAATTTTGGTATATCCCTCTTCACTTGTGCCCACAACTTGTTTAAAATTCAAGACACAAACATGATTGGTAAGAGGACCACAGAACCCAACCAAGGTGTTCCAACAATGATCCCAAACAATTCGACCCTTGACCTTTGTCTCATCTTTGGCCAAGATTACTGGAACAAGGCTATGAATGCCATGAGCCGCTTTGGCGTTCTTATAGATTTGAGCAACACTTTTGAAAATGTCAACGTGCTCTCCAGGTACGAACTGGACACCCTTCTTATTCTCTTGTTTGGTAGTATTGAAATTAGGACCGCAGTAGTTTAATGAAAACAATTCATACATGCGCCTTCCCCCATACATTTTCATGGCTTCAGAGAACGCCTTTGAGTTATTGGACCATCAAACTCCCTGGCTTTTCTGATTCAAGTTGCGGGCTACATCGCACAAAAAATCCCATAATGCAGGTTTCCCCCCCATAGCCCCAGTCCTATGTGCTGCGATTATGTTAGTGCAAAACTTGTGTACGTTATGTTGGTCCGTAGCCCCCTAAGCAGACTGTTTTAGAGTTGGACGGCTCATTTTCAATTGAGCTATTCTGACCTTGATCGACCAATGTTTCTCTAATTTATGCTGCTACACTAACTTTTGTATTTGTGTACAAAGTTTGAAAATGGACAAGGAACCAGCTCTCTGACCCAAATCAATTCTCCTAAACCTCCTTTTCTCCACAGCATGCTCTTCCCAAACTAGGCGTGACCTGAAATCGCATTCTAAGGCAATACTAGAGCACATTGAACATGTAAAATTTTGGAACGGTGCACTAGACGTGGAAACCCGTGAGCACGACCTATGCCTAAAAGCCCCCTTTACAATAACAACATTGTCGCCCATTGTGAAGTTAGCCTCAAGGTAGGATTCAGGGTACCACAATTTTCCAGGATGAGGATCAAACAGCAGCCTATCGATGGCGTAAGACTTCCCACCATAAACACATAGAGGACCCCTCAAACCCCAATACATGAGTGAAGACAGTGAGTTCTTGTCTTATGTTTGAAACTCACCTCCTGTGTGCTTGAAGAAGGAATGAAGACCCTTCTGGGTGACCTCAGCACTAGATGAAGAAGACTGAGCGGGCCTCCCTTTCTTGCCGGAGGACAGTGCTGATATCGATGACTTCTTGCAGCTCAGTTCTTCCAACATCTTTGTATGAACAATTCCTTGAACATGGTTCATTAGATTTACCTCCAAGTTGCATTTCGAGGGGCACAATTGGAAGAGCTTCTTCGGGCAAATCAAGCACTTCACCTTGAACCAATATGATTTCATAAGTGGCTCATTCGGGGATCCCACAAGCTGGAAGGTGGGCTTCCGAGAATCAATAGTCATTGACGGTGGCCATAATCTCGATCCCCTCTTCCACCAACCGCTTGTGGTCCTCAATAGTGACTATAACAAGATTGTCTCTTGTGCTACCAACTTGTGGGTGGTTGGATATGTCCACTCCTCTCTTCCTGCAATAGTTTTTGATGTGACCATTGCTAACTAGATGGCTTTTTCAGAAGTTGGAGAACATATTTGTGACAGTATTCTTGTTGTGTTTGCCCAAGGTACCGCCAATGTAATTTCTGCATTCACTGCAATGCACTCTAACAACGTCAGCCCCATCGTGATCCCAAGACCGCAACGTCTAAGTGTGATCCTCCATTGACACTTACTTGAGATCAGCACGGAGTTTTTCTTCCGCTTTTGCATACCACAGCATGATGTCAGCTAGCACAAGGATAGACTGAAGCGGAGGTCCGTCTGTGACTGAATGGTCCTCCGACGTGCTTGCTGGTAGAGGATCTTCTCGCAAATTCTCTGTGCTGCAAGGTTCATCAGGATATGGTGCAGTGTCTGCTACTTTGTCGGCGGTCCCTACAGATTCTATGGCAAATTCCACTTTGGCAAGCCTTGGTCGTTTACAGGGAAGCACATCTACTTGCTGTGCAGGAATGAGATGAACACAATCTCAAACAGAATTTAGGGCTTTGAAGTCGACGTCAATCCTGCAACCCTCGAGCACATCCCAATACTAAAAGGCACTGAGGTGCTTGAAGACATTAAGTTGCTCCAACGTGGACTTTAAATCTTCAAGGGAGGTGTCATCTTCGACGTCGATGGGGCTCAGCAGCTTGGTTGGATCTCCTTTATTCTGTCAGAAATAAATCTTCACCCTCATCTTCATCACACCCAGCAGCCATAGACCTGCGCCTCGTCCTTCAAAATGAAATCCTAAACCTTAACGTTAAAACTGGGGCTGTGAATAGCAGAATTTGACCTCAACCTGGAACCCTACACCCTAAATCCACATACCATGAGCACCAAAATGTACACAACCCCAGCAGAATTCGACCCTACCCTAAACCCCAAAATGCACACAACAGACCTCAACTTGGAACCCAATTTTCTTAATCCGCATACCCTGAGTACCAAAATGTACACAACCCCAGCAGAATTCAATCCTACTCTAAACTATGAATGCACACCCTTGCATATCTTGAGCACCAAATTTATATGCAAAATCTGGCGCGCAAGGCATAGTGTACATACCTTAGGGTTTGGACAGTCGAAATGCACAACCTGGATCGCACATCAGGAACAACAATGTCCAACACTACCCTAAGCTGCACAGCAGGATCCAAAATTTAGAATGCCTACACAACGCACCTGACCAAGGTTCATACCACAACCAACAGCCACAACCAACAATCATGAACGAAATTGCAAGGCAATCAAGAATTTCAAAAAAAGGCGCTCATCCACGCCTGGAAACCAGCATTAGAAACCCTGGATCATTTGCCTTAAGCTACATCTTTGGATTCTGGATACGCGATCTACAATCCGTTGCAATCTGTCACTCATCTCCCCTTTGGACGGAAAGGACCCGGTTTACCTCCAAGTCCATTAATGCAGACCCCGTTACCCCAGCATCCTACTACATAAAATTAATACTAATCTTTTTAAGGCATACTATTTTAGATGTAATAGTTACATAATTTCATATTTTTTAGGCTACGCTATATTATATCTATTAGTTTTACAAAATTTACCTAAAATTAATATAATGGACCCTATTTTTTATCGCACGTGGTTTTCCCATTTTTTGACAGTGAACTCCCTGAGATTCAAATGGGTCTGTCTTTTACACTTTCTCAGTAACTTAACCCTTAAAGGGACATTCTATGTTTCCATTTGGTCTAGTTTCTAGGTTAAAATTCACCTTTCTAAATATTTATATCATACGGTAATATACATTCAAAAAATTGAATTTATTTTTTTATAATATAAAACATTAACATGAAATTTTATATTATTTTTTGAAGTAATTTCTATGTAAACATCATGGTAATTACAAAAATGCTTAAAAAAATATGAATCTTTTAGCAAAGTTGCAGATGATAGTGATAAACATTGTAGAGTAATTAGTGTATGCTTTGAGCTCTCATTAAGAGAAATTCAATAGAAAGTTCAAAAGTTGTCAATTTTATGCTTTCAAGATTCGACCTTCAAAATGTCACCAAAATTACAATTTTAAAAATTTTGGAAAAATATAAAAGGAAAAAAAAATGGATTATTGGAAATTCATATAGTTCTTAGTGAAGCTCTAAGGCATTTAAAATTATGAACTATGTGAAGTTCAAGTTTGATCCTAAATTTAAGTCCCTTGCACAGGTTTGTCATTTAAGGTGTAATTATATTGTTGTTTAATCTCTTATATGGATGGAATGTGTTGTCATGGGATGTGACTTTATAAATGACCTAGCAAGGAGGTTTCAATGCAAAAAAAATTGTACATAATACTAGTAGAAGGGTGATCTTTCGACACCTATCCAATGAATAGAGTTAGAGCATAATGGTTGAGGCTCATATTGATGCGAAGCTAAGGTGAATCAATCTACAATGTTCAGCTCAATTCCACCTTTATTTACATTTCATAACAAAAATGTACATCACAATAAAATGAAGATGGAATTCCAATTTAGGTGTTAATAGGCTAATTCACCTTAGTGCCAATATGTGTCTTGGGTACTATACTCTAGCATTAGTCTTTGGTGCCCAAAGACTATCTTTTATGTAAATGGAAGTTGAACAAAAACCAAGGTTCATCATAATGTTGCTACTTGAAATGGAAAAGTCAAATATTTGCATTCAACCATCTCTAGTGCCATGCATGCCTTAGGCATATACCGGTATGGATTTACTACCACATCCCATTGCAAAGTTTGCAACAATCTCTTTGCAAAAGGGGGAGCATAATAATCCTAAGTATTTCAATAAGAAGCAAATAGTGAAATGTGAGCATCCAAACTAAAAATTGGTTAGTTATCAAATTGTGAGGCTTTTTTCAAAAGGTGTGCTATATAGAGGTGCTATAAAGGCTGCAAAACTTATGATTAGCCATGGGAATTGGGAAGCCTACCATTCTAGAAAATCTGAGGACTCTAAAGAATTATTTGACTTTCTGTAGCAATGCAAATATATGGTAATAAAATATCATATATTTATTAAAAAGTTACCAATAATTTAAAAAATTTGCCATGTCACTTGAAGTGACTTGAAAAAATAATATTTTAAAATAAATGAATGAAATTTTATTTTATTTTAATTCTGCCTCTGTTATATTTGCATTATTGTCAAAAGTCAAATGGCCCAATAGAGGCCTTCAATTTTCTCTAATGCAATAAGATACGAGTAAAGTTTTCTCTAATATGGGTAAAATGACTAGTGTAGCATGATATTGCTATCTCAAAAATGTGTGAGTAAATTTTAGTGGAAGACAAGCATTATATAAGAAACAATGTTACAATTGAAAAAATAATTTTTAAACCATGTGATTTTTAAACATTTAACCCCTAAGAGCCCAAGGCCTTTTCCACCTCAAAAAACACCCAAAACTGCCATTTCTAGAGCATTCATCAAAAAAGTTTGAAAAATTGATTTTTTGGGAATATAACCGTTGGATCTTGTAGTTAACTTGTGTGAGAACATGTGGTAAAAATTTTGTGAGGTTTGACCGTATAGATTGGGAGATATTTGCATTCAAAGTCTTTTTTTTTTTCTTTCCACTGTGCCCGAAAATTTCAGATGCCTTTGACCGCCATTTGTTGAATTTTTTTCCACTACAGACCTCCAATTTATAATTTTTTTTTATGGGGAAACATCTTAGGCATGTGCATACCAATTTTCAAGGCAATCCAAGACAATCTCGATATTCAAAAAAATTAAAATTTGCCACTATGTCCCAAGAAATGACAATACAATAGGCCATTTTCAAAAAAGAAATCCCATCACACATTTTTTGATCTAGAAAATCTGAACGGTCGATTGAAAGATGCAATTGTATTTTAGAAGTAGGAAATTTTTTTTTTGAAAAATGTCAAAATCTCTAACATCTACAAGCTCCTAAAGCCTCATGTGACCTCCCAATAGGCACTACAATAGCCTCTCTTGCCACCTCTTGCCACCTCTCCTCTCTTGCCACCTTTGCTGCCCCCATGGGAGTCAAAGTCAGATTCTTGAGGGGCAGCAGATTCCCGAACTGAAATTAATTTTCAAATGCTCATAACTTTTGGAGTGTAAGTCGGAATTTGATGAAGTTTATCTTCCCGCGCAGCTAATGTGATTTCCTATCTCCCAAAAAAGTTTCAAAAAATCATGTGAAAAATTGAGGTCACATGAGCTTGCCCGAAGTACCAAAAAACCCTCCCATGGACACTTGGGCTTTTAGGGGTTAAAGAAGGGCATCTTGGGCATCCCATTTCAGTTCATGGACATGCCTATTAGTCTCAGAAAAATAGCTATTGTAGGGCTTCTACCAACCCATGTCCATGACATACAAAATTTCATGACACTATGAGTCCAATATATTTGACATTAAGACATCCATTATCAATCAAGACTCCATCAACAAACTATAGGATATTGGAAACTCATTCACGTGTTATAGCTTGGAATATGTGAGTAGCAGGACATGATTGCCAAGAGTCACCTTGAAAAAAAAATAGAGAGAAAATAGAAAAATTATTTAAAAAATAAAAATCTGATGTGGCACTACTAGTGCCATGTCAGCACCCAATTTTTAAATTTTTTTAAGATAATAAAAAAATAAAAAAATAAAAAAATATTTTTTATTTTTTTATTTTTTTCCATAATTGCACCGGGCGGGTGCAGAACTTGCGGCCTTTTGAAGGGCTGAAATTTTCCCTAATGTTGGAAAGTGCGTGCTCTTAAAAACAATTTTTAGTATAATTTCATTGGAAGAAAAATGGAATTGCCATCTAACCCAAGTCGTTAATTATGTTTTGAACCAAATTCATGGATTTAATTACAAAATTTTTAAGTTGAAACACAATGGTCACTAAAAGCGACCACCTCCTGAAATGTACACAGTTGGTACACTAAAGAAAGCAAAATGTACCTCTGTGTCATGATTACCTTTAGAGTAGACTACCTTCATTGCTTAACCCTATAAACACTAAGTGTTCAATGAATGATAGAGAATCTTTCTATATAGGACAGAAGTGCAACTATTCATCTTCCGAATTTTGTTGTGAAAAGGGAAGTCAACAATAATTTGACTTCCAATGAGTGCTTTTCCATTTTTTTAAGCCGTTGATTCCCACGGTTTTAAGATGATTTCCATGGAAACCAAAGAATCCTTACAAGGTTAATCCTTGAGCGCCCCATCGCCCCAAATGCGACCTCCTACTATGAGACAATTGACCATTATAACCCCTAAAGGACCAACATGCATTTTTTAGCAACATAGAAATTTTGGATAGGTACGTGTGACTGGAAATTTGCATATTTTGGGCTGAAATTTTTATAGAAGGTGGGGACAAGGAATATCTTTCATATGCACCAAATTTCTTGACATTTGAAAATACAAGTCAAAAGTTATGGCCTAATATGTTGTTTGTTTCTCAACTCGGTCAGTCCGGGCAGATCAGAAAAAATCACATTTTTCAAAAATTTAAATTTAAATTTGGTTTATTAGATTTATATACACGTGAAAAGCTGTGAATCATTCCATTTTGATCAATGAGTCAAACGTTACAAGGATTTTTAATTTGTGGGCAGTTATGGATTGTCTACTCTAAAATAAACTTTGAAGTCATTTATTTCACTCAATTTTCAATATTTTTCAAAAAAAATAAAATTGTAGGATGTAGATTGTTTATTACAACATTGGCATTTTTCAATTCCATATTTAACTTTTTAACAGCTTAGTTAGTGTTTTGAACCATTCTCTACTTCTTTCTACTTACTATTTTTTTCCTATATGTTGTACAATTCCAAATAATTTGAAAATTTTCAAGCATGTAGCCAACTTGCTCTGAAGAATGAATCCAAAGAAGCACAACCATTTTAGAATTTTTTTTATAATAATCTGACCTTGTGAAGTGAAGCTGCCCAATTTTTTGCAGGGCCAAAAAAAGGACTTTTGCCACTTCGAACGCTAATATCTTCCAATCTACTCAAAGGAAATTTTGGAAATTTTTCCACACATTCCCAAACCAGAGTACTACAAGATCCTAAGGTTACATGTGTCCAAAAATAATAATTTTCAAAAATTTGGTACTTGTACTAGAAATGGCAATTTTGGAGCATTTTTGGTGAGAACATAGTCAAGGAACTTTAGGGGATAATGTTCTAGATTGTATGGTGAAAACTTCCACAAGTTTCCTCAAAGATGCCCTCCCTAACTCTCTTGCAATCTAAATGGTCATGTCTCTTGGATCTTATTTTTTAATTGGTGGGATAATCTAAGCCATCTTTTTGAAAAAATAAGTTATGGGATTCATTTCTAAATGCAATTTACACATTTTTTCAAAAAGTTTTTTTGATAAGGTTAAATTGCTTGCTAGAAATAATCTTGGTAAGGTTAGATTGCTTACTACAACAATCTTGGTGTTGGGATTATTGTGTTTTAAATCCATCTTAGAGCTATTAACAATTTTGTTTTCCCTTCAATCTTGAACCTACTTCTACTTAACAATTTTGTAATAAGTGAAAATTAAGTTGGGTTTTATTGAATCTTTTTTTCTTAGATTCTTAAATCAATTCTTCAATATAAAAAATTCAAAAATCAAAGCCAATACTGCAAAAATTTTGAATTAAGAAGATTTAAAGCCAAAAAATCTAGTCAAGCAAGATGTTAAAAAAAACTTATTTTCTTCACTTTAAATGCAAATATCTTGCAATATGTGTGGTCAAAGTTTCTAAAATTTCTTCTATGCATTTTCGTACTAGTCTAGTACAAGGTTCTATAATTAGATATTTAAAAAAACAATTTTCAAATTTTTTTGCTCTTTGCAATAGAAATGGCAGTTTTTAGTGGTTTTTGATGCAAAATTTTAAGAATTTTCCAATAGTCAAATGAAGTCACATTTATTGGCCTTCGTCAAAGAAATTCTAAGTGCACATGGTCTCCAAACAAAACAAGCAAAAGAAAGACAAAATTTTACCTTAAATTATGAGCTTTTGTTGATATTTGTGTTGCTGCTAAAACCGCACTTGCAACTACAACAGTCCAACCTATTTTCGGAGCACACTTTAAAATGATACAAATTTTGAAGTTGAGATTAATTTAAAATTATGTTCAATCTTTAAAACTTTCAATTGGTATTAAAAAAACACCAAAATAGTCTCATCATAATAAAATGTGTGACTCGAAGTGCTGGAGTGATTGTGGCTCAAAGGAATAAGAATTGAATGATTTTGAAAACAAAGTCAGAAAACTGAGTCCATGAGATGGCCAACTTTGAAACCCATCAATTCACAGACACTGCTTTTGGGGAGGAATTATTTTCCAAATTGTGCAATGAATCGAATAATTAACTTCTTTATGTTAATACTCTTAGGTTTATTGACAGTATCATTCTACAGCTCTCTCAGTGAAAATGATCCAAATACTGATACAGTTTGAAGGCCGCTCTAGAATAGTTGCTCCACTTTCGTTGCGAATTGAAGTTGCGAATTGAAGTTTGCACCATTTATGCTTGGACAGGCTTCAGTTAGCATCCCCTTTCAAGCAAGCAACTATTCCAGAAAGATTAGAACACTCATCCTATACACTAGCCAAAATAATTTCCTTCATCCATCTCATCTCCTTTGATTACGGTAAATTCTCAGTGAACTTCGAATTATACGAATGCCACACATAAACCCATATGGTTGTTTCAACAAATACATCAAACTTTATGAAATTTGCTTGAAGCGGTTAAAGGTTGCGTTTGCGTAACTTAAACTCCACGCTGCCATTAAAATCATAGAAGATGTTGACTCAAAGAAGAAAACATGATCAATGTTAGAGGTCAACAAAAGTTCCATTAACAACAGAGACTTGTCCAATAATAACAAAACAAACTCATGTAAGACCCCCAAAACACGTCACAGTCACTAAGCACAAACTTCTGGTACATGGTCAAGAACCAAGCGTTCAAACGAAATTTACAGGCAGCAGAAGCCAATGCTTAACCTCCTGATCGTATTCAAGTCAATACAGAATCTCGTCACCACTAAACTCATACTTGTTATAACAAGAATTTCTACGAATAAATCGTGTAAAGGATGTGATGTAATGCAAAGAAGAGACCTGCAATGTAATAAAATAAAATCCTACGCAAACACTCACTAATCGTCACAATTACAATGCCTAATCAGAGCTGCTGTGCATGTTTAAGGAGAGTACAGGCATTCTCTTATCTGAGCGTAACCTTGAGCTTGCTTTCTGCCTGCTCCCGCACTTGCAATTGCAGCTCATTAATCTCGTCGTCCGTGAGCGACCGCTCCATGGATCGGTAAGCAATTCGGTAACAATGGCTCGTCAAGCCCTTTTTAGGGTTTGTAAATTCATCTATCAACACCACCTCCTCCGCCAAATCGCCCGCAATCCCTCTTACAACCTCGCACAGATTATTTTCCGTGAACTGCTCGCTGATCCAGAAGCTGATGTCCTTGTAACACGGCGGGTACTTGGAGTAGGGTTTGAATTTCGCCCCCAATTGCCCGGACTTGAACTGCGAAGTAAACCGTGAATCATTCGACCAGAATAACCTAATATCAGGTATGTCAAACAGCACCATCGCCAGCCGCTCCAAGCCCAGCCCGAACGCCCAGGCCACCGTCCCGTCCCGTCCATTATTCTTAAGAATAGCTTGCTCAGTAACTCCGCATCCCAGCACCTCCATCCACTTCCCTTGAAAAAAAATCTCAAGCTCAAAAGAAGGATCGGTGAAAGGAAAATAGCAATCGACCCACCGCATCTCGACTTCTCCAAACAGACGACGAGCTAACCCTTCCAGCGTTTTCTTGAGATCTTGTGCGGCGAATGCAGTCCCATCATCGCTTCCCGCAGCTTCCCATTCACTAGGGTTGAACACACGGAACCCCTCCATCTGGTGGAAAACAGGGTAATGCGTGGCATCGATGGCGTCCCGACGGTACACGTCCCCGGTGACCAAGAAATGCGTATGCCCTTCCCGAAGCATCTCAGCTTGATGAGCGCTCGTGTGGCAACGAAGGACGGTGGTGGCGTCAACATAATAAGTGTCATTATAGCTCCGGCTCACGTGGTCCGGGGGGGTTAAGACGTCGTCGAAATTCGCCTTCACGGACACGACGGGGCTGAGCGTGTCGAATTTCTTCAAAATATCTGGAAAGGCTTCGTCGAAGTAGCCGTAGATGGCGTTGCGGAGAATGCCGAGAGGGTGATTTTCACGAGTGTGGAGCTGCATGCCGATCTTGGAGTAAACGGAGTCGGGGACGTTGTTCGAAGGGTCGTCTTCGCGAACGACCTCATCGCGGCTGATTGTCAATCCGCCAACGTCAACAGCAGACGAAGCGGCAGTTGCGAACCCTCGCCTCACACACTCTACTTGCCAACTCAAATTCTGACCCGAAGCACGGGTAGCGTCCAATTTCACGGACCCAAGTGAAGAAATAGGTTTAAGAGAACCTGATGAGGTGCTTGATGAGGTGACGAAGAGATTGGGAGTGAGCAACGAAAGGCGCAGAGACGCCGCCATCGCGAGAACGGGAGGTCCAGTCTGTGCTCCGCCGCGAAGCACAGACGCCACTGAGCTCCTCAATGCATACATTCCATTGAAGTAAATGATGGATTTGTGGCCTGGCGGAAGAATTGCTTGTTGATCAAAGCGCTGCAATCCTGAGCGCAAGACTGCAATCAAATCCAGGCCGTGCAGGCGGCCACGCTGCGGCTCCGCGAGCTTGTGGTCGAAGCGGGCGAGGGGGCTTCCTTTCTGTCTGCTGTGGGGATAGCGAGCTCGCTTTCCGTTCCATTCCATGGTGGATGATGATGCCCGGAAGATGCCCGGAAGATGCCCGGAAAATACCCGTCTGGGAACAACAACATGGTATCAGTTATCAATTGATACGTTGCCGTTTTTAACCTCGCTGAACGTGGTTTCAATCTGTCTGTTTGCGTTTCTGCTGCTGTGAGAATCGGTGGATACAATGTAAGGTAGAGTAGCCTATTACCACCCTGATTTGCAATCTGACTATCTCGGGGTCAACTCAAAGAGGGGCACATATTTTTTCAGAGGTGTGTCGCTTGTTTCACGAATGAAACCCACGTGGAATTATAATTTTTTGATCCAACTGTAATTTCTCTGAATTTTTGAAGTAATTAGCCTGAAATTACAAAACCATGCATAGAGTGGAGACATAAATGCCCTATCAACAACCCAGAATCGCCCTTCTATGTATCTATTAGCACTTAAGAATCCACCAATCAAAGCCTGACACGTTATCTTATGTTGACATTAACGCCATAATCTTGTTAGATTTTTGTCAGAATCTTCAATGGTTTAGGATACTTTCTGGATGGAATTACATGTGGCAATGAACGCAATTGGGGCCAAACAATAGGCCACAAAATTCTGAAGAAGACAATGATGGGCTGGTCCATCTTTACATCACAAGCACAATGATCCCTAACTACACAACCCTGTAAAGCTGCCGCGGACACTCAGTGTCCGATGAATGATAAAGAATCTTTGCATGTAGGACAGAAGTGCAATTGTTCATCTTTGGGATTTTGTGCAAAAAGGAGAGACCTTCTACAGTAGCTTGTCATAGAATGAATGCTTTTGATTTTCTTAAAGTAGATGATGTACACTATATCAAAAAAGGATGAATTCCGTAGAGACCAACCCATCCTTATAGGGTTAAAGTGCTTTTGCACTTGGTCTTTGCAAACACTGCTTGTAAAAAGTTAATTGAGTCTGTAGGTGCATCTGCTTGATGCGGAAAGTAGTCCCACCAGCTTGTCAAACGCTGTAATTTCGGAGAACTCATAGGACTGATGTTTTCACACATGTTGGGTTCTTTTTGTTTTGGGGAGGGGTAGTAGCGAGCAACTGTATGGGATAGGAAGTGTTGTTGGATTGAGACGCCTTTGGCGATCCAGTGAGGTGATGCTTTTGTACGTAGCGAGTGTAGAATTGTGCTAGTGGTGGAGCACTAAAAGAATGAAGTGTTGATGTGCACAATCTAAAGAAAGACTTTTGGGAGTTTGAGTAAGGATGCCACATTTAACTACTTTTGGACTATTCAATGAATTCTAGACAGAACATCGTGGGACCTCATGATGATAACATCGTGGGATCCCACGATGTTTGTACAGATCTCTGGATGATTTGGATAGATTTCTTGATGTTTTGCACTATCTCTTGATGATCAATTTTTTTGTTGTTAAAGACCATTATTAATTCTAGACTTTCAAAAGTCCAAAAGTAGTTAAATGTGGCATAAGGCGACAATCAGTAGCAAAGCATGCACGAAGGAACATTGAAGGGGCTCGATCAAATCTCGTAGGTTCTTTGCTGTTGTAGGTGCCTATAAACATGCTCTGCACCCAATTGTCCATTACGTCCGATCTACAGTGAGATATAATTGCAATTAATTGTTAATTAGTCTCATTGCACACGAGTTGCAATTAGTAAGAATTTGCTACCAACGACGTGAACAATTGCAAAACGTGGCATCCGGAGTGAACTTGATGCATGCGCTCTTGATATCAATGTATTGAACTACATTTTCAAACTTCTCCAAACTCTTGCAATGTGGTCACAATAGTCCACGACTAGATTTGTACAACTTGCTTTGATCATAGCAATTGCCCTCATTGAATTCTTCCACAAATAGAGCTAGCCTCCGAGCTGCACATAGTATGGCCATCCGTGGACATAAAACGCCATTTTAACTTAATTGCCCTCTTCCAGGGCCTTTAACTTAAACCGCTCCTACTACTCTCAAATCTATGCTTAAGCATGATTGCGTTCCTACTTAATTCTGTCGGATAGTGCTTCCTTCTAGAAAATTGTGGCCCACTGCATTTGAAAGCACCACACTTTGCGCTTGCTATGCAGGACTCTACGTCGGCTCGGTGTTTACAAAACTACGTAGGTGTGACACCTCTTGGACACTCTGCCGTAATAGTGCAGTGTAAGACCGCCTGCAGCGCCAGGTATAAAGCACCTTTAGAGTTATTTCTTAGTCAATTAGTAAATTTTCACTTTAGTTGTAAATAAAGTTCCTACACATTGTCCAATGACACACTCTAGCTGTTTGAAGTTCTAGAAATGTATAGATATTTCTTGCTTGGCAAATTCTAATTTTAATAGTAATCAAGGGTTTCAACCCTTTTTGTTGACACATTAGTTGTAGTTGGGCATTTCCAATGTATCTTTAAAGTTTGATATCACTACTAGAAAAAGAGACCCTAATCAACACAAGATTAACTAATTTGTATTGACTGTGACAAAAATGAAAATTTGTATGTTGATCCGGATAATCATTTTTGGATAGAAATAGCAATCAATAGAAATATGTTAATTGTGACACAAAAAAAAATTGCTTAAGTGAAAGTTTAGACCTCATTTAGGCATAGTAAAACAACTTTTTTGTTAAAATCTTTGAACTAAGAAAAAATGGAACATCAAACCAGATTTCATCTCCAAATATCCGTTTGAGATTTCAAGCCTCCAATCAAAAGTTATGGGCAAATTTCAGAGAGGGGTTGGAAGGGATAAATTCTTTGACAATTAAAAACTTCCTCTCTGAAATTTGCCCATAACTTTTGATTGGAGGCTTGAAATCTCAAACGGATTTTTAAAGGTGAAATTTGGTTTGATATCCCACTTTTTCTAAGTCAAAGTTTTTTGACAAAAATTGTTCTACTATGCCTAAATAAGGTCTAAAATTCTACTTAGAGTATGTTTACTAGTTTGATTTAACTATGACATCTTGAACTTGAGGAAGGACGATTTCTCAACAGATATCATACTGAAGTCGTGAATTCATGCCTACGTATCATAATCGCATATATTATGTGTATTTTTATGCACTAAATCACTGTTGTTAAAATCTTTATTAAAAGTGTAAAATTTATGTACTTTAATTATGCAAATGTAGTATCCAAGATGCACCTAAACTGTACTGATATCAGTACAACAATCGTACATTATTGATAGGCATTGTTTATGCATTGATTCAGTCCGTAAAAATACACGTAATATGTACGATTATGGTACGTAGGTGTGAATTCACAACTTCAGTGTTATATTTGTACAAACCTATGAACCTTATAAATTAGAGATGGAGCACTTGAGTTCCTACTCATCCTAATCAAACATATCCCACATGGTTTGTTCTACCTCCTACCACTCCACTTGTATAAAGAGCTTGCCTTCTCCATTCTTCTGACATTAAGATAAGTGACACTTCAATTCAAATGTAAAGTATATATTGAATTGTTTTGAATATAGTGCTCAATTTTTTTAAATTAAACTAAATTTTAACTTAATTAAATTTTAATCAAGTTACATTTTAATTAAATTTTAAGTTTTAATTAAGTCCTAATTACGTGGCCGGCTTACTGATGGGGCAGCCTTGCTTGTATGGTGTTTTTTGCCTATGTGGCAGTCTACGTGGCGGAATTTTGAATAATAAAAATTTGACCAAATTTCAAACAAAAATCAATATAAATGTGTGGATTATTGTCCAAATCAAATTTACTGATCAAATGTCCTAACCATTATATATAAGTTGATTTTCATATTGGTTTAGACACTGTTTTTTCTAGTAGTGTATACTGTGTATACATTTGATTTAATAAGTTCTACATGTAAAGTTGTAAGTACATGTGACTTCATTTTGAATCCCATTTTCCTTCAAAAACAATGTCATTTGAAAGGGTCAAGTGTATTGTTAGCTCTAGTTTAAGCTACATAAATTTATCCAATCAGTGAAGGCACAATATTAGTATCTAAGTTGCAAGAAAAATATATTATATGGAATGCCAATTTATTATTTTTATTCTCTAGAACTAAAATACTAAAGGTTATAAATTTGCTAGACACGACCTCAACAATGATAGATTGTAGAAGTTACAAATTTGCAAAGCACTAATTTTATTCTGTGAAAAATTAGTAGAATACACTAAAGATTTCAAATTAAAAGAACTTAAGAGTATTACAAATAGTATGTCTTATTAGTGTATGATACAAAGACCATTCAAACCAATAAACATATAGAAGAATAAGAAATGGAGGGAAAAATCATGCCATGTGAACAATCCTGAATTACAGTAAAAGTACATTCTAGATCAAAAACTATTTATTATTCTTGAATTTATAGTCATATTGATATACATTTCATGCACTTGAATCACCTAGCCTCAACATTGATCTCTAAAGGTCCATTGTCCCTCAAAGGGACAACGGGGAGTTTAAATTGGTATCAAAGAAGTCATTTTAGGATGGATGTTTGTGAAATTTTGAAACAAAATGTGGGCTTACATGAACTTCATCAAAATACATACATATATTTTTTTTTATCAAGTATCCAAATCAAAAGTTATATTGCTTGAAGTTTCTCAGACAAAAGGGGCAACTTTGATCAGTTGGTTAACAAAAACTCATCTATTTCTAAAATTTGCCATATATATAACTACCATGATATAATAGGCAATGGTAAAAAAAATCTATGTATAGTGCAAAAATGTCATTCTATAAGAAGTTAAAGATTTTTTACCCTATCGAGTAAGGTCCAAAAATATCCTTTTCTTATATAAGCTTACAATCTATACAATCAAATGAATTGAAGTTTTCCACATTCCCATAGTAGCCGTCTGATACACTATTATACAATTAATTTCAAAAAAGAAACTTTTTCCAATTGTGTTTTCTCTCAATGCACTTAAACATGACAATTTTTGACAACTTTTGTTAAATGTACTCTTGGTCCTGTAGGGATTACTTCAAAAAATTGACACCAAGGCAAGGATCAAAAATCAAATTACCTAATTATAGCTGAAGCAACCAAAGTAAACTAACTATTGGAAAAAATAACAACTTGCATAGTCATCTTCTTGAAGGAAGGCGGACTTCAAAATAATCAATTGACATTTCCATGTGAATAGTCTACTCAATAAAGAATCCTTACATTTTGATGTTGCTAAGAAAAGGATGTTAGGCAAATGGTAGTGCTACAATCATTTCTATAGCTAAATTTACCAACCTTTGATTTTGTATTCTTCACAAAAACAATAGGTGAAGAAAATGTAGGAGGTGACAACCTCTATGAATAAGTTCCTAGAGTCATTTCTAAGCAATGCTATAGTTTTCAATCAATGATCTACACCATAAAATATTCACAGATGATGACAAACTCCAATGAAGAGCTCTAGACAACAACATAGGCTACAATAGGTCAAGATTGCCAAACCTCGTCACCAGTAATCACCACAAGAACACACGCCATTTTGGAAGTGGTGAAAGCGATTAGCATCCCTCACAACGATCTCTCGTTTAGTCGCCTTTGAGATAAATTTGGTGGCTGTATGGCAATCTGAACACACTCGAAGGTTCTTGAACACCCGAATTGGCTCTCCTGGGGATGTCCGCAAGAGTCCGTATGCAATAGCCAACCTCTCACTATGGGAGCAAAGAGCACGTTCTTTCTCCTCCTCCTCAATGTTCCGCAACACTAGCCGGGTATCAGGAATGTACCCTTCGGCCTTAATTCTCTCACTCAATCTCCTCAGCTCAGCATAGATCTCCTTCGCTTCTGGGTGAGAAGTATCCGCAACAACAAAGTCATGAACCTTGTTATCAACTTCAATCCAGCTACGCCCGGGCTCCTTGCGTATACCTCTCTCCTGCATCATAGTGCGCACCCACAACACCTCCTCCCACTTGCCAGCGGCAGCACAGATATTCGAAAAAAGCACGTATGCAGAGGTATCCTTCGGTTCCAACTTGAGAAGCTCATTAGCGGCAAGCTTGCCCAAATCCACATTCCCATACGTTCTACAAGCACCAAGCAAGGCTCCCCAAGTTGCCCCATTTGGTTCCACTGGCATGTTGCCAATCAAGAGCTTTGCTTCCTCCAAGTGTCCTGCTCGGCCAAGACCATCCACCATGCAGTTAAACAGCACTACAGTAGGTTCGATGCCATAATCTTGTGTCATAGCCAGAAAAAGTCTACGGCCCTCATCCACAAGGCCAGCATGACTACAGGCCGACAACACTGAAACGAATGAGATCACATTAGGCTTCACACCGTCTGCAATCATCTTTGTGAACACTTCCAGGGCTTCGTGCCCACATCCATGGTCTGCAAGTCCACCAATCATCACGTTCCATGTGATCACATCACGATCCTCCATCCGGTCGAAAACTAGTCGTGCATCATCCAAACTACCGCATTTAACATACATGTGAACCAGCGCACTGCCCACACGCAAATCCGATTCAAGTCCAGCTTTGAGGATATGCCTGTGAACCTGCTTCACCCACTCCAAAGCCCCTGCGCTTGAACATGGATTCAGAACGTTCGTATAAGTGAATGCATCGGGTTTAAACCCTTCCCTTTGCATTCGATCCAACAGTTCATATGCTTCTTGCCCACATCCGTGTTCGGCAAGTCCATCAATCATCAGGTTCCACGTGATCACATCACGATCCTCCATCCGGTCAAAAATTAGCCGAGCATCAACCAAACTGCCACACTTTCCATACATGTGGACAAGCGCATTGCCCACACGCAAATCCGACTCAAGTCCCGCTTTGAGGACATGCTTGTGAACCTCCTTCACCCACTCCAAAGCTCCTGCGCTTGCACACGGATTCAGAATGCTCGCATACGTGATTGCATTGGGTTTAAAGCCTTCCCTTTGCATTTGAAGAAGCAGTCTATATGCTTCACTCCCAAAACCTTGTTGTGCAAGTCCACCAATGATCACGTTCCACGTGATTACGTCACGATCCTCCATCCTGTCGAAAACTAATCGTGCATCATCCAAACTACCGCATTTAGCATACATGTGAACCAGCGCACTGCCCACACGCAAATCCGACTCAAGTCCCGCTTTGAGGACATGCCTGTGAACCTCCTTCACCCACTCCAAAGCCCCTGCGCTTGAACATGGATTCAGAACGTTCGTATAAGTGAATGCATCGGGTTTAAAGCCTTCCCTTTGCATTCGATTCAACAGTTCATATGCTTCTTGCCCACATCCGTGTTCGGCAAGTCCACCAATCATCACGTTCCACGTGATCACATCACGATCCTCCATCCGGTCAAAAACTAGCCGAGCATCAACCAAACTGCCACACTTTCCATACATGTGGACAAGCGCACTGCCCATACGCACATCTGATTCAAGGCCAGCATGTCTTACATACGCATGAACTTCTTTGCCCCACTGCAAAGCTGATGGATAGGCACATGCCTTCAGGATGCTCGAGAAAGTAAATGCACTTGGCTCGACCCCTTTTTGGCACATTTGATTGAAAAGTTCCATTGCTTTTACAGCATGACTGTGCTTTGCATAACCTCCAATCATAATGGTATAACTGAACACGTTCTTGTTCACAAGTTTATCAAACACTCCACGTGCATCCTCCAATTCTCCACACCTGATATACACGCTCACTAGGTTGTTTGCCACATATGTATTCTGCTCCATTCCACTCTGGTTGATGTAGTCGTGAACCTGCTTCGCGACATTGACATTAAGGTTTTTCTCCTTCAAGCACCGTCTCAAAACTTCAACATACATAAACGAGTCGATGGCCATGCCTTGTTCTAGTACATTCTTCAAATTACCAATTGCTTCAGTCGTGCTTCTTGCAGTTTTCAAGGACGTACTACCGCCACCACCCGGTACAATATGCCTCGACTCTCTTGCAGTACTAGGCACAATCCATCTTCTTCCATTGTGGCCCTTAGATAGCCTGATTCATCAATAGATTTTTCAATAGAAATTCCTTCAAAAGAAGAACACTGATACACAGTGAAAGGGTGCAAGGCCACTAATGCTCACATATTTCAACATCCACAAATTTGCATCCATCCATTTGAATTCTTAATATCTCTCACATACATAGCAAATCATTGCAAATCATTCCACTTTAGGTGCACCCAATAACCAAAAGGAAGAACAGAGCATATTGCACACTCAAAAACCCTAAACCACTCACCCAAAATTGCATAATTCTAGATGCACCTACTCTAGTCACTAGACAAGGTAGCCAACTCAATTCCTAAAGTTACCTGTCTCCTTGTGTTGTGCCTTGAGAATCTTTGGAGTAATAATCAACAGGAGGTTGCATTCTCCCTTCAGTTGCCAAGTTGAGCATTGCCTTTGCCCATGGTGGAGTTGACCAGTCATATATCCAAAGTGCTTTCCTTGCCACCTTATGCCTAAAGTCAGGTGATCTAGGATTCCTCTGTAGGCACCACAACCCATGATCAGATCCTGAAAACCTGTCTTATATTCATTTTGCATCTAACAATCGATACTCCAGGAATATTTGTTGATGACACTGCAATGATTTGAGCAGTGTTCACTCCACTCATGACAGCAAACAATGCAATTTCATACTTGTTGCTTACAAAGTGCCCACAAATGCCCATGGCCTTGTACAAGCAAGAAACGTCCAGTCACTTATGTGCAATTTCATACTTGTTGCTTTACGAAGTGCCCACAAATGCCCATGGCCTTGTACAAGCAAGAAACGTCCAGTCACTTGTTGAGCCGAGTATTGTATCCGCTTTCTTTTATCTAGTCATACCTTGTCAGCTCTGTTGTCCCACCACTGCGTAGGATCCACAAAGTACTCTTTCCAAAGTTCTTCAACAGACTGTAGTTCACCTGAATCCACCGCAACATGCTTTACCCATGTCCGTCAAATCAAATTCTCACCAGGAGAGGCAAACTTTTCTGTGACGATGGGCATATGATACATACCTGAAGCATTGGAATTCGAAGATGATCTCTTCCAAACTGATGAAAATGGTGAACACCGGATTGGTCCACTGCCTCGTATGTGAGAGGACAAGGGCAGGGATAAAGAAGGGTAGATAGGCCATGGAGACCTGAAGACTGAGATTGCACAGATATCCTGGGTACACAAGCGTCAACACTCTGTTAATAAGCAACTTCGTACCATTCAAAGCGCTCTTCCCAGCAATACCGGGTTTTAGGGCTCGGTCAACTATGTTCATATCCGGTTACGTTTGGAAAAATGTGACAACCTCTTTATCAAACATTGCTGTAAAGAAGACCTCATATTTCAACACATTTGTTGTCAGCATGACCACAGTAGTCCACCCCTTTTCATAAGTCATCCAAACGCTTAATTCACTCACCTGTGCACCACCTAGTCCACGCACCAACAAAAAGCTTCTGCACTGCAATTGCTGTCTACAATCTAAATCCCACGACACCAATTGAGGTGGCAGTCCCATCACTACCTGCCTGCATTACAGAAACCAATTCACACTAACTGTTACTAAGAAGAACATCACAAAGAACAACGCAGGAATGGACCTCAGAATTGAACCTGTGGACAGAAACACATCAAATTGAGAAGAAACTACATGTGCGAAAAATCTGCTACTACCTCCAATCCTGAAAACCCTAACACATTAAATAAAGTCCACAAACAAAACCGCATACCTGACGCTTCCGGCGGCCAAATGAAGCAAGACGAGCTGCCTAAGGACGGCAAACCTCCACCGCAGCTTCGCGGGGAGCAGCTCCGTCTACGGGACCAATCAATTGCTGAGGCAAGAATCCAACATACACCCATTGATTAGCATACAACCGCAGTCAACTGACTTGACTATTGAAAAGTACCATCGCTTCAAAGAGGGTCATCAAAAAATTAGGTTCAAACTGAATTACAGTTCTCCTTTGATATGAACGACAAGACTAATTTCAATTTAGATCGTTTGAATGACATATATAGAAATATGCATGAAAACCTATCAGAAGTGGTCATAACACATCCATGAACCGCAACAGGGGTCAGAACCCAATCCCCAACCCAGCCAGATCGCTCAATCCAGTTCCCGGAATGTGTTTTCGACTTGTCTCGTTCCCTACCAGTCTGACACAACTTTGACTCCCTCCCTGCTGTTCGCGCTGCCCAATCTCCTGCCCCATGGGGCACACGTGCACACCCCTATTCTGACATATGACGATACCTCGTATTGGGTGAATGTGACAGGAATCAGCATATGTGGCACCGATTTGGCCATCTCCAGCACGTCGTTCAAATGTGAAGCAAACAAAGGTCGTAGCAAAGTCGCTTTCGACTCCGCAACACAAACGTGAGTTCTCAATCGGTTCGATACATCTTACCGGCCCTCAATCCAGACTGCTGGCACTAAACTCTGTTGCAGCTCACGCCACATCTATAGTGCACACTTTGAGCAGTTCTTTCTAGCTTTGCCGGGAATAAGTGCTAATCCGGAAAGACATGAATCAAGGTTCTTCTCTTGCAGGCCCAAGCTTCTTTAAGGTTCGAAGACTGGGAATCACGCAGTCATCAGCATTGAATCACGTGTAGCTGTGCTGATTGCCACGGACCGCAATATATCACGAGTTCCCAATTCCAAGTTGAATAAATTTCCTCAAGCGAAAATCCTAAACCCTAATTCGCGAAACGGCTCATTTCTTCTTGCTCAGTCTATGAAACTCCCATATCTGCTTCTAAGCCCAATCCCCCCGGGAAGAATTAGAGGACCTGCTATTTGAATTGCACTGCACTAATTGCGCAGCAAGATATCATCAGTCAGCAAATTAATTACTCGCGCTCCACAAGCTCAAATTAAAATGGCTCCAAACCAACTGCTAGAGCAGAGAAACAAGTCAAGAATCCCACTACAAATCCTGGACAAGCGGGCATTGCAGTAGTACTTCCCACATTCAGTCATCCTAACACACCAGTACGAGAAATCTCCCTCCTTTAGCCCTCAATTCACCACAACAGCCGTACGTGCACCCGCAACAGACTGCAGCATGCAGCACCCTAGCTCTGCAAAAGCTCGCGAGCTTGGGACAAAGGAGTCCCCAAACCTCTCTCACCATGTCCATTCCTCTCGACGCTTGCTCTGTTCTCCCTCCTTTGCGTAAACGGTAGTTCTTATGCCTGATACCCTTCACGCTGGACATCAATCGAAACAGATTATTGTGCGGGTATTGTTGCACTCGACCCTCTTTAATATCACATCTTCTAATATAACAGGGTCCATTCTTGTTAAGAATTATCTTATCTTAGGGGAGGCAACCCATTCCCGATCAACGACCCATTTCCAATCACTTCAGGAATTACAAGCATGTAAGGTAGAAGCACCATTAGTCGATCATTTAAGGAGTTTTGGAGCAGATTGTGCGTAGTATGAGGTGGTGGAAATTTTTCCCATGTAGGAAGATGGGAAATATGGAGATTGCAAAATTTTCAGAATTTAATTCCCAAAATTGAATTTACAGTGAATTTTGGGAGCCAAAAAGTGCATTTCACTAGTAGACAATGTCTAGAGTCTTCCAATTCCGATCGTCAAAGATGCTCACTACTTTGGGACATGTGTTATAAATATATTAGTCCCAACTTTGAAAAGGACGGAAAAACAACACTCAAACCTGATTTCCAACCTAAGGTTGGAAATAGCGCACCCTACAAGTTGGGTACTGGGCATGGTCGACAACTAGTGCTTCTACCTTAAGAGGATGGTTTCCTTTTTAGCGGAGAAAAACTTATGTGCAGCAATAGTGTTTGGACCTTTTCTAGAATTTTCAGATACTTTGGTATCAAAAGGAAGTTGCTATGAATTAATGAATTCTAGATTTTGTAATTCCTTATGTGATCAAGAATGGGTTGCCTCCCAAACCCATTAAAGTCCAAGGGGTTTGGACAAAATGCAAATGTGTTGTAAAATAAGTTCTAAGACTTTTTGAAGTTTGCATCAAAGAGAATAATGTGAAGCACAAAAAGTAGAAAGCATGCATTTGATCAAAGTTTTAAAATTATTTTTAAATTCTCTTGAAATCAATACCTTAAATGAGGCTGTTTGTTTGTTTGTTTGTTTGTTTGTTTGTTTTGTTTTGTTTTGTTTTGTTTTGTTTTGTTTGTAGCGTGGACAACTTCCTGACCATGCGTCCCCCGGCCGCGTGCTTGGTACCGTCGGAAAGCTCTCGCCGAGGAGAGGTGCACCGGCTTGGTTTCGTGGCATTTGGAGCGGTGGTGCAAAAGTTATTGAATTTCAAAGTATTTATTGATTAAAAATTTAGAAAATTACTTTTACTTTGATTTTGGTGGCGTTCTTGCTATTGGGAGTGGAACCGAGAATTAGAAAATTGCTTTTACTTTGATTTTGGTGGCGTTCTTGCTTCTAGAAGTAGAATTGGGAGTGGAACTGGGAGTTAGAAAATTACTTTTGCTTTGATTTTGGTGGTGTTCTTGCTTCTAGGAGTGGAACTGGGAGTGGAACCGAGAGTTAGAAAATTACTTTTCCTTTGATTTTAGTTGTGGCAACGACATAGGGCACACTAGTGAATTTTGAAGATACAACTTCAAAAATTCACCAAAAATACAATTTTGATTTTTTTTCATTTGAATTTTTTTGATTGGTCAAAATTGTGTTTTCTATTGATTTGTGAAAAAAATGTATGAGATCTAGTAATGAGGACACCAATACTTTCCCCAAATACTAAGTTTTTCAATACTAGACAAATCTAAACACTTTGTACTATTTCTTTTATAATTTTTGTTTGACCATAGCAATATGGGTTTTGAGTATAAACTTTGATAGACAATCCAATCTTTTGAGAAAAAATTAAAAATTGAAAAAAAATTTATGTGCTTGAAATCGAGCAGCGACCAAAAAATAGTAGCTTGAGCGCTTAGGAATTAATAAGGTCTTCACTCATTAGAAGAAATTTGGACCCTGCGGAGGGCCATTTGACAGTATATAAATGTGTAATTACAAAAAATAATAATAATAATAATAAAATAAATTTTTTTTTAAAAACACGATTACAGTGTGTGCCATGCAGGATTGTGAACTAAAAAAGTTTTTTTTCTTTTCTTTTTTTTCTTTTTTTTAAGTTTTTTTTGGCTATGGATTTGTACATCTAGCGAAAGTCAAACAACCCCCCATATTTCCTCTAGCGGTAGTTCACTGTAGTTAAAAAGACAACTAGGATTTAAATGAGAATTCCTTAGACCAATAGGAGGAAAAGACTATTCATCTTCTTTCCTTGATATATGTTTCATACCCCCTTTGAATGGATACTTCTTTTCTCTTGCAAACTTTGGTTTTACAACCTTTTTTAATTTCGTTTCATTTCTTATTCTCAACTTGTTATCAACATGCTCTTTGATCATTTTTTATCTTGAGCTTTGCTTTAGTTTTTGTTTTGAAGGAGGCTATCGGTACTTAAGATTAAAACTTCTAATTTAGAATTTATTTTTGAATGGAGATTTGTTTTTGCTTTCTTCTATCAAGCTCTCTATCTCCTCCCTTCCCTTGGCCATTGCTTCCCTCGATTGTTGCTTCTTCTAGCTGCTTACTCTTCAGCCGTTGCTTCTTAGCCGTCTACTTGCTTTTTGACTTCACACTTGTGGGTTCTTTGTTTACCCCTATGCCGCTCCGTTCCTTGCCATAATTATTTATTTTGGGCAAAAATTGCGAAAGCACATAGGCTTGCGGAGTAATTATTGCAGTGACTAGCTTTCTACTGTTACCTTTGTTTCTGCTACTACTTCTTATAAAGCATTGCTTTTGCTCTATCGCTATCTTGTTTCTTTTTTGCAACATCAATATCTAAAACTTGAAAATCTAATTGAGCTTTGGCACAAGCTCAAATCTTACTTTGATCACTAAAAAATTATCTTTTTAAAATTCATCTTAATTGAACTCATTTTTGAATGTTGGATTTACCAACATTTGTTTCTTTCAATAATGAGCTATATCGTATTATATCACAACTAAGGTTTTGTGGTCATGCCATTACTGAAGAAGAGATAATTGAGAAAACTCTCCCAACATTTCTACCAATATCTTTTGTATTTGCATAGCAATTCAAAAAATATGAAATTTGAGAATCATGTCTCTATTACGTTTTATTGAAACGCAAAATGAAATATTGAATACTCCTTTTGTCTTGAATTACTGCATTGGAAACTCCTACTTTTTTAAGTAGTTTTTAGTAGGTTGTATGGTGCCTTTCTTGGGCACAATTTTTTTGTAAGTTGCAATGAACACATACAATGGTCTTCAGGAATTGTGGTGATATACAATTTGAACCCTTTTGAAATATGCATTTTACGAGATGGTTAATGAAAATCCATACCTTAACTTAGGTTGTTTGTTTTGTTTTATTTTGTTTTGTTTATTACACTTTGTTGGACCATGGATTCCTTGGTTGCATTTTTGGTACGGTCAGAAGGCTCTCTGCGAGGAGGGATGCATAGGCATTATTTCATGGCATTTTGACTTACAATGTGAAAGTAATTGAATTTCAAAGTTTTTTATGAATCTTAAAATTAGAAAATTGCACTTTTACTTTTATTTTGACTATGGCAATGATATAGGGCACACTAGTTGTATTATAAAAACATGAGGACCCCTTTTTCAAGGTGGAGAAGGTATTTGTGAAATTCCAGTTTGACAAGATTGAATTGTGATGTTGTACCATAGTTAGCTTAACCCCAAAAGGACCGAGGCCCTTTTTTTGCCAAAAAACACTCGAAACTGCCATTTCTATAGCAAAAAGTAAAAACCACTGGAAAATGTTTTTTTCCACATCTCACCATAGGATCTTACACCTAACTAGTATAAGAGTGTGTGGAAAAAATTTCAGAATTTTGAACCATACAAATTGCAAGATATCTGTGTTTAAAGTGGAAAACAAGCTTTTTAACACATTGTGGGATTAGATTTTGTGACTTTGAACATTTTTAACTTTATTTTTTTGCACTACAGAGTTTTGAGCTTATAATGTTTATACTGGAGAATTGAGTTGAGAATCTAATCCAAATAACAAATGTTCAAAAAAACTTAATTTTCATTATTAAAAAAATTGTTAAGTAGAAGTAGGTACGAGATAGAAGGAAAATCTAAAATATTCATATATTTTAGGTGGAATTAAAAAGCACTAATCCCAATGGTGAGATTGTTCTAGCAAGTAAACTAAACCATGCAAAAAAAAAAATTGAAAAATTTGTAAAATTGCATTAAAAAATGAATCCTACAAGTTATTTTTTTCAAAAAGATACTCTAATTGCCCGAAAAACAAGAATGTCCATAATTTTCTCATACAAAGTCCAAATGAAATGAACCAAAGATTTCTAGATAGACAAAAATATAATCTATGAGAAAAAAATACTCAAAAAAAAAAAAAAAAAAAATGCAAATTTTGTTTGCTGCCCGTTGTCCCCAGTTTTGAGCTTTTTTGGTCATAACTTTGTTTGCTGAGCACCAATTGTGAAAAAAATTATATTCCCATGAAGCTAATCAGATTTTCTACCTCCAAAAAATATTTCAAAAAATCAGAAGAAAATTTCAGCCTGTAGGTACCTGCCCGAAAACGCATTTGTCCCCCAAAGGGACAATGGTCCTTTAGGGGTTAACCTCTAAAGTCTCATTGTTCCCTCAAGGGACAATTTAGATTTTGGGCAGGTTCTTGTGACCTCAATTTTTTATGAAACTTTTTGAAGATTTTTCATAAGATAGAAAAAATAATTATCTATGTGGGACTATAAGTTTTATTTCAATTGGTGACTGGGAGCAAAAGTTATACCATAGAAGGCCTAAAACTGAACTCAACGGGCAGCACAAAAAATTGCAAAAAATAAAAAATAAATTAAATTTTTTTTTTTCAAAAATATTATATTTTTGTCCACTTTTGAATCTTTGATTCATTCTATTTGGACTAATAATGAGAAAGTTAGGACAATCTTTTTTTTTCAGGCAATCTTCAACATCTTCTTGAAAAAATTTGTAGGATTCATTTTGGAATGCAGTTTTCACAATTTTCAAAAAAAATTGATTGACAAAGTTGTATTTGCTTGCTAAAACAATCTCACCATTGGAATTAATGTGTTTCAATCCCATCTTAAAGCTATGAATAATTTTGTTGTTTATTCAATTTGGACCTACTTCTATTTAATAATTTTTAAAGAATGAAAATTAAGCATTATTTTTTGAATTTTTTATTCTAGACTTTCAATTCAATTCTTCAACATAAAAAAAATTTAATTCAAATTTTGTAGTGCAAAAATTCCACAAATGGTGGTCAAAGTCATCTGAAATTGCAGTACAGTGTTCAAAAAAACTTTCTTTTTCAACTTTGAATGCTAATATCTTCCAATCTATATGGTCAAACTTTATGAAATTTTTACCACATGATTTTAGATAAGTGAAGTACAAGATTTTAAGGTTAAATTCTAAAAAAAATGTTGTTGTTTTTGTTGGATGAACAAGGCAAAAATGGCAATTTTGAGTGATTTTTGACAGAAAAATGGCCTTGGGACTTTAGGGGTTAAAATACTAATGTGAAAGTATCCAGGGTTAGTCTATGATTGTTTTAATTTGTCACAAGTCTTTTTTTTTGCTACAAAATTGAACTAAATAATTGACAAAGATGCAATCTAAGCTAGAAACACCTATATACAATACTCTTTTGGTACCACTATCTCAAATGACCAAAAAAATTTGATGATATTATTATTACCGTAGTGAATTCAAGAGAAATGCAATGCAAGCAATTTTGTAATTTTATGACATTCTGGTAATGTTAAATTTCAAACTTTCAAATTTGAATATATAGAATAGTCTATACTTAATAGTAGACTCACCTTGAATGGATACCTTTGAAGAACAAAATGTCTCAATTTTTATTGGTTCCTTCAAAAAATTCCTCACCTCTCATTTGAAGGTTTTTGATTTTGAGACTTGGAAGTGTGCATTTGAGGTCATTTTTTAGGTGTTGAAGAATACAAAATGTTGCTTTTTGGATGTTTCTACTTTGTGGATGTCTCTCAAGAAATCTCTCAAGTTGTGAATTCAAGATTATCCTATGGATAAAATTAGCAAGAACTTATGGTATTCCACTCTTACAAGCTGCTCTCTAATTTATAGATATAATGAAAAAATAATTGATCTTATTTATACAACAAACTATTTCATTCTAGACCAAATGAGAGCAAGTCCATTGTGGGCTAAGTTATGTTAGTAGTGTACATGAATTCAAATATTGAAATGTGCACCACTAACATAATAATTTAGCCCGCAATGGGCTTGCCTCCATTTCATCTAGAGCGGGGTACCTAAATAATTAATGATAGTTGGATATGTGATTTTGTAGATGCCTTTAAATAGAAAGATTCATTTTTCTTCCTATACAACTTTACTTTTGAAAAATGGTATTCCACAAATTTTGACATTCTTTTTTTGAATGCATCAAAATCAATAGGTGTTTTTGCTAATCACCGTACTAGCAAGGGTCTATTTTGCTTTAAGAATGCACAATTTGCATCAATAAGAGCAAGTTAGTATACTTGTATGAACTTCTAGTTGAATTTGAAATACTTGCAAGAGCTATCCTTTACTAGCTCAATTGTAGAAGTTTGTGTAGAGGCATCAAATGATTTGAGTTAAAACAATTTTGAACTCTAAACACAATTTTTTTTACTATTAGCATTATCCAACAATAGATTTGAGTTGTCAATTAAGTTTATACAAAAAAATTAATAAAATGAGAATTCAAATTCATTCAAAGTTTAATTGAAGTGTACTTAGGATTCTTTACAACTAAGCAATATTGTCGAGGCAATATTATTTTGAAGTTACACAATTATTTGGCAATATATAAGGAATGTTTCCCTCTTTTATTCTTTCATCTATTGTGCATTAGTTTGCTAGCAATTTGGATTTGCTTACTTCCTTGATGTTATTTCATACCATTAATAAAGTAATAGATTAAGAAAATGCAAAGCAAGCTAAGGATACAAAAAACTTGAATTTGGCAATTATTCATCATGTTGTTTCAAAACAAGAACCTCTCTTAGTGCATAATATGCAGTAAGAGAGGTCATACTTTGAAGCATTTATTTGTGGACAGCAGTAGGAAGCTCTATAGTGAGCGGCTACATTAGCCAAAGTTCAGTATAGAACCTCTCCAACTGCATAAACCTCTCTTAGTGCATAGTCCCCACACTATGTACTAAGAGAGGTTCTATTAAACTTTACAAATAAACTAGTCAAATAAACCCAAATACCTCAAAAATGGCCATATTTGTTAAAATGAGACAATTTGCAATCTCATAATATCTTTGACTTTAGATTTAGATGATAATAAGTGTTTGATATTGAATTTTTTTGGTGAATTGAGACTTGAATATGTTAATACATTCACAAACCTTTCATTTTATAAAGGTTGATATGTTCATAAATTTTTGACTTGTTAGAATAGAGGTCTCAAATAATAGGGCTAAAGTCTCAAAGTATCCATTTTGTCTCAATTTAATGAATATGACTATAAAACTATAAATATCATTAAAAATTTGGTAAGTCTTTCAAAATTCATTAGAGAAGAAAATTTCCTTTTGATTGACTAAAAAACAAAAATGTAATAATAATTTAAAAATATAAGGTATAAAAAATAACCAATTTAAAATTTAAAATTTTAAAAAATATATAACTTAGTATAACTTGGAATTAGGGTGGTCAATAATCTATGCACAATAATTATTTAAAATTAGAAATTGTAATCCATTAGATGCTTAAAAATAAAAAGATTCATTTTCATTCATACATAAAAAATTGAAAGAAAATTTCTCCAAAAATTCTTACATCTATGCTTTAAAATAGATCAACCAACTAAGTATACTATGACATATCCCAATTAGGGAAATTTCAGGCCTCCGGAGGGTTGCCTTACAGTCCTCCAGGGTACCCCGAAATTTGCTTTTATTTTGCAAAAAAACTTGTTTTTCCCCTATTTCCGCCCTACTGAAATTGCAGCAACAGTGGCACAGGAACCAAAAATTTTAAATAAAAATTATATATATATATATATATATATCTTAAAAAAATCTTAAAAAAAATCTTTAAAAAAAAATAAAAAATAAAAACTCTATCGAAAATGATTGCTCCGACAAGCAGTCAGAGATTTTGACTGCTCACCAAGAGCAGTTTGGAAGTTGATAGGCCATGCAAACCCTAAATCCTAAAACCCTAAACAATAGCATGGCATGTCAACTTCCAACGGCCCTGAAATGGGCTAAAATTTTTTGTAATGAAACCATAAATTTTCAAATTATAAAGCTATATATTACCTTTCATAAAATAAAAAATAAAAAATAAAAAACATAAATAAATACCTTAAAATAAATATATAAAAAAATAAACAAAATAAACAAAATATAAAAGGTGAATTAACTTAGATTTTTAAAAGAAAAATTCAAATTCAAAATTCTAGGACATTATAAATTTAAAAAATAACTGAACAAAAAACCTAAACATTCATAAATTTCCAAATTTATAAATTTTAAAGTAAAAAACTTCCAAATTTATAATAGTAAAATAGTAAAATAATAAGTTTCTAAACTTTATGATGTTCTAATTTTATTATTTGCAATATGAAAGTTTCCAAATTTTATAAGTCTGTAGATTTCAACACTTCAAACTTTTGAATTAGTTGTCTCTAATAGTGTCATTAGTGTGGACAAATGTAGTTTGGTAGTTTTCTTAGCTTTGTAGAAAAATTGGAAGCCAGTATGGAAAAATTTAGCCTTTTTAAACCTATAGCGTGTGTGATTTCTAATGCTAATGGAAAATTTTGTTAAAATGGCGGTACTCTATGTGTGCCAACGATGTGTGCCATTCTGACAGCATGCTATTTTGACCATCTAGGACAAGTATAGATTCCAAGATGGCCATACTGAACCATGTAGGATAGATAGAGATTTAAGAACAACCGTTCTAAACTATAAAAGTGCCAAACTTCCAGGATGGCGTCATTTTAATGAAATTTGCCATGCTAGTTGTGAATTCATTTTGAGGTGCTTGGTGAATTCATCTTTTTGTTAGCAAAGGGGAGATAGGGTTTGAAAATCAAACCAAATTTGCTAAGGTCATTGCAACATGTTTTGACATATAAACAAATGAGCAACTACAATAGAACTTATGTTACACAACACTCTCTAAAATAACAAGTTATCCCTCTGAAAAATTTTATATTGACTATTGGTCCTGGCTCAACTTACATACAAACGTCATGAATGCAAATGACCCACTCTAGTGTAATAAGGTAACTACACCTAAAATCGCACAATCAGGCAACTTAGCATGGTTCCCATTATTATAATTGAAAAACTTTTTGTAGGGTCTTATTGATTGTCGAAAGGGGATTCTAGATTTTCTTAGAACGCATTTTTTGGACACCATGTGAATGAACGACAAATTTTCTAAGTGCTAAAAATAGGATTTAGGGCGACCAACTATAGATTCTCATGAAGACTGAGTGGAAGTACATTTTAAGGCATGAATCTAGACTATGCGGTTTTAGAAAGCGGTCAGAAATAGCTGTAACTACCTTTATACCTTTCTAATGTAATAGAGTTATTAATCGTAAAGTGTGCGCAATGCGGGACTAGGAGCCAAAGTTTGTAATAAAACACAGGACCAAACTCACAGGAGCATCATCGAAACTCAGGTTTGATGGAGTTTGGTACTGTGTTTCTTCTGTACTATTCTTAGTTAAACCTTCCTCTAACACCAGACTCAAACTCAAGACCAACTTTATGATTAACTCTTTAATGTGTGAGACTTGTCCTGTCCCGTCTTTTAATACAAGTTCTGTTGTACACTAGGATTGGCTTCTGTCCCTTTAGCATAGGCATACTTTTCGAGTAAGGCCGTAACTAAATGACCCAACTTCCTATATCTTGGGAGGCCGTGTTCTCTTTGCAAAAAACGAGTAGCAAGAGCATCAGGAAGGGGAAATTGTGGATTTGTGGCGGTGGGAAACGCTGGCGGCGCAGTCGTGGTTGCTGAAAATTAATTAAAACGGCAGATCTCATGGACAATGAGGACCATGGGAATGTGGTTTCGAACTGTCTGTTTGTGGTTTTGCTGTTTGCGTGTATTGTTCTTGGACCTCTCTCGAAGAAGAATCGGTGGATGAATAAGTCCATTGCGGTGCTTCTTCTGGTACGTGATCAAGTCCTACATGGTTCTGCAACTTTTGAATAAATACCGTCAGCTTTGCCTCGATCGAGGCCAGAGTTGATCAATTAGGAATAGAAGAATCTCTTTTTTCGAATGAATGAATGGATCGATATCGATCGGAGAGGTTCGATCAGGAACCAAGCTGATTGTCGTCTTTTGCATTGAATTGGGCAGGGACTTTGTACCGGAGGTATCGTTTTGATTTCAAGTAAAGGTCAAAGCTCGCATCTTCTGAAGTTCAACAAGGAGCTTTTCTTCATATACCTTCTCCCGCCTATAATTTTCAATGCCGGGTATGACTCTGACTGCAATATCTGAATCATGAGTGGTAATGGTAAGGTAGATTTTTTGGATTGTATCAGCTCCGGACGGCAGTTGCTTTTGCACGTACTGCGTTGACACAACTTTTGGCCTGGTTGCAGAATCTCGATGAAGAAGAAACAATTTTTTGAAAACTTCACAGCTATCATGTTGTTTGGAGTAGTTGGAGTATTCATTTCTTTTGCAGTCATATCAACAGGTATGAATCTCTAACCTTCCAGATGGAGAGAATGGTCTTTTCAGAGGGATAGAACCTTCTATCCAGACCTTATCTTTGTCATTAAGTTCCAAGTTCGTGGAAAAAGAAGAGGTCATCATAGAATCTATTCCTCAACATCATGACAATTTTTTTAATTGTTCGTTGCTTCATTAATTGCAGGATCCTGGTGGTTGTTCCGCAAGCTAGGCCTTGACAGCTTATCCATACGAGACATCCTTGGTGTGAATTCAACATTTCCTTGATCGAACCCACTATCATGTTTTCTCTATCAATTATTTACAATTTTCTCCTATAGCATATTGACTTCATGATGCATGCATATATCTTGTCCGTTGTTCTTTCCGACTTTGCCGTGTGAATTTTGTAATTTCTCTGAGCAGTTTCTTTCTGTTTGTGCATTCTCTGAGTTTGAGTTGGGATGGGGTGGCAGCTACTGGAGTCATTTTTTCTGCAACCGACTCTGTCTGCACATTGCAGGTGAGATCGGTGTGACATTGCTTTCCATTTTCCAAGCCCAATCTAACTCTTAATAGAAATACGATTCCGTAGGGAAGGGAAGCCCCGGTTCTGTGTCATTCGATTCAGTAACCTAGTGCACATCTTAGACTGGATCCCATGTTAGATTTCATGCTTCTGGCCCATAGCTGTTCAGATTAGTCATGTATAACCATCAATAGGTAACGTGCCACTTTTCCTCGGCAAAGTAGCTTCACTTCGTGAACTGTATCATAATTCCTTTCAAGCTCGGTTTGTAGGTGTTGCATACCCAGGTTGTGTTCTTTGAATCGTCACTCAAGGTTCATTTGATGCTTACGATAAATCCCTTCCCTAATTACACCCTGTTGTACTGGACAGGGTGGCTTTAGAACCTCCATGTGCTTCAGTGAGAACTACGTCTAGGTTAATGAAGCGTGCAAGGCTAGCTATCCAAGCCCTATGTTCTTCAACGTTTTCTTATGGCACTTGTTTCTTCCGCATTTTTACAATACATTTCGACTCTGAGCTGATTCTGCTAAAACGAAATGGTGTCGGGGAAAGTGTATCCTTTCCTTTATTTCGTTATCCTTAAGTTGTATGTATCCATGTTGCAGGTTCTTAACCATGATGAGACACCTTTGCTTTACAGTCTGGTATTTGGAGAAGGAGTTATGAACGATGCCACTTCTGTGGTCCTATTTCGGGTCGTTCAAACCTACAACTTCGACAATTTCACTCCTTTAGAGGGCTTCCAAATTGGAGGCAGTTTCTTGTATTTGTTCTTCTCGAGTTGCATTCTGGGAATTGTGGTGAGTATTTCTTCTTCTTAAGTTGCATTCTGGGAACTGGCCACCAGTTCAACCTAATTCTATTTCTTGATTCTCGAGTCAGCTGCATCTCTTTTCTTCGAAGCTGTGGGCTGCCTGGCAGATGGGGGTTGGATATGTCACAGCTTGTTCTTAGGATGCATTAGACGCTTGGGCATGGCGAGCAGTATGGACTGTTGGGACGATTGAGCTCTTTAATTTCCTGTTTCCGATTGTCAGGCTGGAAGAATGAGGGCAAAGATCTCAGATTAGGCTAGTGCAACGGCTGTTTTCTTAGTATATACATGCATGCAACTGAGGCTACTCTATTGTCATAGAGCGTAGCTGCCTGAATTTTTTTAATCTATGGCCATGTTTTGACCTATTAGTGTGATTTGCAGTTGGGTTTGATAAGCGCATATATCACGAAGACTGTGTATTTTGGCAGGTGAGATTGATTGATCATTCTTGTTCGGACGTTCTTCATCAGGTTATTTGGTTTGCATATATATTAACGTGTTGATCAGTTGTCTTGAGAGTGACTCTTTTGTATTTGCCGACTGGAGATTCTGTGTTCCATTGACTTTGTTCTTCATGGAGTGCAGGCATATTGAGATAATTATCATGATACTGATGGCGTATCTATCTTATATCTTGGCAGAGGTCAGGTTCAGTATCCATGTGCCATGTAATAACTGATTCCACTTTTGTAATCAGTTCGGTGAGGAAAGATGTTTTTCCGAACGATTGTTGCAATTTGCGGAAACAGTCGAACGATTGTTGTCGATGGATTGTTGCAATGGAAAGATTGTTGCAATTTGCGTGATCCATGTATCTTACTTTTGCTTGTTCTATTTTTTGCAGGGTTTCTATTTGAGTGGAATTCTCTCCGTGTTTTTCTGTGGCATTGTGATGTCCCATTATACTTGGCATAATGTCACTGTGCAGTCTCGGACCTTCACCAAGTACGTGTTTCCTTGTCGTACCTCTACTTTAACCTAGCCTTTGACCGCTCTCTTCTTAAGCACGGTGGAGATTGATGTGTAAGAACGTCATTCCTGTTCGAGCGTTCCATTTTTCTGGTCAGCATTTGTCATCTTGGTCTGAATACTTTATTTCTTCAATAGAAATCCCTTCCTTGTATTTTTTAGCACCTTGCTCTTCTCCTTCTTTTGTAGTAAGTTCTGATACCAGCTTCATTGTTTTCTGGCGCGCTTTGGTTGATTGCAGGGATGCTTTTACTATCATGTCAACCATATCAGAGACGTTCATCTTTCTGTATGTTGGGATGGATGCTCTGGATATCGACAAGTGGAGGATGACCCAATCCAGGTATTAATTGGAACATGTCCTTTGGCCTCGAATTCTTCGCTTTAGTTCTTTCTGGAAAGCCAGGTGCTTATTGACTCATAACTGTTCCACCCCGTAGTTGAAGTGTTTGAGAGTTTGGAAGTATCTTGGTACACGCAAGTAAGTTATCATTTCATCTTCGATATTTATCTTTGTGCTGGTTATTCTGACTTGTGACGCGGTTTTGTGATTCCCAGTTTCTTGGAATCTCTTGGACTTTTCGGGAGCTTGATGGGCCTCATTCTGTTAGGAAGGGCTGCATTCGTCTTCCCGCTCTCCATTTTGTCCAACTACACTACAGGATCCAAAATTGGTGTTCGTCAAATGGTTCCTTCCGGATCCTTTTCTCATCTCTTCTTTTATCACGAGTTCGGACACGGGCCTTGTTTTTTCCTGTTTTTGTGAGTGTAAAATCAAGTACTGTATGTGCTGCAAGTGTATCTTGCTATTTTGACTGCTTGAAATGCTCTGATTTCTTCAGATTATCATCTGGTGGGCTGGATTAATGCGAGGAGCTGTCTCCATAGCTTTGGCATTCAATCAGGTGCCCTTTTTATTCCTCATTTGAAATCTTACCTCAGATTCTTACTCTGCTATTGGGTGTTTCTATCATATGCTCAACCCCTACGTCCCCTGAAGGTCGTATTTGGGATGAAATGACAAGATATTGGATAAAACATCATCGTGAAGGACTCTCTTCATTCAGTCATTCTTATCTTGTCGTTCGTTTATCCAAAGTGATTCTGGAATCTTCGAAATGCAAACTTCCTTGTAGAGCAGTTCGTTGAAATTGAAGCACTATGGTGCATGCACAAAGATATAAGCAGAATTATGCACTAAACGCAGACAGGATTTGCGCATTCGCTCGCTCTCTTCATTGGTGTCGCCCTGCTTTGGCGCATACGTACTCCAACTCTCCAAGTGAATGTTCTGATCTACGTGACGGATTCTTGTTTCTGTGCAGTTCACCATGGATGGAAACAAGAGTAAAACTGTCCAAGACGCCTCCTTGGTCACCACTACCATTACTGTTGTCCTCTGCAGCACCATTGTAAGCTAGAAACCAAACATATATATTATTTCTAGTGTCAATTCTAGCTGGTACTAGCTCCGTATCTCTTGATAAGACTTTGATATATCTCCAGGCTAGGGGTGTTCTTAGCTTCAATTCAGTCTGCAGCCCAATTAAGTCCTCGATCATCACGACCACGTTCTGAATTCCGTGTGTCAATTCGTATTGATATATGCAGGTGTTTGGAACCTTAACCACACCGCTTATTGCTTGGTTATACCCACCCCACCAAAGTTCGAACGACGTCAGTACTACTGATGTGTCCCCCAAAGCATCCCTGCAGGATGGTGATTATCATCTCGTCATCGGAGATGAAGAGAATGAAGCAGTGGAGGATCCATGTTTTGTAAAGCTAACTCACTTTCAGTCTTTAAGAGAGCTGCTTACTGCTTCCAGGTCCACTATCCATGCCGTGTGGAGGAGATTCGATGATGCGTACATGAGGCCTACGTTTTGTGGCGGCGGAGGGCATGTTCGGGTGAAATCACCACTAGAAGAAGCTGCACTACTTGAAGACGAAGAGCAGAACTAAACCTTGACACTAAATAGTGTGAAATTGGGTGGTCTTGACAATTAGGTTGCTTTACCGGAGAGAAGTTACCTCATGTTACTTCATGACTCATTGCTTGTCTAGATGGAGGCACAAGCCAATCTCGCTAGTCTCGAGCCATGTAGTGCACATGTTTCTCACATCATTGCATCTTTCTACAGATATATAAATATAATATTGATATAGTGTAGAATGTCAAGAAATTAGTGTTGAGCAATCTAATTTTCCTATTCAGTGTAGGTCATCTACTTAGTAGGAGATTCTATTTGTGCCAGAATGGGAAAACCCTGATCCTATTTGTGCCACTATGCATCAACAGTGTACATTTTAAACTTTCAAGTGTACTCAAAAGGCAAATGAGACTTAGTGGCCATGCATGAAGTGCGCAGATAGTCACATTGCACAAATTGGGTCTCCTACCATATAATGTCAGAGTTGTCATATCGGACAGAATCGGACGAATCGGACGGAATCAGGGTTGATTGGCTGCAAACTTTGGAGGCCAATAATTTTTGCAAAAATTATCCAAATTGGACATATGAGATGTTTTTTGGCATCTACAATTTGCAACCAGTCAACCGTCCGATTCGTCCGATTCTGTTTGATATGACAACTCATGGTTACAGGGGATATCCATAAGCGTCTTTCTAGATTGTAGAATAATGAAGCAATCTTTTGCGATGTGGGTATACCAAATGGTGGAGGTACATTGAAGTTATAAAGTTGTGACTTTTCAATCCAACTCCAATCCTTTCAACTCCATTTCCACATTGAATTTGTCATAATGCCAAGTTTATAATTTTTACTATTGTTATCCAATTCCCCATAGTTGTTTTATGTAGGTGGTCACTCATTAGAAGAGATTTGAGGCCTCCAAGAGCCCGCGAGTTATCGTGCGTTCTCAGACTAGAAGAACGCAAGAAAGCTGCTGGCTGATGCGGTCGAGACAATGCCACGTCATTTTCGAAAAACAAATTAAATTTTTTTTTTGGCCTGAAATGATATTTGGGAGAGAATTTTTTTTTTTTTTTTTTTTTTTTTTTTTTTTTTTTTTTTTTTTTAATTTTTCTGAAAAAAAAAAATTCTAACAGCCCGTACCAGCTATTCACAAATCCAACTAGATTGGGGAACGGGCCTGAAACGGCCTTCTAATGCCCTCAAATCTCTTCTAATGTTTTGTCATAAAGCTTCATAGGTATTGAATATTTCTTGAAATCACAATTTGGCAAGAATTATGATGTCGTACTATGGTTAGCTTAACACTATAAAGATATTGAGGCCAAAAAATGACCGGTGAATGACTTTCAAGATTATTGTAGAATTGAAGAATGCACCTATTGGTCCATAAATTAAATTGTTTTTTGCGAAATTCTTTAGAGTTAGGTCTTGTCTTTTCATGGTCAATCCCAAAAGGATAAATTGGTCACTAAAGACATCATACTTTTGGTTATGAGGTGAATCATTTGCTTGAAAAAACCAAGAGCACTCATTGGAGGTCAAACTACTATGTAAGACCTTCCATTAGAGAAAAACTTAGTCCTTCCAAGGGCCGTTCGAAGTTGACATCCCATGCTAATCTTTACATGGCCTGTCAACTTCAAAATTGCTCTTGGTGAGCACTGAGCAGTCACGGTCTCTAACTGCTCGCCGGAGCAGTCAAGTTTTGCAAAATTTTTTTTTTTTTTTTTTAAGATTTTTTTAAGATTTAAAAAAAAAAAATCTTAATTTTTTATTTGGAATTTTGGGTTCCTGCACCACTACCGCTGCAATTTCAGCAGGGCAGAAATAGGGAAAAAACAATTTTTTGAGCAAAATAAAAGCAAATTTCAAGGTACCTTGGAGGACTGTGGAGTAACCCTTTAGAGGCCTAAAATTTCCTCTAATGCTTTTTCACTCCAAATTTCAAGGATAAACATCTACAATTCTATCCTATATAGAAAGATTCTCTGATCGAACCATTAGTGTCTGCAGTGTCTTTCTAGGGTTAAAATATCAATGTGGAAGTGCCTAAAGTTGGTCTAGGATCGTTTTCAAAATTTTCATAGTCATTAGAGAAAATTTTAGGCCTTTAGAGGGCTGCTCCACAACTCTCTAAGGTACCTTGAAATTTACTTTTTTTTTGCTCAAAATTTGTTTTTCCCCTATTTCCGCCGAGCTGAAACTGCAGCGGTAGTGGCGCAAGAATTCTAAATTCCAAATAATAAATTGTTTTTTTATTTTTTTATTTTTTAATATTTAAAAGATTTTAAATAAAATTTTAAATAAAAATTTTGTGAAATCTAATTGCTCCGGCCAACAGTCATACACTCTGATTGCTCACCAAGAGCACTTTTTGAAGTTGACAAGCCATGCATGAAATAGCATGGCATGTCAACTTGAAACGGCCCTCCAAGGGGTTGAAATTTTCTCTAATGTTTCTGTCTGAACTACAAGATTGAACCAAATAATCAACAGACATGTGATTTATGGATCTCTTTGCAGAAATCTCAAGTTGTGTATGCATGGAAGCTAGGAAATTATATTTGTTATATACTTATAATAAGAATATTTCTTCAAAAGTTGTATTTTTGCCATGTAAAAAATCTTGTTTTTGAAGAAATATTTTTCCTATAATTTTGGCATCTCTTTTTAGAATTATTGTTTGTTAATTCTAATAGCTAGATATAGTATTCACCAAATCAAATTTAGGTAAGAAAGACAATCCATTTAATTAGGGTCCGCAAGCCAAGTTCCTATTTGGAGTTTCAACCTCTAAATCACTAAGAAGTGCTTTTTGGACTCAAATTAGTTTTAGGCAAGTAATTGCAATCTTAGTTTTTCAACCCTGCCATTGGAATTTTTCAAATAGATGCACACAAAGATTGCCTTGAATAAAAGATAAATTTCATAGAATTTGGATTAGTGGTTAAAAAATTTTGTCTACACTAGTCTTTTTGTTCTCAATATGCGTAAAAGTCAAGCAACAAGGAAAGATTTCTATCTATGAATTTATTTTCTTACGAAAAATTATTTGGCCATTTTATAAACCACTTTTTAGCTTTAATAATTTTATAGAGATAAACCTAAGCTAGTTTTTCACAACTGCATTCAATTCATCACACACCTAATATTGGATGGACGGATGAACCCATGCTTTGAGGTTACATACACTTGTATTGTACTGTAGTAAAAGCGTCATAGCATAGTCAACCTCTATTTGTGTAAAAAAACCCAAAACCCCCCCAAAAAAATGTCATGGCATATTCATCACAATTTTGGATATTCCATTGATTTCCGACCAGTGCTTTTTTTTGGCGACATATCACCAAATATGAGAATTTGTCAGAGAATTCCAACCATTGTGTCTTGCTCCCTCCCAAATCTGACCTTTGTTGGAAGGGCACGCAAGGATTTCATTATACATCTAAGGTAGGAGGCTCTTAAAGCGAGCATCTAAGGGCTGGTCCGCCTTTTTCATGTGGTTTCTTGGATGGGATAATTTTTGCTCATTTTCTAGACAAAGAGAAATAGATTCTGATTGTAACCCAAGTCATTTCGTATTTTTTGAAGCATTTTTAAATTACTTATGAATTTTCAAACAAGATGTGTCAAGGTCCCTATTTATGACCCTAGGTCTTCCATAAACCGTTCACTTGCAACTTCTAGAGAGAAATGGAGAAAGCAAGACAACAATTGGCTCTGGCAATAAATAATAGTTTTTTTTATTGATCCATTCAATGACTATAGAAGGTCCATTTAAAGACCACCTCATGTTCATTCTAAACGAGTCTATATGGTGGTTCTAAATGACCCTCCAGAATTCGAGCCTCCTACCTTACATTGCAAAAAAAACAATCACTCTTCTGGGCCAATCACAGATTCACTGCAGGGCCTGATGGACGGACCCGACTGACGGAGTTTCTTTTGATGTTTCACTTGGGAATTTTCTTTTTCTTTTTTTTTTTTTTTTTTTTTTTTTTTTTTTTTTTTTTTTTTTTTTTGGCAAATCGAGACAAACAAGGACCACGGACATCGTTTCAGCTGTAGGGGGGAATGCCAAGTAGCAGACCTACCATTTGGGGGACTACTGGAGTACTGGTTCTGTTCTGTTCTGTAGTGGGGAAAATAACTGAAGGCAGGAGGCGGGCAGCTCGGGCAGTGCGGGCAGCTGGGGAGGGCGACAAGTGGACTAGTCAACTGATGATCCTGGGGTCCTGCTTTTGCCATGTGTTGAATTCTCATGAGTCGGCGGCTCCACCTGGGGACCGCAAAGGACCGCTCGGTGCCGTGGGGGGCTAACACTTGGGCACTCCCACTTCGACTGGAGAACAATTGGCTTACTGACCTTCCTTGGGCTGCATATTTCAGAGATTTTGGGCAATAAGGTGGAGACACCCATAACCGATCACTTCAGCAATTCTGGACATGATCCAAAGTAGTTTGAGTTAAAAGGCAAAGCAAATATTTTCCTAGGTGCGACAATAGAAAGAAATGACGGGGATTGCAAAAAATTTGATAATTTTATTGCTTAAATTGAAATTACTATGAATTTTGGAAGCCAAAAGTTGGTCTGGATCTATGTTTAATGGGGTTCGGTTAGCTAGAGTCTTCCAATTTTCCAATCCATTCAAGAACTACTTTCCAGCTCACTACTTCCTACTTTCTTTGCTCACTACTTTAAGACATTTGTCACGACCTTAGTTATTAGTCCCAACATTGAAAAGGAGAAAAAAAAACACTTTCTAAGCTTTGGTTGGAAATCTGTTCCAACCTTGGTTGGAGATTGTTCTTGCATCCTACAAGTTGGGTATGGGAGCGTAGTTGGGAATAGGTGGTCCTACCGTAAGGTACTTTGCGATCATGGTCTAAAAGTGATCATGATACAAAGGTACATTTTGCTTTCCTCAATGCAGTAGTAGTGTACATGTGAAGAGGTGGTCTCTTTTAGTGACTATTGCTTTTCAACTTAAAAAATTTGTAACTAATTTGAAGAAGGCCGGAAGACTATGAAATGACTTGGGTTAGATGCCAATTCCAATTTTCTGCTTGTGAAAATTACCTAAAAATTATTTCAAGGAGTTAGCTTCCACAAAAATGCAATCAGCTCTTAAAAAGGTTGCATTTAGAACACACTACTTTAGTATTTTTTACCAAATTTTTGTGCTTTTTGAATTCAAAGTGAAGGATGTCTATAATGTTTTGAGTTATCTGCTCATCAATTGCAACCAAGGTAGGTACCCCCACTTTCTTGTTTCTATGCCTAGTTTCTATAATTATTAGATTGGTCAAATTTCTATATTTTTTTCTTGGCACATGAAGGAAGGTGACATTTAGATACCATGTGCAAATGTTATGAAAGAGCAAAGTTTGGTTCTAAAACAATTTCTTATACATAAAGTAGAGGCACCCAATGGCGTCTTTGTACCCAATGGTGTCCCTTTCTAGAAAGGGGTGTCATTCTGGAACATAAATCTAGGCGGACTATACATGGCTTATCAATTCAGTCCACAAATAATAATCTATATTTGGACTATCCACATTTAGGTTTTGAAATGAAGCCCCTTCCTAGAAAGGGAAGCCATTGGATATAGGGCCATCATTAGGTGCTTCCATCTTAGATAGGTATATAATTGATTTTGAAGATTTACACAGCGTGAAGTTGGTGGTTTAGGATTAGTAGTATATTTTGGAGAGCCTACGTTAATAATATATAAATTTATGTGGAAAAGAATTAATAAACCTAGAATTTAAGTTCATTCAAACTTTGATACAAATGGCAATGTAGTCAAGGTCCTTTACAATCTACATTGCAAAGGCGATACAGTTTTGAAGGTATAGGATTGTTTTGAAATATTTAAGGAGTGCTTCTTTTTTGTCTATTCTTTCATCTAGGTGATTTAGTTGCTAGTAGTTTGGATTTTTTTGTACTTGCTTGATGTTATTTCATCCATTAATAAAATATTGGATAGATCAAATTACAAAACAAATCAAGGATACCAAAAACTAGAATTTTTTTTAATTGTTTATCATCTTTTCCAAATACTTTACAAATAAACTAGTCAAATGTGTCTAGTTACCTCCAAACTATAAATATCATTAAATGTTTGGTAAATCTTTAAAAAAATATTAGTGAAGACAATTTCATTTTGATTGACTTAAAAATCAAAAGATAATAATTGAAAAATATATAGTATCACAAATTATTAATTTTAAATCTAAAACTTTTACAAACTTATAAACTACTACAACTTGGGCCAAGGATTGACATTCTTTGCATAATAATTATACAAAGTGGAAATTGTGATTCATCAAATGCTTGAAAGTAAAAAAGAACCATTTTTGCACATACACGGAAGTTGAAAAATGATTTTCCAAATCCATCCTACCTTTTTTTTAGAAATATTTTTTGCTAACCAAACCATTAGGTACGATATACATTTCCAAAATTACAAATTTCCAAATCACAAGTTTGTATTTTATCTTTAATAAAAAATGAAAACATATAAAACATAAACAAGCAACTTAAAATAAGTTAATGAACAAATAAACAAAATAAACTATATACAAAAAGTGACATAACTGAAATTTTGAAATGAAACTCGAATTTTAATTTCAGGACATTTTATTTGAGAAAATAGCTAAATAGAAAATTCAAACATTCATAAATTCTAAATATATAATTATAAGTTCTAAATTTATCAATGATGTTTTAGATTTATAATTTACAAAATATACTGTTAGTTTTAGAAGTTTAGAAGTTTAGAAGTTTGTAGATCTCAACATTTCAAACCTTTTAATTGATCATGTCTAATAGTGTAGAGAAATGTAGTTTGGTAGTATTCCTAGCTTTCTAGGAAAATTGGAAGACAATAAGGAAAGTACAACCTTTCAAACCCTGTAGTGTGTATAGAATCGAAGCTTTAGTTGCAAAGTCATTTCGAGATACTTCGTGCTCGATGTTCATCTTTTTGCAAAAGGAAGTTAGGGGTTTGAAATCACGCAAAATTTACTCACGTCAATGTAATACGATCCATAAACAAATAAGCAGCTATACTATGATTAGCTCTATCTCTATAGTATTAGCACATTTTTCAAATAAGGTAACTAAATGACTCAAACTTCCTCACAAATAAGGTGAAAACAACCCAAATTGTCCATGTATCCAATTCTAACAAGTAGACTTTCTTTCAGCCGATGAATGACAGAGAATCCTTCTATACAGGACAGAAGTGTAACTATTCATCCTCGAAATTTTGTGTGAAAAGGGGAGGTCTTGTATAATAGTTTGACTATCAATGAGTGTTTTTGGATTTTTTTAGCCAATGATTCACATGGTACCAAAAGGGATGAATTTTCACAATCACCAGCCTGTCCTTGAAAGGTTAAAAGTGTCTACCAAAGCACAATTAAACTATTCCGGTACTTAATTGTTCTAAATAATTGTTCTAGTTGTGATAGTTTTAGTGTCCTAGGGAGCTTCCACTCTCCTACTTTGAAAATTTATAGTAATTACATGTCCTATCCAAAAGCTAATTGCTTTTATAAAAATTCAAGATTTTCAATTGCTTATATTCTACTCCTAAAATGTTTTTTTCCTTGAAAATGGTGCCTCCAACTACTAACAGTACTGTCTGCTGAATTTCTTATTATGACGGTTTTGTGTGTTTTCACTTTGAGCTTTTGGCAGACCTGCTCCTGCCCCGAGGTCCACAGGCAGTAAGTCGGTGGACTGGATTGGGAATTTGAAGCAGTTGGTGGCATTCTCCCGCAACTTTTGATGCAGATTGCGAAGAAATCCCAAGTGTTCGAATTTAATCGGAGGCTGTGTAATCTTTGAAAATAGCGAGTAGCTAGGAGCCGAGGAGATTCAGGAAACGGAAATTATGGAGGTACGTGGGAAATATAATTAACGCCGTCGGCGACGCGGCGCATTCGTTGTTGCTGGAAACGGCAGATCTCATGGACAATGCAGACCATGTGAACGTGGGTTCGATCTGTCTGTTTGTGTTTCTGCTGTGCGCATAGAACCGTTCTTGGACACCTCTTGGAGGAGAATCGGTGAACGAATGAGTCCATTACGGCTCTTCGATCTTCTGGTGAGGCCTGGTGAATCCCTCGTAGGCGAATCCCGCGCGGTCCCGTTCCGTTTGCATGCCTCCGGTTATGCATCGAGGTGTTAATTAGGGTTTGTAGAATCGGTTTTTTAGAATCGGTTTGTAGAAATGCCCTCATCGTTTCTCATCGTTTCTTTGTCTAACCCCTTGTTGGTGACTGCAGTTCACGTGAATTGCCTGTATGAAAGGGGCTTCCCTGAAATGGATCAAGGAAGCTGGTTTTGCTGCTAATCGTGCACGTAGGTATGCCCTCTGTTTTAACCCCTAAAGGACGTAACAATTCAAGTAGTTGATTTCAAACCTTCATTACACACAATCAACATTATTTCGGAGTTTGTTTGTTGTTGTTTTTTGGTGGGGGGGAGCTACAACTTCTCTCTCTCTCTCTCGACTCTAATTCCAAAATAATCCTCTATATTGTACTTTACAGTGAATCCTTGCAATTCTCAAAAGTGGAGAGAGCCTGTGTACTTTAGGGGTTAAGTCTTAATGAAATCTTTAGCTCACTATTCTTTTCTGGCATGGGATGTAAGGTTCCGGGTGGAACTGCTCTGCTTTACTTCTAAATTCAGCATTGCAGTATTTTTTTCTTTTCTGCCGGTTATAGTCATGCCGAGTATTTTATAGGGTTAATTTGAGGTTGCAGTAATTAATCAGCTGTAAAGCTAGTACCGAATAGAGATCATTATAGACCTTCTTACTTGGACCAAAACTAATCAATGCGTTAGCTGTGGACTAGCTTGTGTTCATTGAAATGACTGCTGTGATATTGAGAGCAGATTTTCCAGAGTTTGCAGGCGACTGGTTGGTGTTACCAATAGCCTGGTCTCAGTAGGTAGTGGCCTTTCATGGACATTGAGGAGGTCTCAAGCGGAAGATTTGGATTTTAACTCCGTCGGGGACAAAGAGCTGATGGCTGAGCACAAGATCAAGCTTTCCATGGCTCTAAGCGTGATGCAAGAATGCTTCAAGCCAATGATTGATCCACGTACCAATCTTGATCTGGTTGCCAATGTTCTTTACAACCGGGGGTAAGTTTCTAGATTGCATTTTATTTGTTTATCAAACATCTCCTCTTCTGGAGTGCTGGATAAGCCATTCAATTTTGTATTTCTAATAGGTTCTTTAATCTTGTACTTGGACTGTGTGTACTCTTTTTGTTTACCCAGTCGTCAAAGTCAAGGCATTTTCTATAAATATGTGCTGTTGTTCTTCTGTGAGAATATTCGTTCAATGATCCCCCCGGATCCTCTTATTCTAGGAAGTTCGGGTTGGACGGTCGTGCACTGCAATATAGTTAGACGAGGAAGGATGCTTTTGTTGTATTTTCAGTGGAAACTAGGATTCAATATTCAGCTAACCGGAACATTTGAATGATAAACTTTCATGGTGGCTGAGCTACAAACATTTTCCATTGAAACTCAACTATAGCATGTACCAACGGTACCTATCAACTTCAAAATTGGTCCTATTAGTACGCTTCATGACCTCATATTGAGGCTATACCTCACATCAAGTGTTTACCACAATTTTGTAGGAAAACGAAAGGTTATAAGGTTGAACAGTTGAACGATGTTCTGCAGAAAGCGTCCTCGGATGCATTTTTTAGCTTCTCTCTTTTGGGAGATGATTCTCACTTGAACTCGCTTTTTGGATATCGTGGCAGGACGCATTTCGAGAAATGGTTGATATGGATGGACTGTCTTTGATCAAGAATGTGGCTTTGAGTCCTCAAAACTGCGCCTTTTTCGATGTGCAACTATAAACGGTGGAGAAAAAATGCAGGTCTTCTACGAGTTCCTAGTCTATTTGAATGGAAACTCACATCACGTTTTGCAGCGTAATATATCCGATGCTTTTGTTCCAGAATATGTCTCTTATAAACATGTTTTAGTCGATCGTGTCCTGTTTTATGTTGAAAATTAGACCCTATGGATGTGATGTTGGCAATGATCAGTGCATTACATAGATCGATTCCATCGTAACTTCCAGTCTTCTGTCAAGATCAATCTCCTTGTACTGTAATTACAAGTCATCCCCATTTCATCCTCTGGACACTTCGTTTGTTCCTTTTATGTCAAGATGAATAGAATTCACGGTGAATAAAATCGTCTGGTTGTAGCTGACGAGGTTCGGTAGTGTGCAGGTGTTGAATGTAGCGATATGTGCTCATCCTGAGTGTGACCTTCCAATCTTCTGTGCTGATTTTTTCTCAACTCCCAGGATGAGCATAGTGGTTCTGTAAGTATGCGACCCCCCTTGTATAGCTGCAATTGATACAGTACTGCTAAATAGAGGAAAACGTGCAGTACCTTGATGATTTTAGAGTTGTGTTCGACAATGAGATTTCCCTCTCATATTACTCTCTTAATGTGATTTTACACAATGTCCGGACTTCCAATACGTGCACCGACATGTGTAGCTACTGTTGACGGTTGATTCACTCGGCTCCAATTGCTAGTCGTTTAACTTGGTGCTCGACTTTGGGTGTGTAGAGATTTGAATCTCTTGTACATTACTGAGCAAAGGCCAGATTACAAAGCCAAGTACTTTTCTCACTTATTCCCACTCGGTAATAAATATGCAGAGGTAATAACCTGACAGTAGTGACATTTGAAACATTGAGTATGTATAAGGAGATATATTCACTTTTCCGAGGCAAAGCTTTTGAAGAGAAAACAATACAAGAAACTGAGTTGTATTTAATGATGCTTGGCTTTGAATATTGGTAATAACAAATCTTTTCTATCATCAAAGCTCTTCAATTTCTAAATACAGTCGAGAACAGCATGATCGGCATTTTATATGAGTCGACCCTGGCTCATTTTATAAGTACGTAGTAGTTCATTTTGCTACAAGGCATGGAATCGTTGAAATGTAATTAAATTGATGTTTTTTTCTGCTGTGAATGCAAAACTTTGCTACCATGGGGTGACAAACTTACAGCAGAGTCGATCCAATTTTTTTCACCGATTGTGGCATGGACAAGGCCTGGAAGTCGTGAAGACATCCAAGGGACTGTGTTCTCTCCTTTTAAAGAGTACCTTGCGGTACACCTTCACACACTTAAGTTGAGACTTCAAATTGGAAGCTATTTGTTCATACAAGGCCTGATTGTAATGATGTAGCTAACATAGAAGACAGGACGCAGGGAAGACGAGGCTAAAATTTTGTGGTAAATCTCGTATTTGCAGTGAACAAGGTAATCCATCTGTAGCACTTAACGTTTTTCAGTTGATGGTAGCAGTGAGGTTATCCTTGTTATGTTTGTCATGGTGTTCTTGTTAAGTACTGATTCTAGCCGCTGGAAACAATTTATAGATAAGAAACAAGGTCACCATCAGTGCCAAGCTGGTTCGTCCAGCATTTCGTTGCTATTGATGTTGTTAAGGTAGAAGCACCAGTAGTCGATCATTTAAGGAGTTTTGGAGCAGATTGTGCGCAGTATGAGGTGGCGGAAATTTTTCCCATGTAGGAAGATAGGAAATATGGAGATTGCAAAATTTTCAGAATTTAGTTCCCAAAATTGAAATTACCGTGAATTTTGGGAGCCAAAAAGTGCATTTCACTAGTAGACAATGTCTAGAGTCTTCCAATTCCGATCGTCAACGATGCTCACTACTTCGGGACATGTGTCATAACCATATTAGTCTCAACCTTGAAAAGGACAGAAAAACAACACTCAAGCTTGATTTCCAACCTAAGGTTGGAAAAAGCGCACCCTACAGGTTGGGTACTGGGCGTGGTCGACAACCGGTGCTTCTACCTTTACTGTAGTATGTTCCATCTCTTTGGTGCGTGTTTAAAAACGCCTTCACACTTCGTGGGATTTTACTGCAGGTGTCGCGAGAATGGAAACACTCCCAAGCATAAATTGGAGGAGAGCATTTACAGTACGAAAGTAGTTGTTGGGACCACACGCTCAAAACGATCGGTGAGGGCACTTCCCATTCTATATGTTCAAGTTCAGTCCTAAATGCCTCTCGCCATAGAAACATTACCACGTCTGAATTGAGACCAAATCTGAATCGGCCGGCCAATTTATGGCCGAGTTGTTTCCTGTTTTTGTGAGTGCAAAATCAAGCACTGTATGTGCAGCAAGTGTATTCTGCAAGAGACATTGTGATGTAGCCTGCTATTTTGACTGCTTGAAATGCTCTGATTTCTTCAGATTATCATCTAACTGGTCGGCTGGACTAATCCGAGGAGCTGTCTCCATAGCTTTGGCATTCAATCAGGTGACTTTTTTTATTCCTCATTTGAATCCTACCTCAGATTCTTACTCTGTTAAGTTATCGGCTGTTTCTGTCATATGCTTAACGTCTAGGCTACGTCCTGAAGTTCATATTTTGGATGCATGACAAGATATTGGATAAATATATTGATCATCGTAATGAAAGAACTTCATCTGTTCATTCATGTACTACTATTCATTCTTATCTTATCATTCATTCATCCAGAGTAATTCTGGAATCTTCAACTGGAAACGCAACCTTTCTTGTGGAGTACTGTACAATGGGTTGCAGAAAGATATAAGCAGAAAAGTGGAAAGGATTTGGGTGTTCGAGCCCTGCTTTTGCGCATACTCCAAGTCGATTCTGATCTGCGTGTCTGTACAGTTAACATGAAACAGGGATGGTACGTCAACAGGAGTAAAACCATCGAACTTGATCATCACTACTAAACATATTCTTCAGTGTAAATCAATACCTTAAATGAGGTTGTTTGTTTCTTTGTTTGTTTGTTTGTTTGTTTTGTTTTGTTTGTAGCGTGGACAACTTCCTGACCGTGCGTCCCCTAGCCGCGTGCTTGGTACCGTCGGAAAGCTCTCGCCGAGGAGGGGTGCACCGGCTTGGTTTCGTGGCGTTTGGAGCGGTGGTGCAAAAGTTATTGAATTTCAAAGTATTTATTGATTAAAAAATTAAAAAATTACTTTTACTTTGATTTTGGTGGCATTCTTGGTACTGGGAGTGGAACCGGGAGTAGAACTGGGAGTAGAATCGGAAGTAGAACTAGGAGTGGAACCGGGAGTAGATGAAAATTGGGCCAACGGCACAGGGTCACACTAGTAAATACTAAGATAGTCTGATCTTAAATCGACCATTTAAGAGTTGATTGTCTTTTGGGGGAAATTAAACTCCTTGAAACAATATTCAGTAAATTTTTGTAGGAAGAAAAATGGAATTGGCATTTAACCCAAGTCATTTCATATTTTTTGGACCTTTGAGGAATTAGTTACAAATTTTTGAAGTTGCAACGTAGTGGTCACTAAAATTGACCACCTCTTGAAATGTACTCTACTAATACATTGAAGAAAACAAAATGTACCTCTGTATCATGATTGCTTTTAGAGCCCGCTCGTTTTTAGAGCAGACTATTTTACTCCTTTAGATGGTACTCCATAATTTTTAAGAATTCACTTTTATAATCTTCAGTCTTTCCATGAATTCATCACAATCACGTTCTGAATTCCATGTGTTTGGAACTATGTTAATACCTAAGATATCAATCCAAAAAAAAAAAAAAAGTGTCCCCATGTGGAGGTTTGGGCATGTTCCTATGATCTCAATTTTTGACATGACTTTTTTGAATCTATTTTGAAGATAGAAAAAAAAAACATTATCTTTTGGGGGTTATTATAATTTTTATTTCAATTGGTGTCCATGAACAAAAGTAATGCCACCTTAAGTTAATGGTGTTTGTTGGGCAGTACAGATAAAACCAAAAAAACTCAATATAAAATAATTTTTTTTCATAGAAATATTTTTTTTTGTATAGAAAGTTTTGATTCATACCATTTGGATTAGTGATAAGAAATTTACGGAGTCTTATTTCTTGGACAACTAGAGCATTTTCTTCAAGAATTAACTTGTAGAATTCATTTTTGAACTCAAGGTGGAAAATTTTGATTTTCTTCAATTAAACACAAATATCTTGCCTTCTATAGTACATGGTCAAAATCTGAAATTTCTTCCACACACTCTTATATTAGTCTAATGGAAGATACTATGGTTAGATATGCGGATTATATCCAGATTCTACATATTTTTGCTATGTGCAACAAAAATGGCAGTTTTGAATGTATTTTGATGAAAAAAAGGCCCAAGGTCTTTAGGGGTTATTGGAAAGGTAAAGGTAGTAGTCGTTTCACAAAATGGTTAGCCCTAGAAAGATGCCAAGGACTAAAAGTATGGGGAATTTGATTAAAATGGGGGTATTCCGCGTGCCATTTTGACAATCTAGGACAGGTATAGATTTCAAGACGGCCGTTCAGAACCATCTAGGACAGGTATAGATTTTTTATTTTTTTTTGAACCACATGAACAATTTCCATTTCAAAGGAAATAGTACACAGAACTAGAGGACATAACCCCGGCAAGAAATTTCTTAATTTTCAGACCGGACAAGTATAGATTCAAAACTCCCATTTTGAACTGTAAAAGTGCCAAAGTTTCGGAATGGCGCCATTTTAATGAAATTCGCCATTAAGCGTCTTTTGGATGGTCAAACATGCTTTGTGCATACTCAAAAATAGATGGTTTCCATCCAACTTTTTGAGAGCAACTTTATTGATGCTATATTGATGCTCAAAACAATTTATTTAATTTTCAATTTTATATGGGATAATTTATGTATATAAAAACGGTACACTTCTTAGCATTTTTTCCCCTTAGAACTTCATTTTGACATTCAAAATGATTTCTTTAGCTTTTGAGCAAAACTAACACAGTGAAGCTTTTGAAGTCTAGTTTCTATTCCACTTGAAAAAATTGAAAAAAAAAGTAGTTCATTGAAGTTTGAAGTTGAAGATCTATAACAATGTTTCTAATATGGAATGACATAGAAATTTTGTTTATATACCACAATGTTCTACACTATTGTATATACTTACAGAATATATTATATACACATATATGATATGAATTTTTTTCATTTTTTCTTCAAAAATCCATGGTAATTTTAAAATTTTCCCAAAAAATTCTGAAAATTTTATGATATATATATTCAACCCTTTAACGATGCTTCAGAACTGAAGGTCTAGTGAGACAAAGAATGCACCTATTGGTTCAATAATAAAAATCCGAGTATGTGGGTGACTTGTTAGGGGCTCCAGATCATCAAGGAATTAAGGTAGACGATCCATTTCTGATCACCCCACAATTTTCAACTTATAGACTCATCTCCTTCGGATCATAGATTGTTCAATTGAGGTGCATTTCAAGGAGTAGTTGTGGTGCATTATGATTTGGCTCTGAGGCTCTCAATATTGAAACCAACCCTTGGCCGACTTTGCAATTAGCTTGTGTTCAGAAATAAAAAGGTCTTCATCACCATTATAAGTCGAAGAGAATCTTCCACTAAAAAATTCATAGTAGTTATATTTTTTTTAATAAAGTTCTGAGAAAACATGCAATCTTTTTAAATTCTATTTTTCCGATACATTAAAAAAGTTACGCCTTCAAAAAAACCTGCACTGCGCTCCAAATACGTGTAAGCTTAAGTGGTTGGAAATGGGTCGGATATACCTTGCTGATGTGAGATTTGATAGCAGCCAGGTTTCCTTGAACCTTACTCCCTCCGTTTGGAAATAGTGCATCCATTCTTAGTGCAATCACTATAGAGAATGGATACACTATTTCCAAACGGAGGGAGTATTAAATTAGCTTCCTATTTCTGCTTCCCCAGCCCAAGTTAAGACAGGGCTAATGCAAATCTGGTAAGCCACTCCCAAAATAAACAGCAGACCCCCCGAATGGACTGAACTACTCAAAAGCATGGATCGGTTATTTGTGTCAAAAATAAATAAATAAATAAATGGATCGGTCATGATTCTTGAAAGAAATATCCGGAGCACTTTCTGCAGGCATGCAGGCATATCACTAGTGAGTAGTGGATGGATGAAGAGTAAGTTTCTTTTTCACAACATTCATCGCGCACGTACTATTGGATGGACGGATGAACGCAGGCTTCTGTTCACTCCGTCATGGGGGACGTTAAACCCGTCTCATGGGGTGGGACCAGCTAAGGTAAAGCATCCCATTGTGGTCAGAATTAGGAGTCTGCCATCATCCCATCACCAAAGTTTTTCAATTTTTTTCCCATGTGAAGACAAGTATGAGAATTTGTGAAGGCAATTGAAATCATAATTTTCAGACAGAGTATGAATTAGCTATGAATTTCTCAAGTGTTCAGCCCAAAGAAGTCGTCAGACTACTCCAAAACCAACTGCAAGTGTATCCATAATGCTCACCTACCTCTTCTAAAGGAGACAATTTTTTTTATATGTGGATGGCCATTAAAAGTCACTTCTTACAATGACTTACACTGAAATTACTGCATGTTCCTAATAAGGTCACTAATTACTCCATTGAAGTTAGGTGAGATATTGATTGTGGTTAGAAAAACCACAATGGGGTCATCATGTGTCCCCCATGGGTCATTTGACCACAATGGGTTGCTTTACCTTAGCAGGGTAGATTTACCTTGGGAGAAAACGCAGGAATTTTTTTTTTACCACAAAATTTTGTTTTTGCAAATTTCGAATCCATATTTGCAATCAGAGACCCCAAATTAGCTATGGGAGGTTTATAGTATAATCAAGAAATGGCACAAAATAGGGGGCTTTTTTCTACTTTTATCCCAAAAAACACAAAATTTATCCTCCTCATTCCACTTTGTGGGAGAGTCCTTTTTTTTGCCAAAAAACACCTAAAACTGCCATTTTTATAGCAAAGGATTAAAAAATATTAATTTTGCACATCTAACCATAGGATCTTACACCTAACTAATATGAGAATGTGTGGAAAAAATTTCAAAATTTTTGACCGTACAAATTGCAAGATATTTGCATTTAAAGTGAAAAAAACAAATTTTTCAATACATTGTGGGACTAGATTTTTTAACTTTGAACATTTTTAACTTTAAATTTTTGCACTACAGAGTTTTAAGCTTTAAATGTTTATAGTGGAGAATTGAGTTGAGAATCTAGCAAAAAAAAATTTCAAAAAAATTTAATTCTCATTATTAAAAAACTTGTTAAGTAGAAGTAGGTATGAGATAGAAAGAAAATCTAAAATATTAATATCTTTTATATGGAAATAAAAGAAAACTAATTCCAACGGTGAAATTGCTCTAGCAAAAAAACTAAACCACATGGAACTTTTTTTATTTTTTAAATTGTAAAAATTGCATTCATAAATGAATCCTACAAGTTATTTTTTTCAGGAAGATGCTCTAAGTGACCAAAAATTAGATTGCCCACAACTTTCCCAAAAAAAATCCAAATGGAATGAATCAAAGCTTTCCACATAGACAAGAAGAATTTGTAATATAAAAAAATTTAAAATCAAAAAATTTAAAATATATTTGAATGTTTTGGGCTTATTTGAGCTTAATTTGAGCTTATTTAGATTTAGAATTTTTGATAGATTTGGACTTTTTGATAGATTTAGAATTTTTCAGAATTTAGACTATTTTATATGAAATTAGACTTCTTCAGAGACTTGGACTGTTTTATAGATTTAGATGTTTTCATAGATTTGGACTTTTTGGTAGATTTAGAATTTTTTATTGATTTAGACTATTTCGTATGCATTTAGACTTTTTCAAAGACTTGGACTGTTTTTAGATAGATTTTGACTTTTTCATAGACTTGGACTATTAGATAGATTTCGACTTTTCATAGAAATATAACACCTTGTTGATTTGGCCTCTTTAAATGTACAAATTTTTACAAAGTAGAATATCTCTTGGAAAACATTTATTTTTGTAGTTAATATTGTCTTTTAAGAATGATGAAAAGACATGTAGGAATTCAGTAAAGGTACTTTAAAGTAAGTCCTAGACACAACATTTTCAACAACTTTTTATTAAAAACACAAGACCTTTTAGTATGCATTTTCTGACTTAAAATCGCACTTAAAACACTCTTTTTGCTTGTATTGCTATATACTGGGTATGGATTGAGGCCAACTCTTGGCTTCCAAAATTCATAATAAATTGAATTTAAAGAAAAACAACACAAAAAATTGGCAATGTCCGTCATTTCTACCTCTCTAGAGGCCAATAAATTTAAGATAACTACACCTAAAATTGCACAGTTCCTAAAATCGCGCAATGAATATTCTTGCCTAAAATGTATTCCCACAATTTCATATGACTCTATGATGCCTTTTAGGTACACCTATTCTCAGCACTTTGGAAATTCTTAGTAGTTATTCATATGGTGTCCAAAAAATGCATTCTAAGAGAATCTAGGATCCTGTTTTGACTACCAATGGGACCCCACAATTTTTTCCAATATAATAATGAAAACCATGTTGAATCATACTAAATTGCTTAACTAATGCGATTTAAGGTGTAGTTGGAGTCGGGGACAAAAAGATCCATTCTTCATTGAGACGCTTCCTCACATAGTCAATACTTCACCAAATTTTACAACTAATTACATTGAATAGGGTATTAAGGGGACCCAGACTAATTAATCAACTTTTCACACTATATAAATATCTACCGGAGGTTGTACATCTTGTCTCAAATATGTACAGTTTCTAAAGAAAGGTCCCTTTAATTATTTGGTCCCCTTAATATTCCTATTTAGTGTATATATTCTAAAAGCTACAAAAGAAAGACAAAAGGTGTTAAATTTTCAAGCATATTAAACAAAGAGATGTAACAATAAAAATTTAGATATAATAAATGAAAATCACAGTTAAAAGGCTCCAAAAACTGTTATAATTCCACCACTAATGTTCCACTAATTTAAAACCAATCCATTATCAATCTACAAGGTGCTCACTTGATTTGAAGCACTTTTAAATTCTAAAGAGCAACTTAGAGGCAAAACAATGTCATTAATGTTGATGAGCATGGCAAATTCCTTATAAATTATAAGTGCAAAATTGTCTTTGGCAAATATTAAAGGATGTTAGGGCACTTATTTTTTACTTCAAATTTTAATACATTTCTTCCCATGTCCTCAGCTTCTACAATATATAATTAGCTCTAAATTTGGTGGAGAATTGACTCCTTTGGAAAGGTCCAAGTGAGGAATGGACTTTTTGGTCCTCATCTCCAGGGCTTCTTTTTTGGCTTTCTGGTGCCAAATTGCACTAGAAAAAAAAATCTAGCTAAAAAGGTTATAAAAAATGCCAAAAAATTGGATGAAATCGCCAGACAATTTGAAATTTAAAAAATAATTAGATGAAACCGCCTAATTGTGGATGAAAACCATACTATACATTCAATAAGTGGATAAATGTTGCAATTTGGAGCACCACTATAACATTTTATATCGCCACTATGGCACTTCTTCAAAAATGAAAAAAAAAAGCCCTACGAGTCTCTACCTTACATTGCCTTCTACTGCTCCATAAATGGTTCTACCTAAGGTAACTACACCTAAAACCAACCGTGTTCTAAGGGCCTCTTCACACTATGGCCGTCCAAGTTGAGAGTCCATCGTTTCCACCAATCATATTGCAGGGTCCATCGGTTCCCCCAGTCATATTGCAGAGTTCCACGGCCTCTTTGCTTGGACGGCTATAGTGTGAAGAGGCCTTAATTGCAACCCCTATCTAGGAAGGACTGACATGTTACTTGAAGTATGTTCTACTGTCAATGATGAGTTGGATAGGCTTAAATGGTTGCTTTAAGAGCATACTACCTTATAGTGTGCCTTATTAGGTGAAGCAGTGCCCCACCCACTAAGTGACGGTACACTGGTCCAGTCCAGTCCTACGGTGAATCTTCTTGTCCCAGGACGAACCCCTGATGAGTCATCGTCCCAACCAACCTCCACCGCAGGCAGGAGCTGAAGGACAGGGGTGTCCCAAGGCAGGGAGTCGCAACTGACGCCCAACCGCCTTCTCCTTCGCATAGATTCCCTCCTGGGCCAATCCCAGACTCACACTCTCACTCTCACTGCAGGCAGGGCTTCTTTTCCAGGGTTTCCGGTTTGGTTTCCCTTGCCTTGCCTGGCCTGGGAATTTATTTATTTTTTTAAATTTTTTGCCTTTCTCCACGTAAACCCAAATCGAGGCCGGACACAGGCAGGGCCGACCCCCTCGCTCGACCTGCTCAAGCCATTCCAGGGTGCATGTAAAAAAAAGACCCCCTATTTTGTGCCATCTTTGTTCAACACCTCTAAGCTTAGGGCCTCTTCACACTATGGCCGTCCAAGTCAAGAGGCCGTGGGACTCTACAATATGATTGGTGGAATTGATGGACCATGTAATATGATTGGTGGGAACAACGGACTCTTGACTTGGACGGCCATAGTGTGAAGAGGCCCTTAATAGCAAAATTGGGGCCTCTGATTGCAAGGATGAATTCAGAATTTGCAAATTTTGTCATGTGTGGCAAATAAAAAATTTCAGGGTTTTCCCTAACGTAAACCACTCCCAAGATTCCTCCCGTTCATTTTGCAGGGTGGTTCTCGACTGCAATCCACAATTACTTGGATAAAACTGCGTAATCGAGCATTACGATTTTTTCATCTAGTTCCAACTCTCATCCTCAATTTCTCATCCTTTCCTGCTCATGATTTACGTCAGACAACGCCTTCGTCGTCGGGGTTTGCGGGAAAAAAAGCGCCTCCTCGTTGGGCTCCGCCCTCCTTGTCAGCACTTTTTTCCCCGCAATCCCCTCCTCCTCGGGCATTGCCCTATACTGAACAGCCGAGCGAGGTGGGTCGGTTCACCCCGGCCGGACACAGGCAGGCAGGGAGGAGAGCATTCGCTGTCTGTCTGAGGGAATGCCACATCGACCTCCTGTCTCTTTACGGGCGGGATTGGGGGAATGGATGGATGGGGCGGGCAGTCAAGTCCGGGCAGCAGCGAAGTCCGGGCAGGTCCAGAAGTGCGTGGAGAGTTGGAGAGAGCCAGGGTGTGGTCCTATATTTCGACAAGTGGACTGGTCAACTGCTCTGCTCCCTGGGCGTCTGCCCTTTGCCATGTGTTGTGTTCCGCTGCGTCGGCGGCTCCACCTGGGGACCCCGAAAGGACTGCTCACTGGGGGCTTAACACTTGGGCACTCCCCAACTCTGATGACTCAAGGGGCCTTCCTGCCTGGCCGTCCTTCACTGGGGCTGCGGAGTACGTACAGTAAGGTAGTTCAAGGCCCCCTCATTTACACTCCGTGGCTCACATTTCAGGGGCAGGGACGGAGGCTCATAATAACTAATAGGTAATTACTCCGTAATAAAGGGAGGACCAAATGCCCGCCTAATGAGGCCTAATGAGGCCTAATGAGGCCTTAAGGTGGAAGCACCCCAAACCGTCAATAGTAAACAATTCCACACAGTTGGAGGTAACTTTTCTTAAAATTAATATTTCTGTAGTATTGGCGAGTGAAAAAATGATGAATATTGGACATGGTCCCTTGGTTCTGTGTATTGTTTCCCTTTGCAATGGAAATTGTCCATGTGTTTCAAAAAAAAGAAAAAAAAGAAAAAAAAGAAAAAATGATGAATATTCAAAAAATTATTAAAAAAAAAGTTGGATGTGGTAAATAATTTTTATGATTTTTCAAAGAAATGGCTCTCTGGACCAATGAAATTGTCACGTAGGTGGATCGAAAACTGAAATCAACAAAAAAATAATAGTTAGCAAATGAGAGTTAGGTATGTGTCCTTCAAATGGGTCAGTTGATTTGAGCCAAGCATTTCAAGGGTACATTAATGAGAAGTCTAGGGACAAATTTAGTGACATTCTAAAATACAGTAATGAGAGCATGAAAGCTAATGGGTGGTTTCTACCTTGAGCTTTATGAGCCTTGGAAGGGGTTTAGGAGGAATGAAAACCAATTTTAACCCCTAAAGGACTGACATGCGTTTTTTGGTTGTATAGAATTTTTGGGCAGGTGCGTATGACTAGAGATTTCCATATTTTTGGTTGAAATTTGAATAGAAGGTGAGGGCGAGGAATGTATTTTGTATGCATCAAATTTCATGACATTTGGAAATACAAGTCAAAGTTATGGCCTAATATGTTACTTTTTTTTGTAACTAGGCAGTCTGGGCAGATAAAAAAAAATCACTTTTTTTGAAAACAAAAAATTTGAAATTGGTTTTTTAGAGTTATATATATGTGAAAAGCTTTCGAATCATCCCATTTTGATCAATGAGTAAAAACTTATGAAGATTATAAGTTTGCGGGTAGTTATGGATTCTCTACTTTAAAATAAACTTTGAAGTCCTTTATCTTACTCAATTTTCAATATTTTTTGAAAAAAATAAAATCCTAGGATGTATATTATATATTACAACATTGCCACCACTAAGATTAGCATTTCTCAGTTCCATAATTAAACTCTTGACAATTTTGTATTTTGAATAGTTCTCTACTACTATCTAATTATTGTTTTTTTCCTATATGAATGTGAAGTGGTGGAAGGAAGGGAGATGTGGTCCATGGCTACTCAACAGTTTAGTTTTAAGGTCCCATTAGCGACATAATGGCACCTCGCTTTGCACCTCATCTTTCAAGGGCACCGTGGCATCTTAAGATTTTGGCTCCTATTTTGTTAACCTTTTTTTTTTCATAGTATAGTTTTAGCACAACCCAAATTGCTGCAAAAGCCGCGAGCAATTAGATGGGAGGTGCGAAACCCCCTTCATTTAAACCACAAGCAATTACAAGAGAGAGTCCGGCACCTTGAAAAAACATACTTTTGCTCTAAAGTTATAGAACGCAGGAGACCAAAAAGTGTGAAGTACAATCCAAATTGAGGTGAAAATTTTGTGAAATTTGAGCCAGATATATTATTGTCAGTTTTTATGTTTTTTGTTTTTTTGTTTTTTATTTTTTCCCTAGTGAATCTATCAAAGTCTGACCTCTCTACACAAAATAGTGAAATTAGGTTGCCCCATACTAATTTCTCAACATTCAACACTATATAAATATGTACAATCATTTCACTATGTGTGTTGTATGGGTTGATGCATTGTTCATGGCTCGGGTTTAGAGAATTGCATGTGCCTCCATGTGGACAAGCACTTACTCACAAGCTTGCTTCTCTCATTGAAGGTAATCTAATTGTTAAGGCAACCCAATTTCACTATTTTGTGTAGCTAAGTCCCTCCAAAAATTGTCTTGCGCACTGAGTCCAACCCGGGGGGACACTGGTAAAAAAGAAAAAAAAAAGAAAAAAAAAAGAAAAAAACCTGAGTTACTGCAGCCAGACCCCGGCGCAAGATGTGTTGACCAGTCCACTTGTCGCAATATAAGTACAGTAGGTCTATGTGGCATTCCCCCATACAGGCAGCTGAAATGCTGTGCCTGGCTGGTTTGTCTCGGCGTTGGTGTGAAAAAAAAAAAAAAAAAAAGGCCCAAGAGAAAACATTACATTAAGTTACATTTAATAAATTACATTTAATAAAAGAGTCCGTCATCGAGTGAAGTCGGTCGCGTGTCCCGTCTGCTGGACGCTGCAGTCTGTGAATCACACGTTTCGCCTGTCCCGTCTGCTGGACGCTGCAGTTGGGATGAGTCATCATCTCCGGTTTGGAAGTGCGAAAGGAACTGAATAACTAAAAAGTTTCTTCTTCACTCAAAAGCTCGCCCCACCCACGAAAAGTCTAAAATCAGGGACACTGATGTCCAGGCTGCAGCGCGACACTAGTCGCACGGGAGTGGTATGCGCTGGCACCGCGGAGGCACGTGTCCCCGGCGGAGATGCGCGCAATATTGAAGCGGCAGCCCCAGCAGGAATATCTGCACTTCTGCAGCGCAGGAGTATCTCCCTCTTGATCCATAAGGCTTCCCAATGCCCCTCAGCCCTCGGCCATTCTCCATGCAGCTTTGCACCACCTCGCTTGCTCTTGTTTGCTGCCTGGCTTCGCTTAGTTAACTCTACTCTCTCGCAGCAATTTCGCAAATTTCGCAACTCAACCTTTTGCAACAACTACGGATCGTACCATGTGCCGTCCCCTCACGGCGTCCACATCGTCCAGTCCAGCTTCAAGTCCGAGTCGCCGTTACTGCAACTTACAGTAAGTTATTTCTGACCTCTGCAGTTTGAGAACGAGTGATGAATGAATTTAGAGTCATGGTGAGCGAGGTGATTGTGGGAGGACATCGTGATTGAATGTAAGCTTTGAGGAATGCGGAGTAGTTTTGTAATTGATACGTATTGAGGGAGCTTGGACCCAGGTAGGGAGTATGGACGTGTAGAAGCCCAATTGAAGGATTGTACATGGAATGCGGAGTACTTCTTTCAGGTTTTGTGTACGAGCGGCGATTGTGAAGTTAGAGTCTGGACAGTGCTTGTTTACTGCCGAGTGGAGACCTCGGACCTGATGTACGTGTCGTTGTGAACGTGTTTTTCGGAGGTGTTCGTTCATGATAGTGATCAGGAGCATGCATTTCGAATGCAAATTTTGGAACGAATGGGTTGTAAGTAATGGGTGGTCATGATTACTGCGGTGTTCTTCAGAGCCGTGCTTGTGTACGTGTCGATCGAAACAGCTTGTGGTTTGTGAAGTAACGAATTAACCCCCGTCTGTGCATGTGCAGATTAGGTAGCAGACTGCAGTAATTGCGACAGACAGCTTTGGAATCCTCAAATTGAGAAGTCCAGGGAGCAAGCAGCGCCTGCATGGGTGGAGAGTTGGATAGTTCTATTTCTTCGAGTGGCCTTGAACGCGGCGCCCAAGGGGTCGAGATGGGTAGTCAGCGCGAGTTGATTAATATTCGAGGCGCGCAGCTCCACCTCATCGATGGTGAGGAGAGCCAGCTCATGACGAGTGGCGACTTCTCTTTGAAATTCTTGAAGCAGACGCAGTCCCCATTAGCCGTGGTGGTCGCGAGTGTCGGCGAAGTCCAGTGGCCGGTGGGGAAAGACGCGCCCGTGTTGAAGGTGTGGAACCGGCGCTACACATTTGCGCTCCCGGGGCTCGTTTACGGCATGATTCTGCCGGACAGCACACAGATTGGCGCGTTACAGCATTTGGAGTCTATTCTGACCGAGTATAGCACGTTCGAAACGCATCATGAAATCGCCAAAGCAGGTAATGGATTGTTGGTAAATTTAATCCTTCCATTCTGTCTTCAATCTTTCAGAACCTCCGTCAAGCTAGATTTAGGGTCAGTCTTGACGCACCGTTATCTTACAATAGAGTTGGAGAGGGGCAATGCGTTTAGAGCACCGCGTCATCCCATCTGTAAATATGAACGGAAATACAGGAGTCCGATGAAGGTCGTATTCCTGATTAAAAAACTATTGTTGGTTGATATATGTTTGGAGGTCGATTTCCAGCATTTCTGGATAAGAGTTTTGACGGTGTTTTCTGCCTTGGGGTTTAAATTTGTATTGACATTTCTGTTTTGTGATCGACAGTGCAATTTGCATCGAACGGACGAAGAGATGACCCAGGGTTTTGGACCGCGGTCGCTCCACAAGTAGAAACCTTAAGCTCCCGCGTGGCGCGCAGCATCGACAGCACTTCCACAATCGTGGCGAGCTCAATCGTGATAGGCGGCGACTGGGCTGCTCTCGGCATCAAGCACGGTGCAAACACATTAATGAAGCGTAAAGACCCGGATAGTTCCCCCGACCCCCACGACGCCGGTGGGGGCGTGAGCCCTCGCATGCTGAAGCGCATGCAGCAAGCGCGTCGCATGTCCGCAGTCGTGAAGTTGATGTCTCGTACTCTTCTCAAAGGCGCCATCTCGGCCTCAGGGCATGTGTCCAAATCGCTAGGCTTTGACGTGAATGGAACACAAGTCCAGACTAGCGGTCCGATTTACACTGTTGACGAATCTCCTCGCGACGTGGCTGTCGCGAGCGTGGATGCATTTGGGAGAGTGGTGGAAGCAGTGGAAACCGCAGGGAAGTCGCTCTACGACGTGACGCAGAAGGTCGGCACTGACATTGTGCAGGACCGGTTTGGGGCGGAAGCCGGGCAAGTGCTCCAAGACGGCTTGGGTGCCTTCGGAAACGTTGTCAACACGGCGTGGACGTTGAACAAGATGGGCGTGCGCATGCTGCTGAAAATGACGGCTGCGTCTGCGGCGCTCAACTCGCGATCCAGCAGCGGACAGAGCGCGAGCTCCTCCACTCCCAGTTGGCGGGATGATCAAAACGTTTCTTCGGCTTCCATGCGATCCATGAAGCAAAGCCGTTCAGCCCCAGAGCTTCAACACGAGATTTCGCTCTCTCCACAAGGCCCGCAATCTGCTCAGACATTGCAAATTGGTCAAGCCCCGCAATCTGCACAAGCCCTGCAAATTACACAAGGCTTGCAATCTGCGCAATCTGGACAGGTCCCGCAGTCTGTGCCTATGAATTTGTTGTCACCTGCGACTGTGCACAGCGGACAGCAATTGCATACATCACAACTGTTCCCGACCGCGGCGGAGCAGATGCGGAATCAAGTGGAAAGGCCAATGGTCCAGGTACCGGCTTTTTCGCCGGCCGGAAATTTCACCGCTTTAATTCCTCCGGGTGGTCCAAGAGGGACTAGTCCGTTTCAGCACTATCAACATAGCCAGCGTTTAGCGCAGCAACCGCAGGTGCCATTCAGTTTCCAACCTCGAGCGAACATGCAAATCGATTGAAGAGCTTGAATAGCTGATCTAGCCGTATATATGAAATGTGACGTACTGGGCGGCTCTTCCATGGAGCAGTGTATATCATATGCGACATGGCTGCGCAAGCGTTCTTACCTTTTGGAAGGTCTGATTTTGGAACATGGTGTTTTAAATTCTACAGCAGCAGAGGAGCAGATCTTTGTCATGAGGAAAGGAATTGGCCACCAACAGCTGTTCAGCAGACTTGCATGCGGCAGGAGTAGAGTGAATGCCAGAGGCTATTTTGTACAAAGGAAACAACATCTGAGAGTGTGATTAGAGCTTGCAGAGAAATCAATTGGAACCGACTTCTGGGTCATGCCGGATGAATCATTGGCTCCCTATTTTACCATCTCAGGTATTTGAAGCTACCAATTTTCAATCACAACAGTAGCATCCAAGGTTCTTCGTTTCCGAGAGGATTGGAGATCGAAGATGGTGTGGATTAAAAGTTTTTGATTAACCGTGGTGTTCTTTAGGGTTAGGGTGTGTATAGGTATATTGTTGTGATGAGATTTTTCCATGGAGGGTTCGTAGTGGATGGATATATTCCGTTCGTAGAAGACTGGTGGTTTAGAAATTCTCTGTACCATGCATGTAGTCTATTTGATAAATCGAGTGGAATATCAACCGAGGGTATGTTTAGAGAAATCAGAGTAGAGAGTTGATGGGACTTGTGCATCGTTCGTGGAAGTAGCTAGCGTCCACAGCATGGTGAACATGTTGATTGTGACAGACGATTAAAATACACACGCATGTATGCATTCTTCGATCCAATTTTTTACTAGAACTGTGTTCAAACTAAGTTTTTTTCGCAACTTGCTTCCACCATTTCTTCCTTGTGTGCACCCATTGTTGATAGAGTTGATTGATCATGTGTGGCATTCTAATCTATGGCAAAAATGTTTCTCTGGGATGATTCCGATTGGGCTTTGACATCTCAAGCTTCTACACTTTCTCTACTTATGAATATCATGCGTTTTTAACAAAATTCTCACATATTTCCAATACTTGGATGTGAAAGTTGAAATGATTGTAAAACTTACAAACCGTGTCATATCCTGAGATCGAAGGAGTATGCTATGACAACAAATTATCGTTGAAGAGGAGTGAATGATTGTGCAAACTTTATCTTGTACTCTGTAACTCTTTTAACTTTGGAATGATGTAAACCTTTCACTAGAGTAATCTTTCTGCAGGTGTCAATGCAGCTGCATTTGTGATGTACAACAGATGTCAATGCAGCTGCACTTGCATTGCACAAACTGTTTGAAATGACTTATTTGATTTAGTTTGAGTTGACACACTGACACGTTTGGACAATCTCTCACCTTACCCCAGAAAGATACGAGAACTGTTCCGAGTGGCATTGTATTACTTGGAGAGAGAAATCTCCACTTGAGCTGATATTTTGTTGTACAACTTACACGTGCAACTTTTTGTCATTGACTTCGGCAAAGGTGAGGTAGAAATTCCTCATTTGGGGCTTCCGTCGATTCATTTCAGCCTCTCAATATCGACTTTGTTAAGTCTCTCATCAAAATAACACTATCCAAGCCTTCAGGGTCTACAATGAACTCTAGATGACCAGGCCTATGACCACTCATTTCAAGTCTCACTGCCCATCATTCTCTTCGCTTCCATTTTGCAACTATAAGGGAACTGGCTTTAAATCGCACAGTTAAGCAATTCAGCATGATTCAGCATGGTTTTCACTATTATATTGAAATTTTTTTTGAAGGGTCCCATTGGTAGTCAAAAGGGGATTCTAGATTCTCTTAGAATGCATTTTTTGGAAAACGTGTGAATAAATTACAAATTTTTAAAGTGTTGAGAATAGATGTATCCAAAAGCAATCATAGTCATATGAATAGTGGGAGTACATTTTGGGCAAGAATATTCATTGTGCGATTTTAGGAACTGTGCGGTTTTAGGTTAGATGTGAAAGAGAAAAGTTAGGGCTGCTTTATTCCTAAAGGCTAGGCCAATTTCCCTTCAAGCTAATTGTACAAAGTTTTGGTCTCTTCTGGGTTAGAGGCCGTTTTCAACTACTCTTTATAATTAGATTATAAAGAGGGTCAATTCTCCCATATGTAATGGCCGTGGAGCCCAAGAAGTTGGGCCAATTTAATAAAACCTAGAAAAAAGAAATAGAGGGGTTGAAATTTTTAGGGTCGCTTTATGTCTAGAGGTTGGGCCAATTTTTCTTGAGGCTAATTGCACAAAATCCAACAGATGTAATTTGTTGAAAAAAATAGTATTTTATGAAAGAAGTTTTTTTAATTGAAATCTAACATTGGCCCTAAGGCCAAGAATTGGCCGTCCATTTTTGGTGCACCCAATTCAACAAGCTCAGGCCATGTTAGATCATCTCTTTTTTGAATAAAAAATTGAGTTCACCAAGTTGGCCTGACCTCTAGGTGTAAACGAATTGGAGTTGATTTCAGCCTTTTGTCTAATTACAAGTCAAGGTTCTTGGCCTCTAACACAGCAAACTGGCTTGGTCTCTAGGTGAAAAGCGGCCCTTATATTTATTTTATGAAGATGAAAGTATATATTTACTACAATAGAACCTCTCATTTACTACATACTCTCTTAGTGCATAATATGCAGTGAGAGAGTTCATACTTTGAAGCATTTATTTTTGGAAAGTAGTTGGAGGCCCTATAGTTAGAAGCCAACTTAGCCAGTGGTCATCAATGCACCTTTCTTAATGCATATTTCAATAGCAGAAGTTATAAAATTTCCAAAAATGCATAAAATTTTATTGACAATTCTTTTTATCCAAGGTATTGTTTTTGTGCAATTTTGAGAGTATTCTCTTATTCTTAAGCCAATGAGCTTTAGAGATTAAGAAATGTCCATTGACATAGTCTGCAACAATAGACTAACGAGGGTACAATGTGCTTGAAAATACAACTAAAAGTTCAATAGAAAGAGCCAATGTTTAGCTCTCAAAGGACTTTTTAGTTCCTAGGAAGGCAACCCGAGCAATTTGCCACAGTGTTAGAGGTAACTAGTTCTGCTCTCAACTCAAAGTAGCCCTCGCTCATGCACCTTCAACAAACAACTGCCCCGTTGTACAATCAAGAGTGCTATAATCCCCTCCGGTGATTAGAACAATGCAAAAGGAAAACCGCATTTTTGATGTGTGCAGGAAAGAGGATTGAGAAAAATGCGACAATTTTTGAAAAGAGACGTTCATGGCAACTCCCGCAAATCCCATTATTATTTAGAATAGACAGAAGATCCAAGGGGCACTGACGACTGAATGTTGTTTAAGGATTAAATTGTTAGAAAGGTAACTATACCTAAAATCGCATAGATAAGCTTTGTGGCATGACTACTATGCTGTAGAAATGAACAACAATTTTTTATATATAGGTGAAGGACTGTTAATCAAAATAAGTGTCATGTAGGAATGATGCCAAAGTTGATTTGATGCACATGGAGAAATGACATAGATAAGAAGTTAATTCAACATAAAGTAAATCCAAAATGGACCACTTGTACGGTTGCATCTCTCTAGTACTATTAATAAAGCTATACACTATTCAAAATGGGCCTTAACTTCACCTTACATTTGCTCTTGTAATGCGCACTATTTTAGATATCTTTTGTATTCATTTCCCTTAAAAAATAGGGGTCTTTTTTCATTTTAGGTGTAGTTACCGGGTAGAAGTACACTACACTAGGTACGGTTTAGGCAAAAAAAGTTAGTACTTTTTGGTACATTTTTTTGTATTTTGTATTGTAAGTATTTATATATTCTAAACTTTATATATTTTTAGAGATTCCACTATTATGCATTCTGCAATCTATCTAGAAGTTAGTTTCAACACCAAAATATCATCCAAACAATTTTGTTTTCTATCCACTTTTTGTTGCAAAAGGAAATGGTAGATAAACTTCTAATATTCCAACAATAATTGCAACTAGGCTCAATCTATCAAAAAGAATCCTTTGCTTAGAAAATAATCTATAAAATATTAGAAGATTACTCAAAATTAATGGTTTGTTTTTCCTCCACAAAGTACTTTCTATTTTTTTTTTGACAAAATTTGACATACTTCCAATTTTTACCAAAGACTTTCTACAGCTTGAAAAAAAACATTTTTACAGTTTAATGACAACCAAATTTCATAAGGTTACTCACCCTTTTAACTTGAATGCAAACCAAAAAAATTTAATTATTCTATCCAAAACTGTAGTCGAACTCAGTACTTCCCAAAATTTACTAAAAAGGTATTTTTTTGACGTACTTTTTAGGGGGGTGTAGTTTGCTTTTACCCTACCTTAGTGTCCAAACGATACTCTTGATAGATCACCATTTGGGGCACCTTAACTTCCGTTCCACCCAAATTTTGCACATAATTTTGGGATCACACTCAACTCAGAAACCTGACAATTTTCAGAGAGAAGCCAAGCCAGTGTAGCAACTGAGCATAGGACTTGCCTGACGCTGATAATAATAATCACAATATCTGACAATAATAAGAAACCAATCAGACGGTCCCATCTGGCATTGCAAATTTTCCTTTTCGCTTAGATACATTTATTTTCTGACGGCAATAACTTCGAGTGGTGTACTCGTTCCATTTCCAGTCAACAAAAACACAGCCACGTGTTCTTAGTGGTCCACGTGTTCTTACGGTCCACGTGGTATTTTTGACTATCACCTCCCAATGCTCGGAAAAGAGCCATCGTGTTTGCTTCCGCAGTGCTGCCCTGTACTCAGTTGCCACAGACCAGTTTATTTATGTTTTTTTTCCATTTATTTTAGGGAGTGCAGAAAGTGGTGAATCTATTTACATCCACGAAATGGATGAAACCTGCTATATATGGATGAAAATTTATTTATTGATTAACCCCTAAAAGTTCAAGGGGTTTGGACAAAATACAAATGTGTTATAAAATATAAGTTCTAAAACTTTTTTGAAGTTTGCATCAAAGAAGATAATGTGAAGCATAAAAAATAGAAAGCATCCCTATGGTCAAAAATGTAAAATTATTCTTACATTTATTTTAAATGAATTTTGAAGATATAACTTCAAAAATTCACGAAAAATACAATTTCTATTTTTAGCATTTGAATTTATTTTTGATTGGTCAAAACTGTGGTTTCTATTGATTTGTGAAAAATGCATGAGACCTAGTTATGAAAACACCAATACTTTCCCCAAATAGTAAGTTTTTCAACACTAGGCAAATCTAGACACTTTGTGCTATTTCTCTTATAGTTTTTGTTTGTCTGTAGTGATTTGATTTTTGAGTATAAATATTGATAGACGACCCAATCTTTTGCAAAGATTTTTTTATTTTTATTTATTTTTTATTTTTTATTTTTTATTTTACTTTTTGCCCAAAATTTTTGTCTGAAGTCGGGTAGTGACCATAAAATTTCGCTTGAGCACTTCAGGGTTAAATTGATTAAAAGTTTGTACATTCATACAAAATAGAGCAATACTGTCATAGGATTTGGTAGCATTTTGCAATTTCATCCACTGCAAAAAAAAATGATCTCGCCGAATATTTCCTATGAAAAATTCTATATAGCTTTTGAGCAAAAATTAGCTCCAAGATAATTCAAATTGCCATAGACCATTAATCTTGTTAGAACATCTCCACCCTTGCTTGCTAAACTTGGCATACTCAAATTTTACATCTAATTTTAGATGCCTCATACTGCTTGTCTCCCATCTTTGTACACCAAATTTATTCCAAAAATAGTCAAGTGATCAATCATCAACTAGCGGATAAAAGATGCAGAAACTAATCTTAGATAAAGAGATATTTCATGTGCTATTACCTGGCACGCCAAGATTGAAGGGCAAGAGAATATTGGGAGGGTGCGAGGCATTTATTATTCATGTTTGGCAAGGGTTGAGATGCTCCTAGGACAAAGGAATTTTATTTAATATGACGTTTTAACCCCTAAAGGACCGACATGCATTTTTTGTCCGTATAGAATTTTTGGACAGGTATGTATGACTAGAGATTTCTATATTTTTGGCTGAAATTTTAATAGAAGGTGGGGGCAAGGAATATCTTCCATATGCACCAAATTTCATGACATTTGGAAATACGAGTCAAAAGTTATGGCCTAATATGTTACCTTTTTTCGTAACTGGGCAGTCTGGGCAGATTAGAAATAATCACTTTTTTTGAAAACAAAAATTTGAAAATAGTTTTCTAGAGTTATGTATAGGTAAAAAGCTTTGAACCATCCCATTTTGATCAATGAGTCAAAAGTTATGAAGATTTTAAGTTTGCAAGCAGTTATGGATTCTCTACTCTAAAATAAACTTTGAAGTCCTTTATCTTACTCAATTTTCAATATTTTTTGAACAAAATAAAATCCTAGGATGTATATTATTTATTACAACATTGCCACCATTGAGATTAGCATTTTTCAGTTCCATAATTAAATTCTTGACAATTTTGTATTTTGAATCATTCTCTACTACTATCTACTTACTATTTTTTTCCTATGTGTTGTACAATTCCAAATGAAGTGAAAATTTTCAAGCATGTAACCAACTTGTCCAGAAAAAAGAATCCAAAGAAGCACCATCATTTCAGACATTTTTTCATCAAAAAGTGAGCTTGTGAAGTGCTATTGCCCTATTTTTCGTAGGGCTAAAAAAATGGTTTTAGTGACTTTGAATGCTTATATCTTGCAATCCACGCGGTGGAAATTTCTGAAATTCTTACCATATGTTCTCAAGTCAGCATACTACAAGATCCTACGGTTACATGTGTCTAAAAAAGTTTTTTTTTCAAAAATTGGATACTTGTACTAAAAATGGCAGGTTTTCAAGTGTTTTCGGTGAGAACATAGTCATGGAACTTTAGGGGTTAATCTTTTGTTCATATTATGGAAAGTGTAAATTTAGGTGGCTTCTTTTTATTTTACAACATTTAACAGCATTGCCATTGTTGCAACGGCAACTAGGCTTTCAAAAAAAGGTGTTGTGAGTGCAACACCATGTGCTATTAGGTCAAATGCAAATGTCTACCATTGTGTCCAACTCAAAAGAAAAATGTCAGTATTCTCTTGGGAACTTGGACCACAACCATGAAAGCCAACAAAACGCTAGAAAGAACAACAATTTTCCAAAACTTGGGTTTAGAGAAAGAACTACCTTGCCCAGAAAATTGAGATTTCTGGAAGGAAATATCAAATATGACAAGCCTCATAAACATAGTGTGGGACTTTTGAGAATTCATCCTGCTTTACTGTTGTCCCAACTTGCTTGCACATGCAACAATGGCGATGCTCAAATGGAATGAGGAATGTTTGATGAGTTGATTGAAAATAATAAGTATTTGAATTTAAAAAATCTCATTATATGAACATTTCAAGATTAATAAAAATAATATAATGCCAAATATGGACTTTTTTGTTTTGAAGGGGGCCAAGTAGAGCTATAAAAGAACATTCTTTTGGTTGTTTAAGAATTTTTAAAACTAATGTAACAAGAATAGTTCTACCAACTAGGTCAAACTCAAAACAACAACAAATTTTGGATGAATACCATATTTAGTAGTCAAGGTTGGCATTCTTTGACAAAAAAATAATTAAATTTGGGAAATGTGATTTCAAAGACATTTAAAATAGAAAATTTTGGATTTTTTTCATCCCAAAAAATACTGAAAAAAATCCTCAAACTTTTGGCATCTATTCTTAGAAATATTTTTTGTTGTACTCAATTGCTATGTATAGTAGTACAGAAGTAACGCTTGGAAATGTTGTTCTTAAGTTACAATTTAGGATAACAAACTAAATGCATTGCAATGATATTCTATGGCTTTTACTTCATTTTAGTTATTTTAATGCATGTTTTCAATCTGGGATGCAATTCTTAGAATAATTATATTTGCTTCATGAAAAGTTTTCATCTTTATAAGGTGAAGGCAGAGAATTTTAGCTTAGTTTAAATGTATTCAAAATCCATTTAGTACAAACCAAAAAAAATATTCATAGTATTAAAAAGCTACACAAATATGATGTTAAATTGAAAGATACATAACCAAAAATTATCTCTTCTATAGAAAACATTCATTACCCAAAGTAGTCTCTAACTTTACGGCTAGGAAAATTGTCCCCATCAATGCCCCGTTCTCCCTCGGAGAAAATGTTGAAACTTATTATTAATCACTTATACTAGAAGCAATGCAAAGGCATTAGAGATTTGTTTCAATGGTGTTTCTACACATTCCTCAAGCCCACTCCGGTAATGATTGTGATCCTTGATAAGATGGAAAATGGCATATCATAATAATTGCTTACAATTGCAGATTTAATGGTTGTGATAAAATTTGAAAAGTTTGAATTCATATTTAGAATAAAAATCCTCAAACTAACAAAGTCAAATCAATAAATGCAAAATTAAACTCTACAACATAGAAGATAGATTTTACATTTTTCATAATTTAGGCAATAAAAGGGTCAATTTTCTCTAACCAACCTCTATTTTGTTGTTATTGCAATATCGACCATTTAAGGTATCTTCTTGGTTCATTTTTCATTCAAAATTAGGGATCAACATTTTGTGGAAGTCAATTTTATTAGGCGTAGATACCTTATGTCATGTTATGTATACCTCTTATGACTATTGAAATTTCCTAATATAACATGTCTATTTTGTCACTTCAACCAAATACACATGGATCCATGTACTCTTATGTTGCACCAAACTACACACAAAAGCATTACACATACAAAGATACAACAAATCCATCCAAGAAATAAAAAAACTATTCCTATTCCAAACTAATTTAGGATGTTTCACACTCATGAATGTCAACACTTTAAATACCTTACCATAGGACCCCATTGTCCCATAATGGCTTTATCCCTACAAATGCGTGGACACAAACATTTGCTCATGCAATGCTGAACTCCAGGTTTGATGCCTTGATCTCCTACGTATATGTAATATTCTGTTTCAAGGCCCATCGGCCTCTTACACCATCTACAATTAAGTCACATACTACAACTCATAGAATTTACTTTATACAATGATTGCTTCTTCCATAAATTTCTAAACTCTAAATTTACCAAATACCACTCTTTAATCTAAAACACACCCCACTTTCACTAGAATACTCAACCACTACCAGTCATTATTGCAGGAGCTCATAGAACCATACGCACACACCTAGACACAACTTCCCTCACATCATTACATCAAATTTTCCAAATCTCCAAACCCATCATCAACATATCCTACACAACATTGACCAAATTGTAATCAAAGACTGCACATACATACTCCTACATAAATAGAAGCTAAGAAACCACCGGCCACCTTCTATTGTCCACAATCCACCTCAATTCACATTCAAAGACCACTAATACACCAAACCCACCATTAATTCAAATTCTTAAAATTAAAATGCTAAATCCGCACTATCATCACCTCTGCTTTCTTATTCCCCCAAATCATCACTATACACTTGCACACACACATAATTTGATATCAACACACATACATTCTATAAACTTGAATTAAATAATAAAATACTAATGCAAAGCCTCCCTCTTAATATAGGTGTGTAGTTTTTGCATCACTTGAGAACTTGTGTGAAGTACTTCATAGAATCCAAATACTATAGGCCCTTGAATAGGCTGGAGTTACTTCTCTCTCTACATATGATGCAACAATCTCCACTTAGTAAGATTTAAACACACCTTAGTGCAGTGATTTAGAAGTTGTGTCTTCCGAAGGTAGTCAACATAGAGTGTTGAGTGCATTAAAATGGGTTCCCCCCAGACCGCCCACATTTGCTATTGTAACTTCACTAAATAGTGAAATTAGATTGACCTTCACTAATTTCTCGACATTCTACACTATATAACTATGTTGAGTTATTGTAGAAGGATGCAACAATGTAGGAACCATGTGTATTGCATGGGTTGGTGCAGTGATTCATGGCTCGGGTTTAGAAAATGGCATGTGCCTTCATCATGACAAGCAGTGAGTCATGAGGTGGCTTCTTTGACAAAAGACAACCTAATTGTTAAGGCAACCAAATTTCACTACTTAGTATAGTTATTATCATTAGCTTGGTCAAATTTGTATATTATCTTGTTGACAACTGAAAGGAGGTTTCCAATGCACCAAAGAATGCGACATTTGGCTGAAATCGTATGCAAAGTTATGCAGGGTCAACCTTTTTTGGTAGATGCTCTAGAATCTTTTCTTCCACATACAATAGAACCTTCCTATGTCGATTGGCCCCGGACCGATCTGACAAGATCTTTTATGGAGGTTTATTTGCTTATGGAGGGTCATTTTAGTCATAACCTTTGTTATGTGGACAAGTTTGGGACCGCTCTGACAAGATCTTTTAGGGAGGTTTATTTGCTTATAGAGGATCGACTTTGGGAGGTTCTACTTGAGATACATATTGATTTTAGAGATGTACACAGCGTGACGATGACGGTTTTGGGTCAGTGCTACATTTGAACACGGGTGAACAAGGCTTTTTTGAAGAGGAGCTCCACTACAACACGCTGAAGCAACACTTCCAACGTTCTGCACCATTAATTGTAGAAGATCTTAGAAGATCAATGGTGCAGAACATTTAGTGTGTTGGAGTGCAGATGCTCTTAGGAACTTCCTTTCATTCCTTGCATTTGGCGCATCGCTTGCCAACAATCACTTGCCCTTGCACTTTGTGTGACCACTCTAGCCACTTGGATGTTGGCAAATGTGGGGAGGTCCGATTAGTTCTGAACCAATAAGCTTTAACTTAGATGATGTTTATTGCAATTTGCTTTTGATAATTGTAATTATTTCTGAAAACAATATTTCAGGTACTGTATGTCCAGTAAAGAATTTCATTCTTTACTCAACTGATTAATATGGAGTTCTTCTTACTTCTCAATTGACTAGTATGCCATCACTACAAGAGAATGAGGTATTTTAAGTGAGTCTTTAAGCATAGTTCTAGACATAAGGTTTTAAGTAATGACCTTTAAGGCAATTTTCAGCAAAATTTGACTAGAAACATATGTATTTCTAGTAAAATTTTGCTGAAAATTGCCTTAAAGGTCAATACTTAGAATCTTATGTCTAGGACTATACTTAAAAACTCACTTAAAACACAGTCTCCATTCTCTTGTAGTGCATGTGTTGTAAGTTGCCGATTTCGATTCCTGCCAAAGATGAGCCGACAATTGGATAGAAGCTCTGTCTGTGTTGTGGTTGACACATTGTCTTCACTGCTATTCTTGTACTCAAGGACCACGTCTTCAACCTTAAGAATTGTACCCATAATTGGCGAGTTTATCTACACAAAAATAGTGAAATTAGGTTGCCTTGTCAATTAGGTTGCCTTACCTGAGATAAATTACCTCATGGATCAATGCTTGTTACACATAGAGGTGCATGCCACTCTTTGAACCAAGCCTTGAACTCGTGCACAAATCTATGCCATACACATGGCTGTAAACTGAATGCATCCTTGAACAAAATAGTGAATATTTCTATAGTGTGGACTGTCGAGAAATTAGTCTGGGGCTATCTAATTTCACTATTTTGTGTATACAGCTACCACTTATTCAGTAACTTCAATACTAGATGTGTCGAACTTGAAAACATTTCAAAAATATTATTGCTACACAAATGCAGTTCAACACATTGTCTTTCTAACAGGCCTTGAACTTTATTGATACAACCGCCGATGTGCTAGGGAGGCAACCCATTCTCGATCACTTAAGGAATTACAGAATCTGGAACTCATTAATTCATAGCAACTTTGTTTTGATACCAAAATATCTGAAAACTCTAGGAAGGGTCCAAATACTATTGTTGCACACGAGAAAATTTTCCACCAAAAAAATTGTCCTCTTATATGTCTATAATTCCTGAAGTGATTGAAAATGGATCGTCGATTGGGAATGGGTTGCCTCCCCTAGTATTCTTGAATTTGTTTGGTATGATTTTTTTTTGCTCCTTGTGAAAGGAATAATAACAAGCGTATGTGGGGTTCAAGACACTTGTTGCATCTTCCCTAACATCACACTGATGATTTGTCTTGTTTTTGGGATAGGCACATGTGAGGTCCCCTGCCTCCTTGGAATGTTTTTGGTAATCCGCTTCAAAACTTTGATACTACTTTCTCATGTCTTATCCTACATGCTAAAATCCTGCTGTCCTTAGAATGGGTAGATAATGAGATGTTTTGTGCAAACTATAGATTATTATAATTCCATCATGGAAAAACTAGAGATACTTGTGTTTTGTTTGGCAAAAATGGACCCATGTATTTTGCAATACCTATGTATTTGTAGTAAACTTGCATATATCTTATTGGATAGCAAAATCTTTATTCTTAGAAAGCAAAAAGATGACGCGAATGCAAGTTAGACCTAGATCTACTATGGTAAGCTAAGGTTTAATTCCTAAAAGTCTATGCTTCTACATGTGCCTTGGTCAACCTTGATTGTAACTTTCAAAATTACTAGTTATGGATTACTAGTTTAATTATATTGATTTAAACTAAGAAAATGAAGCTTGACAAGTTTTGTTTCTACTCCATTTCAAAATTTTGAAAAATGTAAAAAATTGAAAGAGTTATTGTAATTGAAAGCTGCATGTGTTAGAATCCAAATAACACAATACGGTGTGTTTTCCATTCATATTTTCTTTTCTTAAAACTTATTTTATATTTAAACTATGAATTTATGTTTCTCTTTATTCCTTTCATTTATGGTAAAACTTACAGATTATTCTAATATACATTATAATTGATATATTTTTATTTCCACCTTTAGCTTTGAAAATTCACAATAACTTGATTTTTTCATAAACATCTATTGAAAAAAACAATACTAATAGGAAATGTATTTCTCCATTGGATTATCAAAATTTTATACACCTATTAAATAAAAGGAAAAATTTGGTTTGATAGTCGAATTTGACTTCAAGTTCTTTACTATAGTTGCTTTGGGTGAAGAAAATAAAATAACCAATTGAAAAATTTTCACACTAATCTTTGTTTCTACTTGTATCTCCTAAAAAAATTTCAAATGATTTGGATGTTTTTGCTATTTTTACTCGTTTAAGTTCAATTTTTGCAACAAAATGATAACAATTATAATTTTTCATGAAACAGATTATCATTTTTCACAATGATATATAATTCAAAGTTTCAAGTAATAAAAATATAAATTTTTTTGTTTGAATACAATTTTGAAGGCTCATAGAGGAAGTTTGACCATTTCACAATGGACCAAGTCCTTTAGGGATTAAATTCTCTATGAATAAACAAAATTAGATTCATGGTTGTTCTAAGCATGTTTTAGAAAAATCACTCTTAAAATTTGTTTGGCATACAATTTTGAATGCCACACAAATTAAAAAAACATTCATAGTGTAAGAATTAATATCACACATGATATTAAACATTAGAGCTACAGATCATTTACTCTATTTTAAAAATTATAATTTGGATGTAAGAGGAGATTAAAGAAGGGATTGGCCATCACTTTGTGGCAATTATAAATGTCATACCAATTATTTTTTGTTAAATGTCATAAGAGCTCAAGTTCATGATAGAATGGTAACGTCTGAAAAATGGTGGTTTATTGAAAATATAAGCTCAATAGTCATAAAATATACCAAATCTTTCAAAATCCTATTATGATTCCATCATGGATGAAAGACTGGGAATCATAAAATAATCCTTTTTTATTAAAAAATTATATACTGGTTTGTGAAAGCAAATACCTCCCTTGTATTTGTCAAATCTCATCATGCTTATTTCTCTTCTACTCATAAACAAATAAGAGCAGAATATGCATTAACCCCTAAAGGACCAACATGCATTTTTTGGTTGTATAGAAATTTTGGGCAGGTACGTGTGACTAGAGATATCCATATTTGAGGCTGAAATTTTAATAGAAAGTGGGGACAAGGAATATCTTCTTGTGTACCAAGTTTCATGACATTTCAAAATACAAGTCAAAAGTTGTGACCTAATATGTTACTTTTTTCGTAACTGGGCAGTTTGGGTAGATAAAAAAAAATTATTTTTTCCGGAGTTTTTTTTTTGAAATTGGTTCTCTACATTTATATATGCTTAAAAAGCTTTTATTATTCCATTTCAATCAATGAGTCAAAAGTTATGAGGGGTTTTAATTTGCGAGCAGTTATAAATTGTCTACTCTAAAAAAAACTTTAAAGTCGTTTATTTAACTCAATTTTCAATATTTTTGAAATAAAAAAAAATCCTAGGATGTGGATTGATTATTACAACATTACAACCGTTGGGATTGGCATTTTTAAATTCCATAATTAAATTTTTAACAATTTAGTATTTTGAATCATTTTACTATTTTTTACTTCTTTCTACTTACTATTTTTTTCCTATATGTTGTACAATTTCAAATGATGTGAAATTTTTCAAGCATATAGACAACTTGTTTGGAAAACTGAATTCAAAGAAGCACCACCTTTATCGGCATTTTTTCATTGAAAAGTGAGCTTGCAAAGTGCAGCCCCCCGGCTTTTCGCATGATTGAAAAAATGGTTTTCCAGCCTTTGAATGCTTATATCTTATGATCCACACGGAAGAATTTTTTGAAATTTTTACCACATGTTTTCAAAATATCATACTACAAGATCCGATGGTTACATGTGTCAAAAATTGTTTTTTTCCAAAAATTTGGTAGTTGTATTAGAAACGGCAGTTTTGGAGCGTTTTTGGTGATTACATAGTCATGAAACTTTAGGGGTTAAGTATAAATCTCGCAACTTAATTTTGGTAACAAATCCCCCAAAAAATAAAAGTAAAAGTATTAAAGTGATGTCATGGCGATTGAAGTGTTCTATAGCTCATCAGTCTATATGTCCAATGACTCTCTACAACCAATTTTCTAATTTCCATTCAATTTTTTAAATTTCTAGTGCAAAAAGAATTTTGAAATTCAATATCTCTTGCCTCATTGATCAAAACACAACCAAACTTGCTTTATGCACACACACTCTCCAAGGGCTTATCGCCACAAAGCACACACCCGTCGGCTTGAAGATTCAAGAGATCCCACCTTACGGCACAAAACCAAAGCAAACAAAAGTCTATCTTAATACATGTTTAAATGGACATGATGGCTACAAGATAAATGGGGGCCAGATTTTGAGCATTTCGTAAAGGATGGATCCCCAAATTATGCCACATTATATGCAAACCTTTCTCATTTATTTTAAGTACAATCTCTAACCCTAGAAAGACAAGGCTCCCATGACCAAGTAAAGTAGAGCCACCCATAACCAACCGAATAAAGAATTTCAACATTATTTGGAGTAGTGAAGACAAAACAAATCTTTTTCAGAGGTACATTGATAGAAATGACAAGGATTGCCAAAAAATTGGTAATTTTATCGCTTGAACTGAAATTAATATAAATTTTGGGAGGCAAAAAGTACTCTAGACCCACGGCCAACCTCTAGACTCTTCCAATTCCGATTGTTCAATAATTTTTTCCTAATTGAAATTTGTAAAAAACTAGATGTGCATTGTTGATGTAGCCTAAAATAAAGCTAACGGTTTGGATTATTTTCTACTTTTCACAAGCTTCCTAAAATCACAAAGTGGATATTCTTGCCTAAAATGTACTCCCACTATTCATATGACTCTATGATCACTTTTGGGTACACCTACTCTCAACACTTCGAAATTTCACAGTTTATTCACAATGTCCAAAAAATACATTCTAGGAGAATCTAGAATCCCCTTTTGACTACCAATGGGACCCCACAATTTTTTTTCAATATAATAGTGAAAACCATGCTGAATCATGCTGAATTGCTTAACTGTGCAATTTAAGGTCAGTTACCTTACTACTGTAAATGCAACCCTAAGTTCGCACATTTACACCTCCTCAATTCAAGTAAAACGTTTCACCTATTTAGGAATCGATGATGCACGAAAATTAACCTCATCCAGATCAACATGCTGATACTTCATCAACAGCAGAGGAAGCACAGTCTAATCTCATGTTTATTTCCGGGTTGCTGATAATTTTGCTGACAACATATGTGTACAACTGACAGTTCTAGCATCAAAACTGGATTAAACGGTTTTCAATGCATCGAACTATGGAGCCTGCTCTAGCAGAACAACTCATCTAAACAACTCTGCTCAACCTCAGATCAGCACAATTCACCAGTGAGCATTCCAAATTTGCTACAAGCTGTACATAGAACAGCTGGATGATTGGGTTCACCGGCATGACAAAGATGTGATATTACTAATAGTCTAGTACTGCATATGTTACACACATCTTTCCATCGTAAAAGAGGCTGCCGGGTCGAAAAGTAACCAAGACAAAAACTATCATAAAAGATCCTTGCATCGTAGACAAGACCGACTCAAAATGGTTCCTACAAGACTATTGACCTCGGGAACCACGTTTGAAGTAAGGCTGTTCCATAGATGGATAGTGTAAGCCTCCTTAGCTATTCTGGTCAGCAGCTCCGTTTGCTGTCGTTCGTGAATGTCATCCTTTGGTGCTGCAAAGAATCTGGACACAAGGGAGAAAAGCAAATCTCATGAGATAAAATACACTGTTGCGCCAACAGGAAGCAAGTAGTGTCAAAACGCCTATACAAAATTCATCAAATTCAGAACAGGAGATTGTACTCACTTTGAGATTTCTCTTGAATCCAGTGGGAAGAAAGAAAACGGCCCTTGCATCTTCAAAAGATCAGGGAACTGTGCCCAAGTGCTACCCTTTTCGTCCAACGTGGAATTAGCAACTCTTGTCACGAGATCTGCTCCATTCCATTGAACTAAAGCCTCATCGTACGTGCTAGTGAATTCTTCCAAGCACTTCTTCAAAAATGGACTGCCAGAACAAAAATGACTTAATAAATTTTGAAATCAGTTCAAAGAAAACAACTTGTTTAACCGAAAACTACAAAAGACTCGGTGAAACCTGCACGGTCAGAAGAAGAAACATCTTCTTACTGCAAATGAAATCATAGAAGGAAAAGTTATCGAATGAAATCCGATTCTATGCAATCTTACGTATTTTGGTCTGATAGACTGAAGCTTGGTAATCCCAATTAGATGTAATGCATCACAAGCAAGGGAAAGAATGCCATCATAGAAAAAGAGGAAAAGACGGAATCCTAACCTGGACTTGTCAAAGATCAAAATTGCACCGTTGAGTCGCTGCTGTCCACTGGCAGTAATCTCTGAACCCACGGTATTGTGTAGATTGTCCAAGGGTCTCACAAGAATCATGTCCATGTCCATATATATTCCTCCAAACCTGCAAAGTTCCCAATCGTCCACATTCATCAGAATCAGACGATACCATATTGCGGAAATGTTTCATTGATGACGTCACAACACGGAAAGATAATTTTTTTTTTAAATCAGCAGCCCAGGCTCTTAGTCCTTCAGTTTCACGGGTGTGACAGAAAAAGTCACTGCTCCACTCGACTTATGAACTTAAACCACAAGATCCTTAAGAACTCACTTGTAGAGAGCAGCCAATCTCAAGAGCTCAGTATAATGCAAGTGAAACAAAGGCTTCTCCTTCCACTTTGGTAAGACAGCAACAAAAACATCAGATGGGGTGTCTGCCAAAAGCTCCTGCAGATTTGGCCGCACCACAGCCACCTTGTACCTGAGGAACATTCCCCAGTGAGTATATCGAATAGGAACAAAAGATGCTGTTAATACTGCTAAACCCCAAATAATCAAAGAAATCCAAATACTGTACAAGAGGCGAAGGCAATATACAGTTCGTTTTGCTAATTAACGTACCCGTCTTCCGTAAAGCTCTTGAAGTAGTCAAACTCGAAAATCTCTGAGAAGACAACCACGCAAGCGCTGGGGTGAAAGCGAAGAAGGCTTTCCAACACCCGCTGGTGTCTAGCTGTGAAGCCCCATGCAGGGGTAGTCCAAACCAAGAAAAAATTTAGTGAACAGCTCTCTTGCCCCAAAAAGGCTGTCACAAAATTCGAAAAGGAGAGAGAAGACTCTATTCCTGGATAATAGCCCCACTGTTTTTGTTCTCCTTTGCTCTGTGAAGTCAATTCCAAGGCTATTCCTTCTGCCTTTGGACTACCAAGTACTGAACCAGCAGCGTTAAAACGAGACGCCTCAGCTCTCGTTCCCCGTCTCTCGTCGGCATCCTCAACAACACGATTTATCTTCTCAGAACCATGCAGACCACCAATTTCAGCTGGAAGAGCCTTAGTGTTCTCTCCGTCCGCCCACTTCGAGTTGGCCTTGACAGCTGAGGGTTGCCGTCCCGATTCGGAATCTGCTTCGGTGACAACAGCAGGAGTTTTAACTCCTACGAGCACCTTCGGTAGCTGGCCTCTACCGCTAAAGTGATCTCCTCTGATAGCCCGCAACATCTCTTTGTCACTCTTCGTCATCCAAGTTCCAGGAGAAGTGTCAGGATCTTGTAACATTGGGTTATTAACAGGATTCATAGGATCAAATGCACCTCTCCCCTTTTTCTTCTTTGAGACATTCGGCTTGTCTGGTGCACCATCCCCGTTCAGTAACAAAGCATCTTCAATCTCACGCACACCTTCAAGACGTAGCTGAACAGTATCATCGATCCACTCGTCATCGCTGTTAAACCGCTCCTTCCAGTTCTTAACAACCTCTTTAAAGCCTCTCAATTGCAGTACAGCTACCTTTGCTGCACCCTCGTCCCCTGCACCAACACGCTTGATATCCATATTCCCACCGACCAAATCCTTAGTTTCTCCTGCGTCCAAAGACTCGACATCCTCCGAAGGCTTCTTTCTAACGCCCAGAGCATGATCCCAGAAGAATGACCCCTTCCTCTTTTCCACGTCTTTCACAGGGTCTTTCTGGAGACCTTCCTCAAGTGTATCAGCTTTGCCATTCCGCCGCTTACCCAATTTGGAATCAAGGACCCATTCGGGAATGGCACTCACCTTTCCCACTCTACTCTCCTGGTTGGATTTATGCCTTCCTGCCTTCTCTCTATCATGATCAGCAGAAACACCTTTATCATTATTTACAATACTATCTGTCGACCTGACGGAAGCAACTTTCTCACCTCCCTGTCCATGTGTCACTACTGAACCTAAAGTATCTACAATCATCTGTCCAGGTTTTCTAAGAGAATCAGTCTCATCCATGACACTGTCAGCAGAATCCTCATTCGACATTTCTGCAAGAAATCCCAGATTCACGTCCTCGAGGTCTTCACCCTCCTCTTCAAGCACTCTATCATCTACATCAATATCAAAGCGGTCCTGATCGGCATCTTCGTCTTCATCTCCATCATCTCCCATTTCTTCTCCGGCGTCCATGTCATCATCGTTACTCTCTCCCTCTTCGCCATCTCCAATGCCTTGCACTGCACCCATTTTTCTTCCGAGCTTGCCCTTCTCAACCACTCTTCGTTTCCCTGTGGCCGGATCCAGGTCACCAGTATTCCCTACCCCGGAGTTATCCTTCCACCAAGCCTGATCAGCTCCGACGCCCTCTTCTATTTTAAAAACACAAAATTAAAACCAATGGCATGATCAGAACCAACTCATAAAAGACGACGGCCAGAACTTGGCTATGGCGCGAAAATGCAAATGACATTTTGAAGCGCGGTAGCTAAGAAAGACATTCTACTAAGGAGAAGAAAACGGAATGTTTCGTCCTAAAGTCAACGGAACCGGAGCATATAAAAAACTTTGACCTACCAACGTTGGAAGTTTCAAGTAAGTGAACATAAGTACCTGATTTTCCATTCTCAAGAGGGCTGAGCTTGGAACCTTGTGGGGCCCTGAGGAGATGGACTTGCAAGCAACCAACGGTCGCAAACAAGAGTAAACCCCCAGCAATGAGATATTTATAGATTCTCGAATTTGATTGCCGCGTAGAGAAAGACGTCGATGAAGACAGTCTTGATAACGATCGATTTAGTGAAGAGGACGACCCTAAACGCCTAGGCCTGGGCATTCTGTTGCTTGGTCGGAGGGCTCAGTCGCTCACACCTACGAGGACACTCGGAACCGCTCGCTTCACTTCGACACAACTCTCCTCGTGCCAGAAACACCAACCCTCGCGCCACTAATGTATCATCAAAATCTCAGCTCTGGATAAACCCTTATTCTCTCAAATCAGTATGATGGCAACTAAAGTCGCCGAACAATGTGTTCTGAAATGTACCTGTCCAAAAACAGGCCAAAACTTGTCGACACTGCGCTAACGAAGAACCCCGATCGCTGTATCAAAATCTAATTTTCCTTATCACGAGGACTCTCGCCACCAACAAACACTTGAGGCTTCGACACAATGTGTCGATCACTCTCCACTAACTGATTTTTTTCATTAAACAGAGTATTGCATCTGTCCTGTCGAAACATATACATAATTTCTTCGACAGCCTCGTCTCCAACACTATCTTCGCCCTCCTCGAAACACAAGAGCGATTTCAAGGCTCAATGCGGCTACCATAGGCCAACACACAAAGCACCAAAATCGTAACTACAACTAATCATCCAACTTTCATTTCAGCCATTTCCCGAAGCTCCTAATTCCTGCCAAATCGCAGAGTTCTAAATTTAGCAAAAGCATCTGAACCGAACCGGAACGAAAGGGAACCGAACCAAACCCAACCGCCTCACAAATCAATATGGTTCCTGCATCAACCACCAGCAGCAGCTGCTGCTGCTTCTTCCACCGTTCTCGCGAGGCCGGCCACACAACAAGCAATGTAATCACACACTACACACCTTCACTCTGACAGATCCCCCGCTCAATCATACACACTCGCTTCACAACATTCTCCTAAGTTTCACTAACCACAGACTCCCTCCACACAAAAAATCACAAACCCTGAACAAACCCAACAACAAAAACAGCAAAAACTTACTCACTCACTCACGACTCATTCGCTCACTCCCCAAATCACGTAGCAAGCAGGGCTGCAGGGAACTCTCCGTCTCTCCCGTCTTTCCTCTCCAGAAACCACACCTCCCTTTCCTCGCACACATGAACCGCTCTTCTTGTCCAGACAAGCATTAATGGCAGTGGCAGCCTTGCAGAGTCCAACCTGACACCCTTCTGACAGATAAAAGACCTAGAGCCCTGGCTGTTGTCCGTCCTAGGACCGGAACTGAACGCAAAGGTAAGTAAACCCCGTCCCTACCTCCCGTCCTCTCCTGGCTGGCAGGAAGACTATGGTCTATGGCCTATATTGCCTATGATCCTGGGAATTTGGGAAAGGAAAAGGCAGGGCGAGTTGCAAAATTATTCTAACCTTACTGCAATTGGCTATGGCTATGGCTGCGTTTGTCGTTGCCGAGAGCGTGCTTCTTCTGGCTGGCTTTTCGTGCGAGTGGATTTGCACCAAATTACTGTTCCACCGGGGGTGATGATGAGCCTTCTTCTCATCCAAAAGCAGGCAATTCGACTACTGTAAGTTATTACATGCTCTCCGTCATTCCTTGATGCTTGCGGTTTCTACAGTGCAGTGCAGGAGTGTTTGCGGTTTCTACAGGAGTGCGTGTTTTCGGAGAGCAGTAGCCGTAGCGGCATTGCGAATTTGGGGCAATTGGGTCTGGCCATGGCAGGGATCCAGTGACGGCGAGAGAGTAGGGGCGCCACTGCCAATTTGCGGCTGTTCGGGTGGCCGGTGACCCCAGGCCGCCGTCCGCTCCGCGGGTTCCACGGACGTGTTGGGAACGAAGTGTTATACCGGGGTCCGGGGTGCTGTATCGGGTATGTCCCGTGGTTCTCAACCATCGGAAAAAAGAATTAAATTATAATTAAATTAAATTAGCTCAGAATAAGGGGCCTGCTTAACTCCTCAAGTCCTAGCAACTTTTTGACAATGGATGTTTTCAATGAATTGTCCCACTTTGATATTTTTTTTACACATAATTGTGCTTGGACTTTGTAATTTTAATCATATGAAAGAAAATAATACTTTGTTTAGTATGCATGGAATTGATTGTGGGAAATATTGACAATTGGATTTTTAGATTAAGGTAAACCAGCCCATTGTGGTCAGAATTAGGAGTCTACCCTCATGTCGTTGTTGAAAATTTTCAAATGTTTTTTCCACACAAAGACAAGTGTGAGAGAGAGTGAGGACATTTGAAATTATATTTTTTGGACCAAGTATGAATTAGTTCTGAATTTCTGAAGTGGTCTGTCCAAAAGAGTCAGTAGACTGTCCTATAACCAACAAAAAGTGTATCCAATATGCTCTTCTTAATCACCTAAAGTGGTCACAATAATTTCTAATGTAGAAGGCCATAAAAAGTCACTTCCTACAATGATTTACACTGAAAAAGCAGGTGTTCCTAATGAGGTCACTAATCACTTCATTGGTGTCAGGTTAGACATTGATTGTGGCCAAAAAAACTGTCATGGGGTCATTAGGTGTCCACTATGGGTCATCTGACCACAATGGGCTCGTCTACCTTATAATAGTTTTGGATGATCAACTTTGTAGGCAAAAAAACACAGATTTTGAAGAAAAAACATATATGAAGATGAATAATGCTTTTTTACCCCCCAAAAAAATTATATTGGAATCTAAGGCAAATCATTAGAGGGGATTTGGAAATTTTGGAAGACTGCGAGTTCCCCTACATTCCTAAACTATGGGAATGCAACAACAGCAATTAGCTGATGTGGCCAAGATTGTGCCATGTCGTATTTGAAAGAAAAATACTCCGTAATAATAATAATAAATAAATACTTTCTAACAATCCATACTGCTATCCACAAATTGGGAACGGGCCTGAAACGGTCCTTTAACCCCTAAAGTTCCATGACTAATCATAATCACCAAAAACGCTCCAAAACTGCCGTTTCTATGACAACTACCAAATTTTTGGAAAAAAACAATTTTTGACACATGTAACCATAGGATCTTATAGTACAATGTCTTGATAACATGTGGTAAAAATTTCAAAAAATTCCATCGTGTGGATCATAAGATATAAGCATTCAAACTCTCCAAAACCATTTTTTCCATCTTGTGAAAAATCGGGCAGCTGCACTTCACAAGCTCACTTTTTAATGAAAAAATGTTGAAAAAGGTGGTGTTCTTAAAATTCAGTTTCCTAAACAAGATGGCTATATGCTTGAAAAATTTCACATCATTTGGAATTGAACAACATATAGAAAAAAAATATTAAGTAGAAAAGAAATAGAAAATGATCCAAAATACTAAATTGTTAAGAATTTAATTATGGAATTAAAAAATGCTAATCCCAACGGTTGTAATGTTGTAATAATCAATCTACACCCTAGGGTCTTATTTTTTCCCAAAATATTGAAAATTGAGTAAAATAAACGACTTTAAAGTTTTTTTTAGAATAGAGAATCCATTATTGCCCGCAAACTAAAAACCTTCATAACTTTTGACTCAACGATTGAAATGGAATGATTCAAAGCTTTTCAAGTATATTTAAATGCAAAGAACCAATTTCAAAAAAAAATTCCAAAAAAAATGATTTTTTTTATCTGCCCAAATTGCCCAATTACAAAAAAAAGTACTCCCTCCGTCTTGTAATGATCTTCCTATTAGACAAAATGGTCCGGATTAAGCTCAAAAATAACAATTTTTAAGTTTTTTTGGGAGCTATAAGTAAATCATGATGCAATCTTATTATCATGAAAATTTGAGTTCTAGATTATTTTGCAAATGGAAAATGTGGAGCTTTGAAATTGAGAATTTTTGGCCATTTTTCTAGAGCACCAGTAGCCAATCGTTTCTCTGTTCCCGCGGTCTTTCAACTCTGATTCAGCATTCCCACTCATCCACCTATTTATGATGTGTTTAAAAATAAAAGTGTAAAAAAATAAATTAAAAACTTTAGAGCTTATTCTCTCCGTCCTTTTGCAAATGTTATCAAATGTCCGCCACTAGCACCCTTCCACCCGCCACTTGGACCCTTCCAGTCACCTTCCAATTGTAGCTATCGTACTGTAAGTAAAAGCAAATAGGGCATGGTCCCTCTTTTTTTGGAAAAAGAACAAACATGGGAGGACTTCAAGCTGGCTAACATTTCAGGGAGGAATTCGATTTTGCAAGCTCTTCATCCAACGTGGAAGTAGAAGATCATTTTGGGACAATTTTTTTGGGCCAACAGGAAGATCATTATGGGATGGAGGGAGTAACATATTAGGTCACAACTTTTGACTCGTATTTCAAAATGTCATGAAATTTTGTATACATGAAGATATTCCTTGTCCCCACCTTCTATTGAGATTTCAGCCTAAAATATGAAAATCTTCAGCTACACGTACCTGCCCAAAATTTCTATACGGCCAAAAAACGCATGTTGGTCCTTTAGGGTTAAAAGGCCCCAAATCCCTTCTAATGGTAGTATATTTTAATTTTTAAAAATGAGAAATTAAAACTCTCTAAATTTCATAAACATTTTCAAACAGAAGGACTAGAAAGCCATTAGATCCTACAAAAAATTGAAATTTTATATATGCATCAATTTTTGAAATTTAATCATTTATATTATTATCATATTATTTGGAACATTGTCCAAATTTTTGGAATCATTCTAATTGTTTTATGTTCTTAACCACACTAGATTGAACCTTGTATTTTTAAAGTACAAAAAACACAAATTTGAATTATTATTTTTTTTCCAAAAGTAATCTATTTGTGCAAACCAAAGATTATAAATGTTCAAGAATGTTTTTTTCCATCCCCACTATTCCTTTCATTGTAAAAGAATTATATTTGCTCCTTTTTTCTACAAGACTATGTTTCCTAAATACTTTTTTAAATAATTCTCATATTGAAATTTTGATAATAAAAAATGCAACAAGTATGTCAATTTGTTACTCTACAAGTTCCTAGTTTACAAAATATTGAGATTTGTTTCACCCTACCAAGAATTTGCCATTGAAAATTGCAAGAGGACACATTGTATCCTCTTGGTACTTGGTACTTGAGGCCTTTTTGAAAATAAGAGCTCAAAGGCCAAGTGCACCTTATTATCAAAAAATAAGATAAAGCACTTTACAAATAAGGAATAACAAAAGTGTTTGGTGGCAAATTTTGTAAGGGATAGTTATGATCATCAAGTGCCTTTATCTTGAATGGAAAATTTGAGGCTAGGTCCTTAACCCCTAACTGCCTAAGCGACCAAATATGGTCGCTCCAAAATTTCAAGTTCATTTGGGTACGGGCAGTTAAATGCCTTTGACTGGTTAAAATTTTTTCACGGACATTATTGAAGGTTACCTATTGGAAACTTTTTATTTTTCACTAAAAAAGGTAAATATTTTGATTTTTGAGAGGTCCTCAAAAGCATATATGTCTCATTGAGGAAGAATAAAGCTTATAAATTTTATTTTATTTCTTGGCTTTAAGCAAAGCTTGCCAATTTTACTTGAATTGAGATCTAAAAAGTTCTACTTATTCATTTGCTTTGAAAATGGTCCCAATGGAAACATTAAAGTGTTTTCATGATTCTCACCATTGAAAATTTAAACATGCAAGTGTTGATTTGGAGTTATTTGCGATTTCTACTTATAAAAAAAATTGCATTTCAACAATTGCAAAGTGGATTGTGTAATGAGTTTGATAGCTTTTCATGTGAATTTAAGTTTTTTAAAAGTGTATTTTAGTGTGCTAACATAATTTGTAGTTATTCATGCACGTGTTCATGTCACCTCCAATCCCCAAAATTATTTATATGCAAATTTCTCAAACATTGTGGGGAGGGGCAGCATACTAAAAATAGAAAACATACGTTTCTCTTGTTATGATCTCACAACTCCTATGCAATTTTGCACTCAAAATTAGTATATATACTAATAAGCTAGCTCTTTAAACATCTGTAAGGTTAGATTTTGAAAAAAAAACAATTTGCGTCATTGGGGATAACTATAAGTCCATGCTCTTTTTTCATAGGAAGAACAAACTTGGAAAGGCTTAGGCACTTAGGGGTTAAAATTTTGTAGCCAATAATTAACTTGACTTAGATGTCAATGACAATGATGTAAGGTGCACCAACCTAATTTCAATTTTGCCCTCACGTACCTATATAGTATATTGTACATTTTTGTTCTAAAATATATCCCATGAGTACATAAGAGTGGAATTGAAATCATGGTGGTAAGAGGTTGGTTCACAGACTTTGTATAGACAACACTTTACAAATTCGATGTGAGCCCATGCTGATAATTCATCAAATCAATCCAAATGAATTACAGTAAGTTATATATTAGATAATCGATGAGCCGCGCTAGCAGCAAATAGGTTATCGTACATAACCTACTATACATTTTTTCAATCACAACCTTTGATCTTTATGATCCAAAGGTGTAGCAAGCAAGTTGAAAGGAAAGAAGGTTATGAGTTGCAATTTGTAATGGCAATGGCGACGGGTTGCCAATGGGACAATGCCACGTTAGCGTTGAAAAGTCAACAACCGGTTATGTAATTGAAGTAGATCAATATTGTTAAAAATAATAGAAATAGGCGTCATGGTCTTGCAATTGGTTGCTACTCTAGCAATCAGTAAAATAAATAAATAAATAATGTTATTCTCAATTAGGCCTCTAGACCTTTGTAGTTTTAGAAGTTACCCCCTAAGTCCTAAGCACTCGGACATGTAGTGGATGGCTGTGAATTTTGTGAAAAGCAAACTTTCAGTTACTTGTTATAAATTTTCAAAAGTAATGTTACTATCTTTATTTGCAAAAGTCATGTTATTACTAGTGTGGCCCTATGCCGTTGGCCCAATTTTCATCCACTTCTAGTTCCACTCCCGATTCCACTCCCGGTTCCACTCTTGGTTCCACTCCCAGTAGCAAGAATGCCACCAAAATCAAAGTAAAAGTAATTTTCTAATTTTTTAATCAATAAATACTTTGAAATTCAATAACTTTTGCACCACTGCTCCAAACGCCACGAAACCAAGCCCGTGCACCCCTCCTCGCCGAGCCCTTTCCAATGGTACCAAGCCGTGGCCATGGGATGCACGGTCCAGGAGATCTCAACGTAACAAACAAAACAAACAAATAAACAACCAAATTTAAGGTATACTAGTGTGACCCTGTGCCGTTGGCCTAATTTTCATCCTGATTTAGAAGCAAGAATGCCACCAAAATCAAAGCAAAAGTAATTTTCTAACTCCCGGTTCCACTCCCAGTTCCACTCCTAGAAGCAAGAACGCCACCAAAATCAAAGTAAAAGCAATTTTCTAACTCCCGGTTCCACTCCCAGTACCAAGAACGCCACCAAAATCAAAGTAAAAGTAATTTTCTAATTTTTTAATCAATAAATACTTTGAAATTCAATAACTTTTGCACCACCGCTCCAAACGCCACGAAACCAAGCCGGTGCACCCCTCCTCGGCGAGAGCTTTCCGACGGTACCAAGCACGCGACCGAGGGACGCACGGTTCGGGAGATCTCAACGTAACAAACAAAACAAACAAACAAACAAAACAAACAAACAAACAAACAAACAAACAAACAAACAAACAAACAAACAAACAAACAAACAAACAAACAAACAAACAAACAAACAAACAAACAAACAAACAAACAAACAAACAAACAAACAAACAAACAAACAAACAGCCTAATTTAAGGTATAGACTAGTGTGACCCTATGCCGTTGGCCCAATTTTCATCTACTCCCAGTTCCACTCCTGGTTCTACTTCTGATTCTACTCCCAGTTCCACTCCTGGTTCTACTTCTGATTCTACTCCCAGTTCCACTCCTGGTTCTACTTCTGATTCTACTCCCAGTTCCACTCCTGGTTCTACTTCTGATTCTACTCCCAGTTCTACTCTCGATTCCACTCCCAGTACCAAGAACGCCACCAAAATCAAAGTAAAAGTAATTTTCTAATTTTTTAATCAATAAATACTTTGAAATTCAATAACTTTTGCACCACCGCTCCAAACACCACGAAACCAAGCCGGTGCACCCCTCCTCGGCGAGAGCTTTCCGACGGTACCAAGCACGCGGCCGGGGGACGCACGGTCAGGAAGTTGTCCATGCTACAAACAAAACAAACAAACAAATAAACAAACAAACAGCCTCATTTAAGGTGTTGATAGATTATTGTTATATTTAACTTTTCCCCATACAAAATAAAATTGAAAAAATAAAATTTCCAAAAGATAATGTTTTTAGAATTATTTTCCACTACGTTTGTCACAGAGGTATTAGAGTGACATATTTACATGTATGCACCAATGTTCAGGAAGAACTGCTTATTAATTCATTGTTAGCTATTTGAAAAAATCCAACAATACTTATTAAAAATTAGACTATTATGCAAGACCTTTGCTCTTCTTACAAAATTCCAAAGATAAACATTTGCACTTCTGCCTTATATAGAAGGATTCTTGGTCATTCATAGTATCAAACATGTCATGAATGCAAACACATTCCAAACATGCAAATATGCATTTTTTCATCCAACAATTTTTTGGAAGATTCTTGTGCTAGTTCTTTAACATTTGAATGATATAGATTCTAAAGATTTTGCTTTGTAAATATTCTAGAATTTAAAGGAGATTGGCCTATACAAGGAACTTTTTATAGTGACCCTTTAAAAGTAAATTGAATTAAAAAATAAAATAAAAATCTTCTAAAATCACCAATTAATCTAGTGAGACAACTATGATCTCTAGATCATATTTTTACAACTATTGTTTGAGAGTCATCATTAACTTATTGATCTAAGTTGCATATTCATAATTCCATACATGAAGATCCAATTCAATACTCAAGTGCCAAAACTGAATTTCCACATCTGATTTTAGGGATCACGTCACCTCACACCATTCAAAAAATGACATGTGACACTTCTTCTTCTTCTTCTTAAATAAAAAATGACTTAATTTATGCCAAATCTGACCTTCACATAGATCATTAGAGGGGATTCGGGGGCCTTGGAGGACCGATTCAAGCCCGTTCCCCAATCTGGCTAGATTCAGTGAAGAGCGGTACGGGGCTTTCAGTTTTCATTTTTGAAAATTTTCATTTTTTTTTTCAAACATCATTTTAAGCAATTTTTTTTCTTCCAAAAATGACGTGGCAATCGCTATGCCACGTCAACTAGCTGTTGCAAGTGTGTTCCCACAGTCTGAGAACGCAAAAGAATCCATAGCCCTCCAAGGCCCCAAAATCCCCTCTAATGTGGTACATCTTCACAATTTTGGAAATCCAAACTAGCCGTTTGGTAGAACTCAAAAGATATCCCCATGGGCTGTTTTGCACGTGCATCCCAAGTCTCCCAATGTTAGAAAGAAAATGGAGATTTGATGATTAGACCTACCAAAGAAGGAAGAATATATTACACAAATGTTTTATTTTATCTATTTCAGGCCCAAATACCAACCACGTGTCAATTCATGACTGGTAGAAATGTATTTTTCTCAGGTCTTTGGCGGGTGTTGGAGTGGAGTGTCAACATTGGCAAAAGATAAAGACGTGTAGAGCTAGCATTCGACTTCTTGGTCCTGAGCACTTGAGTTCGGTTTCGCCATTTTTCCTTTTCCACTTCAGGCAGGCCCATTTTCTTTCCACATCTTTCTTTTTGCATTCTGGGAAAAAATAAAAAATAAAATAAATGGGGAAAAAGAGAAATTGGACAGGTCTAGTTCGGCAAAAGGCTCCACCCATGTGGCACAACTTCACGTTGTCAAAAAAAAGCGGGCGGGTTCGGTACTTGTTTTTAGAGGTTTTCGGTGAATAAGGGTGGACTTCCATGCACCTAGACTAGGCCAAAAAACTTGCATAAAAGTTTGTTTTTTTTAAATTCGAAATTTGACGTGGAAGTGTGCAATAGTTGGAAGAGGTGAATCAAAATGAAGGGAGATCAACCTATCACCATCAGTCAACTAATGACAACATCTACTGGACCCGTTTCTATTTGCACAATAGACATGATCATCCATTTCCGCAAAGTGTGTAACTCATTTTCTTTGGGCAAGCACTTGAGTGCTATTAGAAGATAATGATATTGAGGTCATGTCTATTTTATAGATGGTTGTAATAGGTTGATAAAGATGTGGTTCATTAGATGTTGGTTTTAGGTGGGTTTAGTTGTAAATAAATGCTTGTCAGAAAGAAGCTGCAACTTTAGGCAAGAAAAAAGGTGCTTTAGAATGTAGAACTCTTACTTTCAAAACACTCATCAAATGAGATTAGGGGGGACGGGTCATTGATCTTGAACCTTTAGTTTAAAATGGTGAAGACCTCAAAAAATGGTCATTTCAAATTGACTTGAATAAATAAATAAGATTAGAATATCCAAACATTTGTATAATTTAAAATGTAATATCTTGAACTTTAAAAAAAAATCTGTGAGAACGAGAAACTATTCAATCAATAACTATTTTACAAAGAATTTCATTTTTTGGCTTCAAACTCATTGAAAAATATCAAATAATACAATAGATGACCCAACTATATGCTAGATATGATCTATGGACTACATTTTTCAACTTTGCTTGAAAGTCATCATTAAATTATTGTTCAAAGATATATTTTATAATATATCTTCACAATTTTGCAAATTTAGACTACCTCTAGTCTTTCAAAGGAATGAATGATTTGATAAAATCGAAATAAATGATGTATGCATACAAAGACATAAGTAAAATGTGAAAAAATTCAAAAAAATATTTAAGATTAAAGGTTAAACTTCTTTCAATCGCAAATTTTGTCATGTACAAAAGCAAAAAGAATCTCTACCTTTACTATATTAATGTATTACACAAGTAAATTCAAGTAGTATACTCTAGAATATGAACACTAACTTGCAATAATTCAAGAATTATATGAATTTGCAAGGTATGTTTAAATTGAGGTTCACAAAATTTTGGATGAAATCAATATAATGTGGTATACATTATTTTCTTACAATTGTAGGTGGACAATGGTTTTGGTGGAAATAAGTTTACAAATAATTCTACAAGTAGATGCCAAATTTTTGGAAAATTATTCTTGTATAGACAAGAAACAATAGTACGGTATCTATATTTTAAGCATATAAATTTTTTTCTAAAAATATTTCTTATTCAACATGGATGTGCCAACTTTGCTATTTACCTATGGTATCAAATGGTTTGATTGCCATCCAACTTTCATCTACTTCCATCTAAACTTTGTCCGATGTTATCTGTAACTAATTACATTCATCCAACTTTGTGAAAAGAGATCTTCTACTATTGAATCTCTCATACTAATTATATTGACTTGTATAATAATTAACTATAAGAAAAAAAATTAGCATTTGATACCTGAAAAAACTGAATTTAAAAGCAAGTTCAAATATACACAATGGTCTTTTCATCCAAAAATTGTTGGTGTCCAAGGTTTGATATATGGTTGGCAATGCTTTAGGGGAACCCATCACGCTCTATAATAAAGTTATGATTGTATTTCAGTTCTTATTCAAATAAAATTAACAAACAAGAATACTATCATTGGAAGGTCATAAAATAATCATATGAAATAGACACTCAAAATCTGATCTCCACATTGGGCAACCAATTTACACATGTCTTTCAAACATGCCATGTCTTTTAAAATGAAACTTAATTCATCTACAATTTACTTTAACCTGAATGATCTCACTTTTATAGCTACAATTAACTTGCCGTTTATATATGTAGCCAATTCACATGTGTTAGGCAAGTTGCCTTACATTATATTATATGCCTTTCCTTATTTTTTGAATTCAATATATGTCGGGAGTTTGGAATGGAATGGAATTAAGTGTATAGTAGAAAATTAACCTCTCTAGGATCATTGTCCCTTTATGGGCGAAATGACAAAATGGATTTCGGGTAGGTTCTTATGACCTCAATTTTGCGTGAAACTTTTTAAAACTTTGTCACAAGATAGGAAAATTGATCAACTTTGTGGAAATATAATTTTTATTTCAATTGGTGCCCGACAGCAAAAGTTATACCACAAAAGTCTAGAAATGAACACGGCAAGCAACACAAAAAAATTGCAAAATTCAAAATAAAAATTTAAAACTTTTAGGATTCATTTTTGAATGCATTTTGTACAATTTGTTTGACAAGGTGAAGTTTGCATGCCAAAACAATCTCACCATTGGAAAAATTGTGTTTCAATCCCATCTTAGAGCTATTAACTATTTTGTTTTTCTTTCAATCTTGGACCTAACCCAATTCTTGAACATATAAATTTTCAAATTCAAAGTTTATAAGCAAATTTTTCCGACAATTGGTGGTCCAAGTAATCTGAAATTGCAAGCTAATGTTTGAAATTAATTTTTTCTAACTTTGAATGCTAATATCTTCCAATCTATACAATCAAACTTCATGAAATGTACCACATGATTTCAAACAAGTGAAGTACAAGATCTTACGGTTATATTTTTTTTAAATGTCTTTTTGCTTTCTTGGGTGATGCAACATAATGGCAATTTTGAGTGTTTTTTGACAGAAAAATGGCCTTGTTCTTTTAATCCCTAAAGGATCAGAGGGGTGTCTAGATTTCCAAAGTTGTAAAGATCTATTATAAAATGCAACTTAGAAGAATACTTTAATGATGACTCTCAAACAATAGTTGTAAAATCTTAAGGATTTCTTAAATGCAAAATGCAAAATCTTAAGGATTTCTCGCTTTTCTTGTTTTTGCTTTTCTTGCAATTTTTGGCTCTCCTGAAATTACAGCTTTATAGATCACATCCATACGGTTAGGTCAACCAAAATACATACCAACATTTTTCAATAAAATTTGAAGCCAAAAATTGGAAATCCCTTCTAAAATCAATTGTAGATTGAATATTTATGATTTTTAAAAGATTTTTTTTCTATAAGTTCAAAGTATTGAGTTCTAATTATAGTAATTTTTGAAAAAATTTATTTGATTTTTGATTCAAGTCATTTTTAAAGGGTCATTTTTTGAATTGAAAAAGTCATTTTTTGAAGCTAGACATCTCTAAATTATAGAATATTTGCAAAGCAAAATCTTCATAATCTGAACCGTACAAATGTTAAAGAACTTATATAAGAACCTTGAAACAAAATTGATGGATGAAAAAATGCATTTTGGTGAGTTTAAGATGTGTTTCTGTTCATTCATTGATCAAAATATGTACTCATGGCCCTTTAGAGGTTAAAGGTTATAAACCAAAAGCGATGTATATCATTTTATACATTGAACACTATTAGCATCATCAACAAACATTTTCTATAAAAAAATTCCGACATTCATTTCAATTGAAGCATTCTCATCATTAACCCTGGAACGCCGCAAACGCCATTCAGTGGTGTTCCAATGACAATACTGTTGAATTCAGAAGAATTCAAAAGCACTTTTCATCCTCCTTTTCTTTGTTGACCTTTCACATTGGGTTATGAAGAGTATCCAATTGAGTTTGTACTCTTTCTAATTTTTGTCTTCATAGAAATGAGAAGCTATTAAAAAAACGGATCACAAAATATGCTATTTTAGAGTATTTTGGAAAGTTGTTGCTCCTTGCTTTAAATCTAAAATTTCTCCACAAAAATGATATTCTTTGAGTTTGAGTCAAACTAACGAAATGAAGGTCATCTACTCTAGTTTCTATTCCAATTTGAATTTTGAAAAAATTCTTAATATTACATATTTTATTGCAATTTGAACATTGGGTGTATTTTCAGTGTCTATTATTTTCTAATTGTAGAATGACACGGAAATTGAGTTTACACCATATTTGTCATTGTGATACACACTTATGGTGAAATTTTCAGATTTTTTGAAATATTTTTCTATTTAATATTCTCTTTGTCCCACTCAAAACCTCCAAATCAAGCACAATTTCTGTCCCACTAAAAAGCTTCGTTTTTAGATTTGATTGTTGGGTAAGTGTTGGCCATGCTGAACAACCTCGTGGGGGCAAGTCAAGTGATTAGGGAGCATTCTTCGCCAAAATTTTTTGGCCTTGCCCATATGAGACACCTTAGACTCGTTGTGCTTCCTTAGATAGTAGTATTGACAATGGATTTGGTGACCACTTCGACACTTTGAAGAGTTGTTCTTGAAGTGGTGTAGGGATCTTTGTTGTGGGTATTTAGATTGCAGTAAATGTTTCTAGAATCCCAATGTTGCTACCAACATTTAAATCATCAAGAATGATGGAGCTGGCAGCGTTTAAAATTTTTGTCAAAAATGGTACTTTCCGCATGGATTTTGGGTGCCTAAACGATGGTGCCTAAGTTGGAGATTTTGCAAAGATCTAAAGGATAGGTTGCTAGTTTTTGAATGCATGCATCCCTATTAGAAAGACTAAAAATGTGGTGAATCCTTCACAGGGAAGCTTTTTGGAGGTTTTTAGTGGGACAGAGGGAGTATGATTTTTCTTCACTTTTTCTTCAAAAATTCTTAAAAAAACTAATTTTCCACCAAAAAATCTAAAATTTTTCTGAAGTAAAGAAGACATGTACTTTCATCTTTGAAGAATAAGTATAAAATTTTTCATACTATCTAGTTGCAGAATGGTAGCAAATTGAGTGATGGACAGTGAGGTTTGAAATCAATGGTCATGGGTCTGTCATTTAGGGATTAAGTGTTCTTTGTCCATTGAACAGTAACTAAAAACCACGGCCTTCAATCAATCATTCAATTGCTTCCAATGTTGAAAGCTTGAGCATAAGAACACCAACTCCATATAATTTGCCCATTCTAAGCATCTAGGAATAAGCCCATACACTATTTGAGTCTTGCTCGCAAGCCTAGGCAATTAAAGACTCATGTGGATGAAAATAACTTAACCCAAGCCAGTGTTCAAGATATTTTTTTGAGTTCTACCAACAATTTTCCTTTAATTCCCCTATAGAACTATTTTCAAGTACCAAGTCCTAGGATTTTTCTATTTTCTCACCTCTAAGTAGACTAGTTATAGATTTTTTCACTGGTTTTTCTTCAATGTTTTCAAATTGCAACCAATTGAATTTTTTTGCCCAATTCCTCCGGCTAACAATGAACTAACTGGCTATTCTCCCCGAACATTGACCCAGTCTTTCCATAAGGCTGTTTACAGCAGAATTTTATTTTTTATTTTATTTTATTTTTTATTTTATTTTTTATTTTATTTTTTGAAACACATGGACAATTTCCTACAGCAGAAGTTTAGAACACATCAACATTCCACAAAATTATTTCAATTTGCATTATTGTGCTACAATTATTTGAACATGGATCAGTCAAATGAATGAGCTATCAATAGAGGAGTGAGTCTTGAGGATGAGATTTAATTTCCAAAGTGTTTTGTTGTTACATACTCCGTCATTATTTGGGTCTCAGCTGTTCTTGTGCACTCATATATCTAATTTGACTTGTAATCAGAAAAAATGATTAAAAAATTGATAATTTTACATATCATATATTATTTCTTTAAAATTGATAAGTTTTGAATGTAAAAAAAAGTTTCAAGATGTGATTTATTTATTTGCTTATTTTTTAATTGTTAACATTGTGGAGTGCCGGTGGTTTGTTTGCTCTTTGGAGTTGAATCTGCCTGTAATCAAATCCCTGACTGAAATATTTCCAGTTGTACCTTCAAAAATGACATGACCTTCAAAAATGACATGGCATTATCACTAACAAAGTTTGATGGCCATTTTTGCTCTCAGTTGGAGTTTGGGGTAACCGACCCATTTCCAACCACTTAAGCAATTATGCATATTTGGTGCGCAAGTTTGTTGAGTGCAAAAATTTTCCCATGCACGGAAATAGAGTTTGGAAGTATTGAATATTTTTCCAAAATTTTATTACAAAAAATATAATTACTATGACTTTTTTAATAGAAGATTTTCTTTGACCTATAATGGTGATATAGACCTTTCTATTTTTCTAACCATAGGCTGATTGCAAAATCAACCACGGACTAGTTGCAATCTTGACCTCCTTGCAGCCAATCATATTGCATCACAATTGCTCCGTGAATTGAGTCACAAATTCACGGAAAGACAACAATCTATACCACCCAAAACGGGGGGTGATCAGGAATGGGTCAGCTACCTTAGCTTAAAAATGCATTGATGGTAAAACACATAAATTCCATGTCGGGACTTTAAATTATAATTGTTGAGTTTGGTATTGGATGTCATTATATTTTATATAATCATCAAGGCAACTTCTGCTAATAGTGAAGAAAAAACACCATGCAGACCATGAAAACTAAATAAAAAATTTACGCTAAATGGAATAGTTTAAAAATAAATAGAGATTAAATGTGGCATGCTTATTTGAGGTGTGTACAAATCCAACGTCAATTACACATGACAAAAAATAGGAATTATTCTTTATATTATGGAAAATTCTTTGAATGGCACAATAGGTAGTTTGTAAGAATATAGTGCCTCCAATACAATGTCCATTTACAAGAGCCAAGAATAAATCTTATATACACCTATTTCTAATAGTTAAAAAGTTAATTATTTATTTATACTACAACCCCTAAAGTTCCATGACTATGTTTTCACCAAAAATGCAAAAAATTACCATTTTTAGAACAAGTAATAAATTTATGAATTTTTTTGGCAATGTAACTATAGGACCTTGTAATGTGTTAACTTGAGAACATGTGGTGAAAATTTCAGAAATTTTCACCGCGTGGATTGCAAGATATAAGCATTCAAATTCACTCAAATCATGTTTTTGGCCCTACAAAAAATAGGGTAGTTGCACTTTACAAGCTCACTCTTCTATGAAAAAATGTGGTGTTTCTTTGGATTCTTTTTCCTAGACAAATTGGCCACATGCTTGAAAAACTTCACACCATTTGGAATTGTACAAGATACAGGAGAAAAATAGTAAGTACATAGAAGTAGAGAATGATTCAAAGTACTTAATTGTTATGAATTTAAGTATGGAATTGAAAAATGATATTCCCAATGGATGCAATGTTGTAATAAACAATATGCATCCTATAATTGTTTTTGTCAAAAAATATTGAAAATTGAGTAGGATAAAGGACTTCAAAATTTATTTGAATGTAGAGATCCTATAATTGCTCGCAAACAAAAAATCCAATTTTTTTTTTGACTCATTGAGTTATTCAAAGCTTTCTACGTACATATAACTCTAAAAAACCAATTTCAAATTTTTGTTTTTGAGAAAAGTGATTTTTTTTTGTTTGCCCGGGTTGCCCGAGTTGAGAAATAAACTACATATTGTACAATAACATTTTAACCATGTAGTCAAAAGATATGAAAATTGTTGGACCTTAAAGTTATTCCTTGTCTCCACCTTCTCTTTAAATTTGGGCCAAAAATATGGAAATCTCTAGTCACATGTACCTGCCCAAAATTTCTATGTAGCCAAAAAATGCATGTTGGTCCTTCAGGGGCTAATGTTCAAATAATGCATGCCATGAGAATATTGAATCTTCTTTAGATTCCCAATGGACAAAAAGAACTTTAGCAAAAAGTTTGAACAATCTATAAATAGAAAGCATATTCAAATGCATGCTTATATGCAGATGATTTTAGACATGGAAAATTAGCTCCATTGTTTCATTAGAGGGTATTTGAGGCCTCCAAAGGGCCGTTTCAGGCATGTTCTTGCAATCTGTTCCCCTGTTCTAAACCAGCAGTAATGCTGTCAAAATTTATTTATTTATTTAAAAAAAAATCTTCTCCAAATATCATTTTGAGCAAAAAACAATTTTTTTTTTTTTTTTTTTGGAAAATGATGTGGCACAGTATCAGCCACATCAGCCAACAGTTATCCTACGTTCCCACAGTCTATGAACGCAGGATAACTCGCAGTCTCTTGGAGGCCTCAAATAACATCTAATGTTCCCTTTTTTCACTCATTAAAAGATACACGTAAAAGATTGTTTTCTACCTTAAGGTTGCTTATTTTTTTTCATTTCTTAACCTCCCTTTTAGCTAAGACAAGGTGGGGTTTTTTTGGTGTTTTTTTTCTTAAACAAATGAAACAAAATTTCGTTGTAAGGGACAAAATTCAAAGCCTACTAAGACAAGAAGATGGAAATACAACAAGACAACTTAAAGTCTTTTGTTTCAACTACCTTAGTTATCTCAATAAGTTGCAGTAACATTAACCCCTAAAAGGACATGGCCCCCTAACCAAGCTAATCATCAAAATTGCTCCAATTATTAAACCAATAGGTGCATTTTTTTTTTTTTCATTTTTTTTTTCTGAAATAGGTGCATTCTTTTGTTTCTAGAGGAACTGACAATGAAGTCATCCACATCAACCTCTTTTTGGCCTCCGCGTCCTCCATACCATACCGTACTCCTTGAGCTTACCCATTGCAGGGAAAGTCCAGTCTTCCTGCCTTACATCCTGGTTAGGTTTTAGAGAATGAATGGCCCTGATGAGGAGTTGCATTGAAGCCAAAGTGGGATCCAAAGAGAATCCGCCCTAGTCAGGACACTTGCAGATTTCTTCTTCAGTTTCATTTTGTGCAGGGACCGTCAGAGACGAGCCCAGGACCCAGGACCCAGGAGTTTTATGTGCCTTCCTTTTGGCTTTTGGATTTTAGGCGACCCAAATGACATCACAGACCCATGGTGCAGTGTGCGCCACTTCCAAAGAGTGGCTCCAAAAGACCACCACCAAACTTATTAGGGCCCGTTTACACCAAGGGCCTGACCAAAGGTGCTCTAAGGTGGGTACACCCAAAACTGCCACAAATTGGTACTGTGCCTAGTTACTGTTACTACATTGGTCAAATTTTTATAACCGGTTGTTGAGGTTTCAACATTCACGTGGCACCGTTCCATTGGCAACCCATCACCATTGCCATTACAAGTTGCAACTCATAACCTTCTCTCCTCTCAACTTGCTTCCTCCACCCTTGGATCACGGAGATCAAAGGTTGTGATTGAAAAGTGAACAAGTGGTTATGTCTGATAACCTACTTGCCGCTACCGCGGCTCCTCGGTTATCTAATACATATTGTCTTGTTGGCAAGTGAAAGGAGGTTCCAATGCACCAAAGAATGTAGCATTTGGATATTGTATGCTAAAGTTATTAAGGAATAAAGTTTGGTTCTAAAAGCGTTTCTTCCACATAGGTCCAAAACTGATTTTGGAGATATACAAAGAGTATAGATGGCGGTTTAAGGTCAGTGGCGCATTTGGGTGTACCCACCTTAGAATTGTTTTTACATCAGGGCTAGACCAAAGGTGCTCTAGAATTATTTTTATACCAAGGCCCGATCAAAGGTAGGAGAGGCAACCTATTCCTAATTGACGTCCCATTGTGGCTATGTATGATGTTCTCTTTCCGTGAAGGAGGAGATGAACAATGATTAATTATAGCATGGTTCCCAAGGTAGTTGTGGCACATTGGGATTGCCTCCAAGACTCCCAATACTACAACCAACCTTCGGTGGATTTTGCAACAAACCTTTGGTTGGAAATAGGAATGTCTCTATGACCAGAATAGATTGAACATAATCTTCAACTAAAAAATTTGTAGTAAATATGTTTTGAGAAATTAAAAATTTGAAGAATTATGGAAACCTTCTAAACTCTGTTTTTGCACCCAGGATAATTTCCCCATTGAAGAAATCCGCCCTGTAGATATGCGTAATTCCTTAAGTGATCGAAAATGGGTTGTTTCTCTTAGTCTAGAATAATTAAACCAGTGATTGTTGGAGAAATAGGCTTGGTCCAAATTAGGTTTACAAATAGAAGCACCAAGTGTCAACCACGCCCAGTACGCAACTTGTAGGGGTGCAGTATTTCCAAACAAGGCTGAAACAGATATCCAATCGAAGCTTTTCAAGGTTGGAACTCATAAGATTATGACACATGTCCCAAAAGAGTGAACAAGAAAACAGGAAGCAGTGAATACAAATATAGTTCTTGAATGATTGGAATTGGAAGAAACTATTGTAGTTTAGAATGAAACTTTGTTCCCTCATAACTTTTGCATAGTGTATCCAAATGTCACATTTTTGGGGTGCATTGGAACCTCCTTTCACTTGCCAATAAAAAATTCAATATAAATTTAACCAGTCTAATAACAGTAGTAACTAGTCACAGAAGCAGAAAAGTGGCGGTTTGGAGATAACCACCAACATTTGGTAAACTTTTTTGAGTTTTACCAGCTCTTTTCCTTCAATCATTTTTTGAAGTACGGAGTCCGGTTATTTTCTCTATTTTTTCCTCAAAATCAAATTCCTATAAATTTTTTCATTGTCTTTTTGCCAAGGTTTTCAAATTGCACTGGATTTTTCCCCCAATTTAACCGGCTAGCTTTGAACTAGCCAACCGTTTTTCTCAAACATTGGTACCACCAGCCCTTTTTTTGGTACTATAGGGCCAGATTGCACCATTTCAAAATAAATGTCTACTTTTTTGCCAAATAAAAGTAATCCTTTTTTGCCACAAATTTTTCATTTTTATTAAAAATGTGGTGTGGATGAAGTCACCAAATTTGAATGAAAAAATGCATGAATCTAATTGAAAAGTATTTTTTGGTCCAAAAGATAGATGAATGTAGAAATACAATGCTTCACCAAATTTTAAGTGATCGCCATCTTGGCACTTTCTCAAAAAGTAAAACAAAAAAAGGGTTGGTGCCCACCTCAATGACTCCTTGTGCACCCGTATTGTTCACCTTACTTTTCTCTTGTTTCATCCAGTGTTTTTTTCTGGCGATTTGGTGTAAAATTGCACCAAATATTATGGCATGGCACCACGCTTATAGAAAAAAATGGTACTAAAAAGGTAGGAAATCACCTGAAATTAAACTTCAAATTTTAAAAAAAACTTGGATGAAATCACCAGATTGTGGATGAAAACTAAATTATGGATATGTGATATGTTCTAATATGATGTTTTCTATCCAATATGTGGATGAATGTTGAAATTTGGAGCACCACTATAACATTCAATTTTTGCCACTTTGGCACTTCATTAAAAATGAAAAAAACAAACTTGGTTTCATCTTGTGTTGTATTGATCATAGGGGGAGGCAACCCATTCTCGATCACTGAAGGAATTACAAAATCTGGAACTCATTAATTCATAGCAACTTTGTTTTGATAGCAAAATATCTGAAACCTCTAGGAAGGGTCCAAACACTACACTAAAAATGATATTTAGTGTAGTATGACATTTAGTGTTTTACCCCCCTACCAGCCACAACACTAAATCTGAATTGTAGCGGATTTAGTTCATTTTTTTAACGTGTTCTAACACTAAATGTAAACCTTTTCAGATTTCAGATTTACCATAGAGCATATTTAGTGTTAGAAATTAGATTTAGTGTTACTTACTTATGATATTTAGTGTCAAGGTTTGTAATTAGTGTTGCCAACACTAAATATCATTTTTAGTGTAGTGTTGGGCACGAGAAAATTTTCCACCTATGAAACCGTCCTTTTACATGCCTGTAACTCTTGAAATGATCGGAAATGGGTTGTCAATCGGGAATGGGTTGCCTCCCCTAGTCATAAGTTAGTGAGAGTCGAACTGAAGTGGTCTGGTTTTAAGTTATGGCCTGAGCTTCAGCTTATTGTACCCCTGTCCAGGACTGTCCGTTCCATTACAAAGTCAATGGATGGCATAGATGATCACCTGCCACACAACAGGAAAGCTCAAGTTAAGTTAAGTTTATGTGGGGACTCATCACTTCCACTGAGCAAGGGACTCTGAACTCTGAAGCACTCACTGTTGTTGGGTTTAAAGTATAGGGCAATGCCCGCAGAGGAGGGCATTGTGCCAAATAATTGGCCGACGAGGAGGGCAGAGCCCGACGAGGAGGGCCGATTATTTGGCACAATGCCCGACGATAAGGGTATTGCCCAACGTAAAGCACAAGCAAAATTCAACGAAGCCCGGATGATAAATTGAAGCCGGATGAAAAATCCATAATCCTTGATTATACGGGTTTGCCCACATAATCGGGCATTATGGCGCAGAAACTTCCCCGCAGAATGAACAGGAGAAGTCCCGCGAGTGGTTTACGACTCCGGAAATTGGACCCTCAAAAGCACTTCCAGAACTTGCTCGATTTCTACTTAATTCTTTCATGCCCTTGGTGTAAACTCAAAAAAAATCTTCCAAAAATGAACATTTGGCTAAAAACCCTAAACCTGTTCTGAGATTGCTTGGCACTCACTGTTTGTTTGGAAGACCCAAGAAATTGGACCCCTCTTACTTACGTGGCGATGGAGGACAAAAACTAAGCTAAGCCGGGATTTGTGAATGATTTTCAAGGTTTCATGTAGAAAGAATGCAACTATTCATCCAATAATTGGATCTTTGCGTGGATGATGGAACACATTCATTTGGTGACATGTCTCATCCTTTAATCTCCTTAATCCTAGAAGTATGTCGTGGACACTAAGTGTTTGATGGATGATGGAAAATCTTTCTATGTCTGTAAGACACTCTAAGTGCAGGTGTTCATCCTTGGAACTTTGTGTGACAAGGGGAGGTCTTGCACAGTAGTTTGACCTCCACTGATGAGTGCTCTTGGTGTTTTTTTTAACCCCTAAAGGACCAACATGCCTTTTTTGGCCGTATAGAAATTTTGGGCAGGTACGTGTGACTCGCGATATCCATATTTGAGGCTGAAATTTTAATAGAAGGTGGGGGCAAGGAATATCTTCATGAGTACCAAGTTTCATGACATTTCAAAATACGAGTCAAAAGTTGTGGCATAATATGTTACTTTTTTTCGTAATTGGGCAGTTTGGGCAGATCAGAAAAAATCATTTTTTCCGGAATTCTTTTTTTGAAATTGGTTCTCTACATTTATATATACTTAAAAACCTTTGAGTCATTCCATTTCAATAAATAAGTCAAAAGTTATGAGGGGTTCTGAATTGCGGGCAGTTATGGATTCTCTACTTTAAAAAACACTTTAAAGTCGTTTATTTAACTCAATTTTCAATATTCTTGGGAAAAAAAAAAAATCCTAGGATGTAGATTGATTATTACAACATTACAACCGTTGGGATTGGCAGTTTTAAATTCCATGATTAAATTTTTAACAATTTAGTATTTTGAATCATTTTCTACTTCTTTCTACTTACTATTTTTTTCCTATATGTTGTACTATTCCAAATGATGTGAAATTTTTCAAGCATATAGACAACTTGTTTAGGAAACTGAATTCAAAGAAGCACCACCTTTATTGGCATTTTTTCATTGAAAAGTGAGCTTGCAAAGTGCAGCTGCCCGGCTTTTCGCAGGATTGAAAAAATGGATTTCAAGACTTTGAATGCTTATATCTTATGATCCACATGGTGGAGTTTTCTGAAATTCTTACTACATGTTTTCAAAATATCATACTACAAGATCCGATGGTTACATGTGTCAAAAATTGTTTTTTTTTTCCAAAAATTTGGTAGTTGTATTAGAAATGGCAGTTTTGGAGCATTTTTGGTGATTACATAGTCATGAAACTTTAGGGGTTAAACAAATGACTCACACTATACCAAAGAGGATGATTTCCACGGTGACCAGCCCGTCCTTTTTAGTTGACCATGATAATGACGCGGCCTATGATGAATAATGCATAGTCATTCATCAACCACTTTGGGGCCTCATCCACCCTTCAAGGGTTAATTTCAAAAGGCCAGAGGGTGTTTTAGAAGAGGAAAGAAAAAGTTCAAAATTACCACTTTCTTATGCTTTGTCCAAACTTAAGAAAAAAATTTCCAACCGTATGAAAGTGTGATAAATAAATAAGGCAATGTGCAAAAATAATTTTGCCCATTTGATTGTGCAAATTGAGAGATTATAAAACTTTTTTACATTCCTAGAAAACAAGGCCAACAAACTTTGGGCCCTTTTGGAGTAAATTTTTGGTTCTATACAAAAATGAGGATTTTGACCATTTACACTTATATGATGTTAGGTTCATTATGCCACATTTAACTACTTCTAGACTATTCAATGAATTATATACTAAACATTTGGAGATATGTGGATAACATCAAAAAATCTCCCGATGTTTGTAGAGATCTCTCACTATTTGTTTAAATTCAGATGTTTTGTCTAGATCTCCCAATGTTTTGGATTATCTCTTGATGACCATTTTTTTTCTCCGGATGACCATTATTACTTCTTGACTTTCAAAAGTCCAAAAGTAGTTAAATGTGACATTATTCAGCAAAATTTAGAAGCAAATATGGAGTCTAGCTTATTTTGAATCACCTTACAATACAAGGACATCAAGTGAATTGACAATATTCTAATCATGTTTTGATGATGTCTTGTGCAATGAAGAAATTTTTATTTGAAATCCCAACACTGAAAAAATAGAGACAAACATTTGGAATATGTGGGAAATTTTTTAAGAACTTAAACTTCAGATTGCAAGATAACAAGACTTGAAGTTCAAAGAAAATGTTTTTTTTCCTAAAACCACCCCAATTTAGCTAATAAAGTCTGACTCCTCTTAGAATGTAATTTGAGGACTAAAATTTGTTTTTCTGGGACAGTTCTATGCCATATTTTGTAAGTTACATACATGTCAAGTTTCAAAAGTTGATAAGTATTTCTTCAAATATTTCTAAAAGATTCCCAAATTGTCTAGGCTAAAAAAAATGTTCAGGGCAACATAACTTTTGATTCAGGCACTCAATCGGGAAAAAAAATAGATTCATACTAAGGGAATACATGTTCACATCTTGTATCAAAATTTCATAAACATCTGACCAATATCTTCATAGGAACCTACCCAAATTTTCAATTGTCCTTTAGAAGTTAATCCCTAAAGGATTAGGGAATAGTGCAAATTTCTAAAATTGTGAAGATGTATTATTAATGATGAATCTCAAACAATATTTGTAAAATACAATCCATAGGTCATATCCATATGGTTCAATTAAGTAATACACAAATCAATAGTTTTCAACAAAATTTAAAGCCAAAAAATGAAATTTTCTTTTGAAATCAATTGTAGATTGAATATTTGTGTTATAAGAAGAATTTTTTTCTTCAAAGTTCAAAATGTCAAGTTCTAATCATAGTGATTTTTGAAGGTTTTAATTTAATTTTTTATTCATTTCATTTTTGAAGGGTCATTTTTTGAACTGTAAAGGTTACTTTTAAAATTTTAACCTACCAATATCTATTGAATAATATAATATTTGCAAAGCATAGTCTTCAAAATTTGTACCATGCAAATGTTAAAGAACTAATATAAAATCTTCCAAAAATCGATGGATGAAAAACAAATTTTATATGCTAAGGTTGTATTTGTGTTCATTTGTTGTTTAAATTTGAATGCATAGTTCTTTACGGGTTAAGGTTTGATAAGAAGCTCAATTTGGATTATAGCATGGTGTTTGAGGGAGATTTGACATACAAAATGCATAAATTGACGTGAACATCAATCACAAAAGCTTGTATTCATATTGAACCAGATCCAATGACGCATGGCACTTCCAATTTAGATCATTATTCTACTTCCTACGTGTTTGAGAAGTTGCAAAATGGTCACTCATTCTACATATATGGTCTTATATTTAAAATGACCTCCAAATGAAAGATATTGGTTGTTGAATTTTCAACTTAATGGTGCATGTCTTGCCATATTTTAGTATATACATCATATTGTACAAGTAAAAAATAGGATTGTATATGTGGTATCCATTTTTGCCTTCAAGGTTTGACCATGTAAGGGTTTTGGGTCCCTTAGATGAATTTGAGCAATAATGTAGGGTGGAAAACTAGGTTTTCATCCAATTTTGGGGGGAGGTTGCATGAGTGCATTTTAACCTCTTAAAGGTTTTGACTATCTTTTTACCATGAACGCTCCAAAATTGCCATTTCTAGTTAATCCCTAAAGTCCCATTGTGCCCTCGGGGGACAAATTGGATTTTGGACAGGTTCCGGTGATCTCCATTTTTTATGAAACTTTTTGAAACTTTCTCATAAGATAGAAAAGTTGATTAGCTTTGTGGGAATATGCTTTTTATTTCAATTGGTGATCGGATGCAAAAGTTATACCACAAAAAGCCTAAAACTAAACTCGGCGGGTGACACAAAAAAAAATGCAAAAAGTCAAAATGAATTTTTAAATTTTTTTCCTAAAATACTATATTTTTGTCTACATGTGAAGCTTTGATTCATTCTATTTGGACTAATTATGAGAAAGTTCTGGACAATCTTGTTTTTTGGGCAATTAGAGCATCTTTTTGAAAAAATAACTTGTAGGATTCATTTCTGAATGCGATTTTCACAATTTTTTGAAAAGAAATGTTTGACAAGGTTGCGTTTAGTTGCTAAAACAATCTCACCATTGAAATTATTGTATTTCAATCCCCTCTTAGAGCTATTAACAATTTTTTTTTTTTTTCAATCTTGGACCTACTGCTACTTAACAATTTTTTAAAGAATAAAAACCAAGTCTGTTTTGTTTTTTAATTTTTTTTTCAACTCAATTCTTCAACATGAGATTTTTTAATATTCAAAGTCTGTAGTGCAAAAATATTCCACAAATGGCTGTCAAAGTCATCTGAAGTTGCATGCCAGTGTTCAAAAAATCTTTCTTTTTCAACTTTAAATGCTAATATCTTTCAATCTACATGGTCGAACTTCATGAAACTTTTACCACAAGATTTTAGACAAGTGAAGTACAAGATTCTATAATTAGATTCAAAATTTTTGTTTTGTTTTGTTTTCTTGAATGAACGCAACAAAAATGGCAATTTTGAGTGGTTTTTGACCAAAAAAATGGCCTTGGGACTTTAGGGGTTAGATACCAAATTTTAGAAGAAAAAAATATATTTTTGGATACATTAAACCGTAGGGTCTTGTAGTATGCTAGTTTGAGAAGATGTGGGAAAAATTTCAAAAAATTCCACTAAATAGATTGCAAGTTATTAGCGTTTGAAATGACAAAATTCCTTTTTTTTTGCCCTGCGGAAAAACAAGGCAGCTGCACTTCACAAGCTCACATTTTTTTTTATGAAAAAATGTCCATGTTGTTGGTGCTTCTTTAGATTCATTCTTCAAGACATGTTGGCTATATACTTGAAAATTTTCAGAACATTTGGAATTGTACAACATATAGGAAAAAAATAGTAAGTAGAAAGAAGTAGATAATAATTCAAAATACTAAATTGTTAAGAATTTTGATATGGAATTGAAAAATACCAATCCAAATTGTTGTAATGTTCTAATAAGCAATCTACACCCTATGATTTTATTCTTTTCAAAAAATATTGAAAATTGAGTTAAATAAAGGATTTCAAAGTTTATTGTAGAGTAGAGATTCTGTCATTGCACGCAAACTAAAACTCCTTAGACTTTCATTTCATTAATCAAAATGGAATGATTCAAAGCTTTCTATGTATATAGAAATCTAGAATACCAATTTCAAATTTTTATTTTTTTAGAAAGTGATTTTCTCAAAAATTGTGGTGCCCAAAGTGCTCACCAAGCAATGAAAATTACATATCATACAATAATTTTTTAATAATGCATAGGGTCAATAATTATGAAAATTATCACATCTCAAAGCTACTTCCTTAGGAACATATTGTGTGAAAATTTTAAAGAAAAAAATAAAAAATAATATTCACACTGAGTTGCCTAAAATTGCTATATTTCCAAAAAAACATTGTTTGTTGCTTTTGTAGTTGAATAGTAGTTGAATAGTTGAATATTAATCACTATTGTATCATTACTTTTTCAGAAGAAGAAGGTGCTTAATCCATAGATCATCTTTATAGTTTATTTTGGCCACTTCTTGGTCTACACTCTTGATGTGAATTTAAGCTATAAAAATGACATTTTTTTAATATGAGCCCAATTAATGAATGGCATTTATCAAATATAGTTTCTACCCCAATTGGAAAATTTGGAAAATGCAATATTTTGTTGCACTTTGAACTTTTGATCTACAACCATGGTTTAGTGATTTAATGAATTTACAATGACACAATAACTATAGTTTATACCGTGATGTTATATATTATAATGTATATCTATTAATGGGAAAAAATTCTTATTTTTTGAGCATATTTTGTACTGGATATGAATTTTCTTCACTTATTCCTTAAAGAAATAATAGTAATTTCAAATTTTTATGTGATTCTATCTTTGAAAAATTTAAAAATGAAATTTGATTTATATATAGTTGCAGAATTGTAGCAAAGATAGTGAAGGATTAGAAGGCCATAATCCATGGTTATGGGGCCCATATTTTCAAGGTTAATTAACGACTGGTTATTTGTAAAAATAGACATTTATTTATTTTTGTATTAGTTCTAAATTGGATTAATAGATTCAACCATAGATTGCAAATTGGTTAATTTTTGTGTTGGCTTTTATATTTGTTTTAAGGATTTCACATTGCTTTTATTTTCAAGCTAAAAGTAGTGTAGATTGAATATTGTGAAGATTGAGTTTATATTTTCCGGTATGGACAAACAAGGAGATCTTGATGTACTAATGCGTATGAATGCGCAGAGGAAGTTGAATAAGGATTTAATTGGGAGCAATTGACGTGTAGTTTGTGCACAAAAGTGATCTCAGTGCAGTTCCCGCATGCCTCCGATGCTTCATTGCACCATCATCCAAGTTTCATTTGGAGGTAAATTGTGGAGATTTGCAATGAAACCTTAACTTTGGAAGGAAGTGGTCCCTTTGACTAAGGTAGACACCAAAATGCTCCGATTATTGGACTATTGGGTGCATGTTTTATTTCTACAGTTAGCAATGAAGTCATCCATTGGCGTCCTTACAGGGTTAAAGTTGGGTTAATTTACTTTGCATGACAATTTTCATGACAATTTTTGCTAGAAGAATGTAATTGTGGGTGTACAATGCAAAAGGTGCCCCTATTTGGGATATTATGTAGGCCTTGAAATTCCAAGGCTAATCACAAACCCTACACACCTGCATGCAGTTACCATATATGCGCCCGCAGAAGCCAACCTCCTTTCCAAATAGTAGTGGCAAGCAACCACAAAATCCATCAAATAAAGAAGCTTGTACAGAGTCTAAGAAATCACCCTTGGTACAAGTTTCAACACCACTAATTACACTTGGATAAACTCAAATTCCTTTTTTGCAAGTTCAAAAGATTAAGTTAGTCTGTTCTAAAAGCAATTGTGTTCTAAATGTGTTCTATCGAAGAATGAGTGATGTGTTGCTTGAAATATCTATTACTATCAAGGATGGATTAGGTAGGCTTAAACCGTCACTTTAAAATCAGACTACCTTACCAAAGTCACCTTTGCCACTAAAACACTTTACCCTCTCTAATTGCACATTCCCAATATGTCTGTAATGTTGTGGATGCACAAATGCTTGTGATGAGAGCTGAGACCCCCTTTGCTCCTATGCCAAGGATATGCAATTAGAGAGGATTGAATGCAACAAAATCTATCGAACAAGTAGTGTTTGTTGTACTTCTTGTGTTTTGCACGACCATGTGTACCCGAATTGAAAACTCAACAACAATAACTGAACTGAAAGTAAACCTCAACTGCAGTAAAGGAATCCTCAAATGTTATAAAATAATCCTCAACTGTGGTAAAGTGAACCTTCAACTTTGACAAAAAGTAAAACCACTGTTGTGTGCATTTTGCACCAGATAAGGAATTTCAGAACAGATATGGGGCAATGGAAAATTTTCCCATGTAGGACAATAAGAAATATTGAGACTGCCAATTTTTTATAATTGCATTTATGTTGAAATTGAAATTACTATGAATTTTGGGAGCCAAGATGTGTTGCAAATCCATAGCCAATGTCTAGAGTCTTCTTATTCCGATTTTAGAAAAACTACTTTGCCATTTAGTACTTCTTACTTCTTTTTTCACTACTTCCTATGCACTTTAGGACATGCGTCATGACTTCATTAGTCCCAACTTTGAAAAGGAGAAAAAACGTATTCCAAAGCATTCCAAGCTTTGACTGAAATCTGTTTTCAACCTTGATTGGAAGTAGTGGTTTTCTACATGTTGGTCATGGCTCCTTGATTGGGAATGGGTGGTACTACCTTAATAAGGTGAAAACACTCAAAAGTATCAAAATAAGTTTTTTAGCATAATTGGAAGCAGTTTTTTCAAGAAAAAAACATTCTTTTGTGGTATTGGCAATTGGAGATCATTATATAAGTTACTAGTGTGCCATGTGCTGTTGCCACAGTCAAAATAAAAGTAAAAATAACTTTCTAATTTTTTTAATTCATAGAAACTTCAAAATTCAATTGCTTTTATGGTGGGGGTCAAACCATCACAAAACAAAGCCCTGCACCCCTCCTTGCATTGGGCTTTTTGACTATATTTAGAATGCAATTGGGGGACATAGGACTCCGAAGTTCTCACCGTAATAATCTAACTAACTAACTAAAAGGTATAGATATACAGATATAAGGCATCTGATTACTATGAATTTTCAAAATAGAAGCTCCTTGCGCCTTTGAACTGTCATGTAGCTTGGATAAAAAAACAAAATTTAGAAATTCAACCAATCACAATTAACGATAAGGGAATGGTCTTAACCCCTCACCGCCTCGGGTATCAGAAAAAGACTGGAAAGGGGTCAAAATTGGGCCCTTTGGGTGGTGAGGGTTTAACCTCTATTTAATTTTGACCATGTTTTCATTAAAAACGCTCCAAAATTGCCAATTCTAGTACAAGTACCAGATTTTAGAAAGAAAAAAATACACTTTTGGACATATATAACCATAGGATCTTTTTGTATGCTAGTTTGAGAAGACGTGGAAAAAATTTCAAAAATTTCCACCGTGTGGATTGCAAGATATTTGCATTTGAATTCAAAAAAATCTTTTTTTTGGCCCTGCAAAAATAGGACAGATGGACTTCACAAGGTCACATTTTGTATGAAAAAATGTTTAAAATGGTGGTGCTTCTTTGGATTCATTCTTCAATGCAAATTGGCTTGAAAATTTCAAATCATCTAAATTGTTCAACATATAGGAAAAAAATAAAGAATCTTTTATTTTTTGACAAATAAAGCAGTATCAGGCTCAACATGACTTGAAATAATAGTCAAAAATAGTAAGTAGGAAGAAGCAGCGCTTCTTTTTAGCCTTCTAGTGCCAGATTGCACTAGAAAAAGATAATTTGGCTAAAAATGGCAAAAAATTGTAAAGTTTTCTCCAGAAAACTTCAAATTAAAAAAAAAAATCTTGGATTGTATTACCATAGTGTGGATGAAAACAAAATTATGGACATGTGATATATACACTAATGTGATATTTTCTATCCAATATGTAGATGAAATTTGAAGCACCACTTAACATTTTATATCGCCACTTTGGCACTTCATTAAAAATGAAAAAAAGAACCCAGGAAAGAAGTAGAGAATGATTCAACATGCTAACTTGTTAAATATTTAGACATGGAATTGAAAAATGCCAATCCCAATGGTTGTAATGTTGTAATAAACAATCTACATCCTATGATTCTATTGATTTCAAAAAATATTGAAAAATTGACTTGAATAAAGGACTTCAAACCTTATTTTAGTGTAGAGAATCTATAACTGCTTGCAAACTAAAGCTCCTTGTAATTTTCATCTCAATAATGAAATAGAATTATTCAAATTATTTCACGTATATATAAACCTAAAAAACCAATGTCAAATTTTTGTTTATGAAAAAGTGATTTTTTAAGAATTTTTTGAGTTGCCCATTGAGCAATGAAAATTACATATCATACAAATAATTTTTTAACCATGTAGTCAATTGTTATAAAAGTTTTTGGGCCTAAAAGAAAAACCTTGTCCCCATGTTGTGTAAAAATTTCAAAGAAAAAAATAAACACTCCATTTGTAGTGAGCTGTCTAAAATCTCTATGTTGCCAAATAAACTAAGTGTAATTTGGTCCTTTAGGGGTTAAGGACACTTAGGAGGATACTTTCAATGGAAGCTTATAGATTGGATATAGGGATGGTTTTGGGTGTTTTCACCCAAGCTAACAAAATCTGAGCAAAATCTAGTAGAAACAAATCCGTGTAGACTAGGATAATGACTATGACTATGAAAAGATTAACGGGTAGTCAAATTTGTCATGTGATCTTCTAGTGAATCATTTTCCTAGTCTACACAGAATACATTTCTATTAGGGTCTTTTTGTTCTTTTATACTCTAAAAATTCTTTTCATTGCATGAAAAAATAAGTACCTTACAAAGATCCTTAATTACTTTGTAGGATTCCTAAACCTAAAAACATATCGGGTCCAAACTTGGTCAATTTCATTATTTTTCTATATTAACCCCTCAGCGCTCCAACGTCCAAAATTTAATTGATGAACAAAGAACATCCTTGACTTTTTTACCACAAAATTTCTCAATCATTCCAACCAGTGCTTGGTTGTTTTTCCTTTTTAAACTTTCTATATGATGAATTTGAAGAAATTCATGTAGGTAATATATTTATGAAGATAGAAAGAAAATATGAGAAATTTCATTTCAAATTTGATACTTTTCCATTTAATAAGCTATATCTTAATTTTTATATTATTAAAATATCAAAAAGATTCTTTGATTTTTATAGTTGATTCTTTGTGAGTTCTTTGTAAATAAATGTAGTATTTACAAAAATCCATAAAACAGACTCAATTGGAGAATAAAAATGCACTTAACTTCATAGCACAAATAATAGTGCTTAACATCATGATTTAATTAGTGTATTTCTTGAGTTCAAATTTAAAAAAATTCAATATAAAAAGTAGTGTATTATTAAGCCATCAAGATGTTTCTTTCAAAGGGCAACAAAATGATAATTTTACAATATTTGAATATTCAAAATGGATGATTGGCTCTACATTTTCTTAACCCGTAAAGGCAGGCCCAAGGCCATTTTTTTGCAAAAAACACACTCAAAACTGTCATTTCTATAGTAAAGAGTAAAAAAGTTTGAAAATTATTTTTTTTGCACATCTAATCGTAGGATCTTACACCTAATTAGAATGCAAATGTGTGGAAATTTTTTTAGAATTTTTGACCGCACAGATTGCAAGATAATTGCGTTTAAAGTGAAGAAAACAAGTTTTTCAGGACATTGTGGGACTAGAGTTTTGAACTTTCAACATTTTTAACTTTAAATTTTTGCATTACAAAGTTTTGAGCTTTAAATCTATCTAGTGGAGAATTGAGTTGAGAGTCTCAGGGAAAAAAAATTCCAAAAAAACTTAATTTTCATTCTTAAAAAAATTGTTGAGTAGAAGTAGGTATGAGATAGAAGGAAAATCTAAAATATTAATACCATTTAGATGGAATTAAAATGCACTAATCCCAATCGTGAGATTGTTCTAGCAAGAAAAACTAAACCATTTGGAACTTTTTTTTTTAACCCCTAAGAGCCCAAGGCCTTTTCTACCTCAAAAAACACCCAAAAATGCCATTTCTAGAGCATTCATCAAAAAAGTTTGAAAAATTGATTTTTTGTGAATGTACCCGTTGGATCTTATAGTTAACTTGTGTGAGAACATGGTTAAAATTTCGTGGGGTTTGACCGTACAGATTGGGAGATATTTGCATTCAAAGTCTTTTTTTTTTTTTTTTTCCACTGTGCCCGAAAATTTCAGATGCCTTTGACCGCCATTTGCTGAATTTTTTCCCACTACAGACCTCCAATTTATAATTTCATCTTATGGAGAAACATGTTAGGCATGTGCATGCTAGTTTTCAAGGCAATCCAAGACTATCCCGATATTCAAAAAAATTAAAATTTGCCACTATGTCCCAAGAAATGACAATACAATAGGCCATTTTCTGAAAAAAATACCATCACACATTTTTTGATCTAGCCGAAATCTGAACGGTGGATTGAAAGATGCACTTGTATTTTAGAAGTAGGAATTTTTTTTTTGAAAAATGTCAAAATCTCTAACATCTACAAGCTCCTAAAGCCTCATGTGACCTCCCAATAGGCACAACAATAGCCTCTCTTGCCACTTCTTGCCACCTTTGTTGCCCCCTTGGGAGTCAAAGTCAGATTCCTGAGGGGCAGCAAATTCCCGAACTGAAATTTTTATTCAATCCATCATAACTTTTGGAGGGTAAGTCGGATGAAATTTATCTTCCAGCGAAGCTAATGAGATTTTGTATCTCCCCAAAAAGTTTCAAAAAAACATGTGAAAAATTGAGGTCACATGAGCTTGCCCGAAGAACCAAATAACCCCCGCAGGGACACTTGGGCTTTTAGGGGTTAAATTATAAAAATTGCATTCAAAAATGAATCCTACAAGTTATTTTTTTAGGAAGATGCTCTAAGTGCTCAAAAAATAAAGATTGCCCATAATTTTCTCATAACAAATCCAAATGGAATGAATAAAAGCTTTCCAGATAGACAAAAATATAATCTATGGGAAAATAAATTCAATTTTTTTTTTTTTAAATTCAATTTTTTTTTGCTGCCCCTTCTCCCCTGTTTTGAGCTTATTTGGGCATGAATTTTGTTCCCGGGCACCAATTGAAAAAAATTAATTTTCCCACGAAGCTTAACAATTTTTCTATATTAAAAAAAATTTCAAAAAATCAGGACAAAAGTTCAGCCCAAAGATGCATGCCCAAAATCTCATTTGTCCCTCAAAGGAACAATTGTCCTTAGGGGTTAATTGAACTTCACAAGATTCAAAATCACAAGCTAGAAATTTTTAGTGCTTGACTTTGAAAATACATCTCAAGCTTGCAACTGTGTCCCCTAATCCTAAGAATGACATGCTAGTCATCAAGAAAATTAGCCAAAAAATTATGCTAAGACAAGTAGATAAATAGTGGCATTTCCGCTTTCAAAACCTAAAATTCATTATTATTACTATTAGACACTTTTTGTCTTCTACAATGCTTATGGTTCTATTATAATATTGTATAACCAAGCAATGGTCCTCCCTATGTTGGAACAATATAATGCCTCTCTAGATGCCTAGGAGAGACTTTTCGTTAATTCAAAGATTGAAGTTGGCTAAGGAGTCATATAAAACAATTTTGCTCATTCTTGCGATCTTCTTTTCAAGGATGCAAACAGGACCCTACTTCATTTGGTAAACAATGTTATGCTAACATTGTCTAACAAGGCAATGGTCTTTATAACATTGTATAATTAACTAGATGATGGTCCTCATAACATTGTATAACCATGCGATGGTTCTCCCCATGATGGAAAGTCATTAAGCCTCCCAAGGTACTTGAGGAAGGATTTTCAATCAATCAAAAGATTGAATTTGGTTGGAGAACCACATAAGACAAATTTTAGTGTCTACTACAGGGTCCCTTTTCAAGAATGCAGAAGCTACACAAAATAATAAAATTAGGTTGCCCCACACTAATTTCTTGACAGTCCACACTATATAAATATTCACTACTATTGTAAAATGATGCATTCAATCTAGAGCCATGTGTATGGCATAGATTAGTGCACCACTTTAACCCCTAAAGGACAATTGTCCATTCGGGGGACAAATGCATTTTCGAGCAAGTACCTACGGGTTGAAATTTTATTGTGATTTTTTGAAACTTTTTGAGAAGGTGAAGAATTGAGAGAGGTATGTGGCAGGAAAAAAAAATTTGAAATCAGACCTTCGAGCGCGAAGTTATGCCATTTCTTGTAATGCAGGGGGGGGGGAGGGGGGGGGGGAGGGCAGCAAGAAAAATTTGCAAAATTTTGGATTTTTCTTAAAATATTTTTTTTCTCATAGATTATGTTTTTGTCTATCTGGAAAGCTTTGATTCATTTCAATTGGATTTGTTATGAAGAAGTTATAGACAATCTTGTTTTTCGGGCAATTAGAGCATCTTCTTGAAAAAATAACTTGTAGGATTAATTTCGGAATGCAATTTTTGTGATTTTTCAATTTTTTTTTGTAATGGTTTAGTTTACTTGCTAGAAAAATCTCACCATTGGGATTAGTGCATTTTAATTCCATCTAAAATATATGGATATTTTAGATTTTCCTTCTATCTCGTACCTACTTCTATTTAACAATTTTTTAAAGAATGATAATTAAGTTTTTTTGAATTTCTTTTTTTTCCTAGACTCTCAATTCAATTCTCCACTATAAAAATTTAAAGCTCAAAACGCTGTAGTGCAAAAATTTTAAGTTAAAAATGTTTAAAGTCAAAAAATCTGGTCCCACAATGTGCTAAAAAACTTGTTTTTTCCACTTTAAATGCAAATATCTAGCAATCTGTGCAGTCAAAAATTTTGAAATTTTTTCCGCACTCTCTCATACTATTTAGGTGTAAGATCCTACGGTTAGATGTGAAAAAAAAAACTTTTTAAATTTTTTTTTACTTTTTGCTATAGAAATGGCAGTTTTGAGTGTTTTTTAGCAAAAAAAGGGCCTTGGTCCTTTAGGGATTAAGGCCCAATTCAAAGAGTTGCATACGCCTCCATGTGGAGAAGCATTGAGTCATGAGGTAATTTATTTGAGGTAAGGCAACCTAATTGATAAGGCAACCTAATTTCACTATTGTGTGTAGAATCCCCTTGCCTCATTGACAAACAATACTACGCTCTCCATGCTTCCTGGAAGGCATTATGCTTCCCTAGATGCTTAAGAGGGACTTGGGAGGGACTTATCAGCTAGTTCAAAGACTGGGGGTTGTCTTGGTCGTCTGTTGTCCTTTGTGTCTCTTTGTTTGTCTTCCTTTGTTCCTACCAAGCTACTTGTGGTTGGTAGTCTTGTTTTCTTTCCTATGCAATGAAACCGTTTCATCTGTGTCAAAAAGAAAAAGAAAAAGACTGGAGGTTGGTTGAAGAGCCACATAAGACAATTTTGTTCACTATAAGAGTCCCCTTTTCAAAGATGCCAAAAGGGACCGATCCCTACCTCATTGGTAAACAACAATGTCATGGTGGGGTTCAACTATTCAAGGGCTAATTAAGTTGTTTGTTTTGTTTTTGGGCAAACTTGTCTTTGTGACAATCTCCGTCTGGAAGAACAGAAGGGGACTAGGTAGTAAGGTGGGTACACCCAAATGTGCCACTGACCTTAACCCCTAAAGGACCGAGGTGATTTTCCTACCAAAAACCATTCAAAACTGTCATTTCTATTGCAAAGAGAAAAGAGTTTAAATAATTTTTTTTTTTTGCATATCCAACCATAAGATCTTATATTTGACTAGTATATGAATATGTGGAAGAAATTTCAGAAAATTTGACCACGTAGATTGCAAGATATATGCATTTAAAGTTAAAAAAACAAGTTTTTTTCCACCTTGCTTGACAAGATTTTTTGGCTTTGAATCTTTTTAATTCAATTATTTTGCGCTACTGATTTCGATTTTCTACTTATTTATGTTAAGTAGTTGAGTTGAGAATCTACTAAAAAAATTTAGGAAAAAAAGCACTTACTTTTCACTCATTAAAAAATTGTTAAGTAGAGGTGGGTACAAGATTGAAGAAAAAACTAAATTGTTAATAGCTTTTAGATGGAATTGAATCACAATAATCCCAATGGTGAGATTGTTCTAGCAAGAAAATCTAACCCTATCTAACAAAAAAATTTGAGAATTTCTCAAAATTGCATTCAAAAATGAATTCTACAACTTATTTTTTCAAGAAGATGCTTAGATTGCCCGAAAAACTAAGATTGTCCATAACTTTCTCATTATTAGTCCAAATTGAATGAAACAAAGCTTCACGTGTAGACAAAAATATAATCTTTGAGGAAAAAATTTGAAAAAAATTTATTTTGACTTTTTGTGATTTTATTTGTGCTGCCCGCAAAATTCCAATTTTACTTATTGTGCCATAACTTTTGCTCCCAGGCATCAATTAAAATAAAGATTATATATTCACAAAGATCTTGCAAAAATACACAACCTCTAAAAATCCCAAAAAATATTACTAAAAATTGAGATCGTAGGAACTTGCCCAGACCCAAATTGTCCCCCGAGGGGACAACCGGTCCTTTAGGGGTTAAACTGCCATCTATATACTCTGTACATCTCCAAAATCAGTTCTTTACCTATGTGGAAGAAACGCTTTTAGAACCAAACTTTGTTCCTTAATAACTTTTGCATACAATATCCAAATGCTACGTTCTTTGGTGCGTTGGAACCTCCTTTCACTTGTCAACAGGACAATATGAAAATTTGACCAGTCTAGTGACAGTAACTAGGCACAATACCAATTTGTGGCGGTTTTGGGTATACCCACCTTAACGTACTGGAAGTAAGGTACTGCAAGTACTTCATGGGAGCCAGATATCCAGGTAAGTTGCACAGGACGCAGGAGACAATGCGGGCATTGTGTCAGATTCCATATCACTGTGGAAACTAGTCCTGAGTCCTGAGCCAGGATTTCTTCATTTATAGAGCAAAAGCTATGGACCAAAAAATCTGGACGGAGGGAACGAACTTTAATTAAATGTTCTACACTACAATTATTCTCCACTTCTAATAAAGGGGGTGAAATGACAAAATTCTGACAACATCTGGGGATGGAACTGGTTTTGTTGGAGGAACAAAATGGATGTTCATACTATTGGACACAGCGATCCCTAAAACGGGCTAAATTTCGCTCGGTTTTACTTAAACTCTTCATGCCCTTATGTAAATTCCAAAAAAAAACTTCCAAAAATGAACATTTGGCTAAAAGCCCTGAACTTGTTCTAAGATCGCTGATTGGATGAAGGCAGAACTAACGAGTTCGACAAACTATTGCATGTTTCATTCATGTCCACGGATGTAATTACTAACCCCTAAAGGCCTATAGTCATGTTTGGGGAGAAATTGTGAAAAATTGTCACTTTTTAGGGTAGTGAGAAAAAAAATGAAAAAAAATAGTTTAAGAAAAAAAATTCAGCTGTACAAATTTGTACGAAACTACTATAGGAATGTGTGCGAAAAAAATTCAGAAACTTTGACCGCACGGATTGTAAAATTATAACATTTGAAATTAGGAGAAAAAGATTTTTTTTAGCCTTGCGCAACTAGGCCAACAGACTTTAACTCCTCCCATTACAAATTTTTACTCTACGTGTGCTTATTCTTTTTGACATTTGCAACTTGTATCATGTAAGTTACATAACATGCCAAATTTCAACTTTTTTGCAAAAGATTCTCCAAATATTCCCAAATTGCCTGAGCTGCCCAAAAAGTTCAAGGTAGCATAACTTTCAATCTGGACACCCGATCGGAAAAAAAATTAGATTTTCAACTAAGAATAGTAAAAAAGAAATACAACACCAAACTCCATCAGACCGCAATTTGTGCTTGAAGGAATTTCGTCATGTGCTTTCCTCAAACTTTGGTTCTTTTTAGTCCTGCATTGCACAAACCATCCAACATTGAGATTATGCCAACTAGTGTGAATATATAGGCTTATTATGAGAAATATCATCCCTACATACTCCCATGGTCGACACACACACATACAAATATATATATTGGAAACACGTGGACCAATTCCATTGATAAAAGGAACAAGTATAGAGAACTAGAGACAAGCCTCAACAAGTTTGTTTTTAACATTTTAAAAAAGCTAACAAACAAACAAAGGAGAAACAACCGGATCCAAGCAAAGCACGAACCAAGAAGTCACCCAGTCCTGATTAGTTTCTCAACCACTCGTAGTTTAATCAAAAGTAGGAATTGTATTTAAAGTAGAATTTCATACCTCATTTGGATATAGTAGGATAACTTTTCTCAAAAACTTTGAACTAAAAAAAGTTGTTAAATGAAGATAAGTTTCATCTCCAAAAATTTGTTTGGTATTTTGAGTCTATAGTAAAAAGTTATAGACAAATTTTAGAGAAGGGTTGGAAGAGACCTTTTCTTTAACATTTTTAAACATCCTCTCTGAAATTTGTTCATAACTTTTTATTGGAGACTCAAAATACCAAAAAGATTTTAAGAAATGAAACTTATCTTCATTTAACAACTTTTTTTAGTTCAAAGGTTTTTGAGAAAAGTTATCCTACTATGCCCAAATGAGGTCTGAAATTCTACTTTAACCCCTAAAGGACCGAGGCCCTTTTTTTTGCCAAAAAACACTCAAAACTACCATTTCTATAGCAAAAAGTTAAAAAAATTGAAAAAAGTTTTTCTTTCCACATCTAACCGTAGGATCTTACACCTAACTAGTATGAGAGTGTGTGGGAAAAATTTCAGAATTTTTGACCGCACATATTGCAAGATATCTACATTTAAAGTGAAAAAAACAAATTTTTCAGCATATTGCGGGACTAGATTTTTTGACTTTGAACGTTTTTAACTTAACCCCTAAAGTCCCATTGTCCCTACGGGGGACAAAATGGATTTTGGGCAGGTTCCTATGAGCTCAATTTTTAATGAAACTTTCTGAAACTTTCCCATAAGATAGAAAAACTTATTAGCTTTGGGGGAATGTAATTTTTATTTCAATCGGTGCCCGGGAGCAAAAGTTATGCCCAAATAAGCTCAAAACAGGGGAGAAGGGGCAGCAAAAAAATTTTGCAAAAAATTTAATTTAATTTTTAAAATTTTTTTTCCTTATAGATTATATTTTTGCCTATTTGGGAAGCTTTGATTCATTTCATTTGGACTTTTTATGAGAAAGTTATGGACAATCTTGTTTTTCGGGCAATGAGAGCATCTTCTTGAAAAAAACTTTTTCTTTCACTTTGAATGCTGATATCTTTCAATCCGTACGGTCAAACATCACAAAATTTTTACTACATGATCTGTAAAAAGTGTAGTATAAGATCCTACGGTTATTTTCTAAAAAAAAAATTTTTTTTCTCATCTTTTAGATGAACGCAACAAAAGTAGCAGTTTTGAGTGATTTTTGACAGAAAAATGGCCTTGGGACTTTAGGGGTTAAAATATTTGGACTACAGAGTTTTGAGCTTTAAATCTTTGTAGTGGAGAATTGAGTTGAAAGTCTAGGAAAAAAAAATCAAAAAAACTTAATTATCATTCTTTAAAAAATTGTTAAATAGAAGTAGATACAAGATAGATGGAAAATCTAAAATATTCATATATTTTAGATGGAAATAAAGTGCACTAATCCCAATGGTGAGATTGTTCTAGCAAGTAATTTAAACCACTAAGAAAAAACTGAAAAATTTGAAAAATTGCATTCATAAATGCATCCTACAAGTTATTTTTTTCAAAAGGATGCTCTAACTGCCCGAAAAAGAAGAATGTCCATAACTTTGTCATAACAAATCTAAATGAAATGAATCAAAGCTTTCCAAATAGACAAAAATATAATCTATGAGGAAAAAAAATCCTAAAAACTCAAATTTTTGTCTACTTTTTTTTGTTGCCCGTCGTCCCTTGTTTTGAGCTTATTTGGTCATATTTTTTTTCCCGGGCACCGATTGTGAAAAAACTATATTCCCACAAAGCTTTTTAATTTTTCTATCTTCAAAATAAGTAACAAAAAATCACAACAAAATTTCAGCCTGTAGGTACTTGCCCAAAAACGCATTTGTCCTCTGAACAAACAACGGTCCTTTAGGAGTTAAACACAATTCCTACTTTTGACTAAACTATGAATTGTTGAAAAACTACAAATATTACTTTACTTATCCCACATGGATTGTTCTACTACCTACCACCCCATGTGGACATAAAGAGTTGTCTTCTCACTTGAAATCTCAAAATAAATTGTTGATGGCAATTGGTAACATAACATTCAAGAGCATACTACAAGATTGCCTTTTCCCTGACAAAATGGTATGGAATATTCCATACCATTTCATCCATCGGATGATATGGTGTGAAATATTCCACACCATATTTAGCTAAAGATCACCAGTCAGCAAACATGACACCACATGCCAGCATTGATGAGTTTTTGTGGATGTGGCCTCAGGGAGGGAAAGACACCCTTTCTGAAGGCTAATAAATGTTATGAAGATTGCAATAGTGTATTACTCATTGGATTCTTTGGGTTTTTGGCAAACCATCTTTCTCTACAAATATTTGCTGATTTCTATGTTTGGTTTCTAAAATTAACAAAAGAGAAGGAAGCGTACCATAATGTACTGCCACTATCCTAGTACCGGAGCTTACATTAATGCTAAAAGGATGAATTTCGTGGATGAGGACTCCAAAGAGGAAAGGGCAGCCTCTCTGAAGGCTACATCAGGAACTACCCCCCCATCGTGTCAGTGTTGCCATTGAAACTATACTGTTGCAATACTGTCTCAATACTGTAATAGTAAAGTTTCTTTACTGGACTGTGGGCCCTATGAAACAATATTGTTTCAATGGGGGGGTACTTTCCTGATGTACTCAATGTTATGTTGTTTTGTACATTACCTATTCCATAATATTAGATCATTTGAGTTCGGATCACGGGTTCTGTCCAAGTTCTAGCATATCCAATTTTGGATTTCGCCAATAGTTTGGTAACACTTCTAGTGTGACTGGGTCCACAATAATAATTTTCATTTCTTCAACTCACTGCAGGCACTCACTAGTGTTTCTTGAACAAGGGCGAATTGTATGTCATTTGTACAGTGCGAGCAGTGTCCTGTACCCAACGACGTCTGCCCGTCCGTCCGCTCGTACATGATGTCGAATAGTGTACAGTACCTAGATGCAAAGTTGCAAATTCGAGGTGAAAGTCAAAACCCCTACACAAAATAGTAAAATTAGGTTGCCTCACACTAATTTCTCATATCTAACACTTTCAGACATGGTCAAATATAGTCTGGGGCAACCTAATTTCACTATTTTGTGTAGTTGTTGCAAACTAACTTACTTGGAATTGAAAGCAGTAGACAAAAGGAACCAATTTTGTACTGTACAGGCAGGGGGCTCTGGCACATAACAACTAACTTAGGAGGTCCAAAAATCACTTGTTTCAGAGCTAAAACTGAGTTTTGGGGAGGTGAAATGTCCTGAAAAATAGATGGATTAATTTTCCTTGAAAGACAAGTGGAATTGGCATCTAACCCAAGTTGTTTCATATTTTTTAGAGCTCTGTGAAATTAGTTATGAAAATTTGAAGTTGAAATGGCTGAGGGATCTAAAATTGCCCACTTGGCCTCAAATGTATACTATTTGTATATTGCTGAAGGTTATGAAAAAAGCAACATGTACAACTAGTGTACTTTTGAAGAGGTGGGCAATTTTGGAGCTTTTGTGCTTTTAGAACCTCCTACCGTATAAGGTAAACCAGCCTAAAGCCACCAGCCTCCTATTTCCGCCATCCTATTTTTGGCCCCATTTCTGTCACTGCACTCATCCAACTCCACTCACTTTCCTGACAAAATCAGAGCATTGATATCACCAAGACTAATGTGTCAATTTTTCATTGGTCCATACTTACGTGCTAGTAGATACATAGAAGGGTGGTTATGGGTTGTTGGTATGATGTTTATGACTCCAGTCTACAAGTGGTTTTGTAATTTCAGGGTTGACACTTCAAAAATTTGCAGAAATTACAATTTTGATTGAAAAATTATAATTCCACTTGGGTTTGATTTGTGAAACAAGCGCACACCTCTGAAAAATACATGCCCTTCTTGGAATTGGCCCCAATATACTCAGATTGCAAATCAGGGTGGTAATAGGCTTGTCTACTTTACTGTCTAGTGAATTGCGTGAAATATGTTATTCGAGGAAGGATGGAAATTCCATTCTACTGAGGTCCGGCCATCGAGGATCGAGGAAACTCCGTTTCAGGGGTGCACTTTCGACATGCACGGAGCGGTAAAAAAAAGGTGCCCCTATTCCTATTTTGTGGTTGAATAGGATCTCTTTTTTCCAAAGGCCAATCACAATGGCTGCAGTCCTAGGTACAAGTGGAAAAATTACCTTTAAACCTTTAAGGACCAGTCAAGGGATAGTCTAAATTTCCAAAACTGTAAAGATGTGTTAGTAAATGCAACTTAGAAGCATCATTTCATGATGACTCTCAAACAATTGTTGTAAAATACAATCCATAGATCATAACCATATGGTTGGATCAATTGGTATACACATTATAAAAATATGAGGCCTCAACAAGGCTGTGAGTGTTGATTTTTGGGACCCGCGGGGTGCAATTACGTAAATAAAATAAAAAAATAAAAAAATAAAAAAAGTGACGTCATGCTGACATGGCCCTTCGACTACATCATATTTCCAATTTTCCAGTTTTTTGCAGGGTTTGTTCTATAATATCACTATAGGGGGCCATGTTTAGCGGCCTCCTGGATGCCCTGTATTTTTTGTAATGATTCAATAGTTTTCAATAACATTTGCAGCCAAAAATCGGAAATTCCTTCTGAGATCAATTATAGATTGAATATTTATAATTTTCATGAGAATTTTTTCCTTTGAAGTTTAAAATGTTTAATTCTGATCATAGTCATTTTTGAAAGTTTTTATTTTATTTTTGAATCCAGTCATTTTGAAGGGTCATTTTTGGAACTAAAAGAGTTATTTCTTGAGGCTAGATCTACCAATATCTATTGAATATTAGAATAATTGCAAGGCAAAGTCTGTAGTGTTTATTATCTTACTGAAGTTAATTAATTTCTAAGTTCTTTCATATTTATCTAGAGATCCAAAATTGCTTCAAAATACTCATCCCCATAGCAAAGCTAAAATCTTCATTTGTATTAGTATTTTAACAAACTCAACTATATGATCCTTTAGTTAACTTGTTCAAATACATCCAAAATTTTAATATGAATACTCCCACCAATTGCAAGTTCAATGTGTCTAAACTTCAATGTAGGCTTTTCTAGCCCTTTCAAAATGTGAACTTTTGTTTTTTAAAATGTTTACAAAAAAAAACATATGTCCCATAGCTTGTGCATTTTAGTCAATATGTTAGAAAATTAGTTGAAAGTATATGCAAAAGAATTTAACTAAAAGGACTTTCATATTCATCTTCAAAAAAATTATTATATGGAAGGTTGTATTGAATGAAAGAAAAACCTAAAATTCAAATAACTTTTATAAGGAATTGAGAATTATTAATCCCTATGTTGAGAATGTTTATGTAAAAAAGTGATAAATTAACTCGCATTTTTGTTTTTATTTAAAAAAAATTTAAATTGAATTCAAAAGACAACTTTATATGATTTTCTAATTTGTTTGCATGCAAAATAAAACTCCTCATAACAAGTAGGTACCAATCTATACAATCCAAAAAAATCATCAAATTCAAAAAATAAATGTTTAGTTGCCTGGTTTGATATGGAAATTGAAAAAAAACTTTTAACCTTTGCAATAATTATGTGAATGATGCAAAACAAAGCTTCACATGTACATTAGAAAAATTAGCATCCATCCTCAAATGTTCATATAAAAGTACAGATTATTAAGTCAATAGAGCTTGTCCAAGTTCTCAAAAAGCTCAAAGTGGGTTCTTTAATCCCTTTAGGGGTTAATACATTTAGAGGTTAATAGTTATTATCCATATTCAAACTTGCAAATTCAAAATATTGAGTGCCGAATTTTTTTTCTATTGAAAATAGAAATGATTAAAGGGTAGATCTATTTTGCCATAAATAGCTCTATTTTTTACCTTTGTCCATGTCACTAAACTTACAATTATTGTGTTGTAGGTGGTTTGCACTAACTGCTTGTTTTGCATTGAAATTTTAAATGTCTTGTAATGCAAGTGACCAAATAATATTTTGCAACCCCTACATCTTGATCACAAAACATTTTTCCTGAATGAAAAGCTGAATTACAAGGAAATTTGGTATATGGTTTGCATCATGTGTAGAATCCATTTCAATGATATTGTTTGTGGCAAATTACTTGTCTAATATTAGGAAAATTCCTCCAACAATGAACCTTTCAAAAGAGTGTGGAATTTAGTCAAGCTTAGATGCTTAGGGATTGGATTAATTCCAATAGGCCTAAGGGTTTGGGGCATAACACAAATGTATTATAAAATATAAGTTCCATAACTTTTTTGAAGTTTGTGGAGCATAGGGAGTAGAATGTATATGTACAATCAAAACTTCAAAACTATTTGTAGATTTTCTTCCAAGGATTTTGAAGATTTAACTTCAAAAGCTCACCAAAAATGCCATTTCTACAAAAAAAATTTAATGAATTAGACTTGCAATTCTAAATAGATTTGTGAAAAAAGGCAAAAAAATTCAATAAGAACATCAAGACTTTTTTGAATATTAAACTTTATAGTACTAAGCAAACACTTATCACTTTGCTTTATTTTCCTTATAAATGATTTTTTATTGTTATCATCTACCATCTTCACATCTTGGAGAACGATACCATCTAGAAAAGCCATGGACTCACTAGCAGATTGGCAATGTGCAAAGTTGGAAAATACTATCCAAAGTAAGATATTAACCATAAGATGTTTGCATGAACCTTTGTGATGATTTGAAAACCTTTTTGAAAGAGAGAAAGATACATTTGCTTTCTAAGGATATATATTTTTTTTAATTGGTGCTTGAGAGCAAAGGTTATGCCACCCTAATTTAAAATGGAGTTTGCCAAGTTTAAAAACAAAATTGAAATTTAAAAAAAAAATTGTTTCTTATGGATTATACTTTTTTATATATGAAAATTTATGGAGCTTGTTGTTTTGAGGGTCATCATTTCATCTTGAAAAAAATAATGTATTGGATTTGTTTTTGAACTCAATTTTTACAACTTTCAAAAAAATAAAGTTCCACAAAGATTTAATGTGCTTGCTAAATCAATCTCATTGTTGGGGTTAGTATATTTTAGTTCCATCTTAAAACAATTTAGTTTTTCTTTCCATCTTGTATCTGCTTCTTCTTAACAATTTTTTAAAGAATGAAAATCATATTGTTTTTTTGATTTTTTTCTCCTACTTTCTGAACTCAATTATTCAACATTAATAATAGATTCAATATCTATAGTAAAATAAACTGAAATTAAGAAAATTCAAAGTCCTACAAATGTAGAACGTGCAAAAAAAACTTGTTTTTTCACTTTAAACGCATGTACTTTGCAATCTACGTTGTCAAAGTTTTGTAATTTATTTTCTAACACATTATTATACCAGTTTAGTACAAAATCCTAAGGTTAGATATTGAGTTAGACATGCAAAATTCCCTCCTAGAAAACTTAATTTCTTTGCCATTAGATGAGATTCGGGGTCTTGGAGGGCTCCAAGTTCCCCTACTGTCTGCTGCATTTCCAGATTGCGGGAACGCAGCAACAACAGCTGGCTGACGTGGTTAAGTGACTGCCACGTCATTTTTTGAAAAAAATTTAATAATAAATTATTTTTTTGCCTAAAATGATATTTTGTTAAAAAAAATTATTTTTATTTTGAATTTTTATTTTGAATTTTTATTTTTCTGACACACTTGTACCGACGTTCACTGAATCTGGGCAGATCAGGGAACAGGCCTGAAATGGCCCTCCAAGACCCCCAAATATCATCTAATGTCTTTGCAATAGAAACGACAATTTTTTGGATGGTTTTGATGAAAGAAAGGTCTTGGGAATTTTGGAGCTAGAGTAATGTATTGTACACATAACCAAGGCAAAACATCAATTGACAATACAAATCACATATTAACACTGAAGAGTATAATTCAGAATTATATCATGCACCACCATTTTTTCCATCAATAATCATGTAAAACAACCAAAAATATGCGTGAAAAAATCACTACAAAACCATTATTTCTTTTTCACCTAAAGAATTGTTTATTATTGCAAAACAAATTTGGTATAAATAACCCAAATAGTTAGATAATTCTATATCGACTTGCATCACAAAAATATCCCTTGTGAAGTGCAAATTGGGCACAATGCATATTGCACCCCAATAGCAACTTCAACTTTTATTCTCTGCTAAATATTAATTTTTTTCCAGAAAAGAAGGATCAATATATGCTAAATTTTTTTTTAATAAGAGTGTTTTATTCCCATTAAAAAATTCCTCCAAATTTTTATTCTATGTTTAGAAAATCTTTTTCAGTCAAATGGAAGCTAATACTTAGGTACTGTACTCATCCAAGAGCATCTATATTGATACCTTAAATCCTAAACCTTAAATTTATACGTTAAGACATGTTGTTTGTTTTGTTTGTTTGTTACGGTGAGATCTCCTGGACCGTACGTGCCCTGGTTGTAGTTACTTTGTACCATCAGAAAGCCCTCAGTGAGGAGGGGTGCGTAAGTTTTGTTTTGTGGCATTTGGACATGCAGTGTGAAAATTAATGAATTTCAAACTTTTTATAAATTAAAAATTTAGAAAATCACGTTTACTTTTATTTTGACTACGGCAACGACACATGGCACACTAGTGTATCTTAAATGAGGTTGTTTGTTTTGTTTATTTGTTTGTTATGGTGAGATCTCCAGAACCGTGCATCTCCTAGCTATGTAATGCCGCAAAGCTATTTTGTGGCTTTTAGATGACAAAACAGTGATCTATACAGTGATAGGAAGCATTTTTTCATCCACTCTTCTTGTTGAGCTTTCATAGTGGGTTATGAAGACTATCCAATTGAATTTGTAATCTTGCCAGTATTTGTCTTCATATAATGAGAAGTTAGTAAAAAAATGGATCACAAAATATGCTATTTTAGTGTTATTTAGGAAGTTGTTGCTCCTTGCTTTAAATCTAAAATTTATCCACAAAAAAATGATATTTTTTGAGTTTGAGCCTAACTAACAAAACGAAGGTCAAACATTTTAGTTTCTACCCTATTTTGAATTTTGAAAAATTCCTAATATTGAATATTTTATTGCAATTTGAACTTTGGATGTATTTTCAATGTCTACTAAATTCTAATTATAGAATGATACGGAAATTGAATTTATACCATGATATTTTTCATTGTAATATACTCACATGGTGAAAGTTTCCTAATTTTGGAAATGATTTCCTATTTGATGTGATTTTTCTTCACTTTATCTTTGAAAATTCAAAAAAAATCAATTTTCCACAAAAAAATCTAAATGTTTTTTGTGAAGTATAATGACATGTAATTTCATCTCTAAAAAATATACACAAAAATTTCATCCATATCTAGTTGCAAAATGATAGCAAACTAATGGTCATGGGTTTGTCCTTTAACCTCTAAAGGACCAACATGCATTTTTTGGCTATATAGAAATTTTGGACAGGTACGTGTGATTGGAGATTTCTACGTTTTTGTCCCAATTTAATAGAAGGTGGGGACAAAAAATATTTTTCATATGCACTAAATTTCATGACATTTGGAAATGTGAATAAAAAATTATGGCCTAATATGTTACTTTTTTGGTAATTGGGCAGTTTGGGCAGATAAAAGAAAATCACTTTTTTCAAAAACAAAAATTTAAAATTGGTTTTCTAGAATTATATATACGTGGAAAGCTTTGAACCATCCCATTTTTATCAATGAGTCAAATTTATGAAGATTTTTAGTTTTCGGGCAGTTATGGATTTTCTACTCTAAAATAAACTTTGAAGTCCATTATCTTACTCAAGTTTCAATATTTTTCTGAAAAAAATAAAATCGTAGGATGCAGATTGTTTATTACAACATTGCAACCATTGGAATTGGCATTTTTCAATTCTATAATTAAATGCTTGACAATTTAGTATTTTGAATGATTCTCTACTACTATCTATTTACTATTTTTTTCCTACATGTTGGACAATTCCAAATGAAGTGAAATTTTCAAGCATGTAGCCAACTTGTCCCTAAACAAAATCCAAAGAAGCACCATTATTTTGGACATTTTTTCATCAAAAAGTGAGCTTGTGAAGTGCAGCTGCCCTATTTTTCGAAGGGCCCAAAAAATAATTTTAGGAAATTTGAATGCTTATATCTTGCAATCCACCCGGTGGAAATTTTTGAAATTTTTTCCACATGTTTTCAAGTCAGCATACTACAAGATCCTATGGTTACATGTGTCAAAACAATTTTTTTTATTTTTAAATTGGGTACTTGTATTAAAAATGGCAATTTTTGAACATTTTTGAACATTCTTGATGAAAACATAGTCATGTGCATCCATGTGGAACTTTAGGGGTTAAAGGCTAGTTGCATTCTTTACAAAGTTGTTTATTTTTATTTTGACTGTTGGTGGCAATGGCACAGAGCACACTACACAAAATAGCGAAATTAGGTTGCCTTGTCAATTAGGTTGCCTTGGGTGAGATCAATTACCTCATGGATCAATGCTTATGCTTGTTCTACGCGGAGGCGCATGCCACTCTCTAATCCAGGCCTTGAACTAAGGTAACTGCACCTTAAATTCCACAATTAAGCAATTAAGCATGGTTTTCACTATTATATTGAAAAAAATAAATTGTAAGGTCCCATTGGTAGTCAAATAGGGGTTCGAGATTCTCTTAGAATGCATTTTTTGGACACCGTGTGAATAAACTACGAATTTTCAAAGTGATGAAAATAGGTGCACCTAAAAGCAATCATAGAGTCATATGAATAGTGGGAGTACATTTTAGGCAAGAATATCCAGTGTGCAGTTTTAGGAACTGTGCGATTTTAGGTGTAGTTACCTTAGTGCACAAATCTATGCCATGCACATGGCTCTGAATTGAATGCATCATTGTACAAAAAAAGTGAAAATTTCTATAGTGTAAAATGTCGAGAAATTAGTGTAGAGCAACCTAATTTTCACTATTTTGCGTATTGTACAGTACTGTACTTTAGTTCATTTGAAGAAGTAGTATTGTGCACAGCACTAACTTAAAGTGAGAAGTAGTTTACCAATTCTTTTTTGACTGCAAATGCTGACTTGAACTGAACTTAATTATTTTTTATATCTTATCAGGTTTTGGTGATCCCAAGTGGGTTCCCAACTCCCAAGGTTTTGTCTATAGCCTCATACCTTTATATCGAACTTATAATTTATACTGCCAAATGTTCGGAGATCACTGAGGAAATAATTCAGGATGCCTGATGTGGATCAGTGAGTGAGACTTTTTATCTAAAATTGGGGGAAACAGCTGACTCCAATCATTCTGCCTGAGGTTTTTTTAATTTAAATTTTAAGTTTTTTTTTTTTTTTTTTTGGGTTAGGGTTGATTGATTGATACAAACAACTTCAAACTTGGCGTTTTGCAGACACAGGCACTGAGACCGTTTCTCACTCGGCAGCATGCCAACCTTCAGAACCACTAAATTTAAACAACTGTTTAACCCTTGAACGCCGACGAGGACGTTCTGCGTCCTTTGAATGACAAAGGATCTTTTCCTAATAGGACAGAAGTGCAACTTTTCATCCTCGATATTAGGAGTGGGAAGGAAAGATGTACAACAATTCTTTGACTTCCAATGAATATATTAGGCTTTTTCAAAGTAGATGATGTCACACGGAATCACAATACATGATTTCCATGGCTACCAGTCCGTCCTTCAAGGGTTAAGAAATTTGCATAATGCACAGATGGAAGGCACACCTTTGGGAGATGGAAAAATAATTGAGCAAGGACTTGCCTTGCCCACTGAATGGTTTTAGAAAATACTGTTAGGTCATTATTCTCAACAGGTAGAAATTCAACTACTGTACACACAAGGTAAGGTCAAGTCTATAAGGTAGAACCACCCATTCCTGATCAGGGACCTAATCGGTCAACAAACAATAAGCTATCTATGGTGTAAGAACATTTAAGTTCTAAAATGAGTACCGTCTTTAGATTTGATTGCAATTAGGTCCCTGATTGGGAATGGGTGGTTCCAACTTACTAGAGATACTCATCTAAAGGTTAAACAAGCCAATGCCGACATCTCCTACTGTAGACCTTCTCATTTGCGTTAGTCATCTATCCATTACGACAATCTTAACCCTTAAGAGCATCTCCATCAATCCACGTTAAAATACACATGCCAAGCAGAGACTGTCGTGTGTCATTCCCTAAGGTGGAAGCACCCAAAACCGTCAAAATAAGGAATTCAGCATACTTGGAGGCACCATTTCAAAAAAATTAATAATTTTGTGGTAAAGGCAAGAGAAAATCATGAATTTTCAAAAAAAAAATGATTTTTTGGACTTGGCATGTATTTTCTATGAATCTTCAAAGTTGCAGTCCCCTAAACCACTAAAATCGTCCTGTAGGTTGACACAAATCTGAATTCTGACAAATTCAACACTTATTTAATCACAGTGAAGAGAGGATGACACACGTCAAAGACCATTCAATAAAAGTTTAAGGATGGTTTAATGTCCATCTAGGAACAAAGATTAGGTACAGGGACGCTATTGGATGTTTCTACCTTAAGAAGGCCCTACCTTGTTACTGGTCCTCCACTAGAAAACTCCACAAATTGTAGATTTCAATGCAAAATTCGCAATTCCAACGTTGACCCTTACACACCGCACTTCAATACACCCACAATTTGTCCATAGCATTGATGTGTGTGGTGGGGACAATAATTTGATTGGTTGGGGTCAAGTTTGCCTACAAATTGAGGCTCTATTTGACACTGCTTCTACCAAATGGGGCCAACGCCAAATGTGAAAAGGGACTGTAGCTTCCAGTGTGGCAAGCCAATTTTGAAGAGGTGATCAAAATTAGTTGCAAAAAACTTCAAAATTCGCAATTGGTGGGACTCATTTTGAAGCTTGGACATGCCAAAGCATTTGACATAGTAGTTTGGCATGGCCTAGTGGAGATGCTCTAACCTCTAAAAACAAAAGGAAGGACCAAATGACCATTGACCATATGCAGGTTATTTTGGGTAGGTGCTTATGAAGTCATTTTTTAACGGATGGTCTTAAACTTTTGATACAAGGTGTGAATATGTACCGCCATAGCGGGATCATATACTTTTTTTCCAATCTGAGTACCCAGATCAAAAGTTATGTTGCCTTGAACTTTTTAGGCAACTCAGGCAACTTCAAGTAGCATGTGCAAAACTCCTCTAATAATTTTGAAATTTGGCAAGTGTGTAACTTACATGATATAAGATACAAAATGTAAAAACAACAACCAAGTATAGTGTAAAAATCTTACTTTAGAAGGAGTAAAAGTCTGTTGGTCTTGTCATGCAAGATCAACAATAAAAACTTTTTTTTCTAACTTCAAATGTTAAAATCTTTCAACTTGAGTGGTCAAAGTTTCTGAAATTTTTCTTACACATTCACATTTTAGTCTAGTACAAATCTATATAATTGAATTTTGAAAGAAAATTTTTTGTTTCATTTTTTCTTCACTTCCCTAAAAAATGGTAATTTTCACAATTTGTGCCCAAAATGTGCCTTAGTCCTTTAGGGATTAAAGGACGTTGAGGATCAAAACTATCCAATGAATGACCTTAGTGTTCAATGGAAAAACAAAAGAATGACCCTATTGGTCTAATAATTCAAGCATTTTGGTGCGGTTTAATGGTGACAACCTTGGTCATGAGGGAGAGAGAGTGTCCATCAAGGGTTAACCCCAGAATGGACTTTGCGGACCAAAGTGGTTTGATGGATGACTTCACTATTATTGTAGAAAATATAAATGAACCTATTGGTCCAATAATCAGAGGATTTTGTTGACTACCTTGAAAGGCCGTGTCTTTACATGGTTAAGCAGCCCTTTAGCTTTATGACAATGCATTTGGGGAGGGGACACATCACTATATGGTTTAATATGGGTCTCCCCCCGCTTTACCAATTTTATATGTCCCAAAAAACTTTGAAAAATCACAAAAAAATTATTTCTTGTTGCAATGTCTTCATTCTACTTGCAAATGGTTTCTCTCAAACTTCTCTAAAAATAATGTGAGTTGACAAATAGCTTCTTTAAAAAATCTAGATAGAAAGTTTGCTTGGTATTAGGCTTGTTTACCTTATTGACAAGTTGATGTACAGTAATAGCACTTCAAATTTCTAACAAACGTTTCTATGTGTCTTTTGTCTAGCCAAATGCAAAAAAAATTCTTCAACTAGATTAGTGCAATCAAAGATGTTGCAAGTGGAATTTGAATTTTCTATTGCTCAAGGAATGCAATATGAATTATCAAAAGCAACACACTAAAAATTCTATGATTGGTCTTAGACTTTGGTGAAAACAAAAAATTTGGAATCTTGAAGCAAGAGAAAAATTCATTAACCTCTAAAGGCCCAAGGCCTTTTTTTCTGCCAAAAAACACCCAGAGCTGTCATTTTTATAGCAAAGAGTAAGAAAAATTGGAAAATGTTTTTATTGGACATCGAGCCCCATAGGATCTTACACCTAACTAGTATGGAAATGTGCAAAAAAAAATTCAGAATTTTTGACCGCATAGATTGCAAGATATCTGTGTTTAAAGTAAAAAAAAACAAGTTTTTCAGCACATTGCGGGACTAGATTTTACAACTTTGAACAGTTTTAACTTAAATTTTTTGCACTACAGAGTTTTGAGCTTTAAATCTTTACAGTGGAGGATTGAATTGAGAATCTACAAAAAAAAAATCCAAAAAAAACTTAATTTTCATTATTAAAAAAATTATTAAGTAGAAGTAGGTATGAGATAGAAGGAAAATCTAAAATATTAATAGCTTTTATATGGAATTAAAATGCACTAATTCCAATGGTGAGATTGATCTACCAAAAAACTAAACCTTGTGGAACCTTTTTTTTTTTTAAAATTGAAAAATTGCATTCAAAAATGAATCCTACAAGTTACTCTTTAAGAAAGATATTCGAAGTGCCCAAAAACAAGACTGTCCATAAATTTCTCATAAATAATTCAAATGAAATGAATAAAAGCTTTCCAAACTGACAAAAATATAATCTATATGAAAAAAATTAAAAAAAAAAAAAATTGCAATTTTTTTTTGGTGCCCTCCTGTCCCTTGTTTTGAGCTTATTTGGGCATAATTTTTTTTCTGAGGCACCGATTGAAAAAATATATATATTCCCACAAAGCTTAGCATTTTTTCTATCTTCAAAAAAAGTTTTGAAAAATCTCGACAAAAATTCAACTTGTAGGTACCTACCCAAAATCCCATTTGTCCCCTGACTGAGGGACAATGGGCTTTTAGGAGTTAATAGTGATGTTTAACCAGAGAGCCCTTGTGAATAGCCACATTGATCAATTATCTCTAATTCAAGATAGGAGACTCATGGGTTCAAATGTAGATTTAGTTTATAATTTGGCAAAAATATAGGAGTCAGTTCATTTTAGACAACCAGATGAAGATAGTGAAAAAGATAAATATAGTGGCTCTCATAAGTTTTCATACATCTCAAAAATTGCTATAACTAATTGAAAATTTATATTTTTTTCATCAAATTTTGGACATGGTGAGGTATAAGTAACACACTTGTATACACTATTTTTTCAAAAATTAATATAAAATTGAAAGATTTTAAAATTTTAATCCAAATTTATCTATGAAATATACTTTTTTCATATTAATACAGAATATTCAAGATTTTTTCGTAAAGATAATGAGAATGTTTTTGCAATTTTATGATGAACATTTTAATAATTCATTCCCAAAATCTCCAAAAAAATAAAAAAAAACTATGTGTAAATATTTTATACACTTCCAAATTTTCCACAAATTTTTAGAGATATTTGCAGTATATTATTAAAAATTCAAATATTTGGGATCATAATTTCATTGATAATGTTTAGGCAATAAAATTTTAAAATTCATGAAATTTTTACTATAATATTTCAAAAAAAAATTCATCCCAATAACTAAAGAACTTTGAAATTTTTGCACTTGTGTTAAGAATTATTTTCTACAAACAAATTTGAATTAAGCTTTTAAAATTCTTAAATTTTATTTGAAAATTTCAAAAATTGATTTTATACAAGTGTGTTTCTTGTACGGTTGCACCTCAATATGTTCAAATTTTGTTGAAGAAATCTAATGTCTCGATTAGTTATTGGTGAATGCAAGAAACACTTGTACTATTTTGCGTCACATTCTGCATGCTAATTTGTTTTTTAGACATAACTTTTGCATATTGGATCCAAATGACTTAAGATTTATAGAGAAGGTGCTCATGACTATTATACATCTTACCTAATTTTTTTTGGCAATTTTCAAAAATGTTTTCCTATATAAAAACAGCCCCTAATTTTATGTCACGAATTCCAAATGGGGGTGGGGGGTAGTATTATTTAGTATCCAAAAAATTGAATTTGGAGCTGAAATTTGGAAGAAATGGTCTTTTAGTAGATTTGTAGCTATGCAAGGAAGGAATTCTAAAAATAATTAATTTTGTATTGTGTGGAAGTCCACAAAAAGAGCTTCCTTTACCTTACATTTTAGAACACATAAAATATAATTTTGGTGGTTCTTTTTACGAATGACCATCTCCATAGAGTTATTACAAATGGTTTATTTTTATTTTATTTATTTTCCTATTTTTAACTAATTAAAGCATCAAAATGTCTATTTTCTTGAGATTTGACAATTTTCTAGTTCTCCAACTTAGAGAATTTTCCTATGCTTTTCCTCCTCTTGATTTTGTCATCTTAAAGTTATATATATTGTCCATATTTTTCCAAAAAATTAAAAATTGTTTTTCTAATTTTAAAAGTACTCTAGGAAAAAAAAAGCATGAATATTGTGAAAACGCAACAAAATGGGCAAGTGTTTCTTGCATTCATCCTTATGGCAATTTTTGTAAGAAAACAAAACATTTTGGGAACCATTGCAATGACAATTCTTTCTTTGCTTAAATTCTTTTTTTTTCATAAACTCTCCACTTCCACTACAAATAAAGTTTTAAAATGGCAAAAAATATATTTCTATGAGATAAAAAATTTAAGGAGTCTAAAATTGATCATAATAGTCTTTAGTTGGTATTGAAATTCTTGCTTTTTCATATTCAAAGAAATTAATCCATGCTCAATATAACTCCTAAAGTTTTTTGGCCATTTCATCCCAAAATCTATCCCCAAACAACCTTTTGTAAAATGAAATTAAAATCTTTGTCTTTACTAATTCAGAACAAATCCAATTGTAAAATCTCTTTTTTGAACTTAACAAATCATGTCTTCCCAAATTTTTATTTTAAAATACATGATCAATTGCACCCCCTGATGCTTCAATTTAAATTCAAATTCTATACTATTCATTAAAACAAGTTTTTACCAATCCTTTTTAGGAATAAAGTTTCATCTTCCAGGAATCTTTCTAAAAAATGCTTATACAACAACTTGTGGGAAAGCACCTCATATTGAGGAAAAAGTTTAGAATATATGAATTTTAGTAAAAATTCATACTTCATATTCACTCTAAATTTTCCTTTAAAGTATAAAGTTGTCTATATTGATATGAAACACTAAATTGCTAATAATGCAGTAGATAGCAAATTGCTAAAACTAAAGCAAATAAGGATAATTGTCAATCCAAATAGGTAAGAATGTTGTAGTAGGAAATCTACATGAATTAAATATGAATTAAATATATATAGAGAGAGTTCAAAAAAAGTTCAAATAATTTTGTGAAGAAATTTTAAGATTGTCAATAAAGTAAAAAATTTCTTGACTTTCATTTATCAATAAAAAGACAATGATTCAAATCCTTTTGGGCACGTTAATGCTTATCCAATCCATTTTTAAGTTTTAAGAAAAATTAAATATGCTCTAAATGACTCAAATTGTCCTATTTCTATTCATAAATAAGTGAATTCTTGAAACTTTTTGATGCCTATTATAGTTGCATAAAACAAAGTTTGACTACTAAATTAATTTCTTAAAATTAAAAATTTGAAGCTTCACTATCCAACTTTGAAAATTTGGACCATTGGGTAGGTAGATAAGATGGAGATGTCTAACATATACAAAATCATCTTGCACGGAGAGGATGGCAAAAGAAAAGCAACTATATGAGCAACGTTTAATTGTTTTGGTGAACCTATTTTTCGAAAGAATCAAAATCTCAATTGTCAACACAAATTTTTTTTTTTTAAATCAAGATTTCTATCAAAAATATTTCATGAATTTACTCTAGAATTTGAGCTAATAGTTCTAAAATAGGTCTAAGATTGCCATTTTGAGTGCATTGAGTGAAAATTAGAAATTAAAAGAAAAATTCAACCACACATCATTTTCCTATACTAGTATGAAAATGTGTAGAAAAAATTCCAATCAATTTGGCTTATAGATTGTGAGATTTAAACATTCAAAGTTATTATTAAAAAAATTTCATAACTTGGTTGATTGCTTGCCCTTTTGATTAGCATCTTGTCCTAGCTCCCTCTAAACTTTTAAATCCTCTAAATTTTGATTTTGGCACCTAAGACAAAAATATATAATTTCACAAAGCTTATAAAAATTCACACCCTTCTTTGGAAACTTTTTTACTTTTAATTGTTCGGAAATGATTTCATATGAACCTATCTAAACCTTCAAAAAGTCTATAGAAGAATATTGTAGAAGTTTTGAAAAATTCTAAAATTATATGTTTTGCTGCAATTTGAACTCTGGACCTATAACCACAATCTACTAATTCTCTATTGATAGGATGACATGGGATTTTGGTTTAAATCATGATGTTCTATACTAAAATATTTTATAGTGGTGAAAATTAAAGATTTTTTGAAGCTTTTGCTGTATTGATATGAATTGCTTTCATTTTGGAGAATAAAATAAAATAATCTCTACTAGTACACAAGTTACAAAATTTTTAGATGTATTGGCAATGATTTCAAATTACCATGATTTTTTGAAGAAAAAGTGAAGAAAAATCATATCTAATTCAAAATTAGTTCAAAAAATCCAAAGATTCTTCCGTAGGTGTATATTATAGTGTCATTTTTTGTATTCAATTTTAAAAATTTTAAAGATTTCAAATTGAAGTAAAAACTCAACCGAATAAGCTTCATTTCATCAATTGAATTCAAATTCCAAAAAGAAGTAGGAGTTGCAAAAATAAACTATAAGTTTTTTTTTTGTCATCGGTGGTACGTACTTTTTTTTCAACAAATTCTTGGACACTCCCATGAGGCCATTCTTGTGTGTCTTGTGACAATTGAAGGAGAATCTTCTCTACCCACTAGAAAAAGAAATGAATGAAAACTTGTTGTATTGCATCCTCCAACAAGTTTTTAATTTGTCATCCATAAGCCACATTAACCCCTAAAGGCCCAAGGCCTTTTTTTTTGCCAAAAAACACCCAAAACTGCCATTTTTTTAGCAAAGAGTGAAATAAAATTAAAAATATTTTTTTTGCACATCTAACCATAGGATCTTATACCTAAATAATATGAGAATGTGTGTAAAAAATTTCAGAATTTTTGACCGCATAGATTGCAAGATATGTATGTTTAACCCTTAAAGGACCGTTGTCTGTTCAAGGGACAAATGCGTTTTTGGGCAAGTACCTACGGGCTGAAATTTTGTTGTGATTTTTTGGACTTTTTGTGAACATGAAGAATTGAGAGAGGTATGTGGCAGAAAAAAAAAAATTTGAAATCGGACCTTTGAGCGAGAAATTATGCCATTTCTTGGAATGCATGGGGAGGGGGGGCAGCAAAAAAAATTCGCAAAATTTCGAATTTTTTTTTTGAATTTTTTTTTCTCATGGATTATATTTTTTTCTATTTGGAAAGCTTTGATTCATTTCATTTGGATTTGTTATGAAGAAGTTATGGACATTCTTGTTTTTCGGGTAGTTAGAGCATCTTTTTGAAAAAAATAACTTGTAGGATTCATTTCGGAATGCAATTTTTGTGATTTTTCAATTTTTTTTTTGTAATGGTTTAGTTTACTTGCTAGAACAATCTCACCATTGGGATTAGTGCATTTTAATTCCATCTAAAATATATGAATATTTTAGATTTCCTTCTACTAATCTTGTACCTACTTCTACTTAACAATTTTTTTAAGAATGGTAATTAAGTTTTTTTGAATTTTTTTTTCCTAGACTCTCAACTCAATTCTCCACTATAAAGATTTAAAGCTCAAAACGCTGTAGTGCAAAAATTTTAAGTTAAAAATCCTTAAAGTCACAAAATCTGGTCCCGCAATGTGCTGAAAATCTTGTTTTTTCCACTTTTAATGCAAATATCTTGCAATCTGTGCAATCAAAAATTCTGAAATTTTTTCCACACATTTTCATACCAATTAGGTGTAAGATCATACGGTTAGATGTGAAAAAAAAAACAGTTTTAATTTTTTTTTACTTTTTGCTATAGAAATGGTAGTTTTGAGTGTTTTTTGGCAGGAAAAAGGCCTCGGTCCTTTAGGGGTTAAAGTGGAAAAAACAAAATTTTCAGTACATTGTGGGACTAGATTTTTTGGCTTTATACATTTTTAACTTAAAATTTTTACACTACAAAGTTTTGAGCTTTAAATGTTTATAGTGGAGAATAGAGTTGACAATCTATCCAAAAAAAAATTCAAAAAAACTTAAGTTTCATTATTGAAAAAATTGTTAAGTAGAAGTAGGTACGAGATAGAAGGAAAATCTAAAATATTCATATATTTTAGATGGAATTAAAATGCACTAATCCCAATGGTCAGATTGTTCTATCCAGTAAACTTAACTATGCAAAATAAAAAAATTTGAAAAATTTGAAAAATTTCATTTAGAAATGAATCCTACAAGTTATTTTTTTGAAAAAGATGCTCTAACTACCCAGAAAACAAGAATGTCCATAACTTTCTCATAACAAATCCAAATGAAATGAATCAAAGCTTTTTAGATAGACAAAAAAATATTCTATGAGAAAAATAAAATCAAGAAAATAAAAAATAAAAAGTGGAATTTTTTTTGCTGCCCGCCGTCCCCTGTTTTGAGCTTATTTGGTCATAACTTTTGTTCCCGAGCACCGATTGTGAAAAAAATTATATTCCCATGAATCTAATCAATTTTTCTACCTTCCAAAAAAGTTTCGAAAAATCAGGAGAAAATTTCAGCCCATAGGTACCTGTCCGAAAACGCATTTGTCCTCCGAAGGGACACGGGCTTTTAGTGGTTAATTTGTCTCTTTAGGCATAAACCCTAGAAGAATGAGCTAAATCACCATAGAAAAACCAATTGTTGTTGTGGTACCATGCGAATCATTTGCTTAACCCTAGAACATCAACACAAACGTTTGGCATACGATGGATGACAGAGAATTCTTCTAGGTAGGATAGAAATTCAACTATTCATCCTTGGAATTTGTTGTGAAAAGGAGAGTTTTTTATACAATAGTTTGACTTCCAATGAGTGCTTTTGCAATTTTTTAATCCAATGGTTTATAAGGTAACGAAAAGGGATGATTTCCAAGATCACCCGTTTGTCCTTTAACTCCTAAACATCTCAATCCTTTTTTGAATTTTTGCACATTATTGCTTAAATTCTTTTACAAAAACATCATTTACCAGAATTTCATGAATTTGGTCATTAAAGAAGGTCATCTTTTCTAGATTCAAGTATTACATTGGATGAATGAGAACTTCATTGGATGAAACAGTGCCTCAAAGCCCTTTGTTCATTGTCCAAAATTTGGGTGTCGGAGCACTTCAGGATTAATGGTTAAAAAACACAACCAAGAGCTTTTGTTGGAAGTCAAGACCTCCCCTTTTTTTACACAAAATTCCAAAGATGAACGTATACACTTCTGTCCTACATACATGGAAGGATTTTTTTCTGTGTCATCCATCGAACACTTAATATCCACAACATCCTTCTATGGTTACAAGAGAAGAATCATGCCAACGACAAACAAATGTCTTCATGTGCAAAACAGTTTACATTGACTGTCTCTCCCACTACCAAAATAAAAGCCGCTCGATGAAAAGCCTGTCGTCCCTGGCATGAGTGTAATCGGTGCCATGTTTTCAGAATCTGCTTTAAGTTACGATATTATGCCATTCTGCAGATGTTGCCCTGATTGATGGTCAATGTTGTGTGTGCCTCCTACCAACTAACTCTAGGTACAAGGTTCGGTTCTTAAAGCGCTCAGCTTTTAAAATCACCCACCTCCTCAAATGTACACTATTTGTGAATGTTGCTTTTTTCATTGCACCAGCAATGTATAAATAGTATACATTAGAGGAGGTGGAGGATTTCTCGTTGCACCAGCAATGAACAAAAATCGTGTACATTAGAGGAGGTGAGGATTTAAGAGCCCTATGCCATTTCAACTTCAAAAATTCATGAAAAATGCAAAATAATTGGGGGTTAGATGCCAATTCCATTTGTCTTTCAAGAAAAATTTACTGAAAAAATATTTCAAAAAGGTACACTTCTCCAAATTTAGTTTCAGCTCTGAAATGGGCGCTTTATGAACCCTATTACCTTATCAACCCTCCAAAAAAATTCCAAGATTTCTTCATTGTCCAAATATCGTGAATGGATGGGATGGGATTGAACTGAGACCCTGAGTTCAAATAAGGTAGACATGTATGCCTATTGCCAAGCAGATTTGTTATTTATACTAAATAGTGAAATTAGGTTGCGTGAATAATTTGGTTGCCTTACTCCAAGAAAGTTATTGTACAAGCCATCAAAGTCAATAAATATTCCTATATATAATTTTCATTTGTACACATGGTGGTTCACGAGTCTTGATTACAACAATTTCTAATTCAAAAGTTAATAGTGCATTCTTGTACAATAACAATAAATATTCATGTAGTATCAAATGTTGAGAAGTTAGTGTAGGGCAACCTAATTTCACTATTTAGTGTAGTTACCTTGGAGAAGCTCTTTGTCAACTCAGTTATTTTTCAAAGATTGAGAAGTTTGAGGGAAACCATTTGCAAGTAGAATCAAAAGACATTTAGACAAGAAACAAATTTTCTATGATCTTTCAAAGTTTGTTGAGAGTAAATTGGGAAAGCGTGGGTAGACCTATGCTATTCCAAAGATTATGGTAATGAGTGGGTGACTGATGCAAATGGGAGGGTCTAGTAGATGTCAAATTGGGATGACTGACGACATTGCATTGTTCTACCTTAGATGGGATTTGCGGCTAAAAAAAGCCTTCCTACGCTTTGTATTGCCTTCCTTGAGTTCTTTATTTCTCCACGTTCTCCTTGTTCTAATCATTCTCAAACTCTTAGCAGTTTACTATAGAGGCTTCTTGTATTCTCGATTTTTGAAACTCAGAGGCATTTTATACCATTAGAAGTGCATTTTGAAAAAGTGCATTTTGAAAACCTTTCCAACGGTGCAATACAAGTTGGATTTGAATAAAAAATTCTCTTGCAATCTGCATTCCAAATTCTTATGTCGACATTGTGTCAAGGCAGCCAGCTGATGTGGCAGTCTCTTGGCTAACTCATCAAGCAATGATGCGGGCGTCATGGGAACCCAAGACCATGTCAAGGCATCACATTCTTTCCAATGCAGACACTTCATGAACGGCAGCAATGAAGAAACCTCGAGCTCACATGTTTTTTTTTCATCAAGGAATCAAGAGCTTGTCGTAGAGAGTGTGTTTCTCTGAATAAGTGAAGATCATAACAAAATTGACCCTCAGATTGTAAAATTTACATGTGAGTGTTACTGCTGTGCAAACAAACATTCCATTTTTGAACTCTATAAGTCTATATATTCATGAATTATGAAGTCACGTATATAAACTTATACTACTATAAAAGAAAGAGATCTAAGCATATTGGGTTTGTGGTATTCTGGACATAATTTACTATATTTCAAGTTAAAACTTTTCTTTCTTAAATTCATAATTTGGGAGGCTCACTCGTCTGAGCTTGAGTTGTAGGTTACCCTCATTACGATGGAATGAGCAACGCAGGGCCACGAAGAGTGGATGACAGGAAAATTGTATTGCGGAATCTCCATGGCCCTACCTTGCTCAATCCACAATCCACAGGAACCTGCCACATAACTCAATTACGTGAGAGATCGCTTCTATTACAGGTTTGTTCATTCAGATGGTTCCTTCGATTCTCCAGGAGTGTGACACCACCTGTCTTCCAACGCACTTGCGATGGGTCATGTTGCATTGGTGGCTCTTGGTTGGCAATAGTGATCTGTCTGTTCTCCAGCTCCCCTCCCATCTGGCACTTCCTGTTTTCTACTTCACATGGCACTTCAGCAGGTGAATTTAAGTTAGTAATTCCATAATTCAAGTCCCGAGCAGATCACAAAACGTCCTTCTGCACAAAGCAAACCAGAGGCAGCACATGATCAGCCACATCATTTCAAGTGGTCACAGTAAGAATTCCGTCCTGCCTTCTTAGAAGATCTCTTTTCTGAGAAAATTAGCTTGATATTGAATTTCCGTATTCAATGATGTCCAAAGGAAAACTGTAACAAAAGAGAAACACTGTACTGTACCTTGACTGCTTCAAACGCAGAGTTATACATGAAATTCCATGTAAAGTTGCTGCTGCTATGTTGATCATGACCAAAGTGTTTCAGTTCCACCCATGATCTTGTGGTGTTTGTGCTCAAGTGTAATGTGTCCTTGATAGGAACATGGCAACTACTCTTCACTCAACGATACGTCCAGGCCATGTGAAGAACTCTTTAAGCTTAAGTTCCACTGGGTTGAAGGTACATCGCTCAAGACCCCTGGAGTACAAATTGCAAGTGCAGTTCCACAGCTGGAAATTAGCACACCAAAAAGTCCCGGATAGGGCAAAACCGTGATCCAGTTCAGTTCTTTGAGAGTTGCTCACATAATCTGAATCAGCTGCTGATTGTTGTCTGCCTGCATATCCCCTATTTTGAGCAATCAGCATAATCCGATTTTGTATGCGAAGATTTGCTTTCAGATCATGTTTAGGATTCGAGCCATTAGAATTATCTCCAGTATTTAGTGGAGTTCACACACCACTTACCAGGCTATCTTCACCAGATTATCTGAGGCCTTTTCGATGCTTTCTCCCCACATGGCACGAGTTGGGTGAACACTCTTCTTCTTCAAGGTTGAATTCTTGAATCAACAGATTAAACATAACCTTTTTGCACTCTAATTGCGAAATCATGAATTTTGTAAACTCTTCAATCAATTCTCCTCCTTTGAATAGTCTTTAAGTTTTTTCCAACCTCTATGAGGAAAGTGGGTGATCGCTTCGCAGAACTTCAATGAGACCATGCAATAAGTGATTCTTGCAATACGTTACTACACAGGAAATACACACAACACGGCTTACTGTTAGTAGCACGTTGGATAAAATGAAAACGAGGAAGGTACTTAAGTTGCCAAAATTTCAAACGTCGCTGGAAATCCTCACCAGGGGCAACCTGGACATGTACAGTTTCGAAGAATTATGAGTACCAGTAACGGATAATGACCAAGCATTGCTAGCTATGGTGCTTCTAAAAGTAATCCAAACTTCCAATCATTAGAGTTGAAAGAGTCTTAATCAATCCTCTTCAAAGAAACAATGTTATACACGTTTTCTCCTCCTTCTAGAGATTAAAAGGTATATGCCTCTGGAAGGTAGTTCTAGACACCCAGAAGAGCCACTGAGAACATCTCACAATACCTTCACTTTTCTCGTGAGTGGTACGTATATAAGTCACTGCACCTAACGGTCCTTGCCACAGCAATTGCGGCATAAAGAGGGTGTAATGGAAGTACAGGGCATCACATCTTTGCCAACAATGTACAAGACGGCTTCATAAATCGGGATCATACCTTCATTATCAGGTTCTCAATCACCACGTCAGACTCAATACAACGGGAAGTAATCTTCGAATAGGACGAAACAACCTCAGATTAACAACTCTGATCACTCGCGGTAACATTTTAGCACAATTACAGGATTAACATACTGCAATTCCCTGCGCCTTGCTTCTGCAGCATGTTAACAAGAGAATTTACATCAACAGGTCGTCCTCAGATACGATTCCCGAGAGTAGCAATGATTTGAGCAACGAGAAAAATGATTTGCACAAGATTAAACCACCTTTGGAAAATTGGAATTTTCTAGGGTTTGTAGATCATCGGCTTGATTCCACTCTCCACTCCCAGCGATCCATTGCCGTTCGCGTGTACTCGACTTACAGAGAGAAAATTCAAAGATTAGACTGACGCAATGGGTTCATTCTATGTGTTGGTGACTGAATTTGAAAGAGATTACCCTATACGAGCCCCCCTCTAGACTTGACAGAGAATGTCTAAAGTAGAATTGCGACCACTTTCAACAATCTCTTTCAAATTCAGAGGCTCGTATAGGACCTTCGGACCTAATTAGGGTTACATAATTAGGGTTTAGGATCCTCTCTCGCCTACCGAATTGCCAACACTCCGAAGCCAAATTTGCGGCGCGACTTCGTTGGCCGACGCAACTGATCCTCAAATTCCTCCGTTAGGGAAATTCTTCCAAACTGCTTCCGCTCTTGAAATTCGATTCCTGCGCCTACTCTATACACAAATTCTTGGATTTTCTTAGGTCTTTCCGTGGCATTGTTTTTCTCCATTACCTTACATTTTGCTGAAAATCTTCCAGACTCAAGAGCAGAACGAAAGGCGGCAGAAATCTGTAATTGAATTCCCGTTAAAATCGTGAAGAATTCCCCCTTTGTCCTTCAAGCGAGGGATCCACTACACTCTTCGAAGCTCAAACTGTAACAATAACGCCTGCTGACTGATTCAACAGTCCTACATCAGAAGAGGTTGAAATCCCTAGTTGGAATTCAACTCCATCCTTTACTAGAGAGAAATTGTGTACGCGTTGAGATGCCATAGCCAAATCACTATTAAGCTTAGATAGGAAACAGGAAACGGCCGATTTATACTTGGGGATTGAAGGCTGGCCAGAATTCTCCAAGTTTGAACCAGTAGGGTCATTCAATTTTTTCAAATCCAGCCCAAGGGCAAAAAACATTGTAGAGATGTGTTCATTTGATGGCCTTCCCCATCACGATTGCCAGATATAAGCTAGCATTTTGAAGCACTCCCCGGAATACCTTGCATTGCTGGAGCAATAGACAGAAGTTATATTCCAATCATTGCTCTTGTAGAACATGCAACAAGGTTTTTATTGTAGAAAGGGATTTCACTCAGTTTTACTACAAGGTGTTGTAGATCATTCTTGTTGCTTTTGGGATTATGATATAGGATGGTGTGGTAGTATTCATGACTTCAATCTATTTAGTAAATCCTACATAGGGATATATTGTATGAGAGGGCAAGTCAATCCATATGCTCTACTTGGGGGATGTTGCTTATCACCTCGTCCTTGGATGTTTACACCTTACGTTGGCAACAAGGATGGATTCAATCAACAACAAACACATTGGAATTTCATTCAATCTAGTTCTTGAATGTGTGTCAAGCGTGCATTTGGAATATTGAAGTTGTCTTGGTGGATCTTCTTAAAAAGAATGGATTGTGAACTGAAGAACGTCCCCATTCATGTTACAGCATGTTAAATTTTGCATAATTTGACTATAATGCATAATGACACTTTTAATGACACTTTGATTAATGAGGCTCAAATTGAACTTCAAAAAAATGTTTCATTAAAAGTGTCAATATGCATAATAGTCAAATTATGCAAAATTAGACATATTATAACCTGAATAGAGACGTTCTTCAGTTCATAATCCATTTTGTTCAAAAAGATCCACCAGGACAACTTCAATATTCCAAATATGCGCTCAACACACATTCAAGAATTAGATTGAATGAAATTTCAATGCATTTGCTATTGATTGAATCCGTCTTTGTTGTCGATGTAAGGTATAAACATCCAAGGACGAGGTTGATAAGCAACATCTCCAAATAGAGCATATAGATTGACTTGCCCTCTCATACAATATATTTTTCTATGTAAGATTTACTGAATAGATTGAAGTCATGAATACTACCACACCATCCTATATCATAGTTCCAAAAGCAATAAGAATGATCTACAACACCTTGCAGTAAAACAAAGTAAAACCCCTTTCTACAATAATTATTTGTTCCATGTTCTACAAGAATAATGATTGGAATATGACTTTTATTTATTGCTCCATCAATGCAAGGTATTTTGTGGAGTGCTTCAAAATGCTAATTTATATCTTGCAATCATGATGAGGAAGGCCATCAAATGAAAACATCTCTACAATGTTTTTTTAGAGTATGGTTGAATTCTAATACAATTTTATGTATAATAGATATACTGACTCTAAAGCTATCAACTACTATATACACACATGATATGGATGCATTTACAATATACAGAGGTGATCCAAATGCGAAAGGATCATACAATAGAGCAAAACATAGGTTGTCAACCTCTATTATATATGAATTTGTCTTCACATGTAGTTACCAAGAGAGAAATAGAGATCAATGAACCAATATTCTAAATAAATAGGATTTTTTAGGATTTTTTACCTTTTTACTTTCTTTTTTTACCTTTTTAGTAATACTTTATTTTAATTTTAGAGTATTTTTAAGAATACTTTTAGAGGTTTTTAAGAATATTTTTGGAATAGCTTTTGGATATTGTTAGCATATTTTTAGAATAGATTTACAGCATTTGCAGAATATTTTCAAGATAATTCTAAACTAATTTTATACAACAAACTAAAAACAAGGCTTCTAAAATAATGTACATACTTTAATTAATGTTTTATATTGTGTCTTGTGCCTACCAAAAATAAAAAATAAAAATGATTTTATAATTTTATAATTTGTAAAAACATTGAAATAATTTTATGCACAAAGGAGTGCAAGGGCTTTGTTTTGTGGTGTTTAGACATGCAATGCAGAAGAATTCATGTTTGTTCAAGATAAAATATAGTTTCATCTGGACTCTTCAATGGATGTCTGATTCCATGTGTGAAACCATTTACCAAACAAACAAAACTAATGATGACATGGCAACTCCTTCTACATCAAACTAGACTATCAAGTCGACAAAAGGATTTCATCTACAAGTAGCAAGACATTCATATATGAAACGGGCCTAAGTCCACTCAAATTCAAGTTTTTGCTTGCCGTGTCCGTTCGACGGGATAAATTTTCACCCACCTCCTCAAATTCAATGCAATTTTAATTATTTTATATTTTTTTGATACCACCAAAAAATCTTAGATAATGATAGAGATTACTCCTTCACATTTACCCTACATGGTGCTCCATGCCTAACGGCGCTTTGCTACAAACCTAAACCCTACTCAATCCGCTACATAGGATTTAGATGCTATGGTATTAATATAAAATACTCTTTTTCACTTAGAAGACAAACCTTAATCCCTAAATGCCCATGGCCTTTTTTTTGGCAACAAAAATCACGCTCAAAACTGCCATTTCTATAGCAAAGAGTAAAAAAAATTTGAAAATTGTTCTTTTTTGCACTTCTAACTATAGGATCTTACACTTAACTAGTATGAAAAATGTATGGAAAAATTTCAAATTTTTTGACCACACAGATTGCAAGATATCTGCGTTTAAAGTAAAAAAAACAAGTTTTTCAACACATTGTGGGACTAGATTTTTTGACTTTGAACATTTTTAACTTTAAATTTTTGCACTACACATATTTGAGCTTTAAATCTTTATAGTCAGGAGAATTGTATTGAGGGTCAAAAAAAAATTCAAAAAACTTAATTTTCATTATTAAAAAAATTGTTAAACTAGAAACAGGTATGAAATAGAAGGAAAATCTAAAATACTAATATCTTTTGTATGGAATTAAATGCACTAATATAAATGGTGAGATTATTCTAGCAAAAAAATGAAACCATGTGGACCTTTTCTTTCTGAAAAATTATTAGAAATACATTCAGAAATGAATTTTATAATTCATTTCTTCCAGGAAGATGTTCTAAGTGCTCGAAAAATAACATTTTCTATAACTTTCTTATAATAAATGCAAATGGAATGAATCAAAGCTTTCCAAATAGACAAAAATATAATTTATGGGAAAAAAATTTCAAAAAAAAAAATTCAAATTTTTGCAAAATTTTTGCTCCTCTAATTTGAGCTTATTTGGGCATAACCTGTGTTCTCGAGCATCGATTGAAAAAAAAATATTCCCACCAAGCTTGTCAATTTTTCTATCTTTAAAAAAGGTTCAAAAAATCAGGACAAAAATTCAGTCCATAAGCATTACAAAAAGATTGGGCCTTGTGGAGGGCCATCTGACAATCAACCGAATGTGCAAATCCAGAGAAAATACAATAAAATATAGTCCCAATCCTGCATGGCACACACCTTGACAATGTTTTTTAGAAAAACAAATATTTTTCTTCTTCTTGTTTTTTTAAAGTTTAAGTTTTTTTTTGTGTAATTGCACATTTTATTGTAGTTGCAGCAACCCTCTATAGGGGCTAAATTTCTTCTAATGTACCTATCCACAATCTCATTTGTCCCCCAAAGGGACAATGGTCTTTTAGAGGTGAAGACAAATAAGCTGAGTTTAGATAGGAAATTAAAATTTATCTAGCCAAGCAAATACATGGAACCTTGAATTTGAGTGGGACTTAATACTAAGGCGAGCGTGTGCAAATGTTAAATCCTACATGAATACTTCAAATCCAACTCGTTGATACAAAACTCCCAAATCACTTATGGTGGGTGCCAAATTGTAACATCACAAACTAATTCTTTACTTTGGTGCTAACAAAGTAGACTCTTGGTAAATTTCGTTCATGTATGTGAAATAATGGATGAAATCAACAATTTTGAGTGATCAAAATGATCAAAATGCATGAATGTAACTAAAATGTAATTACTTCTTTAGATGGATTGATGAATGCAGAAATATATTGCTTCATCAAAATACAGGTGATTGCTATCTTGGTACTTTCTCAAAAAGTTTTGTAAAAAAAAGACACATTGGTACCATCAAGATCCGTATTTTCCCCCTAATGTTTCTTCCTAAAGGTGATCTTGTTTCAATAGCAAAAACCTTAGTGGACCAATATGATTTCATTTTTTTAGAAGGCTTTTAAAATTTAAATCCTGCCCAAATTCCACAAATATATAATGTGAAAATAAAAACTTAGGATAACTTTAGACAATTCCAAACAATTTCATTACCAAGTAATTCTCTATAGCATTCTCAAATAAGAAGGTTGGCATGTCCCATCTATATTGGCACTCTAAATGGAATAGTTCTATCTACAATGCTATAGGATTCAAAAAGAAGTTTCAGTAAAGAACTTCTAAAGGGCTTGCAATAGTTGCAATGAATGTAATACAAATAGATCTATCCCCTCAAAGTCCAAGAATGTTATCAATGTGTTTACATATTATACATGCCTTAATTTGAACACTTGAATTTCAAAATAATTGACTTTATTTTTTGTCATCCTAGGCCATTAGAAGAAATATCAACCCTCCGGAGGGTTGCTACAGAGTGACAAACCAAGCTATTAAAAAGCTTGGTCTGTCACTCTAGCTGACTGCTGCAGTGAGCAGCCAAATTTTGTAGAATTTTTTTATTTTTTATTTTAAAATATTTTCCTAAGATTAAAAAAAATAAAAAAATCTTGAATTTCGGTTCCTGCGCCACAGTCACAGCAAAAATTGCTGCGCAAAAATAGGGGGAAAATGAACTTTTGAACAAACAAAAAGTAAATTTCAAGGTACCTTAGAGGGCTGGGGAGCAACCCTCCAAAGGCTTGAAATTTTCTCTAATGCTCTTTGCAAGTCTTGTAAAAATTATGTAATATAAAAGACTTGTTATGGCTAGGGATTCAATGCACCTATGTAGAAAATAGTTTTAAGAAAAAACTTGGGATGAAAGGCATTCCCAAACATAGCAATAGTATGCTACAAGTTTGATCCTTGAAGAAATGGTGGTTGGTCCTTAGGGGTTAGTACTAACAACCATTTTGGACCTTTTTTCATACAATTGTGACCTTGTGAAGTGCAGTTGCTGGATTTTCGCAGGGACAAAAAGAGGATTTTTTTCAATTCAATATTTAGATCTTGCAATCCACATGGTGGAAAATTCTGAAATTTTTTCCACATCTTCTTAACCCTTAAAGTTTCATGACTATGTAATCACCAAAAATGCTCCAAAACTGCCATTTTTAATACAATTACCAAATTTTTGGAAAAAAACACTTTTTGACACATGTAACCATAGGATCTTGTAGTATGATATTTTGAAAACATGTGGTAAACATTTCAGAAAATTCCACCGTGTGGATCATAAGATATAAGCATTCAAAGTCTTGAAAACCATTTTTTCAATCTTGCAAAAAATCGGGCAGCTGCACTTTGCAAGCTCACTTTTCAATGAAAAAATTCCGAAAAAGGTGGTGCTTCTTTGAATTCAGTTTCCTAAACAAGTTGTCTATATGCTTGAAAAATTTCACATCACTTGAAATTGTACAACATATAGGAAAAAAATAGTAAGTTTAAAGAAGTAGAAAATGATTCAAAATATTAAATCGTTAAAAGTTTAATCATGGAATTTAAAAATGCCAATCCCAACGGTTGTAATGTTGTAATAATCAATCTACATCCTAGGTATTTATTTTTATTTTTCCAAAAATATTGAAAATTGAGTTAAATAAACAACTTTAAAGTTTTTTTTAGAGTAGAGAATCCATAACTGCCTGCAATTCAAAAACCCTCATAACTTTTGACTCATTGATTGAAATGGAATGACTCAAAGCTTTTTAAGTATATATAAATGTAGAGAACCAATTTCAAAAACAAATTCCGAAAAAAATGATTTTTTCTAATTTGCTTAAATTGCCCAGTTACGAAAAAAAGTAATATATTAGGTCACCACTTTTGACTTGTATTTTGAAATGTCATGAAACTTGGTACTTATGAAGATATTCCTTGTCCCCACCTTCTATTAAAATTTCAGCCTCAAATATGGATATCTCTAGGGCTCTAGTCACACATACTTGCCCAAAATTTCAATACGACCAAAAAACGCATGTTGGTCCTTTAGGGGTTAAACTAGTGTACTACAAGATCTTATAGTTACATATGTTCAAAATTGTTTTTTTTCTAAATTTTGGTACTTGTATTAGAAATGGTAATTTTGGAGCAATTTTGGTGAAAACATAGCCAAAAACATTTAGGGGTTAACCTATTGTTCCTAAAGTAGATAGTTCCAAACTTTTTGTAAGTACTAAATTCACAATAACTGCTTCTTGATCATACTAAAATAAAAAAGCTATTTGATGCTAGAAGATTCTATGTTCCATGTCTAATTCTTGTCTTGGAAATATGCTTCCATGAAATTATAACTGTTTTATATATTTTCATTGTAAGTACATTATTTTTTTTATGAATTTCTTGCATATTGCTAAATCTTTTTTGGAAGCGGAATTAGTTGTAATTATAAAGACAATTCCTCTTGAATTTGCTATTTATTGCTCTCATAAATGATTCTATCCATGAAACTCATAAAATTGTGACATCTTTCTAAATTACTTTTAGTTTATAAATACAAAAATATATCAATTCATTTATTTGATTTATAATATTCCTATGTATACTCTTATATTCATGATTAACTATTCACTATTTTGTGGTAGCATTCCATTCCATTAAGCGTTATAAATTAAGCCCATTGACTACTAAATTCCAAAGGTCTTTTTTCCATCAAAAGCACTCAAAACTGCCAATTCTCATTAGATGTTATTTGAAGGCAGTGGAGGGTCGTTTCAGGCCCGATTCTCAATCTGTTTCCAATGCAAGGAAGGAACGTCGGATTGTTGTTAGAATCCTAATTACCCCCTCCCAAAAAAAGAATTGTTTTGTTTTGCTTCTATAATTTCAAAAATAAATTCAAATGATGTGGCCGAAGTTCAGCCACGTCACACTGCTGTGGCACAATGCAACACGTTCCTTGCAATTGGGAACTCGCAGCCTTTTGCATGGGCCAAATCTCATCTAATGATTGCAAAGAGCAAAAGACTTTAAAAATTATTTCTTTTGCATATCTAACCATTGGACCTTGTATTAGACTATTGCAAAAATATGCAGAATAAATTTAAGAAACTTTGACCACTTAGATTACAAGATATTTGCATTAAAGTGAAAAAAACAAATTTTTATGCAGCTTACTCGACTAGTTTTTTTGGCTTTAAATCTTCTTGATTTGAATTTTTTCTAATAATGATTTTGATTTATCAAATTTTTTATGTTAGAGAATTGAATTGAGAGTCTTGGATACAAATTCAAAAAGAATCACTTAAATTTCACTCATTAACCCCTAAAGTCCCATTGTCCCCTCAAGAAACAAAATGGATTTTAGGCAGTTTCTCACGGTCTCTATTTTTTTAAAACCTTTTGTGAAGATAAAAAAAGACATGAGCTTCTAGGGAATATAATTTTTATTTCATTCGATACCCTCGATAAAAAGTATAGCACAATAAATCTAAAATTTTAGATTGGTCGGCAGAAAAAAACCTCACACAAACTTTAAATTAAAAATTAAAAAAATTTGTTTGTCATAAAGTATAGTTTTATCTACATGGAAAGCTTTGATTCATTCCATTTGGATTTGTTGTGAGAAAATTATGGACAATCTTGTTTCCAAGGCTATCAAAGCATTTTCTTGGAAAAATAGCTTGCAGGATTCATTTATGAACTTGATTTTTTGCAATTTTAAAATAAAAATTCATAAGGTTTAACCCCTAAATTTTGGTGTCAATAATACTTTGAAGTTAAATATAACCTAACCAAGTTGTTATTTTTAGTACTTTATGTTTTGTAAAATTCTTTTTGAAGTCTAGTTTTAGCATCAAAAATCCAATCTTGAAAATGATTGATTATGATTTTTCTATTCAAGATTTTATGCAAAAGGTACACTTGGCAATCTTGACTTTCCATAGTGTCGAGGGCTTTCGGAGATCAGCCTCAAATACATTAGATCTTGAAGAAAAACTCACATTACAAATTCTCATGAGCCTCAAATACATCAGATCTCCAATTACGACGCTTTCAGACCTCCAATTTGTAATAAGGAGTATATGACCCGAAAATCTAGTCCAAAATAGGATCCTGCTAATTCCACATTCTAAAAACTGGATGAAAATGAAAGCCCATCCATCAGTCAACAAGCGATTCCAGGGTGGCCAAGGGTCACGGAGAAACGAAGGAATCTCATTATTCATCCACAATACAACCAACTCACACTCACTCACCGTTGCACATACAAAAACAACAAAACCTTGATCGGTGAAACTAAGACTGGTCGTTGATCCAAGTGAAATTATTAGCAATTGAAATTGAAATTCCAGTTCAATCAGTATAATCGACTCATCACGCCACTTGAATCCCTGCCCCTCGGACAAGATGAGCATCAGGGACTGCAAGCAATCTCAGACATCCTACTGCAGCCAGCCACCACAAATAAGCCTAGGCTTACAAAAGATACTCGCATCAGGCATCATACATTCCAAACACGAAGGTGAAAAGGATTGGCATTATATCACGACACAATGGAGATCAAAGAGACGTGCTCATATGAGATCAATGCCGCCAAAGCGATAAAAGGACAGCATGCAACTGAATGCTCAGAAGTCTAGTACTTGTTCCTCTCCTTCACCAGCCTGATAATCTCTCTCCTTCACCAGCCTGATATTCTCATTCAGACTACCCGTAGCCACTCATGTAAACCTTTCAAGGCTTGGCCTGGTTGCCCGCAGGGCGAGCACCTGGAGCACCTGGAACGCGTGGGGGACCGTCCTCCTGCTCGAAGCCAAAAATTCACCATCAGTAAAACCTCAAGGTCAGCACAACCCAACGGTCCGCTACTACGAGAAGCACATGCACGGCCTAGATTGCTCATCGTAGCTATAGTTCGAAAGTAAAGGCGCTCTTCAGGTACAGAAATGCGAGGGAAGCAACATCATACAAGAAAAGAGACTGGAATCGAACTGACCTTGCGGCGGAATCTCTGGGGTGGCTCACGAATCCTACGAGCCTCACGTGAGCGAACGCGCACAACATGAGAGTGGATGGCGCAAGAGATGCAGTATTGCATCTTGGCGTACAGCTTGGGGAGCACATACCCTGTGACGACAAGGAAAAAATGCTTTACAAATCATGCCAAACGATATCTCCATCGGACCCAAGCAAGTTCCAATCGAGCTACAAACCCTAAAAGATCGTCAAATCAATCCAATTCAACACCGTAACAAATTTCGAACGGAAGGAACAGAAAATGTACCATCGTACACACAGGCCTCTTGCACATCACGCACGGCAGCCTGCTCGACGATGTTGCGCACCAAAAACCGCTTCACAGCCTTGTCCTGATGAGTTCCAACTCCCCATACATCAGCAACCCTACACCCTATTTGACGACAGTGCTCCTTCCCAGGGTTCGTCAACCCTAAACCCTCATTGACAAATTACCACATTTGAGAAATCCCAGGTCAAACTCAAATGCTCAATTACCTTGGGGACGCAACGCCCACAATTGGAGCACCGAATAGGGTTCACATGGCCACGACCATGCTTGTTACGACCTCCACTGCGCCTCTTGACAGTCTGCAGAACAAGATCACATCCAGCACAAGAACTATCACCAACATATCCAAAACCCTAGAGCTCGAAACCCTAAACCAAGTCGAAGATACTCTTGTTTGGTATGCCATGATGTGGGAACAAAACTGAAATACTCTTGTTGAAAACCACGAAACCACGAGAGTGAAACCAACGCACCATGTTGCGAAACTTGGACGACGCTCGCGAAGGAAAGCGCGGAAGGACGCGGGACGCAGAGGAAGCGAGCAAAAAGAACGACCGTCTATGCGTGCAGGAGTCTTTGTTCGCTGTTATGTTCTCGGACTGGTTCCCAGCCGTCGATGGGGACGATTGGGTCACCTGGAGCCGTTGGATGAGGGTGCTTGCGGATCCCTTCTTCTCTGTGTCGATGGCTTTTAGGGTTCAGTAATGGGGCATGGGGTCCGTCAACACTATACGCGGGTGAAGGGTGTCGATTTCCGTATCAGGGGCTTTTTACCGTGTATTTTCAAGAGGATTTCAAAGTTTCACTGCGAAACAAGAGTATGTTTTTTTTATTTATTTTTAAATTAAGGATTGTTTTCCAAAGCAAACCGAGCATTATGATGCCAAAATTTAGGGACAACCCTTGGTGAAGAAAAGAAAAGAATACCCAAATTTACATTGTTAAGAAATTTCATTTTGCATTTTTCCCAAGAGTATTTTCAAGAGTATTTCCAGAAAGGTATTCATCTGATTTTTTCTAGGAAATGAAATTAGCATCACCAAAAAGTAAATAAGTGAAGTGAATTACTTTTGTACAATGAATGTTAGCATGCACTAGTTTAAATGTACATTAAATAGTATAGATTTTGCTTAATTTGTGTTTCAATAGGATAAATTAATGTGCTTAATTTGTAATGCAATGCAATCATGAATAGTGAGAAGTTGATCATGAGCATAGGAGTGTACATAGGATTGACTATAAATGAAATAAATGAGTTGATATGCTTTATTTATTTTTATAAACCAAAAATAATATATAAAGAGCATTACAATTTTATGAGTTTTGTAGATAGGATGGTGTATATGAGAGTAGTAGCTAGAAAATTCAAGTGGAATAGTCTACATGATTGCAACTAATTCCATTTCGAAGGTTATTATAAAAAAGATTTAGCAATATGCAAGAAATTCACCCAAATAATTATGGACACATAAATATCAAAACACATAAAACAATTTTAATTTCATTGAGACGTATTTCTAAAACAAGAGGGAGCTATGGAATAGGACAGCTTCCAGCATTAGATATCTTTTCATTTTAGTATGGTTTAGAAAAAACTATTATCAATTTTGTGCTTACAAAAAGTTTGGGATTTTTGACTTTATAAACAATAGGTCGATACTCCACTCAACTTGATCCTTTCTTCAAAGATCAAATTTGTACCATACTATTGCTACATTTGGAAATGCCTTTCATATGCATCCAAGTTTTTTACAACAACTTTTTTGTGCCTATTGTAAGCCTATTAGGGCAAGTATTCTTGAACTTTGAAGGGATGAATCCATTTGTCTTACATTCATTGCAACTATTGCAAGACCTTTAGAAACTCGTGTATTGAAATTTCTTTCTGAATCCTATGGAATTGTAGATAGAAATATCTATATATAATGCCACTATAGATGAGACACACCTTCATATTCAAGAATGCTATATAAAATTAGTTAGCACCAAAATTGTTTGAAATTAGTTATATAAAACTATCCTAAATTTCTATTTTTACATTAGATATTTGCAGAAATTGAAAAAATAAATGAATTTTAAAAGCCTTCCAAAAAAAAATATCGCAATCATATTGGTAGTGAGGTTTTTACTATTGAAAAGATCACCTTTAGCAAAAAACATTACCTTTAGCAACAAAAGTATCTCAATGGTATCAGCAAGCCTTTATTTTATAAATCTTTTTTAGAAAGTACCAAGATGACAATCACCTATATTTTGATAAGACGTTATATTCCTACATTCATCAATTTCTAAAAAAGAAGTCATGTTCACATGCGAGATGCTCTCCCATCTTTCTCGCTCTGCCTGAAACTTGTCCCAAACCAAACTAGGGTTCCAAGGACTAAGGCTTAAACGAAGGAGCTTTGTCTTATAACGTTGATGATTAGGATTAAAAACTAAACTAATGGGTTCGTATCAACCTTGGTAGGACATGAACAATTAAAAGTGTTGGATAAAATAATTTTCAACCTAGAAACTGTAGAAACAAAGAATGCAATTATTCAATGTGGAATCAGATTATTTTTGGCTGACTACCTTGGTGATAGGGGACGTCCTTCTAAGGTTAAGAAGATTGGTTGTGAATTACAATTAGTGAACAAGAATTCCCACATTAACATAGTTTTGCAAATATCCAATTCTAGGTTCATAACCCAGTTTCTTTAACAGAGTCCAAGAAGATTTCTAATTGGACAAACGATTAATATGAGCAAGTTTTATTTATCTAGAATCCAACTAAGGTGCATCCAATCTGTTAACGCCTCTAGTCACTTATCCATCATGACCAAGATCACAACAAGTATAAAATGTAATACCAGATTACATCATTTCTTATATTTCAAAACAAATTTGACCTTACAATTAACTGAGGTTGCACACCTACATTCTTCAGGCTAATTTTGTGTGTCTTCACAGTTGTGCATGAAAAAAGAGAATCTTATTGTCCAATATATTATGGAGCACAGAGACTAAGATTGTGGCTGCCTCCAAAAAGTCCCAAATAACTCTTGGAATATTTACAACACTCTACAAAATTATGACTAGTATATTTAGGAAACTTATGCCACGTCTTGTTTATCAAATTGTATGCTAGAGACCGGCTTGCGAAGGAGCAAAGGAAGATAGAGGTTGCCAACCCAGTGGCAACTACAGGTGCCTCACATGCAAAGAACATCATCCGGAAATAGCCATATTCACCTAGAAACCATTCCAGCATTTGGCCTTGCAACACTGATAAATGTATGTACTCTGTTCTTGCAAGGATGAATTCAACAATTTCAATACACCTCTTTGGCATCATAGGTTCTACGCAGCACCTATTTATGATCACACAAAATAACCGAACGTCGCTTACTACCAGCCTGGGACTAACACGATAATTTATACTAGCAACAAAAGGGACATCAATCCCAAGGTCAGAAAACACACTTGTCACCTTATTGTAAGAAAATAACCGAGCCTTACTGTAAGAAAGTGACCCATGCAACTCATGCAACTCATCATGATGGATAAAGAGAGCGTAAAATTCATCTTTTAAGACGGATACAGAGCACGGCACCTTATGATGTCCACTGAGAGCATTAAGATGCTCTGAGACCGCGGCAGATGCCCTCCAGCTTGCTGTCTTTGACTCGTAAATATAAGCGACATTTGGTTGTAAGGCATCTTCAGCAAGAGTAATAAAAATGATCTCATACTCCATCAATCCCCTATTTGTGGACATCACAACCCATTTAGGTCTTTCCAACCATCCTGCAAAGTGCGGAAGCTATTTGACAGTTTTTAAAAGAGGATTGCACACCAGAAGTGCCTCGTGCGTTTTCCAGACTACAAGAAGCAATGCTCCTATGGTTGATGTAATATGACAAATACAACAACCCTCCATGAGCTGCCAAAATGGTCCTCGCATGAAAGGTCCTCAAACCCGGTCGAGGACAATGCGCAATTACCTCTTGCTTTACAAACTCGGCAAGGAAATCATCGCTTAAGGTGAAGAATCTCTTGCTTGCGACATCCAGAACCTCCCAATCTTCATTAGAAAAGAAATGATTAATCTTGTGCTCACTAATAAGAACGAATTCTTCTGGAGATGAGGCTCGAGCATGACGTGAGGCAAAGTTGGGGTGGCTTATGAATCTATTCCATTTCATGGAGACCACCCGAAACTGGTACAATGAGGCAAGTGGAAGAAAAGTCACAACCACCTCAAGTAAATCCAAAGGAAGTTTTCTCCACATGATGAGCCTCTTCTGATGCGGAATCGCACTTTAACAGTGCCCTTGCTCAAACTTCAAGGTAGCTAGGCTCCCAAAAGATTCCTTAAGCCTACAACCCAAGACAGCAATTAAGTTGCAGATCACACAATTGATAGGCAAAAGTCATCAAGACCTGTGCACTTGTCATCTACACAAAATAGTGAAACTAGGATGCCTTGACAATTGGGTTGTTTTACATCAATAAAGATACTTTACAAGCCATCAAAGTCAACAAATACTTCTACAAATATTTTTGTTTGTACTCATGGAGATTCATGATTTCCATTTATTCAACAATGCTTGATTCAAAAGTAGTGCATTCTTGTAGAAAAATACAAATATTTATATAGTGTAAAATGTCAAGAAATTACTGAGGGGCAATCTAATTTCACTATTTTGTGTAGCTTTAGTGTATTTATCAACTGTTGTGAATGGAGTTGTTTCAGTTCACAAATTCATTCATTTGGAGCTCCTAACTTTAGTCATCACAAAAAAATTCATCCCTCCGGAGGACTTTTTTAGATTGACAGACCAAGCTATTTCCAAGCTTGGTCTATCAATCTAAAAAAGTCCCCCCGTGAGCAGTCAGATGAGCTGATTGCTTGCCAAAACAGTCAAATTTTGCGGGTTTATTTTTTTATTTTTATTTTTAAGATTCTTCTTCTTCTTATTGTTATTCTTATATTTTAATTTGTAAGACTCGGTTCCTTTGCCACTGTCACTGCATTTTTAGCTGCACGGGAATAAGGAAAATATGAATTTTTTAGCCCCAAAAAATCAAAGTTCAGGGTACTTCGGAGGGCTGTGGAGTAGCCCTCCGGAGGCCTGAAATTTTCTTCAATGTCAACCTTGTTTATCCATTCTTTTACAAATATTATCCTATAACTCAAAAACTGCAAGTATTTCATACAAAAATTGTCTTTCTCTAATATACTTTGGTCCTTTAAATATGACCTCCATACATGCATAACATATAAATCTTTCACAACCACCATCATTAGAACATTTCAAAGTCCTATTGGAATAATCCTATCAAAGATACTAGTATTCAATTCATAGCCTGTTCTTCAAAATATGAATGTTTTTTTTGTATTTTATCATTAATAAATATTTCTTAGTGAATTGCATGTAGATCCTTCCACATGGAAATGTCCCATGGACTATAGTTTATTTACCTTTGGTTGAAAATCTTGTTGCTAAAATATTTTTTAAAGTTTTCACAAACCGATATTTATTGTTGAAAAATGTATTTGCTAAATGAAAGTCAATATTGAAATGAAACATGCTTGTATTCTTTGAACTATAAAATATTGGCAAAGAAGTGTTTTGAAAATCCATCCAACATAAAAATCTTTCAAAAATGCAATGCATAAAGGGTGATTGCAAGAAAGACTGGTCTTAAAACATTGTCACATACAAAAAGAGTGCCAAAACTTCCTTTTGCAATAACTTTTGAAGCATGACTTGCATGAACTTGAAATTTTTAGTGGAGATGCTTCTTTTGAGTTTAATCATATCACATATTATTCATAAAAAATTCAAAAATCATTTTATATTTAAAAATCATTTAAACTAATATGTCGCGTTTTGAGTTTTAAGCATTTTTACTATGTAAGGTACCCAAATTTAATGATGGGGTTGAAATTTCTATGGTCTATTTTCATAGTAGGAAATCATATTTCTACCAAGGATCAGTAAAAAACATTTTATTTTATATCCTCTACATCCATGTAAAGAGGGCTCCCTTGCACGTGCAATTTTGAACATTAAAGATGGTTTCAAGATCATTTTTTTGTGAAATCTCTTTACCATGAATTCTTCCCAAATGAACAATTATTAGTATCTTTGAAAATTGTCTTTCCTATTTTCTACAAATTAAAACGTCAAAGTATGTATTTTCTTTGAAATGTTGCAATTTGGCATGAATGACAAATGATGTCGGCAAGTCAAATTTTGAAGTATTTAGATAGGGTTTAGCATTCACAAGGGCTTGATTGAAGGACAAAGGGGGATTTGTCACGATTTCTACGTGAATTCATTCACAGATTTCTGCCACCTTTTGTTGTGTCCTTGAATCTGGAAAATTTTAGCAAAATGTAAGATATTGGAGTAAAATAATGCCATGGAATGACCCACTTTTTGATTGCTCGGATTGATTTTCAAAGTAAAAATCAAAGAATCTGTGATTGGAATAGGTTTAAGAATCAAATTTCAACAGCAAAAGTAGTTTGGAAGAATTTTCATAACAGAAAAATTGGGGGATTATTATAGAGGAATTTTCTAAAGTTATGCTTGATGTTTTAAAAACAAGCTTAACTTTTTGCCCATTTTGAAAAAATTGAACAAAGTACGGGCTATATTTTCACAAATATAAATATACATATATATATATATATATATATATATATATTATACTACTAAAATCACAACAACCTCTATAATATCATAAATCATTTTTGAATAATATTATAGAAATTCAATTGCTTTTGTAATAGCCATAGGATATTTTTTAGTATACATTATGTATTCTTTTCGTGAAATATTTGAAAATCAAATGGATACTTCTAAAAAAATTTCAAAAAAAATTTTCAAACAACAAAACTATAGATAAATTCCATGTCTTTTTAAAATGTGATATTAAAGAATAAGGAAGCACCAACCGCTAGCATTGCTCTACATATTCAAATGTAAAGATTCTACTTACATTGTTCACTTGATTAATTTATTCTTATTGCAATGTTTTCATCTTTGCAAAAGTTATTTTGTAAAAATTATGATATAAAGATTTTCTTTAATTACTTTATATTGCACTATATAAATTTTCAAAGAACATAGTATGAGGATGTCAATATTTTCATTTAAAGATTATACATACTTTTTTTATCTACATTCTATCACATGAAAAATTGATGAAAGTAATATATTTAATGAGTAGCAAAGCAAGTGCCAATCACTAGTATATATATAAATTCAAAAGGTAATTAGACCATTGAAGGGTTGAAGAATTGGGTTTAGAGAAGCTATTTAGTGAAGACTAAGAACTAGCATCGCAAAATGATAATTTTCCAAATTTGTATGAGTATAATGGCTGTAGTAGCCAATTTAGAACAAATGAAGAAATAAAATACATTTCTAATTCAAAACAAGGATAAGACGTTGGGCTTGAAGGGATGTATAATGTTTCTCTATAGTTAATCTCTCCACCATTCAATAAATACACTTCAAAAATGTCATTGTATAGAATTCAAAATCAATCAATTTGAAATGGAACGTAAAGTTTGATTGAAAAATTTTTATGTAGCTATTTTGAATTTATCCTATTGAAACACAGATTTACCAACATCTACACTATTTGTTAAGTATTTAAATTAATGCAAGCTAATATATTATTGTACAAAAGTAATCCCCTTTATTTATTTATTTTTTAGTGATACTAATTTTGCTTCTCAAGAAATTTCAATTTACTACCTTCTTAGAAATACCCTTGAAAATACTCTTATAAACAAATGAAAAATGAAATCTCTCAGCTTGATAGGTATATAAATTCTTTTCTTTTCCTAATCGGGAATTGTCCCTGATTTTCTGACACCGTATTGCTTGGTTTGCTTTGGAAGACTATCCTTAATTTAAAAAAAAAATTAAAACTACTCTTGAGATTATTTTGCAACGAAACTTTGAAAATCCTCTTGAAAATACATGGTGGAAAGTCCCTAACTTAATACAGAAATCAACACCCTTCACCCTTGTATAAGGTAAAAACACCCATTAGCGTCCCTGCTTCCATTTATATAACTTAGGTTGTCACCAAATTGTCCCTAAACTTCCCATTAATGTGTCCTTGAATGTTTGGCCTTGATTCGTTAACGCATTTAAAGGACACATACCTACCTCTCATTTGCTAACTATTGATTTTTGTAGCTTTTGGTTTACGGTCCACCTATGTGATAGTTTTAGTGGTCTAGGGAACCGTCTCTTCGAAAAATCATAGAAGTTACATAGGACACCCAAAAAATCATTTTTTTTTTTTTAATATTCATCATTTTCACTCGCTAATACTAAACAAATATTAATTTTAGGAAAAGTTGCCTACAACTACGGTTTTGGGCTTCCACATTAGGTGTTGACGGACTCCATGCCCCATTACTGAACCCTAAAAGCCATCGACACAGAGAAGAAGGGATCCGCAAGCACCCTCATCCAACGGCTCCAGGTGACCCAATCGTCCCCATCGACGGCTGGGAACCAGTCCGAGAACATAACAGCGAACAAAGACTCCTGCACGCATAGACGGTCGTTCTTTTTGCTCGCTTCCTCTGCGTCCCGCGTCCTTCCGCGCTTTCCTTCGCGAGCGTCGTCCAAGTTTCGCAACATGGTGCGTTGGTTTCACTCTCGTGGTTTCGTGGTTTTCAACAAGAGTATTTCAGTTTTGTTCCCACATCATGGCATACCAAACAAGAGTATCTTCGACTTGGTTTAGGGTTTCGAGCTCTAGGGTTTTGGATATGTTGGTGATAGTTCTTGTGCTGGATGTGATCTTGTTCTGCAGACTGTCAAGAGGCGCAGTGGAGGTCGTAACAAGCATGGTCGTGGCCATGTGAACCCTATTCGGTGCTCCAATTGTGGGCGTTGCGTCCCCAAGGTAATTGAGCATTTGAGTTTGACCTGGGATTTCTCAAATGTGGTAATTTGTCAATGAGGGTTTAGGGTTGACGAACCCTGGGAAGGAGCACTGTCGTCAAATAGGGTGTAGGGTTGCTGATGTATGGGGAGTTGGAACTCATCAGGACAAGGCTGTGAAGCGGTTTTTGGTGCGCAACATCGTCGAGCAGGCTGCCGTGCGTGATGTGCAAGAGGCCTGTGTGTACGATGGTACATTTTCTGTTCCTTCCGTTCGAAATTTGTTACGGTGTTGAATTGGATTGATTTGACGATCTTTTAGGGTTTGTAGCTCGATTGGAACTTGCTTGGGTCCGATGGAGATATCGTTTGGCATGATTTGTAAAGCATTTTTTCCTTGTCGTCACAGGGTATGTGCTCCCCAAGCTGTACGCCAAGATGCAATACTGCATCTCTTGCGCCATCCACTCTCATGTTGTGCGCGTTCGCTCACGTGAGGCTCGTAGGATTCGTGAGCCACCCCAGAGATTCCGCCGCAAGGTCAGTTCGATTCCAGTCTCTTTTCTTGTATGATGTTGCTTCCCTCGCATTTCTGTACCTGAAGAGCGCCTTTACTTTCGAACTATAGCTACGATGAGCAATCTAGGCCGTGCATGTGCTTCTCGTAGTAGCGGACCGTTGGGTTGTGCTGACCTTGAGGTTTTACTGATGGTGAATTTTTGGCTTCGAGCAGGAGGACGGTCCCCCACGCGTTCCAGGTGCTCCAGGTGCTCGCCCTGCGGGCAACCAGGCCAAGCCTTGAAAGGTTTACATGAGTGGCTACGGGTAGTCTGAATGAGAATATCAGGCTGGTGAAGGAGAGAGATTATCAGGCTGGTGAAGGAGAGGAACAAGTACTAGACTTCTGAGCATTCAGTTGCATGCTGTCCTTTTATCGCTTTGGCGGCATTGATCTCATATGAGCACGTCTCTTTGATCTCCATTGTGTCGTGATATAATGCCAATCCTTTTCACCTTCGTGTTTGGAATGTATGATGCCTGATGCGAGTATCTTTTGTAAGCCTAGGCTTATTTGTGGTGGCTGGCTGCAGTAGGATGTCTGAGATTGCTTGCAGTCCCTGATGCTCATCTTGTCCGAGGGGCAGGGATTCAAGTGGCGTGATGAGTCGATTACGCTTGTTCACGGGTGGATGGGCTTTGATTTTCATCCAGTTTTTAGAATTTAGAATTGCAGGGTCTCATTTCTGACTAGTGTTCGGGTCATATGCTCCATATTGAAAATTGGAGGTCTGAAAGCCATGCAAGTGTGAGGGCAAGCCTCCTAAGTGGAGCAAAATGTTTTTTCAGCTTTGTCTGGCTTTGATATTGTGTCTTTTGAGCCCCATAGCTCAAATTTGATTTGCAAGGAAGATCGAGGGACTTCAAAATTGAATAGACCTCAAGTTACGGAGAAACATTCAAGTTTTCACCACTGCATCAAACGGAAGTTTTTCATTGAATTTCTTGGAAGCTCCCAATTGTGATTGAAGGTTGAGCTACACATCAGACAGAGATAAAGATCCGTATATTCTGTATCACATTGATTTGACTTGAAATTTTACCCAGTGATACTTCTCTGGAGTGTTCATTGAATAGTGGAGAGATCATGTATAGTGAAAACAGTATAATTTTGATCACTTTGAGTACAACATCTTATCTTTTTGTTGTATATCAAAAATGTGTTGTATATCTTCCTCTGTTCTAAATTGCTACCATGGCTGTTGTATATCTTCATCTGTTCTAAATTAGCTACCATGGCTATTATGGCCTTTCAATGAGAGTTCTTAGTTTTTACTAAACAATTTTTCTAAACTTAGTTCTTTAATCCTGCAATATTCATTGCTCCTTTTGAATTTTTCTATGTCTTTCTTTATCAATTTTTGTGCAAATATATTTTGTTGTTCAACCTTCCCAAAATAATCAAAAAGAGGAAAAAGCCTTTAAAACATTCAAGTGTATCTTTTGAAATTTGTAAAAAATTCTAGCTAGAAGCACTCTATTAATCATCAAAAATGTGGATTCATCCAAATTTTGAGCTTTAGATTTCTTTGTGTTAAATTAGGTAGAAGGTAAATTTATTCAAAAAAAGAATGCGTAACATTTCTAGTCAATTTTTTGTCCTTCCATTTTAAACAAAATACATTTTCTTTTTTCATTTACTCTAAATCGGCTACAATAAATATTGTGGCATTGTAAAGAAACACATCTAATTGAATGAAGCCTTAACCACATTGAGCAAAGAAATTGGATGGTAGACCAATATTTGTATATTTGTATGATTAGATTTCATATTGTCATCCTTGATCTAGCTTGAACTCTAAATTTTCCTCAAGTTCTTTAAACTTCAAATTCCATCCCAAATGTTAATTAATCATTTCATAAAGTATTGGCCAAGAATCATCACACTTGTATAATTTTATAGTAAAAATACATAAATAGTCTTTAGATATGTATTTGGACTATTTGGCCAACACACTATTTGGATTTTTGAACCAAAATTATTCTACTAAGATCTGCATAAGGATCATTACACGATCATTTAACCACCCTAGTGAAGATAATATACTCAAGTAATTTCAAAATTCTATTGTGTGCTCATTTTTTTTTTTTTACTTTGAGATTAAGAAATAGAAACCCAGCTACACCAATTTGTTTTAATTGTGAATGTGACACTAATTTACCAAAGTAACTCTATTTCTAAAATAAGGCCAGTACACCTAATTGTTAAACCACCATTAACTCTCTTTGTACATCTCCAAAATCAATTCTCTACCTATGTGGAACTTAGAACCAAACTTAGAATCAAACTTAGAACCAAACTTTGTTCCTTAATAACTTTTGCATACAGTATCCAAATGTTGCGTTCTCTAGTATGTTGGAACCTCCTTTCACTTGCCAATAAGACAATATGAAAATCTTACCAGCCAGTAATAGTAACTAGGCACAGTATCAATTTGTGGCGGTTTTGGGTGCACCCACCTCAGTGCAGGTTGAAATATTACTCGTTTATTACCACGTCCCCAATTTGCAGAAGATCAATGCACTTTCAAAGGAAAAAGGAAAAGAAAAAAATCCCAAGTCCCAAATTGGCAGTGGGAAATCCCGGGTAACAGGAACAAGAGACCCTTGTTACAGTCGGCAAGTCCTAAATAGCAAAGAGATTGAATCGTGTTTCCGATGACAGGTACTCTGAGGCACGCTGCCGCATCGCAGTTGGCCAACGGTCCAGCCTTTCCAATCTCCTCCCTCTCCCGCGCACATCACGAGCTGGCTGACGCGCATTGCAACGACTCCATCAATTACTTGGGCGGTGTGCTCGTTTTGCAGGCTTACTTTGAACGAGTTCAGGACATACACGGTGGACTTTGAACGTGTGAAAATGGGAATCGACGTGCACTTGGTGTCTGTTTGAAGACTGAAGTCATTCACAGAAGTCTGATGGTGGCGACTACGTACGTCGTAATGGTACGCCTTGCATGTGTGTAAGTCCCAGTTTGCTCATCTCTCTCGTTTTGATTCGACATTGTTTGACTGGGTTAGGTTTGGTGCAGTTCATGATTTGGTTGCAATGGACGCATCTGCTGTAAGCTGAAGGCTATGGTGAGAGCTTATGGAGTGGTGTGATTGTGTTGTAATCCTGAAACTGGACCCAGAGGTCGGATATTGATCGATATGAGCTATGGGTTTCTTGAGCTAGAGGATTGATTGGAATGCTGAGCTGATGTTCCGTTTTCTAATCTTCGTTCGTGATAGTTAAGTTAGGGTTACAGCTGCAGTGGTTAAGCAAGTAGTTTGAGTCGATCGGCGAATGGTTTGGAGGGAATGCGTCTTAGTGGATCGCATGTTTGATGAGATGCAACGAGCAGCACCGTGAAGCACGTTCATCGCCGTGCTGGCTCACAGTCCAAATATGTGTTGCAGTTAACCTAGTGGTGAAGAGTCCCAGATTATGTAGAAGTTAGTAGCTCTTTGCACTGCTTGCAGACATGTTGTAGCATTCGCTGTGCATTTCGTTTCCTGTGCATTTTTTGAAATGTTGTAGCATTCGGTGCGCATTTAGTTTCTTGGGCATGTTTTCGATTCTGTGACTGCCTATACCTCTCTTCGACATTCACTTTGTATACGAGACGAGATTCTCAAACCTGGCATTTACCGAACAGAATGCCTCGTGGTTCATTGTGAAGGACGAAATGTAAGGAAGTCATCTGCAAGGAAGTGAAAAGAAGAAACCTGGCGCACCGGTTCTGGGCAGCGGTGGCCTGAAACCATATAAAGGTTTGCAAATAACTTACCAGGTTTGGTTTCAGTTCCACATCCTGTGTCCAAAAGTCAATCCACTCTTCCAAATTCAGGTAGCGGCATATTCATTTGTCTCATAGAATATCTATTATGATGCAATTACAAATTCTCCAGGGATATTGCAAAAGTAAGTTCGGGGAACCAAAAGCCTTGAGTTTTTTTCTCCTTTACCTTGAAACGCCTGAATCGATTTTGGTATCAATTTGATCACGAAGGAAAGTTGTCTTTTAAAGGTTCAAGTGCCGGTATATTTTACTGTGTTCGTTGTTGAGAAAGTGGCTTCGGATCTCTGAACAAATCCCAATCCTTACGCAACTAATTGAGTGGCCACTTGAGTATCCGTTTCTTGAGAAATTCTGAACAGGCTTTAGAGTTATCAAAGTAGAGATGTGGACTTTGTTCTAAAGTAGGGACAATTCTCAATGAATAATGCTGTGACTGTGTAAACTCTCACAACCGAGAATGCCTGTTACAACATCGCGCGACCTCCTATTTCGCCAATAGATGAACATCGACAAACCCTTCTGTGTCAATTCAATCACAAATCTGAAAATAGTTTAATGATAACTCAGGGTTTAAGGTTTAGGCTTCGCTCACTCTTTTGCTTCCGTTGATGCCCTCAGGATGACGATATGGAGGCTCACCATGCTGCTATCAATGCTGCACCTCTGCACCGCAGAATCAATCATCGGCATCAACTACGGCCGCGTCGCCAACGACCTCCCTCGCCCCAAAGACGTCGCCCGCCTCGTCACCACCCTCAGCATCCACCACATCAAAATCTTCGACTCGGACCGCGCCACCATCAGCGGCTTTGGCCACACCAACATCGCTCTCCTCATCGGCGTCCCAAACGAGAATCTTATCTCGCTCGCTCGGAGTCCTAAAACCGCCCGTACGTGGATCCACAACCACGTGACGAAGCGCGTCCCCAAAGCGAAGATCACCCACCTCCTAGTGGGCAACGAGATTCTCTCCGGTATTCCTGAGATTTGGCCTGCACTCGTCCCTGCAATGTGGAATCTCCACTCGGCGCTCGTCTACTACAAATTAGACCACCACATCAAAATCTCGACGCCACATTCCATGGGCGTGTTGGCCGCTTCGTACCCACCCTCAGCTGGGGTATTTAGAGACGACATTCGAATCCCAATCATGAAGAAATTGCTGGAGTTTCTGAGGATTACGGAGTCCACGTTCATGATGAACATTTATCCGTATTTTCCTGCTCGGGATGATCCTGTGAATGTACCGTTGGCGTATGCGTTGTTTTTGGACAATCCAGGGGTGGATGATGCGGAGACGGGGTTGCACTATGGGAACCTGTTTGATGCGATGTTGGACGCGTCGATCTTTGCGATGAAGGAGCTTGGGTATGACGATGTCCCGGTGATGGTAACGGAAACCGGGTGGCCGAGTCAAGGGGATGCGTCGGAAGCAATTGCTACAATTACGAATGCGAAAGTTTACAACAACAATCTGGTGAAGCATGTGACGAGCAAGGAGGGGTCGCCTGCGCGGCCGGGGAGAAGCATTCCGACGTTTATCTTTGCTTTGTTTAACGAGGATGAGAAAGGCGGGCTTGCGTCGGAGAGAAACTTCGGGCTGCTCTACCCTAACAAGACGCGCGTGTATGATCTCAGTTTCACGTAGGGTTTTGGGGATTTGGGAATTAGCCAGGGTTTAGGGTTTAAGGCCCATGTATTATGGCTCTGGGATTTCATTTTCAAGCTCATCTTGCCAGCCCGCCTTTCTCGCTGACCCCTCAGTGCTCTGACGTCCACAATCTGAACAAAGAGGGCTTTTTTTTCTACCACACAACTTTTCATTCATAAAAACTTTTTATTTGAATTGATGAAAATGAGGTAAATAATACTCCGTATATAAAAGGAAAATTATGCAAAAATTCGAGAAACAATTTAGATGCTAAGGGGGTTAACAAGAATGAGAAAGGTGGGCTAGCTTTTGAGAAAAACTTTGGTTCCCACATGTATAATTTGAGCTTCATGTTTGTGAAGGACCTTATTTAAAAAGTGAAGCATTGCTATAAGGGTTGAGTCACCTTGTTGGTTAGTGATTTCTTTTCAAATTTTCAAAGTGTTGTAGTTCTAGTTGGGATTTTATTTATTTTTTGGACCATGCAAAAAGGGAGCTTCATTGGAGTGATGAAACAATTTATATCCATAAACATAGATGAAACTTGAAAATCAGTGGATGAAAAGTCATTTACCATTAGAATTTTCTTTTTTAGCATTTTAGTGACCATCCATTGAGAAAGAGGGAATATATTGCACAAATGTTGATGTAAATACATGGCAATTTCATTAATTTTTTTCACCCATGTATTGCTCAAAAAAATTATTACATTCACCAAAATTGGGATGAAAGTTACTTACAATAGGGGTGGTCATTGCTCCTTCATCCCATTCCGTGAAGGTTGAGAATGGGGACGTGACATTTAGTCGTTGGTTCTCCGTGGCTTGTGCCGTCCTCCTTCCATGATGGTTGAGAATAACTGTTCTTTTCCTCTGCGGGATAAGAATGAACGTGAAGAAGTTTATACACGGGATTTCTTATGTTGTGGTTGTGCGATAGGGGCCGTTCTCCATTCTCAGAGTCTCCACACCATCTCATTGGGATGTCACACCTTCTTCATTGCACCAGGGTTCTCAATGCCTCCACATTTCTCTCCACATCTTCTCATTCTTCATAGAAGCGAGAAGTGTGGATGAATGACCGGACAAACATGTGTCTCGGGATTTGTTTTAGATGATTCTAACCATTTTCCTTTACACACGTGTCATTCTACCAACTAGAAAACAACAAAAAAATGCTTGGTACTGGCTGCAACAAGAGATCGACCGTACCCAGCCTGCAATAATAAATGTTTCCAGCTTCAGGTTGCACGGCTTGCCCCCCAAGTTGGTGAGGCTTTGGACCTCTGACATGGGCATGATTCAGAAGCTTTTGCTGCAGTAGACTACTAGACTCAAGCTTTTGCTCGAGTAGGCTCAGCTTTTGCTTCGGAACTCCAATGACACTGGCGGCTTTCGATGGAATGATAGAGTGAATTCACGAACAAGATGACCACTCATAGTCGGAAATGGCCCTCCAATTTTGTCGGAGAATTTTAGTTCTACAGTAGAATCTTGCTTAGTGCATACTCTGTTAATGCATAATATGCACTAAAGTAAGAGCATCCCCACTCCAACTCAACAAGTAGCTCAAATTGGGCAAATGATTGTGCTCGGCCATAATGCATGCCCCACGGCATGTATGGCGAGGGCCAAAAAATGGCTGGGCATGGTCAAATTTGATGAGCACCTGGCTAAATGAAGAGCCTTGCTTGCGACTCGGTATGGGCTATTTTATCTTTATTCCCAAATTTCAAGAGACCTTTTCATTAATTTCTTTCTCGAGTCGACATTTATGAGGTGGCACTTTGGAGGCCGTGTAAACCTGGTTTCCCACATTTGTAGCCCGTATTGCCGTGGGGCACATGGGCCGGGCTCGGTCAAATCACGCACCAAATGCTCCCTGGCCGTGCCATTTGGCCGTCTTTGAAGTGGGGATGCTCTAAGTGTACCAGTAACCAACCACGCCTAGTATCGAACTTGTAGGGTGCTCTATTTTCAACCAAAGTTGGAACTCAAGCTTAGAATGTGTGTTTTTTGTCTTTTTCAAGGTAGGGACTAATAAGGTCAAAATACATGCCCCAAAAGTAGTGAGCAAGAAAGGAGTTTGGCTATAGTTGGAATTGAAAGACTCTAGACATTGGCTATTGGTGAAGAATACTTTTTGGCTCCCCAAATTCACAATCATTTCAATTTCAGAAATAAAATTCTTAAAAATTTGTTATCCCCATATTTCCTATCTTCTTACATGGGAAAAATTTCCGCCCACCTCATAGTGTGTATGATCTGCTCCAAAATTGCTTAAATAATTGGCTACTAGTACATTTACTTTAAGAAAGTTAATAGGGTGGATCCAATTTCAAGGATTTTTTTGAAAAGTAGTAAGTAGTTAGATGCTACGTTAATTAGTGGCCATTACTGCACCTTCGCAAATGCATAAACCTCTCTTCGAGTGTAGTACCATTATTATGCACTAAAAGTGGTTCTATTGTACGTGAAGATTGTGATCCTCAAAAAATACAAATTGTATCTTTGAATTGTGATAGAAGGAAATGACACCTCATTTTGACTATGTTTCTAAAATTGACCAATCTACAATATTTTATGCCAAAAATGAAATGACTGACACTTAATTTTGACCGTATTTATGAAATGGATCCATCTACATTCCTTCCTAGAATGAAATGACACCTAAGTTTGATTATATTTCTCCAATTAAGCCATCTGCATTCCTTTGTTCTTAGAATGAAATGATACTTAGATTTGACCATGTTTCTAATATCAACTTATCTTCATTCCTGCTTGAAATGTAGACTCTATATGTTTGCGTACTTTTTTTTTATTCAATTTAGAGCACGTCCACATATGAGTCCATTTCTTGCATTTTAAAGGATTAGATGCCTATTCCCATACATGAGTGGCTCTTTTTGAACTTTAGATTTGTGAAAATGATTTAGCATATCCTTCAATCTTGACAGGTGCTCTTCTTTTTTCTTCTAAGTCAAAACAAGAGCTCTAAATTCTTGCCCCTCCTAAGATTTTAGACTTTAGTTTTTGGATTCTAGATAATTATTCCTCAAAAGATTTTTCGTCAATTTAATTAAACTTTGACAATTTTGCTCATATGGACAATCTACCTAATATATCTCATGATTGTGTTGACAATTTATTAAGAGAAGGTAAAAATAAAATGTAGAGATGGGGCTCACATGTGGCTAGCCCAATTGCTACTTTTCATTTGTTTTGTACTTCAAAATGGAGATAATATTTGCTAATTCTACTTTGTTAAAAAACCCATAGAAGAAACTTATTTTGAACAATTTTTAATGCCATGGATTCCTATATAAATTTTATTTGGCATAGTATACTACGCATATCCAAAAGTAGACATGGAGTGCACAAATCTGAGTTTTCAAGCTCATATAATAATCTACAAGGTCATTATATATAAAATAGTCCAAATATGAAGCATTTGAGCACAGTTGCTATTGTTAAACAACCATTAGTTTTTGTTGCATCTAATTTGAAAGTGAAAGAAGATTCTAGGTTCTTTAAATAATCCAAATAAGCATTTGAATATGGTTCCTATTGGTAAACAAGTTACATTAATTTTTGTCTTGTCTTATTTGATATTGAAAGAAGATTCTAGATTCCTAGAGCATGTATCTATATGCACCATTTGAATAAACTACGAATTTTCAAAGTCTAGATTATAAGTGAATCCAAAATTGAATGTAAACTCTCATTTTTGAAGCAAATATCAGTGAGTCTGATGGATGCCAAGCCATAATCCTTCTAGGTAAGACAGAAGTACAAGTGTTCATCTTTGGAAATTTGTGTGAAAAGGCCAAAGGTCTTGAACAAAAGTGTAATTTGACCTCCAATTCATGAGTGGTCTTGATTTTTTTCTGAGGAAATGATTCACACAATACTAAAAAGGATGATTTCCACAATGATCAGCCCTGCCGTTTCAGACCTTGGTCCCAAGGGAACTTACAGACCTTGGGACTTATAGACCTAGAAATGGCAGTTTTGAGAGGTTTTTGTATAGGGCAATGCCTGTAGAGGAGGGCATGGCGCCAAATAATCGGCCAATGAGGGACGATTATTTGGCACAATGCCCGACGATAAGGGTATTGCTCGACGTAAAGCACAAGCAAAATTCAATGAAAACCTGGATGATAAATTGGAGCCGGATGAAAAATCCGCAATCCCCGATTACACGGGTTTGCGATGGATAAAAGACCTTGAGACTTTAGGAATTTAAGCGTAGAGGTCGGTTTCAGAAAACAGGTTACGATTAGGTGCTGGTAGCAAAGCCATTTGACCAGGTCTCCAAAGTCAGCTTGGGTGGCCCCTGGTCGTCCTTCATTGCCAAGGCGACGAGCAAGTCAGCTGCGCCTGGGACTGCGAGCCATGATCATATCGCATGAAAAAACTCACTACTGTAGAAACGGAATCCAATTCGAGAAGGGAACAGGAATTACTGTTCAGAAATGTGTCTACATTTAGCAAAACTCCTCCCCAAAACATTTCCTAGGCGGGTACTGTACTCCAAAAGCGATTCTCAGACTGTATTATTTGCAAAGGAAGTGAGGGAACAAGAGTCCCGGCACAACTGTGATTTTCATAATTATTTAGCTCCAGTTGGTAAAAGCAGTACCAAAAAATGGGTGTTGTTGTCGACTTTCTTTTTTAACACTATGAAGTGTTCAAAAAACTGTCATTTTTTTAACATTTTACGTGTCTGGAAACACGTCGAAAATGAACAACACCCATTTCTGGTACAGTAGTGCTTCTACCCCCATTTTTTCCAGTGCTGTTACGAACTTGTGCTACACAACAAACAGTGCTTGTCAATGTACCCTGCTCTTGTCATTTATGCACTGTTTGAGCCGTGTCTTGTTTCTTCCTTCGCTACGAAAATTTTCATTTGTTTCCAAAAGACAGAAAAAAAAAAATCGCGTTGGGGAGCACGGGGCAGACAGGAATCCGGGTCCATGCCCAAAGAGGAACAATATGAGAATCTCTGCAACCACCACACGCACTACTGCAAGTCCGCCACCTCCACCCCCGCCAACAAACGTTTCTGCTCTCTTCGTTGGATGAATCTCGCCATGAATGCACTCCCTCTCCGAATATTCTCACCTCCCCCGGCCGAGTCACCGCTTCAGCAACCCACACGTTACGTACTCGACGAATCCCGCACGGTCGATGATCGTGACGACGATTCCTTCCCCTCGCTCTCGCCGTCTTCGTCAGGCAATCCAGCCCCATCTAGCTCCATTATTACCTCACCCTGTACGTTCAATTATGCTCCCCGTCCCATTCCCCAACCCCACAACACCAGTGCACGCACAACAGTCAACACCAGCGTCGTCTCAGGCCGTAGTAATGGACATTGATTGCACGTCTTTTAGCTTAGAATCTCGGAATCTCGACTCTCCCTCTGTAAGCTAGCTTTAACTTACCTGCTCAAGAGATCGAGTGCGCGGAGGGATGGATCTCGGATGCGTGCAGTTCAAGCCAGTTAGACTTGAATTTCTGGCCTTCAGGAGGGATTTCTTTCAGGAAGCCAGCTCGTAATCGTGAATTAGAATCAGTTGGCCTGGGTCAAGCGAGCGAGATGATGAAGTGATGATGAAGTGATGCTGGTGGTAGTGATGATGAAGCCTTACTAGAAGCTTGGGGTGGTTGCGTGTCGTGATGAATGATCTTGTGATGACGTAGAGAATATATTCGTCAATCATATCTGCATTGAATGACTGGTTAATTAGTTGATGATCGATCGGTGGAAGCCAGTAAGTGAGTGTGTTAATTAACCATTAAGGCGTGGTCCTGGCGTTGATTGATCAAATTTTGGATTCTACGTGTAGAAGCGAGTGGGGTCTGTTTACTGGGTCCCGCGTTAAGGTTATCACTCTCGGGATGTAGCGACTGTCTATTCGCATGAATGGGTTGCTTTAGCATGTACGAGTGGTGAGAACTTTAGCATGATCGCGCGCTCATTGTTCGAACTTGTGGGAAGAGCGGTTGAAATTGGAATGTATGTGCTAGCTGATGATTGCGAGCGATTGTGCTGAATTCGGTTTAAAAGGGCATTGAACAGTGTCAGTTGTTCTGTCTTGTTCACTTGAAAGAATTTTCTAATTCTCTTTGGAAGCTCGGTTTGGACGTCGATCACCTGGTCTGCTCTGGACAATGCAGAGTTCTGACATTTGTGACGTCGGGTGACTTGGTCGTCGTCAGTCGAAGGGGAGCTAAGCTTAGTGTGGCAGGGAGGAGGGTTCCATCTCTGTTGGGAGAAAGATTCAAGTTAAGCTCTGTGAGTTAGCGGTGGTGCTGCAGTTCCAGTATGCCTCCGCAAGCAGCTTCTAGCAGTTTTATGGGAATGGCAGGGAAGTTGACGAAGAAGAGCATGCCTCCGGAAGCAGCTTCCGGCAGTTTTGTAGGAATGGCGGGGAAGTTGACGAAGAAGAGCATGTCGATGCCGAGAGAGGATTCGAAGAGATCCTCGTGGAATGCGAAGAGCTCATCAAAAGTCACGCCCAGGGCACCATCGCCCAAAAAAGCTCCGCCCGCGACGACGGAGAAGCGGAGGTCGAAATCCGGCGCATCCACGCCCACCAAGCATGAGCCTCTCAAGTCGTGTCTGAAGAAGTCGGGTTCGCAACGACCAGTTCCGTCGTCACCACCCCTGTCGCATCGCAGCGAATGCACGCAGCTCTCCATGCGCACCGATGCGAGCTCCTTCGAACAGAGCAGCGTCCTCCATGACGACGACGGCGTCCCCAATTGCAAGAGCGTCTCGGCGGAACTCGAGCAACCCGAGACGCCGCCGGCGTCGTGGACGCCATCCGCCACGCCGAGCATCGCCGACGAGCCAGGCTACTCCGAGTACGGAAATCCAGAGTTAGGAACAAGCAGCAGGCGCCGTGAATTCCCCGCGGCGTTCGTGGAGGCATTCTCTCGCGACGAAGACTCCGTGGCGGATAGTCCCCACACGGGCCCTTACCTTCTGAAGTTGGCGAAGTCGCATGCGTCTGGGGAGAATCCTGTGAAGGCTTTTCAGTATTGCATCCGTGCCGTGAAATTCTACGAGCGGCAGTCGCAGCGGGAGCATGTGCTGGACTTGGTCATCAGTTTGCACATCCTGGCGGCGCTGCATTGTCATTTGGGACAGTATGAGGACGCCGTAAGGCTGCTGGAGCGCTCTCTTATGCTGCCTGACCTTGATCGCGGCGGGGAGGACCACGCGCTTGCGGCGTTTAATGGGCATATGCAACTGGGGGATACCTTGAACATGGTGGGCAAGTTGGCGCCCAGCCTGGAAGCCTACCATCGAGCCCTGGAGCTGCAGAAATCCGTTCTGGGAGAATTTGACACGCGCGTTGCGGACACTTGCGTCTACATTGCGGAAGCCCATATGCAGGTCAGCATTTCTCGTAATCCCCCTTCACAAATTTGTCAACATCTGTAGTCATTGTTGTGCTAATGAATCCCTTATATCTTGGAAGCATTTTGATTTGGGATACTTGTACAACTCTCGCTTCTTGAGCAACGAATTCTAAGAGGATTTGTAATTCGATCACAAGTGAGTTTTAAGAGTTTACCTTGGAGGAAATGAAACAGAGTTTACTATCTCAATTGAACCATTACCACCTCCTAAGTGGGAAACTCCGTTTCATTATCACCATGGAAACTCCCTTGTGAATATCTGTACTCATGGTTGTGCAAATGATACTCCTATTTCCCTCTCTTGATGAATGGGGGACGTGCTCACTTTCCTTAAGAGTCTTCCCCTCCAATCCTGAAGAGCTTTCAACAAATAAGGGTTGAAATCCAATTGATAGACTACTGGAGACGAAGAAGGTTGCATGTTCTCGAGCTACCATTCAAGTCTTTTCTTTTCGTGTTGCTAACAAGCATGAGTGTCAGGGGATAGGAATGAAGTTTTGATTATTCAATGTTTCAATGATTTGGTTTGGAATATCAAGTGTGATACCTTTAGTTTGGATTGCAGGCGTTGGAGTTTGCTGAAGCGAAGGAGCTGTGTGAACATTCGTTATCGATCCATACTCAGCTTTGTGAACCAGGATCGGTGGAAGAAGCGAGTGATCATCGCCTGCTGGCCATCATCTGCAGCTCACAAGGCGAGCATGACAAGGCGTTGGATTCGTTGGTGTATGCGAATGACATCTTTGTCAACTTCGATCTTGAGGTAAACTCCGACTCCACCATTGGATTTTCAAATTTGCCTTCCTGTTCAACTAACAACCTAGTTATTCAACGAATGATATGCCGATGTTAAAATAATGTCAATTTTGTGTGAGAATGTCATCAACTTAATTACAGATATTAATGTATACCTTACTCATGTGCCCTTAATGGGAAACTTAATTTTTTTATCACCTCGCATCTTATTCATCATCTAGAATGTAGGACTGCACTCTAACCCCCTTAATCTGACTGGTCAACTGGTTCGATTATAACACAGGTGTGCTTTAGCCAACCGGCAACGATTGTGTGTCAAGTGTACAAGATACTCCAGAGTTAATGTCATTGAAGAGAGTTGTTTGAGTATAATATAACCCCGACGGAGGAGTTACAATAGTTTGCGGTGAGATGGATCATCATGTAACTTAATTCTCTGTACTGAGTGAGCCGTGGTGCTGTGCAGCTCGATGTGGCGACAGGGAACCAGAGCATCGGCGACGAGCTGCTGGCGTTGGGCCGCGACTCGGAGGCGCTGCAGTGCTTCGAGAAGTGTGTGACGGACTTCACGATGCTCAAGGGTGACCACGCCACGATGGTGGCGTCAGCGCGCACCAGCCTGGCGGATCTGTTCCTGCGCACCAATAATCCCAACGAGGCCAAGCTGCAGTGCCAGCAGGCGCTGCAGATCTACGCCAAGCCCGGCGCCCGCCACGTCCCCTGCGATGTGGCCTACGGGCTGGTCGCTATCGCCGGCATTCTGGAGCAGCTGAATGAACAAGAGACTGCGATGCTGTTGCTCCAAAGGGCCTTCAACATCCAAGAACGCATCCCAGGTTTGCTTTTTCTTAACCTCAAATTTATTGTCAATTGTAATAGAATAGACAGTATTTTAGTACTTTGGCACTCTTTTCAGGATGCGTGGGTTGAAATGCAAAACTATAATTGTCCACCGCTTCTGACACTACAGTTTCAGGTGAGTAGAAGCGACGCTACTTCTTGTCCTACTACGGTATGTGAGCCGTCTCTAACTTAACAGCCAGCCCTTTTTCATTCAGTTCTTTCTCCCGGCCTTCTCTGCAGGTCAGCAAGCGACCGTAGCAGGACTGGAGGCCCAAATCGGCATCCTGCACAGCATATTGCATCACTTCCCTCCGGCCTTGCAGTCTTTCAAAAGCGCGGTGGCCAAAATGAAGAACGGCACCTTGCCCAACTCTCCGCTGGTGGGGCTGGTGCTCAACCAGATGGGCGTGGCTACCGTGGAGGTCGGGGATATACAGCAGGCGGCTTTGCTCTTTGAGGAAGCCAAGGAAGTGATGGAGAGCACTGCAGGGGGGCGTCATCTGGATACACTGGATGTCTGCAATAACCTGGCCTGCGCTTATGCCAACATGAACCGGTAAGTTGCTACACGATCTTGCGTCGATTTCTTTCTACTTGTTTGAATTGTTGGCAAATTTTCGCCAGCTTCGTGCCGTTTTTTGGGCCGGTACTGGCTCCCTTTACCTTATAAAGAATTAGGAAAAAAAGTGGATGCAATCATCAAAAAAGAAATGATCTCAGATAAATTCTCTTTGTATTCAAGAAAGTTATGTAAATGTAATGCCACTCTCTTGGTTTTAATACTGGTAATCGTGCCACCAAGGGAGAAACAAAAAAATTGTATTTAAAATGCATTGGCGACCATTTGCTTAACCAAGTAAGGGACGCCAAGTGTTAAAAGTGTCCGATGAATGACTTTAGAGGACACTACAGAAACAACAAATGCACCCATTCATTCAAGAATCTGATCATTTTTGGCTGACTACGTAACCTGGTCACAGGATCGCGTCCTTCCAGGGTTCTGAAGATATGTATAGACCTAATTTCAGGATGCCTTGTAAACCACTCCTGACTAGCCAATGAGGCAGTGACATAGTTGGCTCCAACACTAAACTGGGCATTAAGTGATTTGGTTTCTAATCCCACACATTGTGTTGGTGCCGTGTGCAGAACAGACGAAGCTCAAGAGCTTCTGGAGGAAGTGTTGAGACTGAAGGAGGAGAAGCTGGGTGCAGTGCATCCGGATGTGTGTGAAGACCGTGCACGTCTGCAAGCGCTGCTTGCTGAGGGGCAAACATTCGGCTCGCACAAAAGGTCTCGGAAACTTGTGGGAATGTCGACATCCGCAAGGAAAGCTTCGCACACGACCAAGTAGCTGCAATGAGTATCATGGCAAAGGAAAGTTGGATGGACATGTACGGTAGAACACGGAATGATCGTCATTTGGAACTGTACATAGATGACCAAACGGACACTTGTAATATCTGAGGGGCAAACATTCGGCTCGCACAAAAGATCTGCGTGTTCAGAATTGAACTTACATATGATTATAAGGGAGGAATATTTTTAGCTGTTGTAAGTTATGTGCATAAGTGATGTTCACGTTGAGGATTCTTCACCAAAATATTTCTACCTTATAACAAGTTATAACCATTGGAAAGTTCAGTTGGGAACACGCACTAATATGAACAAATCAGAGCAAGTTTGCTGTGATTCTCAAACGATTATGTAAGTTTGATAAATTAACACGGTAACAAACTGAACGCATTCCCGTGGGGTCCTTTTCCCAGAGGTTGAAAAGTCATCCAATGAAAGTTGCAACTAAAATTGCAAGAAATGAGATACTTCTAGAATATTTGTATCCCAATCACATACTTTGTGAATGCAAAACATACTCTTCAAGTGTAGTCTAGGCTTCTGAATGATAAATACCGTACTACAGGAGTTCAAATTTCAACAACTCATCATTCAGTAGATCGTATAGAATCCAAATGGTACATACTTTAGTGGGTTGGAATCTTATCCAACTCGGTCAGATCTCCTTGAAGTAACTCGAAAATGGGGAAGCTTACCCCAAAAATTCTATCCCAACAATGTGAACCACTCCCAAGAGGAATGGATTCCCTACCTTATCATGAAAAATGATGGTAATATTGTACAACAAATGGATCTCCCGTCTGCCTGGCTATCATCATATGCTACTACCTAAAATTTCAATTCTTTAATACAGGCCTGCCAACCTACTTGTCATGTCCTTTTATTCTCGTCAGGAAAAAATATGCCATGAGTCTGTATCCAACCAGCATGATGACCAACGCCATTGCAGCAAGCCCCAAACCATCGAGTCCAACATTGGCCACTGCAGGATAGTCTGCAATGCGACACTGCCCTGAGGGATCAGTGGTGCAAGGATATGTTTGGTCCTGAGAGTACTGCGCTCCCAGCTGGAGCTTGTAGCTGAAATAACTGACGGACAGGTACTTGATCCAGCGAATCCATACGGGCGTATCCTGAATGAAATACCCTCCTGCCAACAACAGCGTCAGCATTATGACGGATGCCAATGTTGTGGCTTTCTTCACATCCATTAACGCCGCTCCCAATGTCAATCCCAAACCCTGGACAAACCAGTAACAATTCCTTCAATACAGAAACAAGCAAAAAAACATGAAGCTATGCTACAAGAAGCAGTCCCAGTTAGTAGCAAAGGGATCACTTCATTTTCCAGTAATGCCAACTGACTCGAACTTCCTCACATTCAATATAGAACGATGTAACTTCTATCGATGCAAAGCCTCGGATCTCCCATTTGATCCAGAGCCAACAAAGGGTAAGATGAAATCGAATTTAAGTATTTAACCGAAAATCCAAGATTCACTTCTTCGTACACTCGCATTCTCTAATATCACATTCGCAGGTCTCTCACCAAAACTTAGTGAACGAATGTACTCAGTTTAGAACGAACTCTATGCTCACTATCACACTTTGTCATGTCACAAAAAAGTTGCACACGATTGGTGAATTTTTCAAAACTTAAATTCTATGAAGCCGCCTTCTACTACTGCATAGCTCTAATTGGCTCTTTGCTATCAACTTCAGTAAATAATGGCATGGTAGCAACCTTGCATGCATACATTAGCTTAACATATGACAGAATGAGGGTCATGGATTTAAATTCTTGAGTGCTTCGAGGAGAGAGCCTCTAAAGAACGTCATGAACAATCCAAGGTGCATTTTCTGTTCAAATCCAACAGAAATTATAGGAATTGGAAGGGAAGAATTTGTATACCTGGGAGACGAGCACGGTGAACAGAACGACCAACAAGCAGAGAAGGAAACCGAGAAAGGTTGCCTTCAACCCGGCCATCCAGTAAACAATGGTGACAAACAGCGTTGGCAGCGTAAGCTCCAGAGGCAAATCAGCCGCTGTTCGAGCCAGGAAGTACGCGCTCAGTCGGTACATGCCTGATGCTCTTTCCTTAATCAGCATAGCTCGTTCTTGTGGGAACGTGAAGATGGCAGAGAACACGGGGAAGAAGCCCCAAAATGTTGTGAAGAAAAACAACAGCCCGACCTGCCGTCATGAGAGTCCGATCTATGAGTTCACTGGATATAAGTTTTAGTAAACTGTTTCCATCATTTTAAGCATATTAAGTGACAGTGCGAAATAGAGCTGCAGAGAGCTCTTTGGGCACAAAGACCAAATCTGTGGAGATAAATGTTGTCACTGCATTTAAATTTCCTATGCAATTTCAAAGCAGTAGGTTGTAGATCAATATTATAAAAATAGTATTCAACCCATTTCTATTCAGATTTTAATGTCCACAGACCTTTCCCTAACTCATGCTCACACCCAACTTCCTAATTGAAGGCCAACCAATTCACGTGCGTTCATATGAAATTAATTCCGTTCGAGTTGCTGTTGGTTGAAGAGAAATATAAGCAAACTTTAGAGCTACTTTGTGATTCTGACCTGATCTTGCACTCGCGAAACGGACGAGTTCCACCAGAGCAAACCGGCAATGATGGAGATCGCGACGACTTGACCGATTTTCAGAGGCGAAAATGACTCGTGCCGACGCTCTTTCCAACCGCGTTCCATCAACACTTTGAATTGGTTCCCCCATGAAGTTGTCCACTTCGCCATGCCCGCTGCCAATTTCAACAAACATAATCAATTACAAGCGCAAACTTCTCTCTCAAAATCTTAATAGAAAACATACTTTAAGTAACGTGGAAGTGGACCTTCTTTTGAGAGATATCATGTCAGGCGAGGGATGCTATTTCCATAATTTCACTTTACCTAATAGAACCCAGTTCAAGCATTCTCGATCAAAGAGCAGAGACAAACCATCCCCGTTGTCACATTCAACAAACAAAACCACTGGCAGGCGCAAAACTCTCGCTCAAGTCTTTCATAGAAAACATACTACATTACGGTATACTAAGAGACGTGTTTGAGAAACATCATGTCAGGTGAGGGATGTAATGTCCATAATTTCATGTTCACTTACTAATAAGAACCCAGTTCAATCATGCTCAACCAAGGACAAAACAAGATATAACCACGTCCTCCATATCCAATGCTCGGTTCCGACCACTGCGGAACTGAGCTCTGCCCATTGAGGTTGAATTGCAGTAAAGAAAGAAAGCGAAAAATAGATTGATCACTCAGAAAACATTTGCATACAATACTGCGCATACCTTTATCAACAGCCCCTATGTCAGCCGCCCTAGTATTCGCCACTTCCTCCGCCACTCTCTCCCCCAAATTCATTTTATAAGCCTCCAGCAGCTTCACCCGCATCCCTTGCGGGTCCTCGTTCTGCTTCACCATCTTCCCCTCTCCCTCCATCAGCTTCTCCGGCGTCAACCCATTAGCCAAATCCAGCAAGAAGTCCGCGGGGTTCATCGGAAACGCCGGTGAGAATTGCACCGAGGCGAAATACTCCATAGCTTTTCCTGCTGGCCCATAATACAACGAGTGCCCTTCGGAAAGAAGAATCATCTTGTCGAACATGTGGTACATGGTACTCGAAGGTTGGTGAATGGTGCTGATGATCGTCTTGCCGCTCTTTGCGAGGTCCTGGAGCATCTTGATGATGCGGAGCGCAGTGGTGGAGTCGAGGCCAGAGGTGGGCTCATCGAGTAAGAGTAAGCTCGGGTCGACCAGCAACTCGTGGCCGATGCTCACGCGCTTGCGCTCGCCGCCGGAGACGCCGCGCTTGAAGGGACCACCGATGATCGTGTCCTTGCAGCGGTCTAACCCGAGCTCGGTGATGATCGCCTCCGCGCGCTTCACCTGGACAAGAAGCAAAATCCGCGACGGTACATCTCGTCAGTCAAACTCTAAAACCCTAAACCTCCGGACCAAAATGTATGGCAATCACAGGGAGTAGAACTTCCATAGTCAGATCCTCATTGAGATTAATTTTCGTAAGGACACCTGCGTACTGATTTTCAAGTATCTTCGTACTCCTAGATTCATTTTCATGTTCTCATTCACACGCTCCCAACGGTGAAGACTCAGGTGTCTCCAACTTAATTAACAAGATTGAGAGAAGATTGGGAGAAGAACACAAACTACTCAGCATTTTTGGCCTTGGCCCTGCCCTAGAACTCCTTCCGTTCCAAAGTTGGAGGCAACTCAACATAAGTACGTAGTACAACATTACGATCCTAAAGTACTCTGAAACGCACTTTACGAGAAAGGATGCAACAATCCAAAAGAAAAAAAGAAAGAAGAGAAAAGATTTCGACAAACCCTGTCAACGTTGCGACAGATCCTGTCAATGAGACAAATCCTTGCTTGTGATTAATTTCAAAGGGATTGCAGAGTCCCAACCTTCTCGGCGCGCGAGTAAGTATCCGGCAATCGCAGACGCGCGGCATACACGAGCGTCTCCTTCACAGTAAGATTCGCAAACAGCACGTCGTCCTGCGTGACGAACCCCGTGCGCCTCTTCACAAATTTCGAGTGCGGCGCATCGTTGTACAGCACCGTCCCTTCCACTTTAGCGCTCTTGAGCCTCGCGCCCAGCACCTTCAGCAGAGTCGTCTTCCCACTTCCCGAAGGCCCCAGCATCACCAGCATCTCCCCGGGCCTTGCCACGCCCGACACCCCGTGCAGAATCTCTTTCGCCGGGCTCTTGCGCGTCTGCAAATTCGATTTCAGCTTCATGGGGTTCCACCAATTCTTGGGCTGCTGCAACGTTACGCTGTACACCACGTCGGAGAACTGCAAAAGAATTCGGGAGATTGTTGTCTATTGTTATCATGCACTGCAGATTACTTCGCTTCGCAGATTCCAATTCGAGAAAGGAAGAAAGAGATACATATGAATTGATTGTATCATATTACCTTAAAAACTGTCAGCTTACTCACCTTTGCAAATCCCAATTCGAAAGCAACAAAGAGCATAAGAATTGGGCGAGCTACAGCGGTTTATTACCTTCAAAACGATGGGCACAGAGGGAAGATGCACCCCTGATTTCGGTGCGTCTGCTGCGCCTTTGACGTCGCGGCCAAGCCGCCCGCTCTCCAAGTCCGGCGCGTCACCCGTGCTCTCGCTCATGCGGGGAGCCATCACTCACCGCCTTGGAGGCCGGTAATTTGCAACAGAATTGCAAACAATTTGCAACCGTACGTGATTGTCGATTCTCTCTGCTCTTGCAATTCGAATTCGAAACGAATGACTATATATTCTGCCACAAAATTTCAAAACACGGCACAAAAGAAATGATTCAATTCTTGCAACAATCCGAATTCTTCTTGAGTTCAATTCGCGCGTCAACCGACGGGGAGCTTGGAGGAAGCGGTTTCTCCACACTTCACTTATTAGTAACTGTTTCTACCAGTACTTGAGAACTCTTTCTACTCGACGAACGCGAGCTTCTATTCTGAATTCAATAGCTTCGATTCAGAGGGCTAGAGGCCAATTCAAGACGCTGTTTGTACGAACTGGAACTGGGAAAATCCTGGACTGTGTGTTCTGTACGGTGTCATGCAACCATTGGATTCTATGCAGAGTTACTTCAACATGCACGTAACAAGCACTGATCACTCCCACATGAACTCCCAGTGAATCACCTACTCAACAAGCTCAGGTCGTATATAAAACCAGGGCATCCAAGTAATGTAAATGGTTCATCCTCAAATAAATTTACTTACACTAGATTCCGTCAACTGCTCATCCGGCCACCGCCCTTCAGTTGCTGACAACCGCAATCTTAACCGTCAGGATGATCAACCGTCCACCAGGAACCACCCCAGGAAGGCCGGGTCCGTCACTGAATCCCACTCCTCCCCTCCCTTTCAAGAACGAATTTCGACGTCCGGGCAATTCTGTTCCGCCGCTTAAAACTGTCCACGATTTCAGAAAATGAACCTTCATATATACAATATTCCCATGTGCATGCAAAAAAGGGAACCGTGGAGGCAGGGACAAAAAGGGCAATAGCTGGAGATCGATTGAGGGACGATTCCGTCGATCTCAGTGGTCCGTCCGGCATCATCATCATGGAGTTCAAGTACTACTCGCCAAGTACTCGCCATCTCGCATCACCAGATGCAGCGGGCGGGGAGGCTACTTGCTAACTGGGGGCATTTGACTTGCTTACGGCAGCTTCCCATGACGACGGAACCTTCGAATGCATCAATTGGGGCTCCGTGGCGGACCATGGAAAAGGCCGTAAGTTAACTGAAAAGAGATATGGAAAAGGCGATGCGGATAGAAACTCCAGTGTCGACGTCGATAGGGAGGGAGCAGACAGGTGGCAGATTGTGGCCGGGAGAGGGTGGGGCGGACAAGCAGGCCAGGGTTGGCGAGGCTGCTGGCTTGTCTGCATGCGCTGCATGGCTAACTGAATACGGGTTTTTTCCGGATAATTTCGTGGGGTTTCGTGGGGTCAGTTTTGTGGGGTTTCATGGGTTTTATTTTTTTACTCATTAGAGGTAATTGTAAAGTGAGCCTCAGCTTGTATCAGGGGTGTCCAGGAAGGCTTAACTAAGAGCCAGTTGCCATTGGGGAGCTGGAGGGGTCCAGGCCTGGACCTCCAGCCTCCAGATCTGTAAAATTAGAAAACAGGACTGGACCTTCCAGAGCCTCCGCCGGACCTTCCTTTGTGAACTGTACGTGAGAAGGAGATTTCAGATTTTTTTGCACGCTCTGCCCGTGGTCAAGCTGGACGGGCCTCCAGTTCCTGCTTCCAATGGCAACAGGCTCTAAGGGCATCACCACCCGGCTTGCAAAATGCAAGCCAGGTTGCAAGCCTGGCAGTCCATTTTGCAAGCCGGGGAAGAAGGGTCGCCCCACCCGTGGCCTCTTAAGAGGCCATTGCCATCCAATGAGCTACGTCCACATTCATGGATCATGTCCTTGCTTTCTGAGAAAGTGGAAAAGTGTTTGTCTCATGCGGTTTGCAAGCCGGTTTGCAAGCCGGTTTGCAAGCCACCCTTTGGCTTGCAAAAGAGCCCGGTTTTGCAAGCCACCGGAGGCTTTTGGCTTGGCCTCTTAACAAGTTCATCCATTATGCAAGACGGGTGGGGCAATTTTGCAAGCCTCTCTTAACAAGTCATCCAATATGCAAGACGGGTGGGGATGCTCTAAGAATAGTTCAAGAGAAACACAATACCAAATTAATGCTTCAATGGTGCTTCAAGGACGGAGCTTTTCGGCCTTCTCCCTCATTGCACACACTCTACGATTAATTTAACTTGATCTATTACTCCGATTAACTCTGTTACAGACACCGTTGATTTCTTCAAGATGATTTGTGGTCCAAACCCAAACCAATTTCGATTGCAAAGAACCGAATGGGTCAGTTCCCCTGGGGCTACCTTATTATTTCCTCCGGGGAGAACTGAACTGAATGGTGGTCCCGCCGCCATCGCCGTGCCTGCCACGGGGCTGTGTGGCCGAAGCCAGACTGCACCTTCAGTTCGTCCAGGAATGTTCTACAGTAGAACCCGGCCCCTTGACGCGGACAGCAGCATCTCCACTTACTATGTCGTGTGTCCAAAAGTGTGCGAGACTTCGGCACCGACTACGTCAAAATGGTAAATTACTGTAGAATCTTCACCTTTTCAAGGCACCCTACAACACTACTGCACTAAGCAACTTGCGAAGCACTTAGAGTACATGAAGTCAGTTGCCACCAATTGCAAGTCCTTGAGTTTGCAAAAAAGAAAAAAGAATCGTCATCATTTAGTAGAGTACAGCAGACCAAATTGCCTCTCCAAATTGTAGAATTGGGAAAGGAAAAGTGAGAGCGAGCAGCTCTTCGGCAGACCGCCCAGAAAAAGCCTCCGTCTCCTCAACGTTGATCTCTTGAATACTGTAGCCAAAATGGAGGCATTTGCAAGTTGAAGTTGCCACCAATTGCAAGTCCTTGAGTTTGCGAAAGTGACAAAGAATTGTCATCATTTAGTAGTACTGTACACCCCCCTACAAGAAAGGTTGACGCCCCCCTTTTGCACCCTTTAAGTTTTTTTGACATTACTTTGAACATAATTGACATTTCTTGTTTTTGTCAATTAACATTTGTGTCTAACCCAATCTCCCTCAAGTATACCAAAATTCAATTTCAAAAAACCAAAACTCCATTTTTGGTGAATTTTTTAAAAAAAATTTCACGGTTTTACATGAAAATTCATAGAAAAATATTAATGATTAATTTTTAAAATTGAATTGTGGAGATACGTAGGAAACATCCAAATGCACATCTTTCCTTCAACAAACATCTCCAAAAAAGTTTCACAATTATTGTGGCAGAAGTTACAGTGGAGGTGTGAATAATCCCCAAAATTTTGAAAATTCATATCTCTGTATTGTAATTAGATTTTGATAAAGTAATTGTACCATCATGCTCAAATGTGTAAAATTAGTTACAATGTGAAGGAAAAAAAACAAAATCTAATTACAATACAGAGATATGAATTTTCAAAATTTTGGGGACTATTCACACCTCCACTGTAACTTCTGCCACAATAATTGTGAAACTTTTTTGGAGATGTTTGTTGAAGGAAAGATGTGCATTTGGATGTTTCCTACGTATCTCCACAATTCAATTTAAAGAATTCATCATCAATATTTTTCTATGAATTTTCATGTAAAACCGTGAATTTTTTTTTTTTAAATTCACCAAAAATGGAGTTTTGGTTTTTTGAAATTGAAAATTTGGTATACTTGAGGGAGATTGGGTTAGACACAAATGTTGATTGACGAAAACAAGAAATGTCAATTATGTTCAAAGTAATGTCAAAAAAATTTAAGGGTGCAAAAGGGGGGCATCAACCTTTCTTGTAAGGGGGTGTACAGTGCACCAAATTGCCTCTACAAATTGTAGTATTGGGAAGGAAAAGAGCAGCTCTTCGGCAGACCGCAGAGGTAGAAGAAAGCCTCTCCTCAACGTTGATCTCTTGAATAGTGTGGATCCAGCCAAAATGGAGGTCCTTGGGAAATTGGAGGTACAGTACTGTACAGTATTCTGGAGCACGTGCTGCTCACAAATAACTCCAGGGGCACTTTTTATGAAGGCCAAAATTGTTGGCAACCTATAAGCTTGAGGCACCAGTACCCGATCATTTAAGCAATTTTGGAGCAGATCGTATGAGGTGGTCAAAATTTTCCCCATGTAGGAAGATAGGAAATATGGGGATTGTAAAATTTTCAGTATTATATTCTCAAAATTGAACTTACTGTGAATTTTGGGAGCCAACCAATGTCTAGACTCTTCCACCTCACGACTTCCTACTTTCTTGCTCACTACTTCAATTTTTTTGTAGAGACATGTGTCATATCCTCCAACCAATGTCTAGACTCTTCCAATTTCGACCATTCAAGGAATACTTTCTAGCTCACTACTTCCTACTTTCTTGCTCACTACTTGGAGACATGTGTCATAACCTTCTTAGTCCCAATCTTGAAAAGGACCCAAAAAACATATTCTTAAGCTTCCGTTAGAAATCTACTCGAACCTTGGTTGGAAATATTCCATCCTGTAGGTTGGATAGTGGGCGTAGTTGACTATTGGTGCTTCTATCTAAGAAAGAAGGAGATACCTTGTAACAACCACAACCTCATATCACCAATGCTAGAAGGAAGAGTGGGAAGGAAGAGGCAGGACGTTAAACCATTCTACAAAGTGTGACCAGCAGGGTGAAGTGATGTAAGAATTCTTTTATTTTTCACACCTAAATTTTTTTTTGCAAATCTTGAATTTATATTTTCAATCAGAGGCCTTAAATCAGTTATGGAGGTGAACGGAACATAGAACCAACACGACACAACATGGTTTGTTTGTTTTTTTACATTTATGGCACAATTCTTGCATTTTCACCTTGTTGGTTTCACTTCATGGGATGGACTAGCATCTTCTAAGGAAGAATGAAGGTGATTGTAAAAACACCTGTACTATTTTTTATAACATATTTTTAGTTGATATGTTTTTTGGCCATACTTTTGCTTTCAGGCTCTAAATGATTCAAAATTCATAGGCAAGGTACTCATGACTATTACATGGCTTATCTAATTTATTTTGGAATTTTTGAAAAATGTTTTATTGTCCAATAATATTATAGTAGCCCCCAATTTTTGTCCCACTTACCAATTTTGGTTCTTCTTTAACATAGTAATACCCAAAGAAACAAATTTGGAGATGAAATTGGAAAAAATGGCCTTCTAATAGACTTGAAAAAATTCTTCAAAGGATTTATAAAAACAATTAATTGCATATTGTGTAGAAGTCAACAAAGTGAACTTCGTTCTACTTGCATTTCAAAATATATAAAACCTTATTTTGGTGGGTTTTTTTGGTGAATGACCATCTCCATAGAGTTGCTACAAATGGACGATTTTTATTTTTATTATTTTATTTTATTCCTATTTTTTACAATTAAAACATTGAAATATCTATTTTTATGAAATTTGGTACGTTTCTAATCTTCCTACTTAAAGAATATTTCTATTTTTTTCTTTTGATGGTTACCTTTATTTTAAAGGTGTATACATTAACCATAGTTTTTTCTTAAATTTAATTTTTTTAAATTTCAAAATACTTTAGGGAAAAAAACATGAATACTATAAAATGCAACAAAATCAATAGGGGGTTCTTGCAATCATCTGTAGGAGAGCGCCTCCCACCCCACTTTGTTAGAGAAAATTTCAAACCTTTGGAAGGCTGCTCCACAACCCTCTAAGATATGAAATTTAATTTTTTTTGGCTCAAAAATTCGTTTTTCCCCTATTTTCGCCCAATTGAAACTGCAGCGGTAGTGGTGCAAGAATCCAAAATTTCAAGTAAAAATATATTTAAGAAAAAAAAAAAATTCTACAAAATTTGACTACTCCGGCGAGCAATTATAGACTCTGACTATTCACCAAGAGCATTTTTTTAAGTTGACAAGCCATGCAATAAATAGCATGGCATGTCAACTTCAAATAGCCCTCTAAGGGGCTGAAATTTTCTCTAACGTCTTTGTCAATGGAATATATAAACAAATATCCTAACCAAGAATAGAGATTTTTCCTTTATATTTATCATAAACAATACTTTGTATTTAGCTATTGTAAGCTAAGCACCTAACATTGCTCCATTACATAGGGTGCTACCTTATTACTCTATATTATAATATGAGAAGATAATGGATATGCCATGAAAAAGGGGGTTGCTTGGCCATTTTCCTAGCAATGACCATGAGGTTGCCGCTACTACAGATTATCCCTATAGAAATTCTTAAATTGGACCATGACAATTGGGCCTCAAAGGCCTTACATTAAGAAAAAGGGTTCTTTGAGAAGGATGTAAGTATCTATTATCCTCAGGCTCCAAGGGGCCGGGAAACTATATCCTTAGCTCAACTCTATTTTATATTATATGGCTATTTATACTGATAATATTTGGCACCCAAAAGTTGGGTCCAAGTGAAAAAAATTGGATGGCTATGTAACCTTGACCCAATTTTTTTACTTGGGTTTGATTTGAATTGGCTTTATATCTATAAATTAGGTCAACCTTGGAATTGAGCCTAGGCCTTAATATAAAGTTGCTCTAAGTCATTTGATTGGCCAACAATCAAAATATAAGCCCACAAAATGAACAATGTTGAATCCAAGGTTCAATCAATACATAATTATTGCTTTGAAGTCAAATTTGTCTTTTTAGATTGATTGAATGTTTGCACCTTGCTTTAGTGAGGTCTCACCTAATCCTTGGTTGATATGTCATACGTAATACAACATGCCAAAAAAATCAAGAGGCTTAGTTATCTAATGCCAAAAAAACTGTCAACCTTATTGAGTTTTGTTTTTATTTTATTTTTGTTCAATTAGATTGTGGCCAAGAGATTGCACCACTCTTGCTTTTTTTTTTTTTTTCAAAAATTTCAATTCCTCTCTTCATTTGATTGATAGCTCATTTGCACTTGAATGTCGTTAATAAACACAATTAAGCAAAGTTCACAGTATGATTAAATTGATCAAGCCAGGGGTCCATTAGGAAGTACACTTTAATCCTGAAACATTCCGACATCCAATTTCTAGACGACTAAAAGATTGAAACTCAATTTCATTCTCATTACTATTTAAATGAAAATCATCCTAATTTGACGAGATATTTATCAAGTTGTTGTCCTATCCAATGATTGGATTTCGTATTACTAGAGTGCATATTTTTTAAAAATTACCAATGTGGAATTGTACATCAAATAGTTGATCAAGCAAAAATTGCATTGATTTTAGTTCAAAACTAGATTTGCAAAACTGAGGTCATAGATTTAAAAAACACAAAAATTCAAAATTTCACCATGTGAAGAGAAACTTGTTTCAAAAAATGATATAATATTTTGCTTGTAATCGAATTTAGAAGGAATTTCTTAAATTCTCCTTGATGATTTTTCCAAATTGTCAATTCTAGAAAAGAATTTAGACGTTAAGGTCAAAACTTTATAACAAATTCAAAATGTAGTCTATTGAACGTAAAATTCAATTTCAATTCCTCTCTTCATTTGTAGCGATATTAAGCATTGTGGGGGCAATTTAGGAAAAATAGAGTTTCCTTGATAATAGAAATTCCAATGAATTGAACAAGAAGCTCCAACATTTGACCACTTTATCAATTTTATTTTAATAGTCACCACAAATTCAAATTGAATATGGTGGAGATCACATGGAAAAAACTAATACAACAATTTCACGTATAGATTGAAAGATTATAATGTTTGATTGTGAGGGTGTTAAATATTGTGAAAGTAATTTCATGGGTGATTTCAAGTCATGTAATCTTCTTTTGACATACCAATTTTAAGAAACAGTTACCAATAAGAATTTGAAGTCTAATTCTAGCATCTAAAATCCTATTTTGAAAGTAAATGATTATGATTTTTTCTATCCACAATTGCGTGCAAGGGTGTCCATTGCAAATCTTTATTTCCTAGTGTTCAATGTTCATGGAAGTTAGCCTGAAGTACAAATCATTTGGAGAATAAAATGCATTAAAAATTAATTTTAAAAATTGTAGAAAAGAATTTGAAAAGTCGTAAATTGATTTGGATTATGTATAGAATGCCAATGAACCTCATATTTTTTTGTTGACCAATTTCTTAGATTTAACATGTGAAAAGAGTTTTGAAACTTCAACACTCTTTCACAATTTTAGGATTTCCATTATCTAACATTATAACCTTGGAGTCCATAAGTGATATTGTGACATTTTTTTTTCTCATGTAATCTCTAAAATGTCTACTTTAAATTTGTATGGTTATAATTTCAAAAAAATTTGATAAAATTTATTTCAATGTTTGTCTTTTGATAAAGTTTATTTCAAAGTTTGCTTTTTGTTGAATTTAGAGCAAATTCCTCACTGACGCGTTTCAAATTCAAAAATTTGTAAATAATTCTATGAAGGTCCAAAAAATATGAAATGACTTTGTACAAATGCGAATTGCATTATACTTTGTACAAAAATTTAGCTTCCCAAAAGGCAATAAGTTCTCAAATGGTTGCTTGAAGAACAAAGTAAATTAATCTTTAATTCATTTCCTAATCCTTATATGAAACAGTGAAAAGAAGATGAAGTGACACTTGCAAAAAACCATGAAATAAGTAAAAAGTGAAATTCGCGATGCATGTCCTACCATGCAATAGAATTTTTTGGGCGGGATTCACCAAGCGTTGGCGCTAGCAGGGCTCAATTCTGCCAGGCGCCAGGCCGTTCACGCCATGAAACGCCGGCACCTGCCACGTAAATGTGGCATATGCGCGGGCTTGCTATCCTCTTCTTGGTGACGTAGGCGTCAGTTGCGGAGACCATAGCATCCACTAGAGTAAATTCCTTCTTTTTTTTTTTTTCTTTTTTTTTTTTTTTTTCTTTTGTTCATTCATTTTGCTTTTTTAAACCCCTCTTTGAGCAAATTGGAGGCTCCAGTAATTCCAAATAGGACTTCAAAGTTTTTGTTTGTGGTAATCGTTCAACACATTTTTTTTAAATAAAAAATTTAGAGGAAAAACTTTAAGCTAAGAAGATTCAAAGTCAAATAATCTAGTCACATTATAAATCCAAAAAACCATTTCCTCCATTTTAAACATGAATATTTTGCAACCTAATTAATCAAGGTTTCTGAAGTTTCCTCCGCACATATTTATAGTAGTCTAGTGCAAGATCCTACAATTAACCCCTAAATGTTTATGACTAGGTTTTCACCAAAAGTGCTCCAAAACTACCATTTCTAGGACAAGTATCAAATTTTAGAAATAAAAATATTTATGGACATATATAACCATAGGATCTTGTAAAACGCTGGTTTGAGAAGTTGTTGAAAAAATTTCAGAAATTTTCACCATGTAGATTGCAAGATATTAGTGTTTGAGTTGACAATAATCTTTTTTGGGGGCTTTGCAAAAAAATCAAGCAGTTGCACTTCACAAGGTCTTATTTGTATGAAAAATTGTCCATGTTGGGGGTAATTCTTTGGATTCATTCTTCAAGGCAAGTTGGCTACATGCTTAAGAAATTCGAGAAGAAATTTCAAATCATTTGAAATTTTACAACAAATTGGAAAAAAGTAGTAAACAGAAAGGAACAGAGAATGACTCAAAACACTAAATTGTTAAGAATTTAGTTATGAAATTGAAAAATACCAATCCAATGGTTTTAATGTTGTAATAAACAATCTACATCCAATGCCTTTATTCATTTTGAAAATATTGAAAATAGAGTTCATACAGGACTTCAAAGTTTATTTTTGAATAGAATTTTCATAAATAAATTACTTTGCAAACTAAAACTCTTCATAATTTTCATCTCATTAATCAAAATGGAATGATTCAAAGCTTTTTACATATACAATGACTCTCAAAATGTTTAGAACAATTACAAAAATTGCCATAACTAATTGAAAAATCAAATTTTTCCAATAAACTTTGGACATGTTGAATATAATTAACATATTCATGATAATGAGTTTTAAAAAATGAGTTTTTTTTTTTATAATTTATAGAACACAATCAAACTTATTAAGAAGAAAAAACTTTTAGTAAGAGTTCAATTTTTTAAAGATTCTTTTAGTAAATGGAATGAGAATTCTTTTTAGAATTCCACAAACTTAAGAATTTCTTGAATGAAATTTAATTGACTAAAATATGACTCCAAATTTTTACATTTCTTATCATTCATTCCAAAAATCTCCAAAAAATCATGAAAAATAATATAAAAATATTTACTACATTTTTAAATTTTTTAACAATTTTGGAATATTTTTAGTGAATTATAAGAAATGTAAAATTTTGGATTAATAATTTTGTCAATAATATTTCACTCAATAGAATTTTACAGTTTGAGGAATTTTTACCAAAAAATTCTAAAGACATTTCTCATTCCACTTACTAAAAGAATCTTGAAAAAAACTTACTTATATTAATAGTTTTTTTCATGAATAAATTTGATTAAATTAAAAAATTATAAAAAAGATATTTAAATTTAAAAAATCATTTTAAGTGAATATGTTACCTATACTTCAACATGTCCAAAATTTATTGGAAAAATCAAAATTTTCAATTAGTTATGACAATTTTGAAGTGTACAAATACTTATGAGAGCCTGTATATACAAATCTAGAAAACCAATTTCAAAAGTGATATTCCATAAAAAAGTGATATTTAATAAAATTAGTTGAGCTACTTACCAAGCAATGAAAATTTCATATCAGGGTGATTGCAAGAAAGACCAATACTGAAATATTGTCACAATAGGAGTGCAGAAGCTTCCTTTTGCAATAACTTTTGAAGCATAACTCGCATGAATTTGAAATTTTTTTTAGAAGACTTTTCTTTTGAATTTAATCATATTTCGTATTTCTCAAAAAAAATTCAAAAATCATTTTATATTTAAAAATCATTTAAACTAATATGTCACGTTTGGACTTTTAGGGGGTTTACTAAATAAGGAGTCTCCAAATTTAATGATTTTAGAGCTGAAAATTCTATGGTCTATTCCCATAGTAGGAAGTCATGTTTCTACCAAGGGGTGTTAAAAAATATTTTATTTTGTATCCTCTATGTCCATGCAAAGAGGGCTCTCTTGCGCATGCAATTCTGAACATTGAAGAAGATTTCAAGATCATTTTTTTGATGAAATCTTTTTAATATAAAGTCTTTCCAAATGGAACTCTTTAGTTTCTTTTTAACTAATTTTTCCTTTCTAGGAAAAAAATAAACATGTCAAAGTACGTATTTTCTTGCGATTCTGCACTTTTCTAGTTTTCCTATTTAGAGAATTTTTTTTTGCTTTTCCTTCATAGGATACCTTCTTTTTATAGGTGTATACACTTCTATATTTTTCATATTTTTGAAATGTTTTCTATTTTTATAGTTTTCCTAAAAAAATGGTTGAAAATGGCCAAAATGGAACAAAAACAGCAAGTCATTCTTGCAACGACTGATCATATAAAAACATCTTAATCATATAGTCAAATGTTTTGAAAACTGTTGCACCTTAAGGCCGCTCCTCATGCACATGTTGTGTGAAAAGTTCAAAGGAAAAAAAAAAAAAATTGTAGTGAACTGTTCAAAATTGCTATATTGCCAAAAAAACAGTGTATGGTCCTTTAGGGTAAAATATGCAAATAAATAACAATTTTTAAAGTTTCTAATAGAAATGACATTTTTGAATGTGTTTTAACTCCAAAAAAAGCCTTAGAATTGCAAAGGGTCAAGTGACATTGAGGCTTCAATTTAGAGCCTTAAAGTTTTCCATCGTAGATTTGTGAAATGAACCCATTGAACCTTTTGTCCAAAGTCAAATTTCATACCTTCAATTTTTAAAATATTCTTATATTAATTTTCTCACCTTTCTATATGATATGTGTTTTTCAAGCTCTTTGTCCTAAATAGTGCAAAATAGACAGTTCTTGAAGGCTATGGAGAATGCAAGTCATAAAATTCTTGAGTCTACAGACCGTATTCACTACCATTTCTCATATTGCAAGCAGTCAACAGCATCAAGAAGCATGATCAATGTCTTTTTTCACATAAATTTAAATTACCAAAAGAAGTGATGTATGTGCGATAATTTAAATTACCGGAAGAAGCAGCCATCACAATGGGGATCAAGAAAACCGCACAGACAGAAGATGGCAGCAAGGAGATAGCTACACTAAAAATGATATTTAGTGTTGGCAACACTAATTACGAACCTTGACACTAAATATCATAAGTAAGTAACACTAAATCTAATTTCTAACACTAAATATGCTCTATGGTAAATCTCAAATCTGAAAAGGTTTACATTTAGTGTTAGAACATGTTAAAAAAATGAACTTGCAAAGGAAAAGATTGAAGACAAGTAAAATTGAAGACAAGTAAAATGGTTGGTAGGGGGGTAAAACACTAAATGTCATACTACACTAAATATCATTTTTAGTGTAGTTGATGGCCCGAGCAAATGCAAGCTACAGAAATGACATAAGACAATATATGCAATGTGCCCTGAAACCTTGTTGTTGTCTATGATTTTGTTCATAATGTTTACAAAGGCACATTGAGTGGTTTCTATACTCTATACAATCAACTTCAAAGCAATGAAGTGCAAACATGTCATTGGTCTATTAGAACAAATGGCTATGACCACAAAAGCAAAAAAGATACGGAGTAGGAGAATTGACTTTTTACATGTGGGCATGCTCTGGACATGTTTTGGGTATGTTGTGTTATATACAAAAGATTGCATAGCAATGGAGAAAAGAGTGCAATTGAGTGGTAAAAAGAACTAGAAGTCCATGAAATGAGTGCACCCATTTCTGCATTTGGAAATGGTGCGTAACATTTGTCTTTTCCAGTTTATACATGAGTAGATTGTTGTAGTTCTAGATCAAAAACAAAAGAGACTATATAAAATCAAAGTAAATCTAAAGAGATGATTAAAAATCAAAGTAAATTTAACAGCTTAAACACTGGATACATGGAAGTGACGAATCATTCAAGGCATGAAGAGAATGTTACAGTATGCAACAGCCGATGTCTAACTTAGGTCTAACTAAAAATTTAGCAAGGCGATCATAAAGACTAAGGTAACTACACCTAAAACCAACCGTGTTCTAATTGCGACCCCTATCTAGGAAGGACTGACATGTTGCTTGAAGTATGTTCTACTGTCAATGATGAGTTAGGTAGGCTTAAATGGTCGCTTTAAGAGCATACTACCTTAATAACTCATCACAAGTGTGATCAAGCAAGAGTTACCAAATTAGAAAACAGTGTTTGAGTTTGCACGTAAGGCAATCAACACAACAAACATGGACAAGAAATTACACAATTATACTGACAAATATTTACAAATGGCATGTCCTGTTACAAATAAAGCGTCAAGTTTGATTGTTGCTTGCAAACTTAATACTGAGGCTTGAGTGTTTTTCCAGAGTGAATTAATCTCTCAATTACTCTCGGTGGCAAGAATGAATGAGTATAAGTACATAATGTCAATGCAGAAGAGTTTTGCTGTCGTGGCATGTTTCGATTGGTTAAGGAGAGGCAGATTAAGACTGATAATGCTCAATGCTTGCCTTGTACATATTTTCAACAATGTGGGTATGAAGAAGAAATTTCATTGGTCCAATAGTGAGAGAAATCTCTACTACTACCAACTGGTATTAACTTAGTGAGTGGGGATCCACCTAACATAATCTAAATGCAAGAGACTTTTGCCATTGTGGCATGTTTTGATTGGTTAAGCAATCAAAAAAGTCAAACCGCTCAACTCTCCTACATTGACATTATGTCTGACAATGTACCCAAAAGTGGTTGCACACACATTGGGAAGCCCCCCCGGCTGAGAAAAATAAGAAGCCGTTGATTGTACAAAAAAATAAAATGACCCCCCTTCCCCCGCCTGCCGTTGATGAGCCGTTGATATTGCCTGAGAGACGGTTGGGCGGTTCCCCTTCAAACGCGTCTTCGTGATCGGAGCCCCATTTCTCTTTGTCTTCCTCTTCTTGGTCGGAGCCCCTCGCCCCTCTTCCTCTTTGTCTTCAAAAAGAGTCAAACAACCCTACTTTGAAATATCCCGTGGTGCCAATAAATAGCCGTCAATGTAGAGCTGCATGGGAAAAAAGTGAACAATTAACGACCTGATTCAGATAGGATTGGAGAGTTTTGGCAATCTAGGGTGTAGCTGTTGTTTTGAATGCATCTCGGGGAGTTTTGTTGAATTTTTTGCAAACAATGAAATATAGGATTTCAAATAGGTGAGCAATTGGGAAGCTTCTGCCTCAGAGAGTTTACAATTTTGACTTGATCGAGATATGGAAATCACCTTTGCTAACGTTGCCTTGGATGCTAGATCTTGAAATGAAAATCATTGGCATGTTCATGTAGATGTTGTTGAGAGTTCAAGTGCCCGGCATGTGGATGTGGGCCGCGTGAGAATTTGGATGGAGGTCAGGTTTGGACTTGGACTGTATGATTTGAAGATTTGTCGCGTTTTCTTGTTTTGGGGATTTTGTACTTTGGTTCCTTAATTTATAGAAACAGAGCTTGGAATTTCAACCAATTTCAACAGAACGTGCAAATTCTTGCTATTTGTCAGTATGTTTCCTTATATGTTTGTGTTACTGTTTATGCTTGAATTTTGGTGTGTACATTGTGTACAAGATGCTTAGTGTGCTTAGTATTGCCGTTTAGGTTTAGGTTTTGGTAATGTACAGAGTGTAAAACTATCAGAAGTACTCTTGGCTTGATCCAGCCATCTTGTTTGTAAATTGCAACTTAGTATGTGAATTTTGTTACATGCTTGCTTTTGTCAATGAATTGTGAATTGAAGAAGTTTCTTTTGCACGGTGGTCATGTTGCAAAGAGGTAGTAATTGCCTACCCAACAACTTGATGTAGGAGACACCAAATGCACTGGCTGGACTCCAGTCACTTAAAGTTATCAAGTTCTAACTTATCGGGTTTGTTCGCAAGCTTTGAGTCTGCAAAATGAAGGTGACTTGTGCTTTCTTGAGGACCTGCTTTGTTTGAATCTATGCAATATATTTTGTGCATTCTTTGAGAAGTATCATTTTGTCTACGCAAGTCATACATTCTTAGGTGCTCGAAGGTTGGGACAAGCAAGCAGAAGCTGGGAATAGTTTGGCTTTTGACAAATAATGAAGTTGCTTTGTTGCGGGAATTCAATAAATTAGTTTTTAGCATTTGGTTTTCTAGAATGCAGAGTTGGAATTTTTTTTTCCCACCAAACAATTTAATGTGTATTCCTTTGGGAATTCTGCAATCTAAAAGTTTGACATTCAATACATAAATAGCTTGTGTACCCTTCTACAAAAGCTTAACAACAAATGGGATAATGCCACGTATATTCCTTTTGAAAATGATTTATGTTCGTCTTTGAAAATGGACATTCTCTCACAATCAACTCAAAAGAGGCAGGGATAATTGCAAAGTAGGCCAAGTTATCAAAAAGAATCGCCAGTTAGTACCAACCTTGTCGCCTGTGGCTCGGTAGGTACTAATTGGCGATTATTTTTGATAACTTGGCCTGCTTTGCAATTTCCTAGTCCATACGCTGCCCCCCTCCCCCACGAACAAGAATGATAGTCTTTAGAATGGTGAACCCGTGCAACGTGAGAGAATGCTACCTAGCCAAAGCTAGGCAACTAGATTAGACCAGTGAACTAAGGTCAAGTTCGGGTGTTCTCCCAAGTAATGCTTGCTGATTGTGCAGCAAAAGGTGAGAGCAGAATGACTACACCATAAATGCGTTAGCCACCTTGAACACTCTCCCCAGCAGAAGCATATATGGAAACCAATGAATCAACGGCTCCAGCAGCCAACAACACCTTGTAAGGATGAAAAGCCAGAGCACTTACAGGGCCGATCCTTGGGCCTAAGAAGCGGTAATGGAAGCGAACTCTACTCAGCAACTCCCCACTTGTACCGAAAGTTTTGATCAGCTGATTTCCTGAGCCTGTCGCAATCACACTGGTGCATGCCGGTGGACAGTGAGCGCTGTTAGATGACCCTTGAGAGTCTCTACCTCCAGGTAAGGTGCTGAGCTCCTTCTCATGTCCAGGAACTTGAGATCCTCAGCTGGCGAAGCAGAAATTATCTGCAAACAAGACATCCCCGAAGGCATTGGAAACTTTACAAAAGAATCATCATTTTCCTCACCATGTATGACTAACTTAGAACACGCCATAGCAGCTACGAATTTTTCTGCAAATTTCTGGCATTAGAAATGACTAATAGTAACTCTTCCAAACAAAGCTAAACGAGCTTATAATGCACCAAGCTTACAAGACAATTGTTGCGCTTTGACAATAATTGCCCTTATAAGACTAAATTAACTATAACTTGGAAATAGCAGTGAATTAGCCCTCTTAGTTCCTGTGACAGTTTCTTTGTAACTTGTCTCCAAGCCAAAAGCACACTTGTGCTGCAAGATAACAGTCCAGGAAGCAATTAAGTTTATGAAACAGAATTCAAATTCATGAGTCAAAACGAAGGGGAGTGGAAGCAAGCAGGAAAAAACTTTGAGAAATCTGTTCCGGGCTGGAAGTCGAGACCCACTACCCTCTGCGTATGAGGCTTCATTACACACACAAGCCTGTGAACAACATGACCCATTGATCAAATCAGATATTAAAAGCAATTATAGAACTCGAGAGAACTGCATACCACTCCAAAATGCACTTCTGAGAAGCTAAAAGCTAGATTTTCCACCAAAAAAACAAATCCATGGGATCATTTTATAAAAGAGGACAGCATCTATTCATAGGAAAAAGGAATGGCAGGATACACACTTCGGAATATAGACTGATCCCAACCTGCGTCAATGAAACCAGACAGAACGTAATTAGTTCTATGCCTCCACATTGTGAAGGTTAAAGAACCTACATGTCTCTGGACCGAATATCATAAAGCCGCACAAAACTGTCTCCACAACCAGAAACCACATGCGCATTGTGTGTTTGAAAAGCCGCCTGCCAAGATATACAAGACAATATTTTCTCCTGATCTTTTGAAACGATATTTAACCCCTAAAAGCCCGTTGTCCCTTAGAGGGACAAATGCGTTTTCGGGCAGGTACCTATGGGCTGAAATTTTCTCTTGATCTTTTGAAACTTTTTTTGGGGGTAGAAAAGCTGATTAGCTTTGTGAGAATATAATTTTTTTCACAATCGGTGCCCGGGAACAAAAATTATGACCAAATAAGCTCAAAACAGGGGACGGAGGGCAGCACAAAAAATTTTGCAATTTTTTTTTTTTTTTTTTTTCGTATTTTTTTTCTCATAGATTATATTTTTGTCTATCTAGAAAGCTTTGATTCATTTCATTTGGATTTGTTATGAGAAAGTTATGGACATTCTTGTTTTTTGGACAGTTAGAGCATCTTTTTGAAAAAAATGACTTGTAGGACTCATTTCTGAATGCAATTTTTCAAATTTTTCAAATTTTTTTTTTGACATCGTTTAATTTACTTGCTAGAACAATCTCACCTTTGGGATTAGTGCATTTTAATTCCATCTAAAATTTATGAATATTTTAGATTTTTCTTCTATCTCGTATCTACTTCTACTTAACAATTCTTTTAATAATGAGAATTAAGTTTTTTTGGATCCTTTTTTTTTTGGTAGATTGTCAACTCAATTCTCCACTATAAACATTTAAAGCTCAAAACTCTGTAGTGCAAAAGTTTTAGGTTAAAAATGTTCAAAGTCAAAAAATCCAGTCCCACAATGTGCTGAAAAATTTGTTTTTTTCACTTTTAATGTAGATATCTTGCAATCTGTGTGGTCAGAAATTCTGAAAAATTTTCCACAAATTCTTGTACTATTTAGGTGCAAGATCCTACGGTTAGATGTGCAAAAAAAATATTTTTAATTTTTTTTACATTCATTGGTAAAAAAATGACAGTTTTGGGTGTTTTTTGGCAGAAAAAAGGCCTTGGGCCTTTAGGGGTTAAGCGTTCCACGTAACCAGCCAACCACAATGAGACACGATAGGAAGACAACCATCGACGTACAATCATATAACAGCTGTAACTATTGAAGACCAATGATATTGAACCTCTCCGAATTGGTTTCGACAGAGACGTCTACACTTAACCTCAACCCCAAGAATAGGTACAACCAGGAAAATTAGATAAGTAAATCATAAACAAACAATTGAATTGCAGGAGATCAGCTAAGACAATACTGTTGAATAGTGTGCAGGTAGTCTATAGGTTGAGAACCTAGAAACATAAACTCATGTTGCCGATATAAAGATTGTTGCAATTCAACGTGCCACAACTAAAAACAATCAAAGACATGATGCAAATAAAGAAAAGAATCAGATCCACGGACATACCACGGCAGACACACAACTATCTGAATGAGAGGATATGCTTGAGATGAGCTGCTCTCGATCAAGATCCCACACCATAATCCAAGAGATTTGACCTGATGCATACTACACAATCCAGCTGCAATGTTACACGTTTGGTCAATAGGAAATTGCAATATATGAAACTCAACTGCTGAACCATGAGACTCACAACCAAACAACAATCTTGTCTGTTTGTCAAAATATGAAGACGGAAAAGCTGCCTTACCAAATACCCTGACAATTGATGCCAGTCTACAACGGCACTGATGCTTCGAGAACCAGGCTTGTGGCCTGGAACAGACTGCCACGAAGTTGCCAGGCGGTGATTGTCCGTTTGTGTGTAGTCCCTCCAAACCCGCACACTACCATCACCTGTACCCCAAAGCGCAAAGGAGCGTAGTCAATTTCAAAAGTCCAAATGGACTGTTCTCCTTAAACCGGATCTTCGTCGGACTGTTCTTAAAATAATTCAAGAACAGTTTTAGCATTGAAAAATGTTTTAAAGCAACAACCAGTCCGGATAAGAGTAGAAGAAGAAGAGTGGGTCATGGAGATACTTGACATGTAACCAACATTACTCAGTAACCCCAGTAACCAAGTGAAAGTTTTGAGATAAGACCCTGCACATTCAAAAGCTATGAAAAACGCACTTGAAGCAACAAGGAGAAGACTACCGTTCAGTTCGTTGAGCAAACAGAGCTTGGAGACCCCCTTGTCAGGAGTGTTGGGGTTATCAAAGGTGTTCACAACTGCAGCATTTTCATAATCCCATAACCTACAACCAGCATTCAATTTAGTCAACTATTGCTTTATTCTAAGTCCCTTATACTGCGGTAAAAAGAGAAAATAATTACTCAAAACCTAATCGAATTGATACCTGATGGTCTCTTTATCATCAGCAATACAAATAAATGGATGCAAAAGCACAGCTTTCGTTCTCATCTCAGACTCCAGCTCCCAACTTGCAATTTGGTTGCTGACCTTGCTCACAGCTGCAAAATTTGGATATACGCCACAAGAGTCAGACAACATGCTACAAAGCAGAGCTGTGGTCTTGTACACGAAAAGTATCTCACAAGTCATCCCTACAGAGCTCCAAGGAGTGAAAACGTATGTACGCCTACCATTGTACGGAGTTTTGGAATACAATTTAAGATGTGCAACAATAAATGCACATCGGAATACAAACGATTATCTCGAGAATTCGAAACACTGCAAGAATAACCACTCACTTAAACGCTGGCACATAGTAATCCCGCTGAGCGCCTCTCTTTCTCTTCTTTCGCGGCGAGCTAAATTCTCTTCTTCATCATCATGAACAGGTTCCAGAAGAGGTCAGCAGAAGTGGATGCCGCCCGTCTTAAACCACCAGGAGTACGCCAGGTACTTGCTACGTTCCATGTGATATGTAAACGATAGGTTCACTCTACACTTCAAATCGTAATACCCAATGAGAAATTCTTCATTTAACAAAGCTCGTTTATGCACATGATTGATACGGGAAACTGATAAAACGTTTCAAAGCTTCAAGTGGGACAACTCAAATTAAGTAGTGGCGCATCCATAAGAATAGAATCCCGAGCGTGAGAACTGGCACAGACAAAAAATTACAATTAATTACCAATACTTTATTATTTGCGCAACCCTCAAACCAGTAAAGCCTGAAGATTCAAGATTAACAGAAACATGTGGGGAAACAAGAAGGGACCACTTTACTAAATTTCACTCCAGCAGTTAAAACGTTAATAATGCACCAGAAAAGAGATTGCCCTAGTGTTGTCATCTGCTGTTTTCAGAGGGTCTTTTTACCAATTTGTTCTTGTGTGCTTCGTGAACTCAAATGGGCCCTCCTCCACGCATTCCACGTTTTAGTTCACAATCCCGAAGTCAGGAATACACCATGAGAGTGGCGGAATGTGTTCGTGATGTGAGGATAGAAGCAGTTTTGTTTATGAGGTAGACAGGAAAAACTCCTTACAAACTAGATTGTGTGGAGTCATTTCTTGTCAGCTGATAATTGTAGACACTCCTGATTGAAGCAAAATAATGTTTCAACTTTGGCGTTTCTGAGCTTCTCCAAATAGGAAGCCCCAGACGTTAATGCTTTAGTTGAGAAATAGATTGCAAGGGATCCCTCCTAAATGGACTTGCAAGTATCAACAGTTCACACTTGATTTTACGCCCCAAAAGAAGGTGGCCAAATACAATGATCCAAGAAAGAATCAGGAGATGTACCCCAGATGTCAGGAGCTCTTCTCAACCTTTCAAGAATGTTCTGATGAATGTTCTGATGTAATTGACCTCATGTGATGTGATTTTGTCATGACCTGCTGTATTCTGCACATCATCTGTCATCGACACAAGATCACTTGCAATAATCAACAATGCGCAATTGATTATAAACCTGAAAAGATGAACTTTCGAATCAGAATTTCAAGTCCTCAGGGACACTAAGTTCTAACAAATACAAGCTCACCGACATGAGAGCCATGCCAATGAAAACGGACGCAACAGCTTGTCGTCTGCCCGCATACTCCAGAGCTAGCGGCACCATCTCATGCAACGTCAGAAACGCCATGATCCCGCCAACCCCCGCCAACAAACCCTCCAATACATGATGCGGCATGCTTTGTGGAAACAAAGTGGCAACAATAAGGACTCCCAGAGGCTCAGCCAAACCGGAGAACGCCGCTAGTTGGAAAGCTTTCCATCGACTCTGGGTGGCGAAGTAGATGGGAAGCGCAACAGCCACCCCTTCCGGAATGTTGTGAAGCGCAATCGCCATAGCGAGACTGATGCCCACCCTTAATCCTTTCATGGATCCCAGGAAAACTGCAATACCCTCCGGAAAGTTGTGCAGGCCGATCCCCACGGCCGTGACGATGCCGCTCATGAGCACCTAACACCGAATTAGGTAAAAGTGCACATTAAGGTAACCACATTTTAAGCACTAAGAAAACTTACTTTTATCAGAATGCTCAGATTCTGTTTACTCTTGTTAGCAAATCAAACAGGATTCCAACACACCAAATAATACAGTAATTGAATACTATAGACAGAAGTTACAAGGGTCCAACGTGTTATTCATAGTTGATCTGAAATCGACACAAGTTCTGACGTTGAGGTGGTTTACAGTCTCAAAATGTAATACGAACTCATTGATTATGTAGTGCCGCAATTATTTAAGCGTTGCAATTAGATGTGGTTACCTTATATTCTGAACGTTACCTTATCTTTCCACAATGATAAGCTTCAACACATCCATTGTGCATCTAACATGGCGATTCAAGCTAGGGAGTAGACAGCTACCCACCCTCATTCCCAACATCTTCTTCCCAGTATCGTACATGATCACTGTTGTGCAAAAACAGCTTGATGAGAATTTGAAAGTCATGTGCATTTCTGATGAATTTAGGTAAGCGCTGCAATTAATTCTGGTTACCTTATTTTCAAAACACAATAACTTTTCCATATCTTCAAGCGTCAACAAATCCATTGTGCCTCTTACACCGTGATTCAAGCTAGGGGGTAGGCAGCCACCCTCATTCCACCCTCATTCCCAACATCTTCTTCCCAATATCATAGGTGATCACTGTTGTGCGAAAAACAGCTTGATGAGAATTCAATCGTTGTGCATTTTTGATGAATGTAGGTAAGCGTTGCAATTAGGTGTGGTTACCTTATTATATTCAAACCATAATAATCTTCCCACATATGCAACCTTCAACAAACCCTTTGTGCTTCTACCATGGAAATTCAAGCTAGAGGGGTAGAAAGCTATCCACACACATTCCCAGCATCATCTTCCAAACATCGTACATGATCATTGTTATGCGAAAACAGCTTGATGTGAAATTGAAAGTCATGTGCATATTAGGGTTACCTGCTTGCGACGCTGGCGCATGAGGAGTTGCGCTTCTTTGGTGACCCCTTTCTTGTTGGCTCCCTTGTCCATGGCCGCGTTCTGGGACGGGGTTAACGACGGCTCTGGGATCAGAGTGACAATTCCAGCGAACATCAACACTCCGCCAAAGAACCAGAGATTGGCGCGCGGGAAGCCGATGGCGTTGATGGCGTTGTGCATCAGGTCGTTGAAGGAGAGCGTGAACATGAGCCCCGCGGCCAAGCCTTGCAAAACGCCCAGGCGCTTGAGGTTAGGAGTGGGTTGCAGGACGACCACGAGGCCGCCAAGAGCTGTGCTGAGCCCGCCCACCATTGTCAGCGCGAGCGCCACCCAGACTTGAGATCCGAAGGAGACCACCTCTGCTTCAGATTGGGCTCCCATTTTGCATCAGAGGCTGGTTCACAGCGTGCCCGACACTTTGACGCTGTGGACTAGCTCTGGAAACCCTACATTGAAACCCCCCCCACTTTCGTTGCCAAGAATGAGTGCAGTGATCCACCCTCAAGTAGAGGAACTCCCAGTCTAATTGAAGTAAAGAGACGGGGACATGACCTAGTAACGTCAAGGCAGTCAATCCAATTGCGGCATAGAAAAGAACAATGAGAAGCAAGCACACAGAGCTTCTGTAAGAATTAATGAAGCTCGAGACCCTAACTTGCGATCCCCAATTCCATTGCAAAGAATGTAAGAAATGATCACCCTAATTGAAATTCAGCGACGGGGCACGACCTAGCAACGTCCCAAATCGGACAAAATCCATAGCCGCATATAAAAGAAAGAAGAGCAGCAATCACACACAAAAAGCTGCCATCCTCTTTCACCTGCTCCTTCCACAAAAGGAAACATAGACTCACGTGCTGCAAAAGTTGAGCTGATTGATAACAGCAAGGAAATTGAAGAACTTACAAAACCAACGATAATAGATGAGGTGGGTTGGACGGATCGCATGAAGCTCCACGATGAGAGAGATCGGAGAAACCAACTTCAAAATTGGGTCAGCAGGATTCGTGACCCATATCCTGCGAAGAAGACAAAGCAAACGGAAGCGCCAGAGGCTGACAAGAAGACAGGGAAACACGGTCGCAGGTATGATGTTTCGAGTCAGGGCTTACGTTATTGTATGACCATGTGTATAGAATGCAGATTCAGAATGATCTCACTATCTCAGTGACCTGATGACCGGGTCAAGCACTAGGAAGTAGGGATGTAGCTGAGTAAGCTGACTAACTTAGACTTATTAGCCGTGCGGGACAAAGGCACGTGGCGGAGAGAGAACGCCAGCCTAGAAACCATCCCGCACACTCCACTCTCGTCTGATATCGCTCTCGATTTCTTGTATTTTTCATCATTTCGCATCCTCTGGTCCATTTTCACTCCCATTCTGAACCTGCCCACAATTTGAATCTGCGCCTCACCCTTCTCATTTTCGGGTTCTGTATCTTTCTGTGCTTGAGAATTGTCGTTTTTGTGCGTGGTGAACGTTCGAAGCAGCTATGGCGAACAATACCTCAACTGGTGATTACGTGAAAGCGCCAGAGGCAGTGCCGGTGAGTTCGCTGCTTGAATTCTTCGCTTTGTTTATTTTCTTGGTTGTTGAATTCTCTCTCGCTCTACCTTTTTAAGGTTTTCAGTGCGAAGGTCTGATGCATGACCTTTTGTGTGTGTGTGTGTGTGTGTGTGTGTGTGTGTTCTTGTAGCCTGAGGTACCTGTGGAGGATCAACTGAGTCAACTCAAAATTGCCGCTAAGGGTAAGATCCACGAGTTCGCCGACAAAGCGAACCAGGCAGCGAATGATCCTGCCAACAAGTGAGTGTTTCTTCGCAAAAAATTACAACTCCTCCCTCCCACTGGATTCTGGAATTGTGTGCTGTCTTATAAGATGTGTAAATGCTTTTTCTCTTCTACGATTTATTGCTCCTCCTGTTTTAAGAATTTGTCTACTTTGAAATGACAGGCGTGCTGACGAGTTAACTATCTACGTCCACTGGTCTCATCATGGGTCGTTGTATCTTGTGTTTTGATGGGTTTTTTTTTTTTCTTTTAGAGTTGATATCGTGAAACTGTTGGAAAATGTGAGACCGTGGCTTAAGCTAAATTTGTCTCGTATTGAGCGGGTTTCCAAACAGCAACTCATCTCTTCCATTTAGCACCTGCATAAGAAACCATCATACTTAGTGATAAATATCTGATCTCCGTAGAGTTTGGCTCTTGTACACGAAGTGATTTCTTCGCAGCTATCACTAAAGTCACACTCGCACATACGTTCGAATGCTCACAGTGACTCAAGTATTATCTCCAACCTAACATGTTGCACTGGGGTCTACATCTTCATTTCCTATCGGGAACGGACACAAACGACAGGTGTAGAATCTCAGGGTTTAATTATTAATGGTATGTGTGTGTTTCTTGTATGCAGACCTTCTGATGGGGGTAAGCTACAGCGGGACATAAACGCCACAGCGCAAGACGCCACGAATAGCTATACCAAGGCACTGAATCAACTGGGTGAGGCTTTCACCACGTTAGAATCAACCGGAAAGCAAATCGCTGGTCAACTCGGAACAGCCAGCGGGGAGACTGCCGCTGGCGCCCAGGGTCTCAACGTTGCCGCCAGGGAACACGCCCAGCAACGCAGCGAAGACACCAAACAGAAGGTCCAAGTTGGGCAATCTGCCGTCCAACAGGGCATTGCCAAAGTGCACGACGCCTTGTCCTCCGGCATTGCTGTGGCGAATGAAAAACTGCAAGAAGGGGCTACGACTACCACTGCTTCCAAGGATTTGAACACGCAGTCTCCCACGACGTTGCTCCAGTCGTTGGGGAACGTGATTACTTCGACTGCACAGTCGGTGAAGGATGCTTTCGTCACGCCCTCTCCGACTGCTAATGCAAGTCATGCCACTCCGACTACGACCAATTTGCCCGTGACGCACCCCCCTGCGCAGTCGGTTTCGGAGAGTTTGGGCCAGACTGCGGCTGCTATGCGAGATGCCGTTAAGAGCACTTGGTCATCACCTGCAAAAACTGGAACTCCAGTGAAGGACACTAGCAACAAGGCCGTGCCAGGAGGTAGTGCTACAGAGTAATGTGGTTTGTTTCTTCGATTCAGGTGGGGGTCGTGGTTGTCCTTTGTGTATGTTAATATTTGGCAAATGGTAGGTGATTTTTGCTTCTTCAATTAAGATGGCTTTCATATTTATTATGTGTATGGTACTACTGAGGCAGGTGGTTTTTGCTTGGGTCAGATCCCACGCTGGGTTAGTTGGCACAATGTTAGATATTGTACTTTAATGTTAGCTACTATTGATTTCAAAGCAGTGTACTTTACTGTACAGCCCATTGTCAAATGCGATTCTTGGCATAGAACTCTGTGTCGGAATATACGAGCTGTAAGCGACTGGCTTGATAAGTGCTTTGTACAACATATACAAATCAGCTTCAAAATTTGGTGTGATGTATCAAGTGCTTTCAGAATTTACACAATTCGGTGGTTGCAAATTGTCATGTGTGGTGATGCTAAAAGGTGCTCATCTACTGAAACGAGTTCCGTCACCAGTGTTACGTAAGAAACCATTCCTGTGGTGCTGAATGGTTTCTCATTGTAGAATACAATTTCTTCGAGTCACTAAAAAACATTTTCTATGGTTATCAAAGAGTAAGTTCTGCATTTTCATACGAGAAAGAGTCATCACCTTAACTTTGATTGCATAATTCTTGACTCCATTTAGTTCGAATCTCTCTTGCTTGTGGACAGCTCTCAACAAAACAGAAACACATGCTCCAATGCTGATAGGAGCAATCTAGATTTGGCACATGAAATATTATTGAAATCTTAGACAAGTGAATATACGTTGTGGAAGTTACTACGGTATAATTGACTGTAAATTAGTGACTAGATCATGTTATGAATCCTTGTATAACATATTCTCAAGATGACAAAGAAAATACTACAAAATTCTTTTGAGTATTGAATCTGACAAAAACTCTAACCAGCACTGGTTGGAGCGTTGAGCAGTGGAATTAGCCATTAAGTTAGCAATTCATGATCTCTACCAAGTCAAAGCAGGATAATAGAATAACGAGGTCCTAAATGACACTCGGCACCCAGCAATCCTGTGTCCTATATTTTACAATAATCTTAACAGAGACAATTCTTCTGTCAAGAATCTCTGTTTTCAGGTTTCTTTCGTTTCCTTTCCTTCAACCTGTTAGGATCTAAAAGACCTTTGTCCACCAAAGACTTCACTTTTTGATCTTTGCGAGTCTTCACCTTCTCTTCAAATCCACTATCCACAATCTTCAACATAGCAACTCGTTTTGCTTTGTATACCTGAGGGAAGTCGACATTCAAACTACATATGAGTATTCAGAACATTTTGAAAGTTCCTGATGCAAACCCTCAGCAAGAAAGGGAAGGTACAAATATTGTCAAAGAAACCCTACCTTTGTGATAGTCTTCAAAACCTTATCTTCTTCCACTTCGTATTCCTCTAGCTTTTTGCCTAGCAGTTCCTCTATGTCATGTACTAGCTCCACATCATACTGCAAACACAAACCACTGGTCAGAATAGATGCGGAACAGAAAACTGTTATTATTTGTTCGGCAACCAACATCGCTGATAAAATCTTTAATTTTTCAACCACTACCATAATTAGTGTCTGAGCCTCAGAAGCCATCTCAGTACCCCGACTGATCAACAATCAACCAACGCCAATTAAAATGAAGAAAACTTCGATAACCTTATAACCTTCCAACCCAAACACAGGTAATTCTACCTGTGTAATCAAACTGACAGCACTTCCCCCTCTTCCCGCACGGGCTGTTCTCCCCACTCGATGAACGTAATCTCTAGTGAACCTGATTGATACAATAGGGGTAGGATCAGGCTATGACCAACAATAGTAGGCCGTTCTAGAATGCATAACATAATCTAGACGAGCGTAGTCACAGAGAATTCTCTGCGTTACTCTGGCAAAATAAACATCACTGTCGCACCTCAAAAGAAACAAACCAAGTTGTTGAGTCATACAATTTTTTCTAGTTTCACGAGACATGAAACAATAGGTTCAAAAGAAGTAATCCGTTACACACCTGGGAATGTCATAATTGACTACCAAGTCAACTGTTGGAATATCCAGGCCTCTACTTGCCACATCAGTCGCAATTAATATAGGCACCTGCCCGGACTTAAATCTACTCAAAGATGCCAGCCTCTGTTGCTGTGTCTTCATGGAGTGCAATGCAGTAGTGTCCACTTCCAGCTCTGCCATCATCAAACTTAATAAATGACATGTCCTACATAAGCAAAAGTTCACAGATTAGATTGAACATTAAGAACCTGCTACAGGACATGAATTCAGGACCATTCCGCTTCCTCTCAGCATCTGCGGTCACATAGATACAAAACCGAAAACCGAAAAACGTCAAAAAATTCTTAGTGAGAAATTCGTCACAACTACCTGCAACTGGAAGCAAAGATGATGACCGAACGTATCTTTCGCTCCTCCAAAGTGGACATGATGTGCATAAGATACACATCCTTCACATTCGCAGGCGTCAAGATGTAGTGCTGCTGGAGAGCTTCCACCGTTTTAAACCCCTCGTAAGCCTGATAGAAAAAAGCCTTATCCAAGGAGACATCATGCAAAGCTTTCAGATTCGTCGTCATTGTAGCAGAAAACAGTAACGTCTGGCGAGTGTCGGGCATGCCTTGAAAGACAGCTCTGAGCTCACTTTCGAAGCCGACATCCATAAGCCGATCAGCTTCATCGAGCACTAGAAACTGCCAAAGAAGTTCCAGTAAATTAATACAATACTTCAAATATGTCGATCAAAACAAAGAAATTCCAAAACATCCTACTAAGTAACCTCAACTCTTGACGAAAATCTACCTATTTAGGATTTATCTACGGTTTAGGATTTGGTTCTGACAAACTGAAGGTATGTTCGCACTTGGTGGTAAAGAGTGCTGTTACTGAGGGTCTTAGGAACGAACTTAGACCTACTTCTAGACATCACCCTTAACGCCAAGTGCGAACATACCTTAAGCTGGAATTTCCTTCAAAATTATCGACTTCAGGGAATCCAAAGCATGGCAAACTTCTAATAATCCTACTGAATAATTTAACTCTCGACAACAAAATTTGAACCCTAAATTACTCGAAGACGGCTGGAATTCCAGGATCGTCTTGAGGTGATACCTCAAATTGCGGCACATTAACACAGTACTTCGAAAAATATCGAATTCAACGAACAAAGAGCAAAGAAAATTTCTGATACGTTAATTTGACAGAAACCCGAAGCCCTGACATACCTTGGCCCTTGCAAAGACTGCTGGAATACCAGGATCATTCATAAGATGATCCCTCAGACGGCCAGGAGTTGCAATAACCACGTGAGGCCGCTGCATGAGAGCTTTGGCTTGCTCGGTCATATCCATCCCTCCCACCACCACCGTACTCCGCAAATTGATCTCGGCTCCCAAGGCCTTGAACTGATCGGCGATTTGAAACGCCAATTCTCGCGTCGGCGTCAACACGAGCGCAAACACACCGTAAGGATTCTCAGCCAGCTTCTGGAGAATCGGAAGCGCGAACGCGGCTGTTTTCCCACTCCCCGTCTGCGCCAACCCGAACACGTCCTTCCCCGCTAGAATCTGCGGGACGCAACCCTGTTGCACCGGTGTCGGGCGCTTCATCCCGAGCTCCTTGCATGATCGCACCAGCCAATCAGTTAACCCTAATCCTTGGAACGAAGTGATTTCTTCCGCCGCCTTCAAATCTTCCTTCACGGATACAGGTACCGTTACGTTGCGCTCCTTGCTGATGGGATTTGAGGACACCTTCTTCGATTTCCGTTTTGAAAACAACGCCGGTGCGTTCGAACTCTCCATGGCCAAACCTCGAACAAAAAAGCCTAAAAACTAACCACCCCAAACCCTAAAACATACTCCCCATGGCCAAAATCTAAACACTTGCATTCACAACCCTAGATTCCAATTCAAACAACCCCAATCCCGGCACCACATCCCTCCCCGAGAATTTCTCAAACAATTAAGTTACAAGGAGACGATATCACAGTTTCAACCGCGGTGCGGACTCAATCTTAAACCCTAAACCCTAACCCTAAAGAGCTAAGCCAGTTTTGATCATCTGCAAAGCTCTCACTGATTCATGGACATGTGGTCTTACAATTTATCCCTTTAGATTCTAAAGGAGCCAAAAGAGGTCACATCAACATGTCATTTTGAATTTTTATTAAAGGATTCATACTTTATGAGAAACTAGCGGTTGGCGCTTGCTACGCTATGCATTCATCATTAGAATTTTATTAGAATTTTTATGTATTAGGTAAAATGTAGAACAAAAATTTCAATAAGTCTTCAAATAAAAATTACTAAAATCTTTGTATAATCTTGTTTATAAGTAAGCATATATTGAAATGTACAATAGAAATTTATGGAATGATGAATGAATATATATGCAATGGTGAATACTGTAAAAGATGCACATTTCTTGTAATGCATTCAAAAGTTGATTCAATTGTTACGAACAATGGCAACCCAAAAACTCTTTGAATTGAAAAGAAAAACCTGTAAATTTCAAAAACTTCATGAACAACTTAATTGTTGTGAAATCTAAAATCACTTCAATTGAATAAATTTCTAAAATCATTTGGTAGTAGCAATAGAATTTTGAAATCATAAAAGCTGTAAAAGTGATATTACATAGGTGACTACAAACTACTACTCTATTTTTGTAATATAACATTGTGTGAAAATATTATTTTAAAATATGCATGATTAAAAATATTTTTACAAAATATTAAAACTAATTATTTCAAAGACTTATTGAAATCATTATCATGCATTCCATTCAAATATATCAATTTTTACTAATATGTGATACAATGAATGCGTAGCATAGCAAACATGAGCCCCTATTATTAATGGTAGGATTTGTGATATTATAGAGGGAGCTATGATTTTAGTAGTATGATAGAATCTTGAAAAGTGGTTTGGGGAAAGGTGGAGTCACTCTCTTGCAAAGTTTACATTCTAGACTTCCCATGGTTACATTGTTGAACTCTGAACCATTATCATGGCACGGTAGGCCATAATTTGCTTAATTATTTTGGATGTTGTCTAATAATTTTATCAGGTGAATTATAAATTTCAATCAGCTCTTAAATGGTCGCTTTTGGCACCTCTACATTACATTGGAATAGATACCCTGTTCTATCATAATTCTAACATATGCTTCTTACGAGGGTTTTAAAGTTTAGAGTGTTGAATTTTATGTCTAGATTTATCGTACTAGAAAAAATAGTATTAATAATTGTTTTGAAACATTTCATTAGTAGGATTTGAGGTTGTCTTTAATTACACTTCTTTTACAAGATGACACACTAAAGTCATAGAATTTTTGAGCCACACAACTAAAATTTCATAATTGAAGCCAAGACTAGTCTGGCAACATTTTTATTTGGCTTTTTATTTCCTACGAAAATGTTATGAAAGCCTTGTTGTATACCTTGGCATCCACAATGCACTTGGGCTTTAAGTTTCAATGCTGACTTGTACTCCATTACTTTGAAGAATATTCATTTTAAGGCATTCACATTCGATACAAAGCAACAAAAATTCATCCCATTGCTCAAAATGGTTCCAACAATAATTTTTTTACCAAATTCTAATATTTTTATGAAAACATTTTGAAAACTCTACCCTTAAGGTTTCTAAAATCCAAATTCTCCAAGTGATCATCACCAAAAGTGTCAAGAGAAGAAGAGTCCTAGTTAATTTTTTCCCATGTCACAACTTTTTTGAAGCTTTATAAAAAGGGAAATAAAGAAACTATTTAGTTAGAATTTCGCCACTATTTTTTTTCTTTAAATTAGACTATTTTCATTCAAATCAAATGTAAAATAAATGTGCTCTAGCAACATTCAAAGACATTTAAATAATTCCTTAAAGAGATGTTTTTTATAAGAAATAAATATTTTCATTGTAAACAAATTACATTGATGTACACTTGTCACAATTATCATATTTTTACCACTATTATTTAATGACCATCTTAATTTCAATTGTCTTCATCATTTCATAAATTATGTACTTCTTCTGAAACCTAAATCTAAATCAAAACTCTGGAAAAAATGAAATCTTCATAAGATTTCAAATTTGAATGCAAATTGGTATTTGGAACAATGTCAAACAATAAAAAATCAGTAGGTCAACATGTAGATGAAGCAATTGATTGCAGGTAAGATGAAAGAAGAATAAAAAAATAAAATTTGGTTCTATATAGATTTTAAGATTATTGTGTGAATGCTCCAAATCGAAATACTAGTTTCAAATTTTTATAATAATAATAATCAAATTTTAGTCATTTCAAAATCAATAATATTAATGTTTAGATCTAAAATATAACAAATTCATATCTTTTATTCCTATTTGGCATATGCATTATGTAATTATTTAATCTTTGTTTATATTATATACAGTAAGTTTAGCATAAACGTCAATCAAAATGTAAATGCGTCGACAAATACTTCAAAATTTGGATTTTTTAAAAATTTGATTAGGGAACACGAGATAAATAGGGCATCAAATACTGCTAAAGATCATTACAATGTTGGTACAACAAAAACTTCTGAAGCAATTGATGATAATAAAAAGGAGATTTCCAAAGTTGTAGATGATGTAAGACTTCATTCTATTAATCAAGCTATAGACAATATTACACAAACATATGATGCTTTATAAAATAGCATTAAAGATGTAATAATTTTGCAAAATATTAATCTACAAGAATCTCCATTGAAATTCAAATAATGACAAAGTTCAAATAATCTTTCCAAACCTAATCAATCATAATTGTCTTAGTACTATATTTGAGTAAAGTAAATTCAAATATGATATTAAACAACATTTGGGGGTGTTTGTTGCAAAGAACCTTGTTGTTGACAATGTTGTAGCTGCTAAAGATTCTACACACGAATCCGCAAAATCCGCAAAATCCGCTTCAAAACAAAACTCAAGTCAAAATATTGATGATGCTAATGCTTGTGCCAATGAAACAATGAAAGAGCTATCTACGAGTGCAAAAGAAAAAGCAACCGATACAACAAATGCTTCAAAAGGACTTGTTTCCTCAGCAATAAATTCTGTTGTTTCAACGGTGTTTGCAGTGAAAGATGCATTGGTGAATAAAACTAACCAAGTTGTTGATGTTACAAAAGATACATATCATAATGTTGCTCAAAAAGTGGTGGACACAAAGAAGACCACTGTGGATAATGTCGTAGCCGCAAAAGAGGCAACTGTTCATGGTATTGAGGCAACAAAAGATTATACACAAGGTATGGTAAGTGATACTTATCGTAATGCTTCTAACCTTGCATCAATTGCAAGGGATAATGTAATAGCTACTAAAAATATTGCAATTGATGTAAAAAATTCTATTGTTGTTGCTATTGTTAATTCAAAAGATTCCACAATTCATGGGGTTGTGGCAACAAAAGATTATTACCGAGGTATGGTAAGTGATGCTTATCATAATGTTGATGATTTTGTATTAACTGCAAGTATTAAAGTGATTGTTGCTAAAGATATTGCAATTGATGCCAAAAAATCTATTGTTAATACTATTGTTTGATATGAAAGATTCCTTGGTTCATGGGGTTGTTTCAATAAAAGATTGTGCAATTGGTATGATAAGTGATGCTTATCATAATGCTTCTGACTTTGCATCAATTGCAAGGGATAATGTAATAGCTGCTAAAGACTCTGCAAGAGATAATGTAATAGCTACTAAAGATTCTGCAAGTGATGCAAAAAACGCTATTGAAGATGTTGTCGTTGCTGCAAAAGATTCCACAGTTCATGGGGTTGTGGCAACAAAAGATTATACAATTGGTATGGTAAGTGATGTTTATCATAATGCTTCGAACCTTGCATCAACTGCAAGGAATAATGTAATAGCTGCTAAAGATTCTGCAAAGGATAATGTAATAGCTGCTAAAGATTCTGCAAAGGATAATGTAATAGCTGCTAAAGATTCTGCAAGTGACGCAAAAAACGCTATTGAGGATGTTGTTGTTGCTGCAAAAGATTCCACATTTCATGGGGTTGTAGCAACAAAAGATTATACAGTTGGTTTGATTAGTGATGCTTTTCATAATGTGTCTGACCTTGCATCAACTGCAAGAAATAACATAATAGAGGCTAAAGATGCCGCAATCCATTCAACATCTAATGCTTTGCACACTGCACAAAATAAAGTTGAAGAAGCAAAAGATTTCACAGTGAATACTGGCAAGGATACTTATAATGGGGCCACAGACAAGACAAAAGAAATATATGATGACACTGCTAATAAAACTGCGCAAGCAAGGGATGGAGCTTTTGATAGTGCAAAAGACACATATAATACAATTGGCAACAAGTCTGCACAAGCTAGGGATGCAATTTCAAATTCTGCAAAAGATACATATAGCACTATTGTTGAAAAGACAACACAAGCTAAAGGTGATGCTTCTAATTTTGCAACTCAAAATGCCAATGTTGCAAGAGAACAAAGTAAAGCATTGTATAACAATGTTGCACAAACAAGTGAAGAATCCTATGACACAAGTGTAGAAAAAGCCAATGCTTTGAAAGATGAAAGCAAAGATTCTATTAATCAAGCAAAAAACAGTGTTGCAGAAAGGATTGAAAATTATGCAAATATGGTAGCCAAAGCAGCAGCTTCTCATAAAGATTCTCCATCAACACCAAGAAGGCAATAGTGAAATAGTAGGAAAATTGATCCCAACACCAAATCTAATCTGTACTTTAGATCAAGTCATGGTGTGCTATCAAATCAAAATTTTGCTAAAATATCATTCGTCAATTTGGGAAATCAATAAGTCATTTTATAAAATCATCAATAATCCAAAACAATATATAAGATGATAGAATACAACTGTTTGAATTTTTTTAACTTCTAATGGATTTGTACAATTCTTAGGTTTAGAAGGAAAAATTGCTGCAAATGTTTCAACATTTTATTTGAAAATGATGTAGCAAGTAATTTTGAAGGTACTGTTTTTAATATTACCCCTGACATGTTTAAGGCCAAACTTTTTTCTATTTGAAGTGTAGTTTCAAGATTTTTATAAAGGAGGGTCCAAAATAATTGAATTGATTGTCAATAAACATTAGTTGCGTGATCTCCAACTAGCAATATTCAAGAGTTAAAATGACCCAAAAAGAAACAACAAGATTAGATATATAGATGAAAAGATTACAATGTCTGTTTGATAGGAGGTATTGAAATTTGATTTTTTTAGCATTGTCCAAAATTAAATGCTTTAAATGCACATGAGCAAAAAATAATTATTCATTCCAATAAAACTTGAAAAATTGTGGATGCATTGCTTTTAGAATTAGCCAATTAGATAGATAATGCAATTAAAATCATATCAAAATTGCAAATGCAAATGCAATCAATGTCAAGTAATAAATAAAAAGCTCATCATTCCAACTTACTATACCTTATAAATATTACAACTCTTGATGAGGATATCCACATGTTTCACAGTGGTATACAAGGCTTGAGGACATGTCATTTTTTACGATATGAAGAATAGTGGGTTTAATACTCTGATAAAGTAGCCGATCCATTTCCAACCCCCCCCTAATTTTTAACCTATAAACTGTTCCTTTTGTGATCATAGGTTGTTCAGTTGAGGCGCACTTCAAGGAGTATCTACAGCACATTATGATTTGTTATGAGGCTCTCAATATTGCAACCAGCCCTTGATCGACTTTGCAATCAGCCTGTGGTCAGAAATAAAAAGGTCTATACCACCATTATAGGTCAAAGTAAATCTTGCACTAAAAAATTTCATAGTAATTACATCTTTTGTAATAAAATATTGGAAAGAAATGCTATCCTTCCAAACTCTATTTCCATACACACGAAAAATTCCGCACTCAAAAAAATTGCTCTCCAAATATGGGTAATTGCTTTAGTGGTTGGAAATGGGTCAGTTACCTTAGAGCTCCATTATTTTGGCCTTTTACGCATGTTGATGTAGTCCCTTTTCAATGGTCAAAGTACTTACACTTTTTATGCAAGCCATGTTTGAATGCTTGTGGAGAAAAAATTAAATTTTTTTTTGCAAAACTTTAATTTGATCCCAAACAATAGACTTTTAAACCTTTCTAATGGTAAATATTCTACAAAAAATACACTATCCTAGCAACTCCTACTTCAATTTAAAGTTTTTGAGACACCACCTCGTTGTGCCTTGGACATTCAGGGATTAAAACATAATGTTACATTTGTTTTCAATGCAATCTTTTTGAATGAATTTAATTGTGTTATACATTAAGTTCCAAAATGCTACATTAATTTATTGAAATATCCAGTTATTGAAATTTATTGTCAATGTTTTTTTTTGAAGATGGAAAGATGTAATACAGACTTTTTAGTTGGAAAGATGTAATACAGACTTTTTAGTTGGAAAGATGTGATATTGACCATTGTTTTGGAAGATTTGCAAGGTTACAAACATTATATAACTTAGAGTTGCTAGAAATTTTTTCAAGACTAAAAAAATATGTATGTAGGCTCTCAAAATTTGTAGTTCCTTGTGAGGTAATTTCACCTAAAATTGGTAGTATAAGCATTTGAGTATAGTTCCCATTAGTTAAATTGTCAAAAAAATTGTTGATCATCTAGGGAATCATAGACAAATTGAAGATTCTCTTGAATGCATTTTTGGACGAAGTGTGAAATGAGACAGTTTTACAAACAAGTCACGATTAGGTGCACTTACTCACTTTTACATAGTCCCTAAATAACTTTGGTTCCATGCAACATGGCGTATGCCACCAAAACAACTGCCGGCTTGGCTTGACATGAATTCTAAGTGAATCATGATAAATTTATAACTTCAAACACATGGATGGCTAGCCAATTTGGAAATACACTTGGAAATTGAATGGCTCAACTCAAAGATTGAATTTGTAAACTAAGGCTTTCTCTTAGTGAAGCACAATTCAAGTCACTTAAGGATAAACATAGGATACAAAATATTGAAAGCAGCACAGTTTTCACAGAACTTTGTTTCTGCACAACAACAAATGTACAAAATGTACATAATATATGACAAAGAATAAGGTAGAACAGTCCAATATCATCAACCACCCAATTCCGACATCTATTAGACCCTCTCATCTTCTCATTTGTGTCAATTACCCACCCATTATTACAATATTAGCAACGCTTTAGCATCATGACATCTGCGTGTTGTTTAGCATGGGTCTGTCTACACTTTACCAATTTAGTCCCAATTTTTTTTGAAAAATCACAGAAATTTCACTCTACTTGCAGATATCTGAGAAATATGTGAGTTGGCAAATAGCTTCTGCAAGGTACATAGATAGCAAATCTGGGTGGTGATAAGCTGATCTACCACTTAAACCAATATTGGCACAAGTGAATGTAGGATTCATGACACATAAGCATGCGCAGTCCCCTTGGGAATTGAACGGCAAATGCCGGCCGAAAGCTCTCTTTCCTAATAACACAAAACGGAATACAGGAACGGCGAAAATAGGGATTAAAAAACATAGATTTTGTCGAGATTGAAAGAAGATCGGTACCCGTGTGGGTTATTTTACGATGATTCTCGTGACGGGGATGGGAGAGATTTCTGACGAGTTCGCTCATAAACAGGTTGATCTGATGTTGCAATAGCTAGTCCTGCTGCTGCCAGTTGTTGTTGCCCGCCTTTATCAAATTCTGCTGGAGGAAATGGCGTTGAGGTAATGGGAGGAGAAGGACGCGCAAGGTAGCTCGGCTGATCCTCCCCAGCCATGACCACAAATGTGAGCTCCACACTTGCATCCGATGCGCACTGCTTTGCATGCTCCTCCACCTAAGGGAATGTCCATTAACATTGGGCATGCAAGATTGATTAATCTCTCGAGGGCCTAATCTCCAAATGCATAACGCCAATAAGCACCAAAGACATGGTAACTATCTGCATAAGTTGATGCTGTTGTGGACTAGATAATGTTCTCAAGTCTCTTGGTTCTTGCAAATTATCAAACATACTGCCAAGTTTTGATTAGTTTATTGATTTCTACTTCTCAGCTGACCTCGGTGCTTAAAAAAAGGAGAAGGATTTAGGGATTACAATTGTCTGCTACCCACATAATGAAGCAATGTGACTGTGACCTCAAAATACTAATAAGACCTGGCATTATGTTGTGGCACATTAGGGATTATAAGAATGGCAAATTGTTGTGCAACTGTACTGACCTTTAACTTTGAATTAACAGATATATGATCCAAATAGTCAAACAAAACACTACATTATGACAGGATGAATACAATACATGAGGGTCACATTCACCAAGGAAGTGCCAACATTAAATTCCCATGTCAAATCTAACTTTAAGAGGTTCACATCACCATAACTCAATCATAAGATGTCATGTGGCACTTTTTTGGACAAAACCAATTAGTTTATATCAAATATTGACCTTCATGGAGGATAAGGTAAGAAGCTCTATTTGTTTCATATGATTGACTATTTGTGCCACTTTGTAGCCACTATGTATCAATAGAGTACATTAGAAATGTATACTATTGAGACACAATGGCAAAAATCATAGGGTGGCTTCAGAATTGCGGCACAAACCCAAGTCTCTTCCTTTAGTTCCATTCCTTGTTTCTACATGAACCTTGAAAGTCCTTCATTGGAATTTTTGCTCCTCAAAGACATTTGAGGCGGGGTTAATACAACAAGAACACCAAGATCTAAAAGTGCCAAACAAATGAGTCTTACGGAAACAATAAAAGAAAAATGCACCTATTCATCCAAGATTTTGATGTTTTTTGGCTGACTACCTTGGGATACGTCTCATCCTTTCCCAGTGAAGTTTATACTAATAAACTTAGATATTGCTATTTCATCTCAAGGTTGTCAATGGTGAAAGTCGTTAAAAATACCTCTTTGGCTTCGGCGTGTCCTCTCAGCATCCGCACCGTCTCGCGCTCCGAAGCCGCTCGCGCTTCCAAGTCCTCCCGCATCGCAGCGCGCCGGGCGCGTCGCCGGCGACACAACACCAGCACGAACAGACCCAGCACCGTCAGCGTGAGCAAGCCCGAGCCCACCATGATGAGCACCAACGCCCACACCGGCAAACTGGAGCTTCCACCTGGCGACGATGACGCCGCTGATGCCGATGTGGTCCCTGAGGGACTGTCGACGCCGCCAGGTCCGTATCCATAGTCAGGGCCTCGCCAATTGCCTGGCCCTCTGTACGACATTAATTGATGCCTGACTCTCTCCTTGGATTCGATCAATTTGACTGCAATGGTTGGTTTTTAGATTGATTCTAGGTGAGCTTCTGCATCTGGTGGAGACAGAGAAATCCGGGATGGTCAATCAACAAGGAGAAATTGTATCGGGATGCGTGCGGATGTGATGACTTAATATGTTGGATTTGCTTCGTTTGGACAAAGGACTCTAGTTATCACTGTGTGTTCTGTCGCGAAAAGGTGCATGCATACCCATTACAAGTATTTACAAAAGAGATGACCACGGTTTGGCAAGGGTTCAATTCTTTAAGGGTGGGGAGTCCATGCGTAGAGATCTTAGGTATCACTCGGATATGTCACAACAAGTGAGTGACTTTCAGAATGGGACAATTATATTCCATCACTCTGTACAAAGGATATAAAGACTTGACCGTGATCTTTACGAAAATGAAATCTTCAGGGTGAATCCACGCATTGAGATCCTAGATATGGCACCCTGTTATATCACAAGAATTTGAATTGAAATTGTGGAAACAACATCACTCTGTACTCAGGATTCACACCAGACTTGACCAGAATTTTCACGAATGACGTAGACTGTAAAATGTCGTTTGAACATTTACATGTTAGTACAACAAAATCCCAATGAGGACTTAGAAATACCAGGGGCAAGACCTCAGCGATGTAAGAAGAGGGCTGCGTTATTAGCTATCACTACTCCCCTCATTACTATTTCTATTTTCACGCAAAGTTCTCCAAGATGTCATTGTTACCTTGCATAATCTCAATAATAAAAAATCATTGTAATTCAACGAGATTACGCAAGGCAACGTAACTCAACTCCGGAGCCCAGTTCTGGAGAAAGATCTATTCCTCACGTACTGCCGATTGCGTGGCTCAGCATGCACAATTATCCACGAACAAGCTCTACATTAAATTGGAGTCACCAAACACGCACTATTGTTCCACAAGCGGGGATCTAGATCTCAGTCACATTGTGCATTCAACCAAACGGACCCTAAACATCCCACCAATGCCGGGCGCCTATCTCATACGAACTTAATTACGAAGTTGCTTTGCGGCCATCAAAGTTTGAGGAATCGATCGAACACTTGCCTGATGAGAAATTACAAAGCCAGCGGCAAATTGTGATGAGGCCCTTCTCCCGAGATCTGCTGCTCCATTCATACCGTACCGTCACTTCCCTGGCTCAGATCAATGGTTTGCCACACCAAAACCAACCGGGATAAGCAGGCAGCGACTTGGTTAAGTCACTAGTCTACCTCTTTGTTGCATTGCAGTCGGGAGGATATTCGTCAGGAAGTACGGAGTATTCTACAGCAGAGTAAACTCTGGGGCCTTAAAGTTTTTCAACGTTTGGAGCCTTTCATGTGTTTGTGTCAAAATCTAACCGAAAAGTCGTGGACACACGCCTTCGTCAAGCCTCGGGAATGCATGGTACAGGCTAGCTTGTAACTTTGAAAAGCGAAAGCCTCCATGCCCGGAGTCAAGGTGGGAAGTGCATCGTTCACGTGTCGGCACTGTTTTGCTTCATTTAAATTATTATACTCTGGGTCTTGTCATACCATTCTAGTTCAGTACGGTGAAGCAGAGTAATATTCATCCTCAAAAAGAATCTTTGTTCAAGTACACCTAACATGCCCTCAATTCCTACAATAGGGGTAGTCAGTGCTTCTTCACGCTAGTCTCAACCTTCACAGAATGGGGATGTGGCGCTTACTCGTTGGCTCTCCCTGGTTTGGGCGGCGCCCATTCTGTGAAGGTTGAGACTGGCCATTCTTCTCCTCTACAGGACAAGAATGGGCGTGAAGAAGTTTACGCGATAAATTTTTTCACCCCTCCGTCAGACCGTCACCGCCACCACGCCGTACTTTCACCACTTCGCCGATTTTATCTTCCTTCTGCCAGCTTCACCGTCCCATCCCATCTAAACATTGCGCAGTTACTCCACCCCACCCTCCGTGCAAGTGAACCATTCTTTGAGATTTCATCCTAGCTGCAAAAGGGGTGTCATAGACCCTCCAAATAACAAGGCTCCCCACTGGCTCTCCATTTCATATGCCTGAATCTCAATCTTAGAGAAAATCTCAACCTTGGAAGGGCTGTAACTACCCCTAATCTACATGGGATCTCTCTACACGAATAATAATATGTAGTGTTACCTACCACTAGTTGATTTAAAAAAGCTATAAGTTGTTTTTTCTTGATGAATATTTTCAACAACTTTGGTTTGATAGAGAATTAGAGATCACTTCTTTGAATGGTATTGGAATCTATGCTCTTTGTAAAAAATATTCTTGAAGAGTAAAAACTTGTGACATTTCTAAAACAGTTAGTACGGCAACACTAGTTGTTGTTATTAGTGTAATGCAAATAGCATTACTTACAAGAAGACAACATTAGAATGTGTTATTTATCTAGGACCGATGATTAAATTTGGAAAATTTGGATTCTTATTTGAGTTCCTATTCAGAATCCTGTTTGAATGAGGGACTCCAAATAGTATTAAGAATAGAGTATTAATTTTCTTCAAAAACTATCTTTTTTGGAGATGAACATCACATTCTCTTAACTCTAAATGGGATCTTTGTAGACTAATAATGTTGTTGGAGCATTTCTTGGAGGGAGAAATGTTGTCTAGAGTATAATATTTATGACGGATCATAAAATGTGAAAAAAATTGAATTTGTATTTGGAATCAAGGAGTCCAAGGTAGCTAAGAATATGATAACATTCATTTTCAAATAGAATCTTTATTGCACATAAACCTAACAATCCCTCAATTCTATACTTTGGGATACTATAGAATGTATAGTGCTAAAAATGTTCCTCAACGGAGCAAATGTTGGAATATATTATTTACCATAGATGATCAAAATTTGAAAATTTTAATTGCATATTTGGAACCAAAGACTTTATATTAGCTACTTGAGATTGTGGAATTAAAAAATTAACCACTCCTAAATAGGAGACTAGTCTTTATATTTATTTCCCACTTAGTGGAATAGAAATATATTCTCCCATATCTTCCCGTTAGAAGAAAAATATTAATTTTTTATTTGGACTTTTTGGGATGCAAGTCTAGAGTTCCTAAAATCCATGCTTGGACTTGATCTCAATCAATCGATCTCACAAACTTTATCCATATGTCTTTTGTACGTGCTTGTAAACATGTATCTAATTCCCTAGCCTTGATTTAGATGTACATCAATTCTCTCTCCCTCTCTGTTCTGCTTTGAAGATCAAAAAATGCATGCAGGATTGCATAAATATTTGAAGGGCTTGAATATTGGGCCCAGGTACAAACATTTGTGCACAAGCTAGCTAAAGAGAGCAAATTAATTCTTACAGCAAATAGGACTTGAATTCCACACTGCAATTAAGCACATAGTTACTATTCAATTCCAAGAGCAATTCAAGACGAGGAGCAAGTTACAATGATTACCTTGCTACACACACATACTCATAATTGAATTGGAATGAAAAGAACCTAGCTTGCATTGGTTGCAATTCCCTTCAAACTCACGAGGTTGTAAACTCGTAATTGGGACAAGCTTGAAACAAGGACCCATGGATGGACAAAAACTCATTCTATCACGAAAGTTCAAATGACTGAACGATTATCCTACAACATCATCTGTTATTTGTCATCCACTTCTGGATAATCGTTTGGCACTTCTATTGTATTTACATTTGGACTAATACGTGCAATACTATTATAGTTACTAAGTTATGATGTAGTTATACAGAGTAGTAACAAACGGCAGTATCAAACTATTAAATAGTAATTTGCAAAGATTCCTACATGACACCTTTAGATTTGTCTTTCTCTCCTCTATTTCCTCTGAAAAATAGTTTGTTTGTTTTTAATCGCCACTTTTTTTTTGCATCTACATATTTATTTTTTTAATACCCAACCATGGACCACCACCTGCTTGCTGCAATTCCTCCCAAAGCCCCTCCCTGCCAATTCCATGAAGATATTACAGGCCCCATTACTCCATTCTCTTGTATTTAGAAAAAAGGAGGCGCCATTCTCCCAAGGCCAGACCAGATCAAGGTAGAAAGAAGACCAAATGGGTGCAATATTTGTACCCTATATTACTTGGAAAATTCAACCGCCTTTGCAAATCAGGTGTCAAATTTTCTTCTCCCTTACTTTGTAAATTGACCCTTTCTATTCTTGGAGTTCTTAAGTCCATTTTTACGACCCATTCTATCGATTCCAAAGATGATGTTTTATTAGTCAACAAAATCATAGAAAACTAGGTCAATTAGTTCATAAATAATCACAATATTCTCCTTCTATCTCAACATAATCGTTTGAATTGTAGCCCTGAAAAAGAGCTTCAAATCAAAATGCAGACTGCTTACCATTTGAGGATCTTGCAAAGGAAATTTTTATCTAAGGAATTTGATGAAAATCTCATAGAAGGGGAATCCATGACTATGGTGGTTCGCATTTCAAGAGACCGTCGTGCCACAAATAAAAATTCCTATGCTCATTTTCTCAAATTGAAAATAGAAGCTATCATGTACAATGTTTGATTGATAATATTCCTGGGGTTTCTTATAGAACGGCCCTAAAGGTTGGATGGACCAAATCATCTTCCCCAAATACTTTTTGGAACCTCGTGCGTATCAAGCTAATCTTCATCAACGCATAAAGAACATATGGCTTGATAATTGTAGCGGCCATACTGTGACCCCAAGATTGGTTGTTGTCCTAGCTGCCAAAAATATAGTTTTCAAATTTTTGCCTCCATGTTCTATTCACCTTTGCTAACCAACAAATACAATCCTCATTTCAAAAATAAAAAATGCATGGACAAGACGGTGGGAAGCCAAGAGAATTGAGTTGATACAACTAAATGCTTAGCAAAATGTACCCTAAACAAATGGACAATGGTTAGGGAAGTTGACAATTTTGGAGAAACGTTTTTTTCTACAATTGGCTGTTGATAGTGTAGAAGATGTCAATTGAGAGGTGGATGGTGACAACATGTCTTATGCTTGAAAAGCAATGATTTGTTGTAACTTGGCATTAGGACTTGATGGATCTTGGAGTGTAGGACAATTGTTTCCACATCTCCAAGAGATAATTGCAAAACATTTGCAATACTTCCAAGGGCAAGAACTGCCCAATTTCAATAGGGCAGTTTAAAAAATTCTTTTTGATATTTTACTATATTTTTCCTTGAATTTTTGGCCTACAACTATGATTCTTATGTTGTATTTTTTGTTGTTGCTATATTTAGCAATTTATACATACACTATGAAAAATTTCAGCATTTCAACTCCCGGTTGGCTATTCTAGCAATTCAGCATTTCATTATTTATTTTAGCATTTCAACATTTCATTGTCTATTTTAGCATTTTAGCATTTCATTGCTTATTTCAACATTTCATACACCGCTTTTTTCCAACCAGTCCAACTTCTATATTTTGTTCCCATCTAATACTAAATTCACTCTCGTAAAAATGTTGAAATGACCAAATTTTATTATAGAGCTAAAATAGTGTTAGAATGGATAAATAATATTCTAACATTAACCTTGCAAATCACAATTAGTGTTATTGTTGACAATTAGTGTAACCAACACTATTTACCAATTTTAGTGTACTTCCTTCTCTTAATTTTTAGGTTGTCAACTTTTGTGGTGTCTTACAATACGGTAGTAACTCTGGCAAAACAACAACTTTAAAGTACCACTAAATTTTCACCCTCACTTATTGTATTATTTAGTGTAGCTATGTAGTAGGAATTTAGGAAAGACAATATTTGCTTCTTGTGCTAAAGATTTAACCTAAAGAATGGATTAAACCAAGTTGTGAATTGATTACCTTCATTTTTTTAAGATAGTTTGCTAAGTAGTTACTATAACAAAAAGAAAATTATTAATTTTTTTCTTACAAGTAAAATCACATGTTCAATATGACTTAAAATTTCTATAAACTTTGATGGCAGATAAATTGAATTTCAATGAATTTTTAAAAAAAAAGTGAAGAGATATTAATATCAAATATGACTTACAATGAAACTAAATTCTAAATAAATCATAATAGGTGTATAATGTAGGTGCTCTAGGTTCTCCATGAAAAAAACCTCTAAACCTCTTATAGAATTGTGCTGTAGTTGATTGATGACTCCAAATCAAATGGGCAGTGGCGTTAGATTGAGACAAGCATTAACATCCACCTACAATGAGCTGAACCAGTTTAAGTTGGTTCTTGTGTGCAATGCTCAACTAGAATATTTCAACCTTAGGACATACACTAATGAAAGGGGATATTTTAACCTTACAAGGGGTCAAAATAATTGCACTACTTATTGTCTTATGTTAGACTTCAATTATTGTGGTGATTATTTAATCTCATGGTATATCCTTAATTATTGAAGGTATGTAAAATTTATTATATATAGTACCATATTTGACCTCTAGAATACAAGTTACGAACTAAAATATGGAAAAACACACATCATTGGATTGAAAATCCAACAATTAGCATTTTTTTATTTTTATGTCATTTTAACATTTAAATCTTAGCTCAAATACCGTAGGTAGAATATGAAGCCATTTGGAAGCTCCTCATGCATTTGAGAAGTGCAATAATGTTCCAAATTGGATGTGTTATCTGTCATTGGATCCAAGTCAATATAAAGACCAACTTCTATCACTAAACCTCGATCAAGTCATGCACCTTCTTAGTATGTCAAATATATCCAAATTACTAGAAGAAAATTGCATTTTACTTGTCAAAAACTGCATTTTACTTGTCAAATCTGCGTTGTACTTGGCAAAAATTGTGTTGTACTCAACAAAAATTATGGAGTTGGTTTTGTTGACTTCTCCTTTCATAATGCAAAGTTTTTTGTTTCAACTTTTCAACACAAAATCTGACAAGTAAAACGCACAATTTTGTGTTAGAATGCAAAATTTTGCGGTACAAAGGGAGAACTCAACAAAACCAACTCCATACTTTTTGTTGAGTACAGCGCTGTTTTTGACAAGTACAACTCAGTTTTCTTCTAGTGCATTAGAATTGGATTTACAAACCTTTTATAGGTTAAAATGAAGTAAATTGCATGTGCAAAGTGTTATAAACTAAAAGCTTTGTCTCTTTTAGCTCTTGATTACTTGACATGTTTGTTTGTTTGTGGTCATTAAAAAGTTTTTTCTACAAGTGTCTTTGATTATTGGTTGTTAAGAGATTTTTCAATGAACTTTTCATTCTTTACAATAATAGACAATGAAAGTTCAGGTAATATTTTTTAAAACTAAAATGTATCACAAAAGCAAGAATTCTTAGAAACCATTGAATTCAAAGTGTTAGGATAATAAAGTGTTTTTTTTTTTTCTCAAAAGTGAACCCCATAATACTCTCTTTTAATCTCCAATCCTCTAGCAAATCACAAACTTTTCATGAAACATAAATAGCGCGTCATTGAAACAACAACTTAAGGAAGTTGTAAAGGACCATGCCAAAAAAATCAGTTTATGAATTTTCCAAATAAATAGAGGACGCATAATTTGTTTTACTCTTTTCAATTCATTTATGAGACTGCACTTCCATCTACTTCCGGACTTGTAATTAGCATGGATCGAGCTAGTGTAATTGCATTATGAAACAAACTATATAAGGTATCAACACTTAGAATTTAATTGAATTAACAAATGAGAAAGATTATGATTATTAAATTATCTAAGATTTTATTGGATCTTGTTGGAATTCAAAATTGATTCTAGATTCCCTTAACTCCTGAAGGACCATTGTTTCCTCCAGGGCTTTTTTTTCATTTTTTATAAAGTGCCAAAGTGGCAATAAAAATGTTATCGTGGTGCTCCAAATTTCAACAATTATCCACATGTTGGATAGAAATATCTTCTTTCACATATATTACATGTCCATAATTCTATCACACAATCTAGCAAATTCATCCAATATGGTTTTTTAATTTGAAATTTTTTGAGAAAGAACTTCATGATTTGTTGCCATTTTTTAGCCAAATTATATTTTTCTGATGCAATCTGGCATAGAAAGCCAAAAAAGACACCCTGCTCTCTTTTATTAAACAAATGAAAGTCTATATAGATAATTGCAATCTCAATTTTAGCAAGATTTTTTGAAACTCTTAAGAGAAAATAGGTGAGTAAATTAGTTTTGTAAAAAGAAAACTTGTTTGAGTTGGTGCTGTAGAGGAAAATGTTGTCATATCCATAGTACAAATAGCTAAGATATAGTGACTAAAAAAAATCACAAAAACTCAAAATAAAAATCTTGAAAATCAATTTCTTGTAGAATCTTGTATTTTGGATAATCAAAGCGTCTTCTTCAAAAATAAACATAGGATTTGTTCTTGAACTAAACCCCTAAAGCTCTTTTAAATCCAAAATGGTTTTGGATTGTTTTAGTGACCATAAGTGAAGTAGCAAAAGTTTTTTACTTGAATGCATTAGTTCGAAGCTCTAAATTTTTTATTTGTCATTGTAGTACAAGTCAAGAATGAAATCTTAATGTGTAAAGTTCTTCAAAATTCATAAAATTTATTTACAATTCTTTTTGTTCAAAGTGTTGTTTCTATGTAATTTTGAGAATTTTTCCTTATTTTTGAGCCAAGGAAATATAGGGTTTAATTTTCAAATTTTCAATTTCAAGAAAAGGTCCATAAGGTTTGCATCAATTTCTAGAATAATTTCACCATTAGGATTGGCATATTTCAATTCCATCTTAGGGTACTTACAATTTAGGATTTATTTCCATTTAACATTTAACATTTTTTAAAGGAAAATATTTCTTTTTATTGAAATTTTTTTCCTAATTTCACAATTCAATCCTACATTGTAAGAAAATTTTAACTCAAAAATATTTAATGCACAATTCAAGTTAAGAGGATTCAAAGTCTTTTAATCTAGTATAGAATGGAAAATAAAAAAGTAATTTTTTCACTTTAAATGCAAATAACTTGCAATCTAGCTATAAAGTCAAAGTATCTAGAATTTCCTCTATACAATTTTATATTAGTTTAGTGCAAAATCCTATTGTTGAATTCAAAAAAAGGTAACAAATTTCAATTGCTTGTTTGTTCTTTACAATAGAGTTGATAATTTTCACATATTTTTTAGTTAAAATAGTCATAGAACTTTTGTGATTAGCATGCATTTTAGAAGCACCTTGTAAGAAATCTACAAATCTTTAAAGTATTAAACTGAGTAGGTGTAATTTAATTGCCCCTATGCTCTCAAGAATAGAGGTTGTACAACCTTAGTATGAGCTCATGAGCAAAATTGACTCCATATTTCAACAATAGAGGCAATCATTAGAGAAAATTTCAGCCCATGAGAGGGCCATTCCAAGTTGACATGCCATGCTATTTCATGCATGGCTTGTCAACTTGGAAAGTGCCCTTGGTGAGCAGTCAAAGTATATGACTGCTTGCCAAAGCAGTCAGATTTTGCAGATTTTTTTATTTTTTATTTTTTATTTTTTTTAAATATTTTGAAAAAAAATTATTAATTTTTTACTCGCAAATTTGGGTTCTTGCACTATTGTTACAACAGAAACTGTTGCGCAGAAACAAGGCAAAGAACAATTTTTAGTCCCAAAAAACACTATTTCAGAGTCCTTCGAAGGGCTGGGGAACAACCCTCCAGAGGCCTGAAATTTTCTCTAATGTGATCCTATATTTGGCAAGGATGAGCATGATTGATTCCATGCTAATTTGAATAGAGGCAAGTATTTTTGGCATTCAAGAAGATGGTTTTAGAAACAAGTCACAGTTAAGTATAGTTACCTCAACTTCTTACAACATAGCTATTGTTTCATTTGAGAAAGCTTATGTATTTGTTGTCACAATAAAAAATTATTATTTGGCTTTATTCAATACTTAAAAAAAAAAAAATTCAATTCCCATTGGTTGCTTTTGAGAGCTTGTGGTAATTTTGGGTGAATGAATATTGATAATTTCCTGAATATGTATTAATAGAATAGAATTTGTGAAGTTCAAATATGAAACGTGTTTCAAACCATTTTTTGCATTCATTTTTGCAAACTATACATTTTGAACTCCTCATATCTATACATTTTCAAGATTGGTTCATGGTAGATGGTTGGAAAATGGGTGCTTCTACCTTACACATTGTTTAGGGCACTTACCTGTGCACATAAATTAAGGACACCCTAGAGTTCCACTTTTTCTACTATACACATTTCCTATTGTTAGATTGTCAAATTTTTATATTTTCTTTTTGGCAAATGAAAGGAAGTTCCAATGCACCAAAAACATGCAAAATTTGTATATTGTATGCAAAAATTACTGAGGGTAAAACAAAAAGTGGTACATATTCTAAAGTTGTTTCATCAACAATAAGGAAAAGACCCCATTGCGGTCAAATGGCCCATGATGGACACTTAATGACCTCATTGTGGTTTTTCAGACCACAATCAATGCCTTACATGGTAGTTATGGAGTAATTAGTGACCTCAATAGATACCTCCAACTTTTTAGTGTAAAATTCTTTGTAAAAATTGATTTTTTAGGTCTTCCATGTTTGAAGATGTTGTGACTGCATTGGATAGGAAGATGACTATGTTGGATTCAGATTTTGTTGGTCATGAGGTAGCCTACAAACCCTCTATGGGCTAATTTCTTCAAAAATTCAAAACTAACTCATATTTGGTTCAAAAAATATAATTTCAAATATCCTCATTGTCTCTCACACTTATCTTTGTGTGGGAAAAAATTTGAAAAATTTGAATAATGACATGAGGGCACACTCCTAATTCTGACCGCAATGGGGTCTTTTACCTTAGGTTCCAATAGAAGATATAAAAAGAGAGACGATCTATTGAAGTGGCGGTTTCAGACAAAGTGCAATTTTGGTTTTCCTGAATCCTTACCTTGGCGTGCAAGACTTGGTCATAAGAGTCAACTCTGACTTTAAAAATTCAGATTCCGTCTTTCATTCCTTCTAGTCAAATTAGAATCCACGAGTCGTCAACAAAATGGTTGATGAGGTAATGACTGTACCTGAAAGACCCCGGATGCCTGGACGCGATCACAGAATTCCACTGCATCTGCACCTAAACAAGTCCACATCAGGGTCCGGGAAGTTCTGTGGCAAAATCGGTGGATTTCCTAGTTTCTGTAGGGTAGCTCGGAAATTCCAAAATTCACCCGGAAGCCAACCTAAACTCTGAGAATTTCATTGGCTGAAATCCTTTCATTGCTTTTTCAATTAGTCAAATATCCGGATTTTGTTTTTTCAATTAGTCAGTTTTCCTGACTTTGAGAAATGGAACCGGTTTTACTTTTTTCTTCATTTTGGGGGGCATTTTTTACTTTCCCCATTTTTTTTGATCATTCTTTACTTTCTTCATTTTTTTTTATCATTCTTTACTTTCCCCATTTTTTTTTTTCATTCTTTACTTTCCCCATTTTTTTTTATCATTCTTTACTTTCCCCATTTTTTTTTATCATTCTTTACTTTCCCCATTTTTTTTTTCATTCTTTACTTTCCCCATTTTTTTTTATCATTCTTTAGTTTCTGAATTTTTTTAGCTTTGAATATCCTTGGCAGGATTTGAACCTGGCCAAGCCCCTACCATCCTAGGGCCAAGGATGTAGCCTTCAGAAAATGCAAGGATCCAAACAAGGGTCCAAGCATTTTCCGAAGGCTGGTTAGTAGAGTTAGTATCATAAATCAAGAGACATCAACAGAATTTTCAAGTGGCCCAGACGTGCAAGATGCATTACTTGCACTAGGACCATTTGAAACATGCAAATACAAAGAAGGGTTAGCATACAAAAACCTGTACTTACTATCATTCTTCCAAAGAAGAGCAGCATCACAAAGAATATCATCAATTCCCTCATCTGGTCCCTCTAATGCAATCCGCAGCATGGCCTCCAAATTTGCACTGCCCAACGTGTTTCTAATCTTAGTTTTAATCAAATTCTGCACGCTGAAAGCACGTTCACATGTTGCAGTGGATACACATTGCACACGAGCCAACTCTGAAAGTATTAAGAGGTTAGGGTACCGGGTTTGCAATGCATGGTTCCAGGTAATCATACCCCAGAGGTCCCTGAAATTTTTATCAACCCATTCTGTGGTGCATTGCAACTTAAATGCCAAGAATTCCCGTTTGCATGCTGCAACATTCAAAAGAGGAGGGAGAGAGAAACCACCGTGAGAGCGGTCCACTCCGTAGTGGGCCAGCAGAGTCTCTAATTCTTTCACGCACCAGTTCTGCAGACCTACTTGCTTGGAAGGCATGTTAGAAGGGTTCAAGATTTTGAAGCAAGAAATGAGATCATTATCACTGAACCGTGCATCCAACCCATTGCAAACAGCCTGAGCAAAAGCTTTCTGAAATGACAAAGCCTCTTCTAGATCTGCGCCCAGCCTAGACCTGTCCATTTCAAATGTGTGAAAGAACTTACCTCTTACCTCAGACTGCAGACGTCGCAGGTGGCCCCCATGTGGACCGTAGTCAGGCAAAATATGATAGCCCGTGTCCTCATTAAACGTAGACGCATTGAGATCACAAGTTTCCACAATGAACATCATACGTATTTGTGCAATTTTAGTCCGGACTATACTACCAACTGTTGTAACATCCACAAACTTTATTTGGAAAATTTTGGAAAGCATGGCCAAAGAGTGCAAAATATCAGCCAAGAAATGCAAAATGTAAATAAATTTGAACTGCCCTAACTTCTGCACAAGGGAACGAGCCTTACCTATGTCCTTACCTGCAGCATCTCGGAGGAATACCAAGACAGACTCCAAGGAATCACAAAGCGAAGTCACGGCCTGCCATCTGCTGAGCCAGCGAATCTTATGGTAACGCTTCATACACTTCTTAGCATCACAGAATTCCTCTTGCAAAGCTGTGAGAGAGTGTTTCCTCTTGCTGGATGTGTTGAAAAAAGAGGCAACTGAATTCAAAATGGAATCCACCTCACCTGAAATCGACTTGCAGTCAGGTGCCTTTGCGGCATCCAAGGCTGCCAAGTTAGTGCGGTGAGCAACGCAATGGCACGCAAGAAGGAACGGATTCACCTGATTACGGAGTCGTGTTGCCACCCCTGTTTGTGAGCCGACCATGGTGCTGGCCCCGTCACTCCCGAACGCCACGAATCTGCGCAAGTCCAAGTTCCACTTCCGCAAGTGAGAGAGCACAGCATCGTAAATGACAGCGGAGTCTTTTTTTCCCCCTGCAATGTGCAGCAAGCCCATGAAGAGAGTTACGGGCAACCCCTCCTCCACAATCGTGGCAAAGACTACAAGGTGTCCAGTGACGCTTATGTCAGTGGACTCGTCCACCATGATGCCAAAGAAAGGAGAATTCCGGACCCTACAAATAATTTTCTTTTGAATAACTACAGAAATGCACATTATAAGGTCACCGCAAGCTTTGTCGTCTTGGTACATTGAAGCTGTAATAGGAGCATTGACAGCCAACAACAACTTGCACAAAGGGGGAAACTTAGCGTAAGGGAGGCACTGCTTCCCTATGAAGTACGCGGCTTGCAGCAGACTTCGCAATGCCTCATCACAGGTGCGCTGCGAAGTGTGGATCGCCTTCTCCAGCGTCTTCTCACCGGTGCTTGAAGCCCAAGAAAGACGCTTGTGCTCATTGGATCGAGCATGATCCAGGAAGGCACTGACTTTGAGGTTTTTAGAGCCGTCCTTAGCGTACACAGAGCGACCCCCCTTATCCCTGCAGATCTTGCAAAAAATTTTGCCCAAAGAAGCACAGAACTCCAGCCACGGAAATTGAACAGCCCACGTTTCTTTCCACAAAGCTCGTGCAATGTCTGACTGAGAGGGGGGGGGATCCATACCGCAAGAAGGAGACTCAACCGATTTGGAGTTATCGCTACCGGAGCTGAGGTCCACGACATCAACCTCGCGGGACTTTGCGTAGCACAAGTCGCGAATCGACCTTTGTCTCTTCGCCATGATTCCTCTGAGGCTCCGATCAAACACGTCCAAAAACAGCAGCGCTGATCAAGCATTCAAGCGCGTCCGCACTCCGCACTCCGCAGCGAAACCCCAAGCTTTGATTTCGCAAGCTCCAATGTCGGAAGTCGGAAGTCGGAACCACACCACCAATTGACCAAAGTAACACAATTCTAATGCAACCACGCGAAATCCAAAGCCCTCGCCAGAATTTGGTGATGCTCAATTGTTCATGTAGTCACGCGAAAATGAAACCAACAGAATCAAGGCACAAAGCTCACAAGTCCGGCGCAATTTGCAAACTCCAGAATCAGAACTACAGGGAATGAAGAAATTTTGCAAAACCCAAAACCCCCCAAAGCGCAAATTCAGCCGCTCAGCGTGATTGACAAGCAGAGAGACGACGGCGACAAGGCGGAGAGTGGCCCTCGAAGTCCCATTGCGGCAAATGGACGGCTCCGATTAGCGCGATGAGCCGCCCAGCATCGACGGTGAAGACCCCACATCGACCGATCGACGGCTTGCAGGGCGTCTCTTAAATGGTAATCTCCTGCCTTCATTTAGTGATTTTAGTCATTTAGTGTGGTTACTGTGGTAAATTAATACAGTAATGGACTGGTCACTGGTGGCCAAGAGATGAAGTCAGATGCTTTCCACAAAGCATATGTATTTAGTTTTTATTAGTTAATATTTAGTAGTTAGTATACTAACACTACTACAATATTTTTTTTTATACACTAACTAATATTTCCTAGAATGTGTGTGCCCGGTCGGCTACCCGCCAGGAAAAAGGGTTTTCCATCGGAAATTTTCCTACATATTTTTATAGTGGCCTACCCAAATGCCGAGGTTTTATTTTTCTACCCGGTCCCATTTCCTACAATATTTTTTTTTCTTCGGAACCTCATCCTAAACATTTCTATGTCATTCGGAAAACTTCAAAAAATTTCGGCTAGCTCGTAACTAGATGCCGGTACTCCCCTATCATTGGTCCACATGTCCGCGTTGTCTAGTGCAGTGCAAGTCAATTGGTATACAGTGCACTATCAGCCACTATATAAATCCATTGACAATTAGAGTTAAATTGTAAAAGTCCCAGCAGTTTATAACAGGGGTGTCAGAAGAAGGTTTAACTAAGAATAGTAAAAAAAAAAAAAAAATTCCATCAGAACCTAGTTTTGGTGCTTCAAAGAGTTTGGTCCTATGTTTTTCTCCTGGTCCCGCATTTCACACACTTTACGATGAACTCTATTAACCCCAAACCAGAAGCAAAGTGTTTCGTTGCAAGTAATTGAACATCTTCAAGAGTTTCCTTAATTACATGTAATCGCTCTAAATGGGTAAGTGCTCGACTACCCTGCCCATTCGCTTTCAAAGCGAAATGGTTTCTGCTAAACTAAGTGACAATTTGCTATGCTACAAGCTGGTGTGTTCCATCTTAAGCGACCCTAGAAACCAAAGCTCTCTTCGTTGCAAGGACGGCCAAGGTTGAACCTGGCAAGAATGGAACTTGTACAGCACACTGCGAAAAAGTAATCTAAGCCTTTCCGTAAAATATGAACCACCCAAACTTCTCACTGGCTACTCGCTACAAAAATTGAGGTCAATCCTCTACCTGAAAATTTTCCTAGCAATGATGTCATCAAGATAAACCATCCCAGCCCTTGGCCACCAAGTTGCTCTCCAAGTCATTTTTCCTGAGAAAAGTGGGTGAAGTGGATCCAGGAACTCGCTGGTACCCACCCATAAAAAGAATAAGGCTGGAAGCCTGCAGCAGAGATCGCCAAGCAACAAAGATCAGCTTGTGATTGCAACAAAGAAGATCTAAACACACACACACATTAATCCTTACTTAAATTGTCCTCCTCGTAACCAAAGCAGAACTATTGATTCAACTTAATTGGACATGCAAAAGGACTCATTGTTTAAAAATGACCAATTCAATTGAAGGCTTATATCAAAAAATAATTCCGATAGAAGCTAACATAATATCAACAGAATCAGTGATTGAAGAACATTGCATGTGTTGGTCAAAAAATGAAGAAAAAAAAGCCCACATATAACCTACTCAGAATTGTTTAAAAAAAGTGAGGCTCAATTTAGCGTTAAGAGTCCCTTACCCCATCCGATCTATCAAAGAAGAGCTTGCGACGAGCCTGACACCGTGCTTTGTATGCTACGACAATGTGTGCCAATGCGAAAACAGCTGATGCAATCAAGAGCAGCGGCAATCCCCTTTTGAAATTCGCATGCAGACAGGCCTTGACCGACAGCATGACGGCAGTACCAATCCCAGAGACGATGGTTACACCCAAGTACGGGCCATGGCAGAGGCTCGGAACTCCACAGACAGCATAAACACCTGCAATCAATAGAACATGCAGGAATTAATGAATGGAATATAAAAAGAAAGAAACCCTAATTGCCATAGCTGAAGGGGTGTGGGGATGTGGGGGTAATTGCAAAAAAGAGAAGGTGCACAAAAGACTTACATAGAGCAATTAAAGAACGGCCCAAGGACAGGAGCGGGATGTCGACGAGAGAGCCACGGAAACTGTACGTTGCCCAATCCGCTCGGAATGCGAAACAAGATGAGCAGCAGGTGAAGACCGAGAACACGATGGCGATGTCGAGGATGGAGACGAGCAAAGGTCCGCAGGATACGAAGAGAGAGCCCAACATGTTGACGAGAAAGAACAGCATCCGCCCTGCTCTTCGAAGGCTCTCCAGGCTACTACTCCGCCCTCCACCTTTCCCTGCACCCATGGCTAATTCCTCTTGCGCCAATTCCAAAATCCAGAATCTCTTAGGGTTCAGCTCTTTTCTTTTCTTTTGGTTTCCTAATTCCAACCCTAAAATCACCTCCTCGTTTAGATCACACAAGTGTCGTTCTCTGACACCCCCTCGTAATTCAGAAGTCGATCGGCGTAGTAAAAGCCCACCCTGAAATTAGCATCACGTATTCAGCATTAGAAATCATGGAATTCAAGCTTCACCTGAACAATGCGTATTTTTATTCCAGACACAGGCGACTAGAAGTCGAATTAGCAACTAGCACTACCAGCACTACATGCTGAAGCTCCTGAATTCCTCAACCCGTACCGACCTAAATCGATCTCAACCATGGCCTAGCTCAGGTCATGAACTAAGTGATCTACCACAACGGTAACTACAAATCCATCCAAACAAAATCCACACACTACACGATAAACAACCAAACTACTAACCAATCGCCCTACAGCACAAACCAATTTCAAACAACAACACCAACACGATCGAACCGGACAACCCCAAACCACGACGAAACTAACAATTCACAAACCATGACTACCAGAACGAACCGGCGCCCAACAAAAACACACCACCGACATAGTTAACGTCCTGCTAAGGCAACCCATCACCAACAAACCCAGCAACAATCAAACATTCCACTCGCTCACCCGCAATGAACAAGGCTCTGTACACGAAGCACTCGCTCTCTCGCTCGCTTCTCAACCTTCAATTCCTCACGGTCGCTTCAATCTGTCCATGCAAAGCTCCTCCCCTTCGATTCGATCCCTAGCTAGCCAAACAAACTACGGAGTACAATTTAAAGCACAACCCAAGAGCCGTCCTCGTAGTACGTACGTATCACCAACAATCAACACTCCCCCTCGCGTTTCAATCATCCCATCATCCCGAAGAGAATTCCGTGTCCCCCTCGAGACCCAGAAACCAATCAATAATCTCGACAATTCCGACACGAGACGACCCAACGAGCCGATCGAAGCTCCCGAAGGTCAGTCCAGTCTCGTACAGTACAACGTCTTGATTAGATTTCCGTGACCTGCTCCGAAGCTCCGATCGCGGACACGGCGAGTACGAGTACGTTGCTAGCTTCTGGATTGAATTTTCGCTGGGATTTCAGAACGTGACGCGAAGGGAGTCCGAAAGTCAATTCGTAAGTTGGTCAAGACCTCGTTTCTATTATTTGCAGCCCGCGGCATGGACTGAAATATCAGTTGAAAGGAATCCGTCCGGAAAGGAAGGAATCGGGTACCTACTATACTGCTGCTGTGTGTGTACAGTAGGAGTTGGGAGACTTGGAGATGGTTTCTAGACGGCAGCTGTGACTTGGTGCTTGCTGCGGAAGGTGGGTGGAAGCAAAGGAGAAGCGGGATTGACAGGAAATTCAGGGAGAGGAGGGCGGTTGGTTGGGAGGGACGGGGGGAGGATGGTATGTCGGCGATGCCGGGACCCCAACGGAGCACTGGAAATAGCCGTTGGGCTTCACGGCAGTTCGTATTGGGGGCAGTGTTTTTTTAATCATTTGGGAGAAGTAACCAGCTATTTCTTTCAATACTTATCAGTTTTTTTTTTTCTTTTTTTTTTCCGTTTTTACGAAGTTCCAAAGTGGCGATGTAAAATGTAATAGTGGTGCTCCCGAATTTCAACCTTCATCTACATATTGGATAGAAAATATCTCATTAGCACATATCACATGTCTATAATTTAATTTTCATCCACAATTTGTTGATTTCATCCACAATTTTTTTATTTCATCCACAATTTTTAATTTGAAGCTTTCTGGCAAAAAACTTTACAATTTGTTTCCATTTTTTCGCCAAATTATTTTTTTTCTTGTGCAATTTGGCACTATAACTGAGCCAAAAAAAAGAAAGCTCTAATATCCTTGTGATACTTGGGCAATACTTGGTGGTACCTATATCAAAATAAGGTTATATTTTTAGGTCACATAATTTGGCTCTTTATTTTGTATTATACAATAATACTTTGACTATTTTTGAGACCAAAAAATGAAGCATTCCTTTACAAAAGATAGCCAATTATAGAGTTAATTGTAAAGTGTGTGCAATGGGGGACCAGGAATTAAAGTTTAGAAAAAACACCAAATGAAATTCTTTGGAGCACCAAAAGTAGGGTTGGATGGAATTTGGTGCCTTGCTTTTTTTTTTGTACTATTCTCAGTTTAACTTCCTATGGCACCTCTTTACAAACACAAGATGAATTTTATGATTAATTCTAATGTCTTTGGATTGTAGCCAAATCACGGGGGGGTCACTTAGAAAAACTTAACAAACAACGTGCGGCATAATATAGGGAGGTTTTAATTCACACTGTCAAAAATTTAGAAATAATTTAGAGCTAATATACGATGTACTAAATCATGTGCACTCAATTATAAGTAAGATACCTAGGGGAATAATATCTCATATTTAATAAAAAAAATTCTAAAATAGGGTCCTAGATATGGATCTTAGAAGTTTATTGTTACTAGGATCAATTTATAGAACTATTCAACAACTTGCCTAGATGGAAAAATTCTAGTCCTAGATGGACAAATTCATTACCCCCTAATGACCCATGGGGGGATATTCTTTCAAAATGGGCCAAAACGGCTAACAACTTGAGCAATTTTTGCTCATTTTTTCATGAGATTGGATAGAATGTAACCATAGGATCTTGAAGTTAACATTGAAATTGAGCACCTCCAAAAAATTCAAATTATTTGAACGCACAATCTAGAAGATATTTTATTTTGAAGTTTTTCCTGGGTCAGTGGAAATACGTGGTAGAGCACTTTGAAGGAGCATATCTTTGTGAGAATATTTTAAAATGATGCTTTTTTGGTGCTCAGTGAAAGATAAGAGAGTTGAAAATATACATGTAAAATTTCATTTCATTCCAAGAATTTTACAATTCATGGTCAAGTTTGCAATGCACGGTGGTCACTGAAATTTGAATAGTGTTTGCAAGAGAAAAAAGAATGGGACACCTGTCTTCTCCTTGAACTCCTTGGATCTACCCTTTTTGAAGTGGAACTGACCTTTATGAGGTAGATCTGACCTTTAAAAGGTGGGCAAGAAGCATATTGGTTGGTTTTTAGTCCATGCCCAAATTGAACACAAAAAGACAAGCTATAAACTACACTACACCACTTAACTTTGAAAAATTCCACAGGGCGGAGTTTAACTTGGAATTTGATGAAACCATCGCCCATAGATTTGTATTGTAGTCTATTTTGTAGATGTGAATTCTATTTTTCAATAAACTCAAAATCTGAGAATAAGAAGCTCAAAAAATAGGGGCAGTGACCAGAAAATGGTCGCTTGGGTCCTTAGGGGTTAATGTGTTTCAACAATGCGCACGTCTTGTAATTGTTGTGTTCTACTCTTGCTAGCCTTTTCCCATTCATAATTGTGTTTGCATTTCAACCATTTTTTCTTACTTAACTTTGTGATTTTGAGATTTCTATGTCATCCATGCTTGACATGAAGGAGTTGTTTTGGTTTTGTGACTTCAAATGTTCTTATTCACAAAGTGCAAGTGTGTCTGAAACATCTCTTATCATTCTTGAATTATAGTGTGTGATGTATTGTACAAAATTTGTGAAGTCTGATTCTAAATCTATTTTTTTTCCAACTGAAAGCAATTTCAAATTGTTCCTGTACTTCACATTTTTTGCAGATGTAAGTAGTTTTGGATTTTTTTTCCTTACCAAATTGTTTTTGGCTCAAGGTAGGGTAAGGTTTATTCTCCTTTTCTGAATTTTTCAACTTGATGTAGTTTACAATTTTATTACCTTCCCATTTGGGGGGCTCAAGGTAGTTTAAGGTATTTTTTCCCTTCCCATTTTTTTTGGCTCAAGGTAGTTTAAGGTTTTTTTTCCTTCCCATTTTCTTAGGCTCAAGGTAGTTTATAACTTTTTTCCTTTGCAATTTTTTGGCTCAAGATAGTTTAAGGTTATTTTCCTTTCCATTTTTTTAGACTTAGGGTAGCTCACAATTTTTTCCCTTCCCATTTCTTTTGACTCAAGGTAGTTTAAGATTTTCTGTCCTTCCTATTTGGGGGCCTAAAAGTAGTTTGTGACTTTTTTCGTTCCCATTTTTTTGGTGGCTTCAGATAGTTTTTGATTTTTAGGCTTCCAAATTTGTTTCGTGCCATTTGTTTTTGTCTTTAATCTTAATACTTGCCTTTTTCACTTTACTTTTTTTTTTTATAATGAAGTTAGGGTATTAAAAAATGTCCTTCCTTGCAAATTCAAAGTAATGATATGGAGACCTAAAATACCATGAATTACAAAATTAGGTAATAATAGGAACCATATAAGTAGCCCGAGATATCTAAATACCCCCCTAAGAAAAAACCTAGCTGCACGTGATATTCAAAGGTCCATATAGAGTGACCCCCCCGTGAGCTAAATGGTACAAAAATTGTGCATAAATAAAACACTTATTGGGATTTATTAGGGGTTTGAAAGGATTGACCACACTCTTTGCGGTTGGTCCTAGGCAACTTGTTGCATCTCCACAAACCCTTGGCATGAAATTGACAAAAAATAGACAATTTCATAAAAACTAAAAAAAGTGAGTCAAGAAAAATGGTCTTGAAAGAGACGGAGTTCATCTCTTGCAAATTTCAAATTCTAGGCTTTTTTTTACTATTGGAGTGTCGGAAGACTCAAAAATGTTAAATTTTCAAGATTGAAACCCTATTTTTTTTTGCAAAGTCCATTTTTTCAAGCCCCATCATCATGGAATAGTCCAATTTTTGCAAATTTCAACATTTTCTTCTCCAGTCAAATATCAAACAATATCCAACCAACACTGGTTTTAACCACACTTAGTGAAACTTAAAAAATAATGGGCTATTTGAATGGAAATGGAGTTTAGTCACGTGGTTTTGAAAAAAATGGAATTATTCTTTGACAAAGTTGGCATTAAAATATTTTCCACTATTGTAGTGCTCTAGACTCCAAAATGTAAAATTCATTAAAAATGGATTCCATTCTTTTCAAAACTACTACTTTAAACGGGTTTTTTTTGTAGAATAGTCTATTATTTACAAATTATACATTGTGACATTTCTTGAGGTCGGTCATGGGCTTCTTATTTTGAGCAAGAAAAGCCTCATCATGCATCATCTATGGATAAAATTCCTTTCACTTTTGCACAATAGAAGACTTACCACTAGTTAGCAATTAAAATAGCAATTTTTATAGGTGAAGTATACAAGTAATCCACTCTCTAACTTTTGGACAGGGCGTTTTGTCTAGATGAACTTCTCGCAAAGTTAACCACTGGAGATGCTTTAAGTACACGGCCACCAATTCATTTAGTCAGTTCTGCCATTTTTGGGATGAAAAGTGTGCAACTAATACATGCTTCTAAATGGAGTATTTTAGAACATGATGTCGATTTTTTCTAAATTTGTTGGCTTGGAGTATTTTAACCTCCTAAAATTCTCCTTGTTTTGGAAGTTAGGTTTATGAATGCAAAATTCCTTCATTGCTCCAGTTTACGTTTAGGGAGATAAACATAAGAAAAAATTCTTTATTTTATAGTTGTAGTTGGATAATCTTTTAAATTCTTAATTTTTCTTAGCTAATGTGTAGTCTTTAATTTCAAATATGGATTCAAATTTTCAAAAATTTATCATTGGTAGTAAGTAAATAAGTTCTTACTAAATAAATTAATTCAACTAACTTGTGAGTTTGGATAGTGTGAGATCTTCATTCATAAATTTGGATAATCTTAGATTTCTAGATAATACAATATAATCAGTGTAATTTTTGGATAAAATTGGATGAAGTGGATGAAAATCACGAATGAAAATCTCATGGAAATCCGAAAGTATATAGGATAGTATGAAAATAGTGCGGACCATACTATATATATTGAATTTATCTTAAATGTTGTGTACTATTACATTAGTGCACCTCACAAATTTGAATATTTCAAGAATTTGTACTCCCAAGGCCATTTTACTATACAAGTTAGTGTTAAGTTTTGAAGTTTCAAGGACATTTTTCTGTCAAAAAACACTCAAAAACTACCAATTTTGCAAAGTCCATCCAAGAAAACAGAATTGAAAAAAAATCTAACCGTAGGATCTTGTACTTCACTTTTCTTAGATCGTGTGGTAAAAATTTCATGAAGTTTGACTATACAAATTGAAAGTTATTTGCATTCAGAGTTGGAAAAAAATATTAATGTTCAAAGTTGAACGCTAGCCTTCAATTTCAAATGACTTTGACTATCATTTCTGGAATTTTTTTGCACTATAGATTTCAAAATAGAAACATGTTGTATTGAAAAGTTGAATTGAAAGTCCAGGATTATTGATTCTTTTTGAATTTGACTTTCATTCTTTAAGAAATTATTAAGTAGAAGTAAGCCAAAAATTGAAAGAAAAACTAAATCATTAATAGCTCTAAGATGGGATTGAAATACTATAATACAATATGCTGAGATTGTTTTAGCAAAAAAGCTTAACCTTGACAAACAATTTTATTTATTTTAAAAACTATAAAAATTACATTAAAAAATGATCCTATATATTAGTTTTCCAAGAAGATGCTGGATTGCTTAAAGAACAAGATTTTCCATAATTTTCTCACTACTAGTCCAAATAGAATGAATCAAAGCTTCATGTGTAGATAAAAACTTAATATTTTAGGAAAAAAATCTAAAATTTAATTTTGACTTTTTTGCATTTTCTTTTGTGTTGCTTGCCAAGTTCATTTCTAAGCCTTTGTGGTATGATTTTTGCTCCTAGGTTCCAATTGAAATAAAAATTATATTACCACAAAGCTAATCAATTTTTCTATCTTATGAGAAACTTCCAAAAAAATTCACCTAAAATTGAGATCATAAGAACCTGCTAGAAATCCATTACGTTCCCCAAGGAAATAATGGGACTTTATGGGTTAACCCCTAAACACCCCGAGGGCCCAAAAGTATCCTCACATAGTTTCATGTCCAATTCAAAGTACTGTAACTTTTGCAAAGAATGTCCAAATTCAATAAAACTTATTGGCAAATTTGCACTCTCTCTTCTAGTTTGTGGGATAAAAGTTTAAAATCAGTCCAAAATGTACTGATTTTTTGGAAGCCAATTGAAGTTCACAAGCTCAGTTTGAGTTTACCAAATTACAAATGATGGCTACAACTTTTGGGCCTTGTATCTTCTTCATCCAATGTTTGTTTTCAATAAAATTTGCTGGACTATGTTCCCCTTGAAGTCTAGTTGTTGTGGTAAAATTTTCATATCAATCCAAGTTGTTTTGAATGTGTGGGAGCAATTCAAAATTCAAAATCCCGACATTTTTGGATTAGAGTGAACTTGGCAACTTGTTTCTTCTTCACATTGTGTCCATTTCCAATCAATTTTTTTGGAAAAGTTGCGCATACTAGTTCAGTTTGTGTGGCTAAAATTTCATATTGACACAAAAAATAATGAGTGACTGAGATGCATTTTAGTAGAAGGAGGTTCAACCTTAGATGTGTTTTTTGTGACTTTTCTTGCTATTTTTTGACATTTCAAAGTCATTTTGCAGAACATTGAGTTACTTGAATGATTTTTTTTTCATCAATGTGTTTGTATATTGATTTTTTTTTCATCAATGTGTTTGTATATTGACTTGAATCACATTTTTTTCATTTGAGTAGTTTTAGAATTTTAATTTCACCACCAAATGTCTTGCTAGGAAAATTTCAGATTCCTATTTTAACACTTGAACATTATAAATTTGCAATCTATATTGCTAAATGACTCCAAAAGGATCCGCATCATCTACAACACTTATACTATAAGATTGTATGGTTGAGATTAAAATTAGTGACATTTAGGTCTATAACACTTCAAAAGCAATGATGTTTTTGAACCCCAAAAGGCCTTGGGCCTTTAGGGATTAAGGCTTGGTAATTGATTTAATTTATATAGCAACAAATTTGAAGAGATGAAAAAGGATAGGAGAAAAAAAGGAGATTTTCCTTGGATGTCTCTTAGAAGGCGCCTATTTATTCACATCTCCTTGCTACATATTTTACACCTTGTAAGAACATTGGAACTTAATATTTAGCACCTATAATTAAAATTGAACATTTGAATTTATATTTGAAATCACAACCTTTGCCATTAGAGGAAATTTGGGGCTTCTATAGGGCTATTTGACTTTGAACTAGTAGTCAAACAAGGTTGAATAAAAAATTGGAAAAAAAATAAAAAAATCAATTTAAAGGTTCCATGTTGTTTTTTGAAATTTGAGTTTATTTTTTCAATTTTTTTATTGAGCCTTCTTTGATTCTTGGTTTAGAATCAAATGGTCCAACAGAGGGCTCCAAATTTTCTAATGCATTAGTTGAGAGAGGGCTTCACAAAAAAATCAACCAAATACAAAATTAGGGACAATTTTTTACACTTAGTTAAAAGTGCGGATGGAAAAAAAATAACCTTCTCAAAAACAAAGAAGACTTAGAGATGTGGTTGGGACTTGCAAACTTCATCAACAACAAAATCAAGCTTGGATTGGATAACCAAGGTAGATTGCTAGCATGTGAGCCTAGGATCTTGAGCTTGTGAACCTAGGAGCTTAGGCACCTATGTTATAGGCATCTTCTATGAATTTAGGGTACCTCTATTATAGGCACTTCTAATGGTTGTAGAGTGTCTACTTACATGTAGGCTCAAGGCTTGTAGGCTTGCATTTCTAAGCTCACATGCTAACATCTTTGAGGAAGAAGTATCTAAATTAAAATCGTCTTCCCTCTTCTATGCCACATTTAACTATTTTTGGACTTTTGAAAGTCCAAAATTAATAATGTTCATCAGGAGAAAAAAATGACCATCAAGGAATAATTCAAAACCTCAGGAGATCTATGCAAACATCAGGAGATCAATACAAAACATCCGGAGATCTATACAAACATTAAGAGATCTTTTAATGTATTATCTGGAGATCTCTAGATGTTTAGTTCAAAATTCATTGAATAGTCCAAAAGTAGTTAAATGTAGCATCTTTGGACATTATTTTCTTCTATTATTTCTCTAATATTTGTCTAGTATAGATTTCAAAAATTTTTGCAAATATTCAATAGCTCAAATATCACAAGCATATTTCACTCAAATATTAATTTTTTTAGTTCAAAAATTATTATTTTTGATTATGATGGACGTACTTCAAAAAATAAATAAGGCAAGAAATTTTAAATCACTATACTTAAAACTTAGCATCTAAATGCAAAGAATGAATTTTTGTGAACATCATTAATATTTGATTGATGATCCATTTAGAAAGAATTTAAAAAATTTATTTTTAGATTTGATTGATAAATTGGTTGGTTAATCCAATGGTAGATCCAACTATATGGATGTAATCTACTATAGGTCTATGTACTTGATATTGAAATAACATTGATTTTTGCAAGTATTAAATTCAATACTATTTCAATTTGACACAAATTTTAATAGTATCAAACTATTCCCTAATAAGATGTAGCCAGCCTTGCCTTTGTCTGCCCCCCCAACTCAAAAAATTTCCAATTGTTGATATCAAGGAATAATTCAAAACATCAAGAGATCTATGCAAACATCAGGAGATCAATACAAAACATCTGGAGATCTATACAAACATTAAGAGATCTCTCAATGTCATTATCTGGAGATCTCCAGATGTTTAATTCAAACTTCATTGAATAGTCCTCCAAAAGTAGTTTTAGCAGTATCAAAACTATCCCCTAAAAAGATGTAGCTAGCCTTGCCTTTGTCTGCCCCCCAACTCAAAAAATTGCCAATTGTTGATATCAATAGGATTTCATTGCCTTCCTCCTTTAATGTTGTTGATTTGAGCTCTTTGAAAAATAAAGCAGCAGTCATATGCTTTGCATTGCAAGCAATTACCAAGAAGAAGTGCACAGCCCAAATAGTCCAGAACAACATTGCTACTGCAGCGCCAACGTATACATGTATGATGGTGAATTACAAGAGAAATTGGCATGACCGTACGTATGCAATTTTTTTTTTGCAACGACGATTGATTTGCACCGCGAGGAGGGACGATCTCAACCGTTTGGAGATTAGGGTTTGGCGCTCATCTTGCACAACGACGGGTTTCTTGTATTTGTGATCAATTCTATCTGTGGAGGTTTTGGAAGGAGTCCAAGCTCGGCTATGGTGAGATTTGTTTTGGGTGGTATGCATGCGAGTACAACATTTGAAAGCTTTCTGAAAATGTTGGATGGCGAGGGTTGTGCACTCTGGAGACTTGGAAGGCGGAAGTGCCCTCGTGAATGCGAGCTTGTTGAAGCTCTAGATTCATTCTAAGTCGGGTGCATTTGTAGCCTTGCAGGGAAGCAACAAATGAAAGCTCGCAATCTCTGAGTGTAAGTTCTCTTATGTTTGCACATTGTGGTTTTTGTCATGGTTGTTAGGAGCTTGTGCCTTGTGTACTATACAATGGGGGGACAAAAGTATCATTGCTCCCTTTTGTTCCCACTCAAATACCCCCATTTTCAAACACTCTTTTTTACAATTTTTATGTAATTCTTGGATCACTGCATTCCTACTTGATTTCAATCATGCATACCAAATTTTAACTTCAAAAAAGCAAAACTCCATTTTTGGTGAATTCAATAATATATTCACCAAAATATTGAAAATATCCATAGGCACATCTTATTTTCAACAAGCATCTCCAAATAAGTTCATAGCTCTCTCCGTAAAAAATTCAATACAGGGGTGACAATGATCTAATTTTGGAAAATAGCTATCTTTTTATCATAATTAGGCCACTTATTGTAATTTTTAAAGTCAATTTTCATGGTTTTACATAATATTTTTATTGAAAACAATGAATGATGAATTTTCTAAATTAGATTACGGAAATATGTAGAGAATATCTATACGCACATTATACCTTCAACAAGCATCTCCAAAAAAAATTCACATCTCCCTCTATAATGGGGGCGTTTGAATGGGAACAAAAGGGGGCGACAATACTTTTGTCCCCCCATTGTACAGTAAGTGGCCTAACAAAAAGATACGTGATTTTGCCCTCAACTTTGAAAAGAAATATCTCTTCATTGTAATTAGTTTTTGCAAAGGAATTGTACCAACACGCTCACATGTATGAAGTTAGTTATAGCAAGAAGAGAAAATGCAAAAATCTAATTACAGTAAAGAGATATGTATTTTCAAAGTAAAGGCAAAACCACACCAAAATGTAAATCTGTCTCGAGGGAATTGTGAATTTTTTTTGGAGATGCTTGTTGAAGGAAAGATGTGCGTATGGAGGTTTCCTACATATTTCCACAATTGAATTAAAAAAATTCATCACCAATGTTCTTCAATGAATTTTCATGTAAAACCATGAAAAATAAATAAAAAAATTGACTAAAAATAGAATTTTGTTTTTTTGAAACTAAAATTTGGTATGCTTGATGGAGATTGCATAAGATATCAATGTTGATTGTGCAAAACAAAAAACATCAACTCTATTTTTCATTATGCAAGAAAATTGAATAGTCCAAACATCCATCTCTTATCTATTGGGTAGAGCACTGTACATTTGGCAATAGAGTTGAATGTCGTAAGAGGGAGTTGTTTGATTATCAGGAGCAAGGTTGAGTTTTCCGTTTGAGAGAAGAGCAACACCGGAACATGGCGGGTTTGTTTAGAGTTTAAGTTAGTATGTGGCATATAGGCTCAACCCCAAACATATGTATCTTGTTAAGTTAGTATGCTTATTTTGAAGAATTTTTTGCATATTTACTGATAAAATTATCATTTTCTTTGCACTTGATTATATTTTTTTTGTTGTTACTTTTGGTAAAAAGAAGTTCTAAATAACCTTTTATAGTTTATGTCTTAAAATTTCTATCATTCATTTTCTAGGACAAAAATGATTGGAAATTTTTCCACTATACATAGAGAGTCATAAAGCAAGACAAAAGAAGGTTCCATTCACTAGTGATTTTATTTGAACAATGTACAATACCACTATAGAAATCATTGAAAGCAAATGAAAGTTATAGAAGAGATGAACTCTTTCTACTTTGGCCAAGGCTATACAAGGCTTGGTCATTACTTTGAAGTATCACTGTCATATAATGAATTGTTTTTGCTCTGGGCAATGAAGGCCACTTTGAAACATCATTGATATGCCAATCAAAGTCCTCGTATTACTCCAGTGACATATGTGCCTTTTAAATTGCTCTAATTAATGAAGGCCACACAATGCTTGGTCATAATTTGAAGAGTCATTGTCATGTCATGAAATCTTTTTGTTCTAAACAATTGAAGGCCACTCATGTTGTTGTGTCAATGAGGGTTTGTGATTATGAGGGTCTAAGAGCATCCCACAGTTGGCTCGCCAAGTGGAGCTTTTGCATGCCCTTTCAAGGCGGCTAGTGTATGTTGGCTGTACGCTGCAAAACGGTGGCCAAAAAGGAGACATAAGCCGACCAAGAAATTATGTCCACCTCGTGAAGCGAGTCACCCACTCAACTCCTTAGCCCTCCTTGGTGTGTCGGGTGGTGCCACTATGAACTAAGTTGTCAACAAAAGATATACATGAGATAATTTGCATTTTTGTCAAAGTTGTATCCAAATTTGTATCCATACAAATAGACCCCATATTTTTATCCACATCCTCCTAATTTTAATATTTTGTAATCACAGGCTAACCCATTTTTTAAATGGATTGGTTGGTGTTCTTGAGTGGACACCTATTCTGTTGTCTGTCATCATATAAGTTTAGATTTTTAGATGAATGTGATATAATTAGTATAAACTTTTGATTTTTTTGGATAAAGTTGGATGGAAGTTGGATGAAATCATTATATTTGAGATAATATAAAAATAGTGAAGACAACACTGTATTATATTTTTCTAAAATATTGTGCTACCATTTTAGTACATCTTGCAAATTTGCATAATTCTAGAATTAGTACAAGTTAGAGTTATTAGTCCAGACTAGAATAATTGAATTAACTTTTGTAATAGTTTCTTTGGAAGGGGACAAAAAAAGAGTAAGGAAGAAGGATATTCTTCCTAGCTATTAATAACAAGATCCCTATATTTTTCCACTTGCTTACCTCAAATTTTCATTTTGGTAAAAAATGTTGGAATTTCATGTTTAACACCTAATGAAGTTTAAAAATTTTGAATTCAACTTTTGAATTAGAGACCCTACAGTAGTTGGGAGAGATTATATATGAAAAATACAAAAATCAACCAATGACAAAATAACAAGAAGATTTATATACTTATTCTATAGTGGATGGAAACAATGACCTTTTCATAAATTAAAATTATTTAGAGTTGTGGTTTGGCCTTGCAAACTTCATTGACAACAAAAATAAGTTTGGGTAGTGTAACCAAGGTAGAAATATCTAAAAATGTCTCCACTCTTGTGGACATTGTATGCTTATATTATTTCTCTAACATTTGTACAACATAGATTTTCAAAAATCTATACAAATATTCATGTTCAAATATCACAAGTATATTTTGCCTCAAAAGCTAATTTTTCCAATTCAAAAATTATTTCATTTAATTATAATAAAATTCAAAAAGTAAGTAAGATAAGAAATTTAAAATCTATGTATTTAAATCTTAACATTCTAAATCCAAAAAATGATTTTTTTGTGAACATCCTTAATGTTCAATTGACATTCAATTTTAGAAGGAATTTTCAATTTTTGTTTTCAAATATGATTGATAAATGTTGGTTATTGCAATGGTAGATCTAACTACATGGATATGATCTATAGGTCAAAGTTTACAAATTTTGCTTCAAAGTCATCATTAACCTTGAAACTTATCACCTCTATAGTCTATTAAAAAAAACATGTTTTTAGACAAATAGGCGCATTCATCATTTCTATAGGTATCCTAGAAAATCATTCATCCATCTTTTTTTGGCCTTAGCATCTTTACATGGTTAAATTTGTTCTCCAAGTTGAATTGTTTAGCACATGTACATGCTTTTGACAATTTGAACTATCCTAATGCTTTGGGTTAGAATTTCTACAAGTCTTGACTTTAGAAAGTTTACATAAATTACTAAAACCAATCAATAAAAAAAATATAGAGTTATAATAATTAATTTTTCAACAAGTAAAAAATAAACCGTAATTGTAATTTCAACTCTATCTATATACATCAATATAAATAATTGATTATAGATAGTTTTACATTACACCTTTATATAATTGTCCAAAAAAACATGTGAGCATGAACTCTTTTCATTAAAAGTATTATTATTGCACTACACCAAATTCTCTTAGTTGTTTTGGATATTGAAAGTTTCTAAGTAACCTTTTATTGTTTATTTATTTAATTTGATCATCTTTTAGGACAATCATAATCTTTTTATAACAACTATTGGTACGTGTAGTCATAAAAAGAGATGAAAGAAGCTTTTGTTTGTTGGCAATCTTGTCTAACTAGAATGTCCAAGGTACCAAGTCTAGAAGTCATTGAAGTGGACAAAAGCCCAATAATAAAATGGTCAAGGGTGACCTTTAGGTGACCTTAGAAGTCGTTGAAAATAAATGGAAGTTCAATAATGTATTGACTATTTTTGCTAAGGCCAAAGACCATCCTAGAAGCCATTGAAAGTGAATTAAAGTCCAAGAATGCATGAACTATTTATGTTGTGGCCATTGAAGGCTAAAAAAGGCTTAATTGTTAGTTGGAAGTGTCACTGTCCTGTTAGTTATAGTCCTTAGTATGTCCCCTAGCCTTGTAGCAATAATTGGTTTGTGTGATTGGCATGTTCTTATTTCTTTTTTGCAATTGATTTTTCAATTTATGAAAAAAAAAAAAAGTGAATAAAAATTGTCCTATCAATGAAAGTGATTTTAAAACCCTAAATTTTATTCAAGTACTGAATTTTGAGAAAACTTTGTAATTATCCGTTAATTGATACAGCCTTTCACCTCTTTTTAGGTGGCAATTATTTCATAAATCATTTTGTGTTAAAAAAAATTAAGAATTTTAACCTTTTTTTGTCCTTTATAGTGGTTCAATAAATATTTTTTTGAAAAGCTTTTACTATCAACAACCAAAGAGTCTTGTACAAAGTAATTCCGCACATAATTACTTTCATGATTTCAACCTTAAAAGCAAGCGCAAAAGTTGAAAAGACACGACGCTCCCATCTATACCTTAGTTAGATTGTTTTGTTTTGTTTTGTTTTGTTTTGTTTTGTTTGATATGATGAGATCTAAGAAACCGTAAGTCTTTGGCAATTTCCTTGGTACTATTGGAAAACTCTATGTGAGGAGGGGTGTACAAACTTTGATTTGTGGCGTTTGAACCTACGGTGTGAAAATTATGGATTTTGAAATTAGAAAATCGAATTAATCCTTGCACTTTTTGATGCATGAAGCTTTCAATTTGTACAAAGAATGCAACCTCTCAAACCGCAACAAAGCCCTTGCACTTCTTTGTGCATAAAAGATACTAGATTTTAGAATTTTACAAACTAAAAAACTAAAAATTCTTATTATTTTTATTTTGGTTGTGGCAATGGTGCAAGGCACATTAGTATATATGACAATATGTACATAGTAGTGTCCTTATGCCATTGCCGCAACCAAAATAAAAGTAAAAATAATAAAATTTTAATGCACGAAAAAATACAAGGGCTTTATTGTAGTGTGAGAGGTTGCATTCTTGATACAAATAGAAAGCTTTATACACAAAAGAGTAAAGGACTTTGTTTTGTGGCTTTTGAACATGCTATGTGAAAGTTATGTTTTCCAAAATAAGAGATAATTTAATTCCATTTTTTTTATTCATAAATACTTTAAAATCCAATAACTTTCACACTATAGGTCTAACATCCACAAATTAAAGTCCATGCACCCATCCTTGCAAAGAGCTTTTCATCGGAACCAAGAATGTTGCTAGAGGACTTATGTGGCTTTCTAGATCTTTGCTATCAAACAAACAAAACAAAGAAAACAAAACAAAGAAAACAAAAAAATTTAATTTAAAGGTATAGACTAGTGTATCTTGTGCCATTGCCACAACCAAAATAAAAGTGAAAATAATTTCTAATTTTTTAATTCATTAAAACTTTCAAACTCAATAATAAACTTTCACATTGTAATGTAATGTGAGAAGTTGCATTCATAATTGGTACAAGTACGTAGAAAACTTTATGCACAAAGGATTGTAAAGACTTTGTTTTGTAGCATACCAACATTTGGACTAGTTATGGTTTTTCCAAAAAAAAAGATAGTTTAATTCAATTTCAAATTTAAAGAAATCCATAATTGTCAAACTGTAGGTCAAGATGCCACAATACTGGCATGAATAGAAAGCTTTATGCACAAAAGAATGCAATGGCATTATTTTGTGGCATTTGGGTATGCAATGTAAAGATCCTTTTTTTCCAAAATAAATAATAATTCAATTCAATTTTCTAATTCCTAAAAACTTTGAAATTCAATAGTTTCTATACCATAAACGCCACAAAATAAAGTCTATGCACCCCTCTTTGCCAAAGAGCTTTTTATGGTACTACGGATATCGATTGGCATCTACTGTAGTTATGTCTCAGCAAAATCTAAGGTGGGTACACCCAAAATCGCACCATGCCTAAAACTACCATCATCACTCTATGTGCATTTCTAAAACCATCTCTAATATGTACGCATGTTGAAGAAACAATTTTAGAACATCTACCCAATGAACTTTGACCTTTCATAACTTGTGCATATAGTATCCAGATGTTGTCCTCTTTAGTGCATTGGAACCTCCTTTCACTTACCAATAAAAAAAATATGAAGAAGTGGCAGTTTTGGGGGTACCCCATTTAACCCCTAAAGTCCCATTGTCTCCTCGGGGGACAAATCAGATTCCGGGCAAGTACCTACAGGCTCCATTTCTAGTGAAACTTTTTGAAACTTTTCCATAAAATAGAAAAATTGATTAGCTTTGTAGGAATATAATTTTTATTTCAATTGGTGCCCGGGAGCAAAAGTTATTCCACAAAAAGCCTCAAATTGAACTCAGTGGGTAGCACAAATTTTTTTGCAAAATGTCAAAATAATCCTCATATTTTTTTGGTGATCAATATTTTAGATTTGACACATGAAAAGAGGATTGAAAGACTTCAAATCACACTTCTTTTTTTCGGAGTACTTTAAAAATAGAAGAAAAAAATTGATTTTTCAAAAATATGGCCAATCATATATTTCTAAATGATAGATAATAATCATTTTGCCTTTAAGGAGATTTTTAGCAAAATTTTACTTAAAACACATGTGTTTTAAGTAAAATTTTGCTAAAAATCTCCTTTAATTTTTTTTTTTTTTTTTTCCTTAAACCTTTATATTTTTATCTACATGTGAAGCTTTGATTCATTTCATTTGGACTAATAATGAGCAAGTTATGGACAATCTTGTTTTTCAGGCAATCTAAGCATCTTTTTGAAAAAATAACTTGTAATATTCATTTTTGAATGCAATTTTCATAATTTTTTACAATTTTTTTTTGAAAATGTTGTGTTTTCTTGCTAAAACAATCTCACCATTGGGATTATTGTATTTCAATCCCATCTAAGAGCTATTAACGATTTAGTTTTTCTTTCAATCTTGGACCTACTTCTACTTAACAATTTTTTAAAGAATGAAAATCAAGTGTCTTTTTTTTGAAATTTTTTTTGTAGACTTTCAACTTACATCTTGAACGTAAAAAGTTTTAAATTCAAAGTTTGTAGTGCAAAAAATTTCCACAAATGGCGGTCAAAGTCATCTGAAATTGCAAGACAGTGTTCAAAAAAACTTTCTTTTTCAACTTTGAATGCTTATATCTCCCAATCTATGCAGTCAAACTTCATGAAATTTTTACCCCATGATCTTTGACAAGTGAAGTACAAGATCCTACGGTTAGATTCTAAAAAAATGTTTTTTTTTTGTGTTCTTGGGTGAATGCAGCCAAAATGGTAGTTTTGAGTGGTTTTTGACAGAAAAATGGCCTTGGGACTTTAGGGGTTAAATCCAACAATTGTAACTTGCCTCCAGAAATAGAATGAAATCCCACACATAACATAGTCAGTAGCATTTAATGAGACTGCCTTTTACACTCCAGAGTTTTCATCCACCAACTTCATCCGGCACATGTTATTAATGTAAGATTCAGTACCAAGACAATGGCAATAAACTTACACTATAAGAAACCCGCGTTTTAGGTGACGTTAACGTAACTTAGGCAGACGCATTTTTGTAGACACAAAATTAAACAACTTATGTTTTTATGTCAATACTAACATCCAATGTAATATCTGGATGTTACATTGGATGTTATTATTGACATAAAAACACAAGTTGTTTTATTTTGCGTCCACAAAAATGCGTTTGCTTAGGTTTTGCTAACGTCACCTAAAACGCGGGTTTCTTATAGTGTTATTGTGCGCTCCAATTTTTTGGCTAATTTTAAGACAAAAAATACAAGCAACAAATATTTATAAAGATAGATGGTTTGCCAAAATCCAAAGAATCCAGTGAGTATTATACCAATGTAATCTGACCATTTGCCATCAATAACTTACTTTGAGAAGGATTTTTTTTTGACATTTTCAAACAATCCTTTTCAACCTCTCCACATTTGCCATCAATAACTTACTTTGAGAAGGATTTTTTTTTGACATTTTCAAACAATCCTTTTCAACCTCTCCACATTTGCCATCAATAACTTACAAGAGAAGCTCTTTATATACACACAGGGCAGTAGGAGGTAGAACAATCCATGTGGAATATGTGATTTAGAATTTTTAGTTTCTCAGCCGCTCATAGTTAAGTCTAAAGTAGGAATTGTGTTAATTCTAGAATTTGAGACCTCATTTAGGCATAGTCTATTAAGTTTTTTCAAAAAACTTTGATCTAAAAAAAGTTGGGAAATCAAGTTAAGTTTCATTTCCAAAAATCTATTTGAGATGTCAATCTTCCACTCAAAAGTTATGTACAAATTTCAGAGAGAGGTTAAAAAAGGATTTTTTTTTGACATTTTCAAACATCCTCTCTGAAATTTGTCCATAACTCTTGAGTGGAAGATTGACAATTTAAACATAGTTTTGGAGATGAAACTTAACTTGATTTTCCAACTTTTTTTAGTTCAAAGTTTTTAGAAAAAACTTATTAGACTATGCCTAAATGAGGTCTATAATTCTAGTTTTAACACAATTCTTTAACTATGAACGGTTGAGAAACTACAAATTCTAAATTATGGGATGTTCTAATTTCTACTATCCTATAAATATATAAAGAGTTGTATCCTAATTCCACATCTCAAAACATGAATGGCTTACAAATCAAAGTTAGGGAATTCAAACATCAAAATTATTGACCTTAATGAATTGATTGTATTTTGTTTAAAACTGCCATTTTGTGTATTGCTTTAATGGAAAGTGTTTAACTTAAAGTAACTTGATTGTGCAGTCACAACATGGGCACTGAGTAGAATTCTATCATTCTTGATGCATGGCCATTTAACTAATTTGGAAGTAAAATATTCCATACCACTTCATTCCTCGAAATATTCTACATCATTCCGTCCGCAAGAAGATAGCCTCTCTGAATGTTACGCAGTTCCAAATGCCAGCCCTAAAACTTTGAAACAATAAGGGCCTCTTCACACTATGGCCGTCCAAGTCGAGAGTTCGTCGTTTCCACCTATCATATTGCAGGGTCCGTTGGTTCCACCAATCATATTGCAGAGTTCCACGGCCTCTCGACTTGGACGGCCATAGTGTGAAGAGGCCCTAAGATTGATAATATTACTCCCTTCTCCTACGTTCAATCTCAAAGTTTCATAAATTGAATGCTGTGCACACAACGAGATTAGACATTCATAAGTCGTAACAAAGATGTAGAGCAGATTTACCAATGATGATGCCCAGAGACAAAATGAAGCCAACCGACATATCCAAATGCCAATCCTAAACCCTGGAGTTTTGTACAATGAATATAATGCTTATAACTCTTACTACCTTTGTTTGAAAATAAGGTATCCATTCTCAGTGCAATCACCACTGAAAATCCATACCTTAAGTTAGGTTGTTTGTTTTATTTTGTTTGTTATGATGAGATCTCATGAACTTGATTTCATGATGCTCCAATTCACAACAAAAAAATTTATTGAAATTTGAAGTTTTTCACGGAAAAAAAATTAAAAAATTATTTTTATTTAATTATGCAATGGCAGCAGCACAGGGCACATTAGTGGACACTATTTTTTCCAAAGGGAGTCTCTACGAGTCAAATTACTGACGAAGCAAATGTTTATAAGGTAGGTGGCTCAATTAGGGACTTTCTTCTTCAAATAGGCCGTAGGGAACTCTGAAATGGACACTAAGTGGTTCTGAAATGGACTACCAACAATGTGAGAGCATAATTGAGATTTGTCATATATTGCTTCATACTTTGCCAATGGATGGAATAAGAGCCAAGGAGGGGTCATTTCAAAGCCAAGGTGTGTCCACTTAATTTTTCTAAATGAGAATTGATTGCCCAATTGCCTTCTTACAAATGTTGAAAGAATGTAGTGGTCCATTTAAGTTTAGTAAAGGTTGCACTTAGGAACCTTGTGTGTTACTTTTTGAATGCAGTAGTGCTTGTTTTTGGTCAAGCCATATCTTCTTTTAGACTGCACATGAGTGGGGTTTGCAAGGCCTATGATCAAGAATAGGTGCCTACCACAGAATCCTTTGAAAATTCATAAGTAATTTATAAATGCTCCAAAAAAGATGAAACTACTTCTATTAGATTCCACATCAATTTTTTATCAAGCAAAAAATAAGGAAAAATATTTTTGGGCATTTGAAATCCATCAAAAAGGCCCAAAAATCCTTAAAGAATCGCTTTTTGAGCCATCCACCTTAGTGGGTATGATTGGTACGAATGATCCACCTCACAAGTGATGAATTAGGCACTAATAAAGTACTTAAGGTAGTCTGTTCTAAAAGAAACCGTGTTCTAATTGCAACCCCTATCTAGGAAGGACTGACATGTTGCTTGAAATATCTTTCTGTCAATGATGAGTTAGGTAGGCTTAAATGGTCGCTGTCAATGATGAGTTAGAGTAGCTCCAATGTTGTATGGAAGAAATACAAGAACTGCATAATGACAAGGCAACAAACTAAACATGCTCCAATGCACACAGCATGGGTCAATCTTTATTACTAGACCTGCCAAATTTCATCCACGGCATGGCAATTTTAGAGAATTTGAAGAGCCCCCGAGGTGGCACACAATAGCAAAAGTCATCATTACCATACCTTTTCAACCTCTTTATGTGTGCTAATAAATTGGAGTTCCCTTTTTTTTGCATGAAAGGTCATTGTTTAACCCCTAAAGGACCAAACATCGTTTTTTGGCAACATAGCAATTTTGGGCAGCTTACTACGAATGGAAATTTTTTTTTTTTTCTTTGAAAGTTTCACACAACGTATGCCCGAGGAGTAGCTTTAAGGCCCAACAACTTTCAAAACTATTGACTACATAGTTAAAAAGTTATTGGATGATATGTCATTTCAACAATCAACGGGCAATTCAAATTTTTTTGAAAAATCATTTTTTTTTGTAAAAATAATTTGAAATTGGTTCTCTAGATTTATATATACGCATAAAGCTTTGAATTATTCCATTTTGATTTATGAGATAAAAATTATGAGGTGTTCTAGTTTGCGGGCAATTATAGATTCTCTACTTTAAAATAAACTTAGAAGTCCTTTATTTAATTCAATTTTTAGTATTTTTTGAAAAAAATAAAAGCATAGGATGTATACTATTTACTGCAACATTACAACCGTTGGGATTGACATTTTTTTTATTCCATAATTAAATTATTAACAATTTCATGTTTTGAATCATTCTCTACTTCTTTCTACAACCTATTTTTTTTCTATATGTTGTACAATTCCAAATGATTTGAATTTTTTCAAGCATGTATCCAACTTGCTTTGAAGAGTGAATCCAAGGAGTAACCAACATTTTGGACATTTTTTCATTTAAATTGACCTTGTGAAGTGCAGCTGCCCGGGTTTCCACAGGGCCAAAAAATGGGTTTTTGTCAATTCAAATGCTAATATCTTGCAAGCTACAAGGTGGAAAGTTCTGAAATTTTTTCTACATATTTTCAAACAAGTTTACTACAACATCCTACGGTTTCATGTGTCCAAAAATGTTTTTTTTCTGAAATTTGATACTTGTATTAGAAATGGCAGTTTTGGAGTGCTTTTGGTGAAAACATAGTCTCCGACCTTTAGGGGTTAATGTAGAATCTTTCCTCTCTTTCTTATTATAATGAGAAAACGTCCATTTGAGGTTTCAATTGTCGGCTTTGTACTGTGCATGTTTCCGTCTCCGCATTAGAGACACTCTTAGGTAGGCTTAAATGGTCACTATAAGAGCATAGTACCCCTAAAGGAGGTTGCGGCTAGAATTGGCCTACGTTTGGGGTATTCAGCTTGTAGTGGTTCTGTTTAGAAGTATTTACAAATACATGTTATTTGAATATTGTAGGCATCAATCTCATGGATAATTAGAATTTTTATTTGAAAAATTATGAGCCAATATGAAGGAACTATGCCTACGATAAGTGGGGGAACAACGTATCTGGAGCTCAAAGCATACCCCATTCGACCAGGCTACGTATTACAGTGTGTCAGAGAGCCATCCACTCAGTGACCGGTTTAGGCGGTGTATGGTCGTTAAAGTACGTCGAAGGCAGGATCCTCACCTCAGGGGTTAGGGGCTCAAGCTTGAAGTCGTCTTCCAAAATTGTTTACTAGTTTTTGGAGTAACTAAGTTTTGCTTGGTGCTTTTGAAATTGGATCCTTGAGGACTTGTTGAGCTTTGGAGACGAGGAATAATGGCTTCTGGTTTATTTGGTGTTTTTGGAAATGAGATCTGGAGGATTTGTTTATTGCATTCTGTGTTTTAGGGTTTGGAAATAGGTGAAAATTTGAGCTTAGATGGGGTGTTATGGTTGCTTCGAGAGTAAATTTGTGCTATGTGTGTGTAATTATTGGCATTGGTAGAGTTTAGAGAGACTAAGGAGGGCGTTTAGAATATTGTAGCGTTAACGTACTCTGGTATCTACAACTTTAGAGTTCTTTCGTCTTGTTATTTTGTATGCGTCCTGCCAGTGCTGTCTATCTGAGAGCTTGACTTCCTTGTGTTTTTGCAGCATAGATATGTTTGCGGTTTTTTTTATAAGTGATTGAATCCTTTGGAATGAGAGCCTCATTAGCTAGCCTGATAGCATTTCATTGTGTAGCTGAATTCTTGAGGAAGCAATTACGAGGGTGTGGATCAAGGATTTTAAATCTGATAATGAAACTAGTCTCTGATAAACTTGAAGTATTGAGTCAATAGTTGTGAAATTAGTGATCAGACCCAACAAAGAGTGAATGAAACCGGATGTATTCGAAATGAATCCTGGTTTTATTGTACAACTGGGCGCTGAGAATATTTGTGAAAATAGGTTCCAGCTCTGCGCCCTTAGCAATTATACTTCATAGGATTGCGCACTACTTCTACAATGGGTGCATGACATTTTACGTGTCAATTACTTTGCTTTGAGAAGTGTACATCCTTATAATGGATTTTCATTGTACTTTCCCTTTTGTTCCTCTCTCTGTCTCTATGTGATGCGGTAGCTAATTGTTTGCCTGAACACCATCCTTGTGGCTTCCGATCCTCACCCCCAAGGCACCCTTGTAAGGATTCAAACTGCTATGGGAACAGAGCTGCACTTGCAACATCGGAGGTCCTCTAAACCCAGAATTGGTAGCAATTAGAATTCCCAATCGTCTTAAGGAACATTTTGTGACTGTGTACACTGGAAGATGCATTGGGAGCCTTGAAGCAATCCGAAACACTAGTCATTCACCAAAATTCATTAAATCTTCTTACGCTTACCAAATGGAAGAATTTAGTAGGATCTAGTTGCTTTGACTCCACAGTGGTAAACCTTGTTGGTTGAGAACCTCCGTCGAAGCTGAGATTCAATCTGCTTACCACGTCAAGAAAACTCACAGCACGCAAAAGCAATTACAGTTATACTGATTACTAATACTCCTCAGTGAGACATGTCCATCTCTTACACTGTGGAGTCACACCAATGACACCAATGACACCATTGACGATCATGTCTGGAAGAATTTGTGAGAATGGTAACCAGGCCTTGATCGATAAGTCTACCTGGCCCCCAAAATTTCTCTCATCTGGTTTCCGAAACTCTGTCACTGCATGTGAAACTTTGTTTTTTCATCGTCTACTACAACGACTCGGGTTTGATCTGGTTCATAATTTTGAATTGTGGCCAAAACATTCATTCTTTCAGGTGGATTATTTGCTGTCACAGAACAACGACCCAGCACCAAAGGTGAAGCGGCCTCGGAAACCCATGGCCAGTTACTGGTGGGGTCACAATTCATGCGTCAACGTACTGTTCTCAAATGGGCTCCAGCGGTGAATTGGTGACCGGGTAGCCTGTACAATTGTGTCGCATCGCCCCCCTTGCCTCCTGACACGCTTTCGTCAGATGTCCTCCTCTCTCTGATGTACTGTAGGTAGCTCGACAGAAGACTTCACCCTTGTTTATTATTTTTGCAAATTCTTGGGCGCTGGAGTATGTTGAACACATTTTGCCATTCGATTGTAACATCCACAATAGTCATGTAAAAAAAATTTGGGCTCAAAAGGCTCTGTTATAGCTTGCGGATTATTACTTTGTAGACTCTGCTCCTTGGGAATACGCTCCAAATCACGCATGTATCTCCCAGGCCAACCTCCTTCAGGTATTGCCAGGAGAGGATCAGTGACGATGTTGGAAAGAGAACGCCGATGCCAGTCCTAAAACTTGGATGCCAAGTATGTAAATACACTCCTCTTTCGAAATTCAATCTCACGACATTCTTTTTTTTTTTTTTTTTTTTTCTTGAAACACATGGACAATTTCCATTGCAAAGGGAAACAGTACACAGAACCAAGGGAACAAGTTCCCGGCGAAGTATTTTCATTTTCCACAAATCTCACGACATTCAGTCTCAAATGGTACCGTAAGAAAAACATGCGCACAAAACTCACAGGAGTCAAAATGAGTCACGAATCGATTGATTTTATTGGGACTGATTTTATGGGTGTTAATGCCCTAGCTCACAAGAGGATAGCGAGGATTACGCACTATGAAGTAATGAACTCGAGCAGAGACACTAGTAACGATGCTCGTACGTCGCAAGCAGAGCTACTAGGGACGATGCTCAGAGAATCAGAGACACAGAAACAGAGACAGAGAGACATTCGTTTGTTTTTTCTAATCTAAATTAGGGTTTCGTCGTTGTCAGAGTAGTTGCTTTAGTTATGCAGCATGCTGCATTTGCAGGAGTTTTTGGAGCAGTGGTCGGGGGTCGCCCAGACGGAGGTGAAGGTCGTGGGGACTTTGCGCCATTGGAGGGTGACGCTGTTGGCGTCGAAGACGACGTCCCAGAACTGCCCGTGGTTGTGCACCAGGTTTTGGCACACTTTTTTGACTTCATCGCTCATGTCCTTGGGCACGAAGCCCGCGCGCTGGATGCGGCGCGACCACCGCGAGTACGGCTCGTTGCGCTCGATGCGCGCGACACCCTCGCAGGCTACCATGTTGAGCAGCAAGGAGCCCGCCTCGTACTCGACGATCTGACGCTCCTGCGTATCCCGACCGGCGTAGCTGGAGTCCAGCGACTCGTACAACAACCACCAGAAGCTCATGCAGCTCTGGAACCGGGGCAGAAACTCCAGCGAGCTGTGGTCGGAGTCGTTGTCGCTCATGATGAACACGTGAGGGTTGAGTGAGAATAGGAAATCGATGAACTCGTCGCGGGGCGTCAGGAAGGAATCGGACGACGGGGAATTTCTCGGAACCTCCGTCACCTCGTCAGATAGCCGGTGCAGACGAAATTGGCACACTACGGCTAGAATCTGAAGTTGCCAGCCAGCGAGCAAATTTTGGTCAGTTCACTTTCCTTAAAATTTAACCTCAAAACCGTAATCTTTCATAGAGAGATACATAAGGGACACACTAAGCTTTGAGTAAAGTTCCTATTATTAGACTGAACTTTTTGTATTGGTTCTTGTTAGCAATTGCAAGTAGATTTATGCATGCATGGACAAGTTCTACAGGTTCAAGATTCTATTGGTCGATGATCTAAAATCGACACAAGATCTGACGTTAAGGAGTGCATATCTCAGTCAATATATACTCAGCGTGCAAGATTTTAGGGTGTCGTAGGAGGTACGTGTTGCAATTCGGAACCTCTACCTTAAGCACAAGAATTCAACATTGTGTGCAGGAATGCTGGTGTTTGCGAAACGAATTTTTATGCAAGAATGTGCGTTGACGAGTTTTACCTCTCCGCGTCTAAGTCGCAGATCTTCCTTAGTGACGCATTCCAGCGCCTTTCCGATAACGTTCACTTCCACATGCAGACCGAGGACATTGGCGAATTTGACCAGTCGCGTCATGAAATCCGCCGCTTCCGAGTTCACCGACTTGGCCGTGCTCATGTTCTGCTCTTCCCTGCGCCGGTCCTTGATCATGGTGATGCGCAGAATGGAGGGCGGTCCGCCCGGGCGGCTGACGAGCGCATCAATGAAGATGGGCCATTCGATGGCTTTCCCAGCGCCGACGTCAATGAGGTGCAACCGGCTCTTCCCCGCGCACACTTCGAGCAGCGTCTGGCTGCAGGCTGAGTAGCAGTTCTGGTGCCAGGGGACGTATTCATGGAACTTTACCAGAGCACGGTGCACCATTTTCGGGCCGAATTGGATTTCCTGGTCGTGGTGGCGAGGACGCAAAAACGTTTGGATGGCTTCCATTTGATTTGTGACTCTCATGTAGAGTGCTCGGAGTCCGTACGCTGCGAATCGCTGGTTCACATCGCCCCCTACCGACGCCAAATCGTTCAGGACCCACATGAGGTGCTGCGTCCGGTTGATGTTTTCACTGGCGATAGCTGATGCACAAAGGTTCAGGAGCTGCAATGCCCACCGTGGTTCACCGAGCTGTCGTATGGCCGACAGTCCCGGCCCCATCAACTGCGTGAAATCGTTCTCCACAGATTCCCCATAGAAATCTGCAGCACCCCCTGTGGAAGCACCGAGCGATTCTCGATGCCCCGGCAGCTGCTGCTGCGGGTCCCTGAAGTTATTCTCTGGGCGCGAGGATCTCTGCCCACCTGCATTCGTCACAACAGGAATGCCTGGAGTATTATTTTGGACGGCATATCCGTGTGGAATCTGAGTGGGGGCTACCCCTCGCCAAGACGGATCTTCGGTGCTTGAGATTTCGTCCGAGATCGAATCCTCGATGACCATATCCGTAACTCCAAACTCATTGGCCCGAAGAGGATACGATCCCTGACTGGAATTTTGGGCGACTTCGTGCTGAGCCTGCCGTGAGGGGATCTCCTGCGTCTCCTTTTGCATGGGTTCTTGTCCAGTAGAAGTAGACGCTAAGCCAGCGTGCTCACAACTTGAAGAGCCATCGACCCCGACATCTGGCAAGGCCTGAGAGAGTATAGCCCAAGTGCTGTCATCTGCTTCGATGTTGCGGATAGGGAGTTTATGGAATCCCGGTGTTGTATTCCAGGATGTTGAGTCCGGTAAATCATTCCCGGGAGGCTCCAAACCAAACCCCTCGACCATGCCAAAATCTCCAGGAGCAATATCGTACTGCGGCATAGATTCTTGCGCGAACAAATCTGATTCCAAGTTCGCCCAAAGGTCGTCGTATTGCAGCTCAGGGGTGGAGGGTATGCTATACAATCCTTGGACCACCTGCTGGGCTTGCATATGTGCTTTTTCCATCTCTGTCCCGCTAAATCGTTGATGCGGGACTTGGAAATTGGTGCCAGGCACCTGGTAATCTGGTTGCATCGTTGCATCCGTCACAAATGGAGAGTGATTGGTGAAAATATTTGTCTTTTGGGGCTGCATTTGTGCAAACAACCCTAGGATGAGCACCATCACTTGAATATAGACGGTTTCAATAAAAAACATTGCACCAATTTCATTTAAACTCACATTCGACAATGGGCAGGCATACGATACAATACTATCGCAATACGGAGGAGACCGACTATAACCTGCTGAACGGGATCGTTGTTGCTGGCCATGGAGAAACCAGGGTCGGGCAAAAGCGACGGAGTCTCTGGAGAGCCCTGCAATAAATCATAACAAAACAATGATCACTGAAAAGCAGCACAAAGAGCTGGAATTAGGTACACCAGCCACATGCTCAGAATCAGGTACTCCAAATTCTGCCACACTTTAGTCAACAAATGTGGTGCCTCTTAGGCTACTATCAATACAATGCACAAGATCGCAACTCCAGTCAGAACCAGGATGACAAAAGCGGTACCACGTATGCTGGGAAACCTCAACAATAGAGCAGTGTGCAGGTTTTCATTTGAAGAGACTCACATGATATACATATTCAAGACCTGGGTGGCCGTAAGGAGAATAGATATTTCGTGAAGTATGATAGTTTTGAGGAGCACCAAGCGTATTTAAATGGCCTCCGGTATCGTTCAAACTTTGTCGGTCTGCTCCTTCCAAAATATTCTGGCCATAAATTCCCAAATTTGGAGCTGACACTCCAATCGCATTTGCACCGGATCTATGAACAACAAATCGATACTCAAATTGGTGTACCAGAATATATAGCACCTCATATTACCGGTACTAAATATCATCAGGTCTCGAATAGCATGTAGATCTATGGAGCGACAAGAGCGAACCAAAGAAATGATAATCACGTGATCCCTAAGCTCTATTTCTGGAATCAAGTCCCAAACAGATGCGTACTGATGTGCAGAAGTGTGGATTCTTACAGGGCAGATAGAGATAAAGGGACTCCAGCATTGGGACGAGCATTTGCATTCAACTGGATCAGAATCCACGAAACACCTTTAGAAGATTCGCGGACAAGCTAATACCACTGAATAGGCTTCATCCTGTTCGCTAGGATATCAGCTCCAAATAAAGTAAGGATACTAAACCAGTAGGAACTTGGTACCATCTCCTATACTGACTTATCACCTATTATCATCTCCTATTACCAACAGCAACTCATTAACTCATACACTTGCTGGACTTATTCGCGAGTGATGTAACCCTGACGTCAGATCATTGAATGGGAGATGGGTAGTCTACCATCACATAGAGTGGTCTACACCCTCGTACTTTGAAATTGCATACTTGGGAAATGCAAATATAGTTATCTTCACTCGTTTGGATTTGTATCCAAAAATCTCTCCACGACTCTTAAGTTACCAAAAATCAGTCCTCCATGTGTTAAAATGCTTAAACTAAATCAAATAGTATCTTCTACCATCGATACCAAATCAATAAGGAAACAGGATTAGGGAAAACGAAATACCTGCTCCGAATATGAGAACTGAGGGTCATCAGCTTGGCGTGTTGCCTGCCAAAAACAAAAACTGCGTGAGAAATTAGACATCCATAACAAGCCACAAAATTTGGTTTCGTGAGAAACCTTGAGTGCCTCGCAAAAACACATACAATTGAACCACAACCCAAAGAAACAACCCCATTTTGAAGGTCTGAATGGTCACCTTCATGATGTCAGCAGTCACAATGAAGTTATCGGTAATCCGCTGCTTTTTCTCATCATAATCAACCTTTTATTCGCTAAGCAAAGAAGTAGACCTCTATCAACTCCAATGCCTGGGTCAATATGGAAATGAAGGCGTGAGCATTGACATCCATGGCCGGACAATATACTCCTGCTTCGCGGATGCGGTCACTGCCAGATTGTAGAGAATTGCCTCGCTGTGGTTCCCAGCTCCGACCTGCAGTGCCGCATTGTCAATTAGGTCAACCTATAAAACTTCTTCGCATCGATGCCAAACATTCGTGTAAGCTCTGTATTAGACGTAATAAATAAGAAAAATCTTAAAAAATGAAAATAAATTGAAAATTTTGTTGGCACTCTAAAACCATTCTTAGCTTCCGTGATCTTGGACAATAAATACATCTTAAATTTGAACAAGTAAATCATCTCAACATCAGAAATCATCAGAAATCATGTTGATTCCAAATCATATACCAATAATACAGTAAACCCTTATGACCTCTGCACAGAGGATCCAAATAATGCATTCTTTGGTTCGTCCTACTCCAAAGAATATTTCGAAGCCTCATGTACTAAGTTACCAAAAAGGTTTCAAAGCCTGACAACTATTTTAAAATAGAAAATTCACGCAGTACTAAAAGTGTCGTAGTAAATAGGTGTGGCAATCCCAAACCTAATTCCGAAGCTCAAACCCAGCCAAGACGAGAGCTCTCAGACTTTCAGGCATGGCGGATGCTGAGACTCCACTGCTCTCAAGCTCTGAGCTCGCAAGCTGCCCAGAGCACGACGACAAACAGAGAATGTCAGAACGCACGAGCTCTCACCTTCCTTCACACGAATTGCAAGTTATCAAACGCTGCAATTCGCCTCCCTCGGGACGACGGCGGCAGGGCCATAACGACGTCGATGATGCATTCGTGAGCGCGTGATCTACTAAAAAGCCCCTTCGCACTCGACTCCAGTGATCGCGTTCTGATGAAACGCGGCCTCACAACGCCGGAGCCCAAAATCGAAACCGACGGCAACTTGGGACGACGGCGACGGCGACGGCGGCTCCAGGCTTTGCAACCAAGAATTTCTTGCATGACAGGCTCGCCACAGGTGTGAGACGGCGCTACTCACTTGGAGGAGGGAGCCAAGTTCTCCTCTGCAAGGCTCCCATAACGCAGTTTGGCCACTTGCAAAACATCTCAAGAAGCCCAACAACAATGGGCGAGCAGTTCTTCTATCACACGACCATGTCCACTACCACCACCAGTACTACCATTACTCCTAAATTACTCTTGCTCCTGACCCAAAAACAACTGTGGACATGGGCCGGCGCACTTCAACCACGCTTAGCATTCAAAATTCATCGGCCGGCTGCAGCGGACTCCACACTCTGTATTGTCGCCGGGCTGAGGCTTCAGAGGTTTTTGGAACCCCTAATTTCAGCCCGTTCCAGCTTGCCGAGCAATCCCCCAAAATGCCCTTCCAAGTTCCAACATCTACACAAAGGCATCCCCTCAGTCCTCATCGCCTTCTCTAGATATCTCTACGACATGCCCACTTGGTAGCGTAGATCGTCTTCCCCTTTCGCACTACAGTAGTGTATCTCGGAATCTAGATGCGACACGACCAAGTGGTGTTCTCGCCAGGGACTGCGTGTTCGATCCTGCGACTGAGATCTTGGAAGATACGCCCGCCCTTGTACAAAAGTGAAGGGCCGCGCACGGGGAAAGACTGGTACTGGTGACGGACAGCAACTGCAACGCAACTGGGTTTGTTGATTCTATCTTGTCAGGTTTGGAATACTAAAAAATTTGCATGTGTGCCATAGGAAGACGGAAGCGTAGGAAAAAAGAGAAGAAAAGAAATCTCACTGTGCCAGTGCCGGAAATCCCTGCAACCGACCAGGAGGATAGTGTCCGTTCGATGGAACGGATCGGACGGCGATCCTCTGTCGTATGATCTCCTTCTATTTGAGGCGCCGGAACTGGGGTGCTCGATTTGGGTGACCACGGCTATCGGGTGGGGTGGTGGGATGATGGGGGGTTACCGTGGAGGAGGTCGTCCACCCTACTGCTGGAGTCATTTTTTTCTTTTCCTCCTTTCTTTTAAAATTTCTTTTTGGGTACGTATAAAGGGAGGGGGCTAATTTTGAGGGGTGTGTGGGGTTTGATAAGACAGAGTAATTTATAAGCGTTGGCCTGATTTTGGATGCTCGGGTTTCCTGTTTTGGGGTCGAGCCCAGCCTGGTCTGAACTTGCTGTTGGCAGCGCCTTCGGCGTGGCTTTCTGCCGTTTGAGGGAGTCTGTTTCGTTTATTTTCAGCGGTTTGTTCACTGGTGAAGTTTTGTGACAGCAGCAGTCAACAACGAATTCGAATTCGAACTTGACAACTGAAGAAGTTTACTGTAAATTTATGTCGCGGACCCTAAACAGTGCTCTCGACAGTCACGGCATGCACGAAGTGCAGTTTCTTTTGTGTAAAGCATTCTCTAGTCTTTATTAATTTAGTTTAACTTACTTTCGGTGTGACAGATTCACAATGGCTTGGCTAGGGTTGCTACCCGAGACAACTGAAGAAGCCGTTTACTATAAGTTATGTTGCGGACCCTAAACAGTGCTCAGTCACGGCATGCACGAGGTGCAAATTCTTCGCGTGTCAAACATTCTCTAGTCTTTAGTTTAATTAGTCCTTGTCATGTTGTTGTACGTCCTTCAAACTTTGGATAGGTACGACGGATCCTGATATTGTGATCTTCTCCGACAAATATATTGATTTGAGTATATCGTTGATGCTTCAGAATCCTTGCCGGTTGGTGCCCAAGTTTGATTCAAACTTTGATCGATTGCTTTAGGTATTAGAAATAGTATAGTTACACGTCGATAGCCAACATCGTCTTGACTATAAATCATATAATTATAGACTAGTACCAGCGTGTTTTTTGAGCGAAATTTCACTCAAAAGAGTTTGTTTTTTTCTCAGAGAATATTTGGCAAAATATTGTTGCTTTTCAATGGCTGAAATTGCTTATTTGCTAACAAATATTGCGACGGTAATGTTCAATTTTTAATTTATGTACATCATTTTGGATGAATAAATGAAATTTTATCCATAGATTGCAAATTTTATCCATTTTCATGGATGTATATAGCTTCATCCTTCTATAGATTATTGCTTTCTGCACTACCTAAAATGAGTGAAAAAAATCCCGCTGATATATACTCCCTCTATTTATGAAAAGACCCATATTTTCTTTGTACTTTACAAAAGAAACTGCAATAGGACATTTCAGAGTAACCAAAGGTAGTATATTGTTTATGGGAATCTTCAACACTTTTTGTTCAAAGGCTTTATTGCATTAGCTAAAAGAATGATGATGCTAGTGTATGAGTGCAGAGATGTAAGCCTATGAGCCTTGAACCTAGTTCTAGGGATGTACCTACAATCATTATTTTGAAGATGTTTATAATATATGTTGATTCATAACATAGATATAGTATGTCATAAAAAGAGTCTATCACAACGGACTTTCTTACAATTCCCTCCGATTGATTTGGAGATTTTGCAGTTTTTCCCTGCAAGTTTCTCTTAGTTTTCATGTTTCCTTGTGTTCTATTGTCACCATGGAGGAATTTTCAAAGAATTCCTATGCATGAGAAAATCATGAATTTTCTTTACAAGTAGTTTCATAAATTCTCTCCAAGTTCCATGTGTACAATTCAAATTGGTAGACTTTCTATACATCTTACATGTCAATGTTGTTTCCACCTAATATTTGGTAGATTTTAGAAGATGCAATTGTCACATATCAATTGTCAAGGGTACCGTAAGGTTGGACACATAAGACTTGTAAGTTGTCATGTAATCTCCAAAGCAATGAATTTCATTGATTTCACAATAATCTAAGTTTTCTAGAATTTGAACAATTTAGAAATCTAAGAAATTTTGAAATGTGCAAATCTGAAATGTACAAAGGCTTATGATTGGAAATTCATAATCTACTTTTTTGTCAAATTTTAGCTTTCAAAATCTATGAACTATATTGATTATGCAAGCTAAAATCTACAGTAAATTTAGATTTTGGAGGCATAAATCTATATTCTGAAATATTAAATTTCATAATTCAGTAGATTTGGAGGCAGGGACATCACTGAAAAATGCACAATTTTCCCCTCAAAAATGCACAAAATTCCCTGTTTCACATTTCCCTGTGAGAGCTACATTCCTTGTGTACTAAAAAAAAAGGCAAAAAACCCAAATTCTTGGAGGAGATTTCCAAGATAGTGCCTACGAGGAACCTTGACAATATTTCTTGTGTATAATATAGGTACCTATAACATAGACACCTATAACCATAGAAGGTTATAGTCAAATAATAGAACCTCTCTAAACCGGCAGGTCCCGGACCGTTCTTGACAAGATCTTTTTGAGAGGTTTATTTGCTTATGGAAGATTGACTTAGGGAGGTTCTATTGTAAAAAGAAACTATAAAATAGACTCCTAGGCTTGTAGATTCCATGTTCACATGTTGGAGAGATGCATAGTTATATCATATTTATTATTTTGGGAGTATGAGGACCTTCCAAAATAATAATGTCTATTCTTATTATGATTATTTTTTATGAAGTGCCGAGTAATTTGAACATCTTATATGGAATTTTGGACTTCATACATACTTTGTCTCTCATTGCATTGTTTATTTGGTATATTTTGATAGAAAACTCTTCTAAATTTATGAATTTAGAGTCCCTTTAAAAAGTCCCATTTTACAAGAAAACTCTCAAAATAATGAATATGATGTTTAATAAGTGGCTCATAGACGACACCATATTAGTTCATATACCAATGAATTTTTGGTACATTGGATGAGTTAATAAATGTTCATGCATTTTCATTTTCATCCATTGGATTTTCAGCATCACACCCACCTAAGAATTTCCTTGTCATTTGTGTTTCCAAAAAAAAAATGGAAGAACACCGCTTTTTTTTATCTTTGTATGAACTTTGGGAAAAAAAGAGTTTGAGTTGAAATCAGACCCTTTAAAAGTTTATAAGTACACTTCTACAAATGATTCTATTTAAAAAGAAATGAATTCTAGGCCTCTAAACCTAAAACACAACATATGGTAAGTTGTAATTCTAATAATATGTTTTTTTTCTTCATAAAAAAATTCCAAACAAGACTACATTCCTAGTTTGCCAAAGTCCATATTCCCAACTTCAAAAGTCCCCAATACTTATAATTTGAGATGAACTTTAGAAAAAACAAGCACAATCTTCAACACAATAAGATGTATGTACGTACATATTTTTACATTCAACAATGCAAATTTACTATGTCTATTTCATCTTGCAATACAAAGTACTTTCTAAAAATAATGCTATGATAGAAAAAGTGAGCCACTCAACCATGCATTCACCCTGCTAGCACTCCTTACAAAAAGGAATATTATGTGAGTTACAATCAGACTTCTTCTTATGTAAAAATTATATCATTCATAGGATTCTTCATTGGTTCTCATTCAATGTTGGATTATAGCTTGAATGTGCTAGAAAAGTGGGATATGAGCTAAAAAGTTATAAGCTTGTATATACATTAAGTTTGAAGATTTTTTGTGAATTCATTGTAAGATTCTTGGATAGTTTATAGCTTTGCATTTGCTTGCAAAAATTAATCTATTTTTTTCTTGTACAACATCTTGAACTTGAAATACATATAAATTTATCAATATGCATGATTTTTAAATTTATATCACTATACTTTGTATTCTATAGTAATTGTAAGACTTTTAAAATACAACAATTTATTACTACAAATAACAAAATTGTTGAAACCTTTCCACAATTCTATAATGTTATAAGCCCACTAATTTTGTACAATATTTTCTTAATGCAGGTTAATACTTTGAATGTCTAAGTTTTAGAGAAAATAAAATAATGGATATGCATAACAATTGGAAATTTGTAACAACAAAAAGATCAAGCATCTTTATATGTTTGTACTAAATATAACGAGGATGTAAGTTATTAATCTAAGAAAAAAATAAACATCAAAGAACTCCAATCATGCCTTAAAAAATCATATTATAGTATTATGGTTCTTGAAGGCAAACTCTAATATCAACCCAATGATGCCCAATAATTCAACATTCAATAAAGATCAATACTATAAGTGAACTTTAAAAATACATTATTCTTCTATGACAATTTCATATGATTAATCCATATATTTATCTTTAGTTTTTATATATATTTGCACAAAAAATATTTTTGACAAATGATATTTTATCTATTTGATTATTATTTTAAAATTTTATTTATAATTAAATATAATTTTTTGTTTTTTATTGAAATTTCTATAGTAATATAAAAAAGATTCAAATATAGTCATATTTAAAATAAGAAAAAATTGTCCTTGTTTGATTGGTTAAAATTAACCTAAATAAGTAATATAATTATAAACTCTTTATTGCTCAGCTACTATATTAAAAATAAAATAAAAATTTATTTTATTGATGATGCCACAAAGAATGATGCCTTAAATATCAATCTCTATATTTGTATAACTTGATTTCATTTATGCTTGAATTTCTTCAAGAATCTATTATTAGCAAATATTATTTCTCAAATACAAGTTCAAATCTAATTTTATATGAAAAAATCATAAATTTTTTTCATTCAAAGATATTATTATTTCCAAAAATTATTATTATAAAATGTTATAATAAAATATCATACAAAATAAATGATTGAAAGTAATATCAAATTTTATGTTTTGACATACACCACTTACAAAAGTTACATATGACAAAATTAAATTTGGATATTAAAAATATGTATTATAGAATTTATGATTAAATCTCCAATATATTTAAATTAAATAACTAAAATATATAATCAAATGTTTTGAAATGCTTTATTATCAAATATGAGTTATATATGCCTAGAGAAGAAAGATCATAGATTTGTCGAAGACCAAAAGGGGGTTGCAAAGTAATTTGGTACATGCTTGATTATTGGAAATAACTATGAGCATAATGTGAAAGATGAATAAATATTCTCCCTTTTTAATTCCCAAAGAATCAAATGTATTTAGTAGGTGAATAAAATTGACTATTACAAATCTAAATTTCTTTAATAGCTTGAAGAGATAATTAAAACTAATAGTTGGTTGCATAGTAATTTCTTATGTGTCAAAATATTAGAATTAACTACATGTCATATTGTTCGAGTTTAATATGATTTATCCTTATCAATTTTTTAACTAAAATTAAATTAAGGATTTTTAGGCATTCAAAGCTAATATCGTTAACTTTACACAATCGTTTAAAAGAATATCCTAGAAATTAAAAGATATGTCTCATAACCTTCAATAGCCTTCAGCCATTCAAGGAAACTGCCTTTACTCCTCTTCCGTTTTCATCCGTTAGTCCATTCGTTATTTTTAGGTATATAGTAGAAGAGAAGGTTGGTTGGAATGGAGGCCTATCTATTTGAGAGAAAAGGTTGTTGGCTCACTACCATAATGATTCCATCTGACTCATGTATTTTAGGACTGAAAACTCAAGCACATGATTTATAAGAATGGCCTCACCTCAAAATGTGGAAAGAAAGTCAACTTTCCACTCTTTCAATAAAGTTGAGTTATTTATTGGCAGGAACTTCCGTCATCATATTTGCATTTTAGTATCTTCATTTCAATATAGAAAACTTCAGCCTTCTGAAAGGCTGCTCTAGAATAACATCTGAACCAAGCTATTTCAAAGCTTGTTTTGTCACCCTGGAGAAGTGCCGCAGTGAGCAGTCAGGCACTCTGAATCTTGCTGAAATAGTCAGATTTTGTGATTTAAAAAAAAAAAAAAAATTAACATGTTTTTTAAGAATATTATTATTATATTTTTCTTAAATAAGTTTTAAACTCTTAAAACTTGGTTCCTGCGCCAATACAAGTGGGCGAGAATAGGAAAATATGACTTTTTTAGCCTCCAAAAAACAAATTTCAAGGTACCTCAAAGGGTTGTGGAGCAGCCCTCCGGAGGCCTGATATTTTCTCTAATAAATACCTCAATTAACAGACCCCAAGGGACAGTACTGACAACTCTTTTTAAAACTTTGGTACCAGCTATTACAACCTACTTATTCCTTTCCAGTTCTTCAACAACTTCTGTTGCGTGTCCTTGTAACTACTAATTTTATGTGGAATATACCATATCATTTCATCCGTCAAATGAAATAATGTGGTATATTCCACATCATTCTGTGTAGTTGAAGGAATAGCCAATATGACTATTGAATGTTATGCTATAGAAATTCAATAGTATTAGATTTTTACATCAATAAATTGAGCAATAAAAATATATTTAATTTATTTTCCATCTTCCTATATACTTAATCAAACAATGAAACTACATAATCGAATCTTGTTGATACACAAGGCCATGCTTTCATTATAAGAAACAATATGATGATTTAGATTTTAAGCAATGAACTATTGATCATTATTAATTTTTAGTTTTATTCTGAAAATGAAGAGACTAGAAATTAAACTTGAGAAAAACTTATTAGGATATTTAGATATTAACTTCTAAGCACCTATGGCATGACGTCCAAAACTAAGGAGCAAAGAACCTCCTGCCAATCCATATGTCTCCACAAGTTCATTGTGTGGGCACACATGACGTCCAAAATTTAGGAGCAAAGAACATCCTGTCCATTTGTATGTCTCCACAAGTTCATTGTTTGGGCGCACAGGAACTAGCTAGCCATTAAAATCAAAGAATACTTCAGGCCCAAAGTTGCATAGAAAGTTTTGGAATCAACCACTATATCAATGTAAAGATTATACTAGTCAAAGTCAAGTTGAAATTCCCCAGCTTGCCCAAATAGTGGGGATCCGGCACTTTGGGGAAGCATTGGGTGCGACAAAGACAAAACTTGCATTGAATTTTTGGCATGATGTAGGATGGATCACAATCTAACAATGCACAAAATCCCTGAATTTTCTGATATGGGAATTGTTGCTCATGGGTCTTCACTACAAGCACAAGACATCAAAGGAGAACGGAAAACTCGATCACTCTTGCTTCACAAAATGAATGCAGAAGGCACTTTCTTTTAATCTGAATGCTACAACTCTTGTACAATGCATTGAAATAAGATGTGCCACTCACTTGTAAAGAAAGCCACACTATTACAAACCTTTGTACAATTTTCAAGGTAGTACAATTCCATCTAGCAAGAGACAACTCTTCCTTTTAGTTTCGGAGGTTAGATTTGAAGCGCTAAAGAGCTTAGAGATTAAGGGAGATGAATAATTCATTTATTGAAAATTGAAAAATTGAAGACAACATAGTATAAAAGCAAGCAATTTTATGTTGAAATTGCATCAAAGAAGGCATTATGAAGCATAAAGAGAAGAAATTATACGTATGGTCAGAATTCAAAAACTATTTATTGATTTATTTCAAATAAATGTTGAAGATTTAAATTCAAAGATCCACCAAAAAAACAATTCATTTTTTTAGCGTTTGAAAAGTTCTATGATTGGTCAAAATTACAATTCTATGATTTATGAAAAAAAGCCTATAAGATATAGTGGCACAATAGAACCTTTAATAAGCAATATTCTCTAAAGCAATAAACCTCTCCAAAGTAATATTGCTTGCCAATCCCAAACTAGATCGAGCACAAAATGTAATAAGTGGCAGCTGCTTAGCCACAAAAGAAATTAAAAAATAAAAATATGCTATATCTAGATTCAGCCAAAATAAGCCAAAATTGGCTTTTGAAGAAATTTCATGGTCTTGATGATGTCCTTCATTTACTGAAGATATACTAGCTATGGAGCTTGGGCAATAATTAGAAGAGGTACTTTCTGTATGCCATCTTTTGTTATTACTTATATAAATTGACATTCATAGTATGAACATAAGAAGACTTGAGGTGCTCGGTGATGATTTCATCTTCAATTGTAGCAGAAGCAACTTCCTCTTTATCTAGAAAGTTTAAAAGGTTGAAAATGTCCATGGGATTAGCATAATAGAAGTGATGTATCTACAACTTCAGCTCTACAATAATGACCTTGTAATCGACGAAATTGTCTTTCTGAATGCTATCAATTCCTAGCATTGATGTCATAAATTAATATTATTTTGAATAAAGCAATTATAGATTGTTTAAGGCTTGACATCCAAAGCCCATATAACAATTGTGATCCGGATGGTTTGTAAGACATTAATTTTCTCCCAATCCTTGACCTTATCCTCCAAGCATGTATTGCAAGAGTATCCACCTATCCCATTGAATCATTTACGATAGTAGGCCTTCAAATTCCACATGATTTCCGCATCGCATGGTTAGATCTTTGATGTCATATTAGAAGGGAGGTACAATACTGTTATATTGTATAGAGTTTCAAAATTTGAAATCAAAGAGAGAAGAACGTGGGCACTACAATTGTCAATTGTCAATTATCAAAAATACTTTCTGCCATATGACATGCAGATCAAACCCTTCAATTACACAACAAAGATGATTTGTATCATCCATGCTTTTATATTGTTCTAGTACGTACAACCTAGGTGTACACGATTGATATATTTGAAACAACGGGAGTTCTTGTACTTGCCAATAACCAAGAGTGGTAGCTTATTTGAGCCATCGCCATTGGCACAGCCAGCCAAAATGATGTATTCCTTATTTTGCTTCCTCCCTTCTAGTTGCTTGGTGATTGGTAAATGTTTAACTTGTTGCACAAAAACATTAACATCTTGAAGTTGTGAACCATGTAATTTGATTTTAGTGGTTTTAATTGTCAATGCAATTTTTTTGAAAGGACTTGTTAATTTGGAAGTCCTATAGTTTTATATTGAAAAAAAAAATCGTTTGATCTTCTGATTCCTTGTAATATTGAGCATCTGGCAACTTTATTGCTTAAAATCCTAGTTTAATCACAATTTTAGATGTGCTTGTTCACAGCGCATTACCACGAATTGGTCAAGGATATGCGAGAATTAAAATTGAAGATGGCCAAGCTTGAAGAAAAAAATCATAGACATGTTGATGCTTCAAAGCAATCATTGGAAACTAAATAGACATAAGCCTGTTGGAGGAAGTTTGCCTCTTCATTGTATATGGTGTAATAGTTTTGAACATTTACAAAGGGATTGTGCTCATTTCACAAAGGCTTTTACATGATGGCATTGTATTTTCAAATAAATAAGGATTCATTCAAGAAAGATTAGATTATCATTGAAAACAATCTTTGGTAAAGGTGGCATGAAGGCATTAGTGGAGAGTTTTTTCAAAAGACATGCAAGCTTGAAAGTAGAAAGGATTACATATGGAATTGTTATTTGCAAACAATGCATTTGATTGGCCCAATAGGTCAATGCTCACTCTCTTACAATCACAAACAAATTTAATTTCATATGTAATATGTAATTCCTATATTTCTACTAATACAAAGATTCTTGCATTTTCTTTTATTTCAAATTAAAACCTGAACTTCTTTCTTCCTGCAATCTAAGCGATGAATGATGGATGGAGATGATCAATGCATAATCCCGTTGTATTAATAGTTGCTACCATTGTAAAGTCATTAGAGAAAATTCAAAGAGGTTGATGATTTTAAAAGCGAATAATATCTTGGAAGCTCATAATAGAGGGCAATGTAACCCATTCAAAAAAGCATGGCGACACAAATTTAGATTTGGACCCAAAGTCTAGACAATGTTTTGTAGGTTTGATACAATGTTTTGTAACTAGTAATGTTAGGACTAAAGGATCAAGCAACATGTCAATGGAATTATTATAGGTCCAACTATTCATATTATAGTTATTATATAACAACTTCAAAAAAGAAGCTCCAGCTTTCAAAATAGATACATGCACAAGTCATTGTAAAAGTGTATTATTACAACAACAAGTATCTCAATCAATGCAACAACATATCAAGAATTGAGTCAATGATCTATTATTCAATTAAAATTTATTGATGTTGAATTGCGTTTTGGGCGCATTCTACAGCATCTCAAGGACAATCAAACCCCTCTGGAAGTTGTCTTTTTTGCTGAAGAGGTGCCATGTCCATGCAATTGCCTACCCGCATTGTTTCAACTATACAATGTTGCTACGAGAGGAATACCGAGTTGAACTTGTGACTTTTATTGACCAAAAGTTCTACTCCATCTATTTACAAAAATGAGGTCATCAATTATATTTTAGTCAAACTGATGTTGGAAGGCTTGAATTGCCTAAAATTTCCAAACTCAAAAACATTCGTCTTGAGGCTATTTGGTGGTTGGCATACCAATTGCATATCAAACCCATCCTTGACTAAGTTGTCAATTAAAGTGAGGTTGAATGTTGTTGACAACATGACGTTTGGCGTTGTCCTATTGAATGAAGATCGTGTTGCAATTTTTGTAAGGCCTGTTACGTGACCACTTGGCCTCGATTGCAAGCAGATGTTGTCAATGAATTTATTTTCACCGTGTAGCCATTCGTTCTTCTCCAGGGTGGCGCAGAGCATCCGGACACCTGGATCCATGTGTTGTTGCATCGTGGACCTTCCTGCTAAATCGCAAGTGCGTTGGATGCACTTGGATTTTCAGATTTTCATTGAAATTTCTCTTTGAATTCATATGAACTGAAAATGTGTAGTTGCGTAGAACTGTCGATTACAAAATTGTGGTGGTATTTTAAGTTAAGCTTAAGGATTCTTTTTATGATGCTGGAGTTTAATTTGAGGTGAAAGTGCGAAGAGAGGCAGTGGATGATTCTCTTGATCTCAAATTGGAAATTGACAAGTAGGGGCTCATTTGCCCTAAATTATCAGTGTAGATCGATTTTTGCCCCATAAGTGATGATTGTTGTGAAAAATGGTTATTTGTTCAAGAAAGCATCAAGACAAAGCATCAAGATGAAGCATCCGCAGCTGCTTTACTAGTCCAAGTTGTACATAATACATCTTTTGCATCTTATATCTATAGAGTAAGTGGATGGACTTTGTTTCTATTGTCCCAAATGAACAATTCTTAAAATCGCACTTGGCAAGCTCTTTGTAGACAAACAAAAAGATTCTAATCTTGCCATAGAATTGGCAAGACCAATATGAGTTGAATTGTGGCCTTCCAACCATAGCCATAAATATCACTTTCATGATGAACTACTTGTTTTTACAAGTGCGATCTAGTGGTTCCTTGCCAAGCTCCAAATAATACCTATTGTTTGTCTTTGTGATGTAGAACCACATTCAAAAAAACTCGGAGTCTACGAAAGGCTTCTTCAAAGTGACCAAACCACTCTATTAAAAGGTGGGATTGACACTTGGAGAAGTAACCACAATGAGTAGTAAGACCAATTGACTTCCGCGAAAATAGTCAGGCCATGACTATTTTTTGCAAATACAAATTTATCCGCGTTTTTTGTTTTTTTGTTTTCTTTAAAACACATAGACCATTGTAACTATCTATAGTTTTTAATGTTACAAACAACGTTTAAGCTTAATTTTTTTCAATTAAATCAAATTCAATTCAACCAAGCCATAGAATTTGGCTTAATTGGATTTCATACTATAAAAAGCCCCCGTTTTAGGTGACAAGCCCTAATTTTTTTATGACGGATTTTAGGTGATGTCAATGTTGACAACTCAAAAATTTTATATCAACAAAAATTTACCATTTAACATCAATATTGACAATCCAATGTTTTTATGTCAACATTGGTGTTATGTTGGACATTTTGGTTGACAAATTTTTTTTTGGGTTGACAACATTGACATCACCTAAAATTCGTCATAAAAAATTAAAATAGGGGTTTCTTATTGTGTCATTTGACTTCATTGAAAGAAAATGGTTTCAAATAATCCAAATTAAGTGGCTATTGAAGCTAATTGCTAAAGGCAACTTGCTTCAATAGCCACTTAATTTGGATTATTTGAAACCAAAATGAACTTAATCTATAAGTAACAAGATGAGAAGAGGAGGTCTTTATAGAATTGGAATTTGCAATACTACCACAACCCCAATTCATAAAGACCTCCACTTCTCATCATGTAACTCATCAAATGTCAATGAAGTTAGTCTTTCACACATTGGTGGATAAAAAATAATTGGTTAATAATGGTCGTTGGATAGTTTGGGGCCATTTTTTTTATTTTAGTACAATTTGGTGTTAAATACAAAATGTTAATAATTATTAAAAGATGCATTAAAGTACCTTATTCTTGCTTTTTTAATCCTTTGATTCTAGATTTTAAACTAATGCCAACCATCTGACAACGGAATTGCAGGTGGGTGTATATAGGAAAAAAATCAATTTTGAAGCCCAAAAAATCACAATCCACGGGGGGTTTGGAGGATTGTAGAGCGGCCCTATAGAAGCCCAAAATTTCTTTTAATGCTTTCCGCCTATATAAAGATGATCCATCAAGTCATAGATTTTTTTGGCGCGCTTGAATCCAGTATGTTGAGGTAAAGCTTTAACAAGTTGACCTTGTTTGTGTCGGTCAAATAAATCTTGATGCATTTGTGTGGGGCTTTAGTTTGCCCTCTTTGGGGCAGTAGTAAATAGTTGTAGACAAAACACTAAGATAGAATGCTAGCAACCACATGTTTCGTTGTAAATTCAATAGAATGATTGGAATCCCCGTGACATTGTTGTTGTCCAAATTAAACTTCTTACAATTGAAGTAGCCATGCATGCAGGACGACACATCTATAATGATGTTGCCCTCGGCCTAGAATTGCATCATTTGTTTCCAAATCACACTCATTGCCTTTGCTACTTTCCCGAACCTCTCAGCAGTTGCCTTGAGGGTATTGTATTTGAAGTTTTGAACAGCCCTCACATTACAAAAATTATCCAGCCTCAAAAAAGCTGTTAAGAAAATATTCAAATTTGAGCCTTAAATGCTCTACATGCAGACTATTCCCTTGTAGATGTGCATTCTTCCCAAGTTGAGCCCATCCGGCCAAATATCACCCAATTCAGAATCCATAAAGGATATCTCTTTAAGAAAAAAAAATTTCCTCAAAAATATAAGTTGAGCATTTAATGCAAAACTTTGGATGACAAGTGGCTCTTATTCAAAGCAAGATGCTAATAAGGTGCAACCTACAATGATCACCAAGTCACCAAAAAGATAATTATAAATCAAGCACTTCTAAACAATCTAGTAGAATATCAAAAAAATTCCCTCAACTACCCTGATGCTTCCCACAACCACCCTAACACTATTTGTGCCCTATCAATTACGGATTCCTAATATACAATATCATGGATCCATATTTTTGTGAGGGTCCTTTTAGTATCTTGAACTTGCAGCCTCCTAGAGGACTAATATTTTTTCTAATGCTTATTTAGGTTCTTTTTCCTAGTAAGGAAAAACTTGATCATTGTATAGCGTTGCTAGTCTATCAAATCGACCTTCTTAAGTTTGTTGATGACAATATTCATTGGAATGGGCTCCACAAGACCCCTATAAACCTCATGCTAAGAAATGCAAGTATTGTAGGCGGAATGGGTTAAAACGGTGGGCAACATGGTCACAATGTAAATTGTCATTATTGAGCATTTGTCAAGCTATGATGAAACACAAGCATTAATTGCAATAGCTTCACTTGAGGCTTTCTGCGACAAAGCATGGACTATATTTTTATAGGTTTAATGGACAAGTATTACTCTCCAAAAAGTGTATCACCTCTCATATACGTATGTTTCCCTCCAAAAATTGCATTACCTCTCGAAAAGATGCATTACAACTCTACAAATCCAACGATTAACTTTTTGTTTGTACTTTTCTAAAACGTGGGTATTATTTAGAAGCGAAAAGAGTTTGTCTTGGTAATGAAGCATTTCAACAGTTAATATGTGGTATAACAAAACATGAATTGACTATGGCTACACCAAATTTTACAATAGTTAGAAGATGTAACAGTATCCAAAAGTAATACTCAATGTTCTTGTATGGTGTGTTTTCATAGAAAAATGCATTATATTTACAAAATGTGTTTCAAATTTAATTTAAATGTGAAAATTTATTGTTTTAAAGGTAATAATTTTAAAAAAGTCTTCATTTGAAAATATAATCACAATATAAATGTACTGGTTGGTATTGCCTTTCAACCCGGATAGTACGTTGAATGATAAGATAAAAAGTGAGGATTAACCCCTGAGCGCCCAATCCGTGCCACCCAAAATCCAACCATAATGGACCACTGTTCAAGAAAATAGCCATAGCAAGTGCAAAAATCACATCCAAGGAAACTCACCATTGAAACTCCGAAGGGTCCGGAGGTACGGTGAAAATTTGGGAAGGATTGCCCATATTGTATTGGAGATTATAATAGTCAAAGTGCCGTGGAAAATGGTGGGTAGTGTAGTTTAGCACTTTGGACCTTCATTGTTGCCGCAGAAAGTGGATTCTTTCATTGAAATTTTGGTAGGGGGTGGGGTCAACAAGCATCTCATGGCTAGCAAAACTTCAGCATTTCTTGATGCTTGCAGCAATGATTATTGGCGGATTGAATTTGAGACAATCATAATGCAGAGGCAAAAGCAGACTAGCACAATCTCTAGTGACATTGACACGTTTGCTAGGTGCCTGGCAGTACAAATCTGATCTCCATACCACATCAGAACTCCCGCATTTAGAGAAGCAAGCAAACATGGCACTCTTGTCGTGCCACAGAACAGAAAAAATCTAAACCCTAAATAAAACTCGGATTCATGCTTAGTACTCGGAGTGGTAATGGTGAATGAAAGAGACAATGCCAGTTCAAAGAATTCATGCTTGCAAAAGCATGGCTTCTAAACATGCAAAGCAATATGTTCCAAGTGTCTTTTTGTGATCCTTGTCGTGAATTGTACCTGCTACGGTGAGGTTAGGGTTCCCTTTTGCATTGAAATATAGATGGAAGACTCTACTTGCATCACCTACCTATACTGTGGAGCCACTACCCACTATCTATAAATCAACATTTTTCATTAGCTTGAAGATTGTATCATTAAATTGCACTGAGAAGATCTAAATTGATTTGACATGATTTGAATAAGTGAAAATCACTTTGTCCAGGCAAAGGAAAACCAGAGGATCTCTTAGCATTTTTGAAACTTGTCAATAATAACATTTCAATTTGACTAATTTCAAAGACTCATTTTGTCAAAAGAATAGATTGGAATCTCAAAAGTATAAAGATAAAGAATTCCCTTAATGTGTATTGATGAAAACGTGAAAACACATAAAGAGTTCTAAATTTGCACACTCAAATAAAGAGAAGTTGATTCCTACAGCATAGAGAAGTTGATTCCTACAGCATAGAGAAGTTGTGCTTCCATCTATAACAAGAACTCACCACCTCTATTCTTACATCACAAACATCTTAGTCCAACAACAGAAATATCTCAACCTCTCCACCTCTCGTTCCTCATTGTTCACTATAAGAAACTAGCCTTTTTTAAAACGTCAGAAAAAACGTCATATGATGTCTATTTTGACATGGCTATCATCAACATTGATGTCACCTAAAATTGCGACACGGCAAACAAGCAAAAAACGTGACAGGATCTCAAAAAACGTGCAAACTTTTGGCTTGTTTTTTTTTAACGTCCTACAGAATGGGGTCTTCCAAGCTCACAAAATGAAGGCACGTGGAGGCCACGTAGGCAATTGTTTCTTCCAGCCGATTTTTCCATCCAGTTTGTTTTTCATCCAGCCCATTTTTCATCCAACTTGTTTTTCATCCAACTCATTTTTTTCATCCAAACCATTTTTCAAAAAATAAGTAGTCAACAGAAATTAACCAATAAAATTATACAATAAAAAAAAATAGAATTCACCAAGAATTTAAAAAAACTTACCATTTACCATCAAATTTATTTTGATGACAAAATTATGTGAAAATGAACATTTTCAGGGTCATATTTGTACCCATTCTTTGTCCATGGTGAGACAAACGATATGGGATGATTAGCCTACGTTGTCTCAGACGTCCAGTCCAACATCCAACCTATTGTTTCAAACATCTGGCCCGACGTTCATCCATCCATTTCTTATTTTTTTTTCCAAAATATGCCACGTGGTTGCTCTTCTCTAAATCTATTTGCTGATGTGGCAGTTTATGTTGTATGTGATGTTATATAAAATCATGGCCTCGTCACAGTCGACATCGTCACAAACGTAGCCGTCTACAATGACATGGTCACGTTTTCTACAAAACAAGTACATGATTTCTACAAAACATGTACACGTTTTCTAAAACATCTGACGTTTGAAAAACACGACACATTTTTTGCTAACGCAGCCAAAAACGTGCTTTTCTTATAGTGGTTACAAACACTCTGAGTATCTTGTGCCTTTGCTAGAAATTGCACTACAAACTCCACAAAATAACTCTAGATGAGTCAAAGGCCGCAATTGATTGCAAAATCCAAATACAAGCTTCTAACCGTTATCTCTAACAAGAATATAGAGCAATAGAATGAGTCTGGAAGACCCCAAGCAAAAGATGCGAAGGAGGCAGCAGCGTAGCTCTAAGATTAGTTGCCTTCAGAATGACTTTGCTACAAGCCCCTTAGCATCGTGCCAAATGGATTCCAAATTGGCCACTACCAATGGTCCCAGTCATGTATTGAAGATGCAAGACCTCAAAAAGCACATTTTGTTGTACAATGCGTCAAGCGCCAGTCTCCAACTCTAATGTGCAGTAATGATTTCCATCAAAATTACTCCTTAGCATCACTCCCAAGTACCCTCACCCCTTGTCCTTTTTTTCATAGCAGAACAGACATGATCCACAATCATTTTGGCCCAAATTAAATTTTGGAAGACCAGATTTCGGCTTGTGGGGTGCTCAGGGGTTAATTGTATACTATGGTATACAAAGTCCTATTATATTCTCAAATTGTATTAAATGCTCAATTTGCATGACATTTACATGGAAATTTTGACATTTGCACTAAAAATTACACTAATATACTCACCCCTTTTAACCACATAATTCATGACCTCCAATTCAATATTGAGGATAATTTTGTCCTCATAGTGTGTAGGTGATTGCAAGAAACACTTAAAGCGTTTTGTCACACCCTAGTTTTTGATTTTGTTTTTAGCCATAACTTTTTTATTGTAGCTCCAAATGACCCAAAATTTATAGGAAAGCTATTTATAATCATTATACACCTTGCAAAATTTTTTGGTAATTTTCAAAAATAATTTACTATTTTGAAACAGCCCCAATAATTTCTCACAATGGATGATTTAGGGATTTTTTGCACTTTTTTTAATCCAAAGAAACAAATTTTGAGCCGAAATTTGGAGAGACTGGTCTTCTAGTAGATTTTAACTACAATCCAAAGGATTTTTAAAAATACTTATTTTTATGTGGTGTACAAGTCCACAAAGAGAGCTCCTTTTTGCATTTTTTTCAAAGGTATGAAACATTATTTTGGTGCGTTCTTTGGTCAAAATCCATGTCCAAATTTTTTTCTAAAATGTACAATTTTTAGATTTTCAAAAAAAAAGTCCTATCTTTTACAAATTAAAGTGTCAAAAGTGGTATTTTCTTCACCGGTTTTAGGGTGAATTCTATGTCAAAAATTCCGGTGAGGAAATAACCACTTTTGGAGTTTTGATTTGTAAAAAATAGGTTTTTTTTTGAAAAAAAGTTCTAAAAATTTCCCATTTAAAAAAACTTTTTGGTGATAGGTTTTGGCAAAAAAACGCACCAAAATAATGTTTCATACCTTTGGAAAAAAGTGTAGAAAAGAGCTCTCTTTGTGGACTTGTACACTATATAAAAATAAGTATTTTTTTAAATCTTTTGGACTGTAGCTATAAGTCTACTAGAAGATCATTTTCTCCAAGTTTCAGCTCAAAATTCGTTTTTTTGGATTAAAGGGGTGCCAAAAACCCCTAAATCATCCATTGTGAGAAATTATTGGGGCTGTTTAAAAATAGTAAATTTTTTTTCAAAAATTACCAAAAATTAGGCAAGGTGTATAATGGTTATGAGTAGCTTCCCTATAAATTTTGAGTCATTTGGAGCTAAAATACAAAAGTTATGGCCAAAAAAAAAAATCAAAAACTAGGGTGTGACAAAACGCAACAAATAGTACAAGTGTTTCTTGCATTCACCCGTGTATAGAATGCACATTTAATAAAATAAAACTGACAAAATTGCTTTTCTAAACTTCTAAATTGTATATCAAGTTTTGAACTATAAAGTCAAATATAAAAATTCCTAAAATTCCTAAATAGTATGAAAAGATACGATACTATCATTTCAATTGTAATTGTGTGCATTCTAAAAATTAAAAATCATTTCAATCATTTTCAATGAAATCTCTAAATTTAATGTGCACGATGCATCTTGACAAAGTAAGCATTTTTTGGGTGGAAACTTTCAACTTCAAAATTTTAAAACTTTGAATTTAGGGGAGGGTATATAATCTAGGTACCAACTTTCTCTCAAAAATTGTTCTCCTCTTCAAGTTCAGTGTGCATTTACAGCGGACATTTTTCAAGTTTATCAAAACATTGCCTCATAGTGCATTGTGACCAAAATCCTTGTATACGGTAGCATGAAGGCAGAATATAATGCCGTGACATTATATTTGAAGAAAGACATCTTTAGACATATGTTTGAAGAAAGACATTGCTTGGACAAAGGTGTTGATTTGCTATATATAAGCAAAATCAAGAGTTAGAAATCTAAGGAGTTCACTCATTTTTATTTAGAAAACTAAGTGTGTTCAAAGAACTTAGGGATTCATTAATTCACTAGAAAGAAAAATTCTAAGTCTAAAATTAACTTAACTTTGAAGTCTTAAACTTGAAAAATTAGTCTATAGAAATACAAGAGCAAAAAAATAAAGAGAGGAAGAACGCTTGATGTAAGAATTTTTTCAAGTCCAATGTGTAATTATTTCTCATGTGGCATGACACCCAAAGCTCTTTGACTATTTGTAGGTTCTTTGCTCTCCAATTGGCTCAAACTATTTATAGGCTCTTTGACTATTTGTAGGCTCTCGATTTCTCTGAGCAAAAACAAAAACAAGACACAGCTATTGATGAAGTACTATTGGATGTGGAATATTCTACACCATCTAATATAGAACCAAGGCAATAATAGTGCATGCTATTGAATGTTATGAGGTTGTGAGAAATTCTATTGTATGACCATTATGAACCATACGTGGTGCACCTCCACCAAAAAACCTAAAATGTTGTCAATTTGCCACCTTAAAAATGCAGGATGGACATTTGAAAATCCTCTTCCCTTTGTGAGTGTTTTAACCAACACTTGGGGCTATATTAACCCCTAAAGGACCATTTGTCCCCTTGGGGGACAATTTGGGTCCGGGCAAATTCCTACTATATCAATTTTTAGTGATATTTTTGGGGATTTTTTGAAGTTGTGTATTTTTGAGAGAGCTTTTTGAATATATAACTTTTATTTTAATTGATGCCAAGGAGAAAAAGTTATGGCACAAAAAGAAAAAAATGGAATTTGGTGGGCAGTACAAAATAAATCACAAAAAGTCAAGATAAATTTTTTTCAACTTTTTTTCTCAAAGATTATATTTTTGTCTACATGCGAAGCTTTGTTTCATTCAATTCGGACTAATAATGAGAAAGTTATGGACAATCTTAGTTTTTCGAGCAATCTAAGCATTTTCTCATAAAATAACTTGTAGAATTCATTTTTTAATGTAGTTTTTAGAACTTTTCAAAAAAATTTGTTAGACAAGGTTAGATTTCTTTGCTAGAACAGTCTCACCATTGGGATTATTGTGATTCAATTCCATCTAAAAGCTATTAACAATTTAGTATTTTCTTCAATCTTGAACCCACTTCTACTTAACAATTTTTTAATGAGTGAAAATTAAGTGCCTTTTTTTCTAAATTTCTTTTGTAGATTTTTAACTCAACCACTTAATATAAGTAAGTAGCAAATCAAAATCAGTAGTGCAAAAAATTTGAAATAAAAAGATTCAAAGCCAAAAAATCTAGTCAAGCAAGGTGCAAAAAAACTTAATTTCTTCACTTTAAATGCAAATATCTTACAATCTACATGGTCAAAGTTTTTGAAATTTCTTCCATGTAGTTATATACTATTCAAGTATAAGATCTTACGGTTGGATATGCAAAATAAAACATTTTTAAAGTTCTTTTCTCTTTGCAATAGAAATGACAATTTTGAGTGGTTTTTGATAGGAAAATCACCTTAGTCCTTAGGGATTAAGACATTTTAGATTAATGGTATTGCAAGTTGGAAGAAATCAGAAAAATGAAGATTAACTCCTATAAAACAAAAATTCCAAATTTTAAACAATGAATGAATGCAAAAATAATCCATCCACAAGTATTCACTTTTTTCATCCACTCAAATGATTATAGTTTGTTGTATTAGTATATCCAATATTTCTACCATGCAATTTTTTAAATGTTTTACTACATATATTCTATTGTTCAACAAATACATGTATCATTCATTCCAAAAATTGGTTCTTAAAATGACTTCAAACTTCAATCCAAAAATTGGTTCTTTAAAATGACTTCAAACTTCAATTTAAACAGATTATTGCAAAATTCCTTGAAAAAAATCTTTAAAAATTAAAAGAATTAGAACTTGAAGTTCTTCACATATGGAATATTTTATTTAAGGTTAAATAATGGATTTTGAAATCACATTCATTTTAAAGGTAGATTTCAATTTTTGGTTAGATATTTGATAGACAAATATTGGTTGGTAAGATCTATTGGCCATTTTTTACTACTATTTGAAAGTTATCATTAAATTACTCATCTAAGTTCCCACCTATTATACATATTAACGTTTTTAGAAATTTCACTATGCTAGGTCTACAAAGAACTAAGTAAAATCTATAGGTTTAGGATTAATGTAGTATAACAAGGTTTTGTGAATAAGGAGAACTGCCAAGGTCAATACTTCAAAAGAAAACATATTTGTATTATTTGCAAGGGAGGAATAACTAATTGTTTGACAAAATGCTACATTTAACTACTTTTGGACTTTTAAAAGTCCATAATTAACATCAAGAGATAATCATCGAGAAATAATTATTTGGAGATCTCTTGATGCTCTATACCAAACATCGAGAGATATATACAAACATCAAGAGATAATCATCCGGAAATCTAAAGTGCATTGTCCAGAATTCACTAAATAGTCTAGAAGTAGTTAAATGTGGCATCAAACCTTTTTGTAATCTAAACTTGATTGTAATAGCAAATATGATATTTAACATCAAGATTCCAAAAATCAAGTGCTAACACCAAGTGCAGACATACCTTAAGCTTTTAAATGCTCCACAATTATTCAATTAACTTTATAGTGTATATAATATTGGTAGTTATCTTACACAAAATTGAGACATATGTTTTTGTTGCAACTGGGAAAATGACCAGGTCATGGAAGCTCAATTGTGGATTGAATACTAATTTGTAACCCCAAACCTTGAGAATATGAGATCTACAATACAACAAGAAGCTACACTACAAGAGGCTCATGTTTCTATAGCATTGGTTATCTTTTTGAATAAAATAGCTACTCAAACTTCTTCGTGGTAGCTTCTACCAATGCAAAGCCTTGTCTCTTGATTCAAAGTCAATAAACTGGCAATGCCTAATTTGTTGCCTACAAGTGCAGTTATTGCTAGTAGTACTACAACAAGTTACTACTATAAGAAAGCGAGAGTTTTTTGATGTCTAAGTGAATGGATTCTAGGGTGATGTTGGAAAAAAAAAAACTTGTTTTCATGCCAACAATGATGTCCAATGTAACATCAATGAATATCATTATTGACATATAAACTCAAATTGTTTTTTTTGACGTCACCTAAAATCCATTCACTAACTTAGTTGTCAATTTTTATATTGAATGTCATCTAAAATAAGGTTTTTTATAGTGTATAAGCCTTATGAACCTATTGTAAAATACAAGTTTAAAAAACAAGCAACAATACTATAAGTTGTCTCTTGTAGCAGTGGGCCCTTTTCCAAATGAGGTTCTATTCAAACTTCTTTATATGAAGCTTCTACCAATGCATAGCCTCTTCCTCTATAGTCCAATGTCCAATAAAGTGTAGTTTGTTAATTCCTAAAGGACCAACTTGTGTTTTTTGGCTACATAGAAATTTTGGGCAAGGTATGTATGAGTGTGTGACTACAGATTTCTATATTTTTGGCCCAAATTTTAATAGTAGGTATAGATATGAGGAATAACTTTAAGGCCCAACAATTTTCATAGTTTTTGACCAGTACATGGATAAAAAGTTATTGCATGATATGTGGTTTGTTTCTTAAATTGGATAGCCGTGCAAATTTTAAAAAATCACTTTTTTCAGCAAAAAAAATTTGAAATGGGTTTTCTAGAGTTATCTATGTGTGGAAAGCTTTAAATCATTCCGTTTTTAGCAATGAGTCAAAAGTTATGAGGAGTTTTTGTTTGCAAGTAGTTATGGATTCTCTACTCTAAAATAAACTTTGAAGTCTTTTTTCTTAATCAATTTGAAAAATAAAATTGTAAAAAATAAAATCATAGAATGTACATTGTTTATTATAACATTTCAACCATTGGAATTGGCATTTTTCAATTCCATAATTGAAAACTTAACAATTTAATATTTTGAATAATTCTCTACTTCTTTTACTTACTATTTTGTTCCATTATCTTGTACAATTCTAGATGATGTGAAATTTTTAAAGCATGTGGACAAATTTTTTAGGAAAAAGAATCCCAAAAGCACCACCATTCGGACATATTTTCATAGAAAAGTGAGCTTGTGAAGTGCAGCTGCCATGTTTTTTGCAAGGTCAAAAAAATGATTTCAATGAATTTGATTGCTTATATTGTGCAATCCACGTGGTGGAAATTTTTGAAATTTTTATCACATGTTCTCAAGTTAGCATACCGCAAGATCATACAGTTACATATGTCAAAATAAATTAAAATAAAAAAATTTGATACTTATTTTGAAATGGCAGTTTTGAGCGTTTTTGGTGAAAACATAGTTATGGAACTTCAGGGATTAAAACCTAAAATTTTAAAGCTTAAATTGGGACTCATAATTTTTTAAACATAGAAATATCTCTTGTCTAGTTTAATTTTTTTATTGGATGCATGCAATGTTCTTTGATGTGGTACAAAATTTGGCCCTATTTAAATTTCAATTTCTACAAAATGATCAATCAAACTCGACATTTTAAAATCATAAATTTTTGAGAGATCTTTATTTTTTAGATATGAATTCCTATAGAAATATTTCCATTGCTATTAAATCAATCATTTTAAAATTCAATACAATATTTTACATTATATTAGAGTTTCAATCTTGTATATTTATTACATCATACTATATATTGTCTATCAATCTAGAAAATATCTATTGATTTTGCAAAAATAATGTGCTAGCATGTGAGTATAGAAATGTTAGCCTATGAGCCTTGAGCATATGTATAAGTAGATATCCTACAACCATAATTGAAGGTACATGCAACATAAACATCTATAATATAAGTATCTACAAAGTAGGTACCCTAAAATCATAGAAGTTTTTTTTAATATAAACACTTATAACATAGGTGTATAGTCACATACACCTATGTTATAAGTGGATAGTCACATACATGTTCTGGCGGCTTCAAGTATTGAATCTTTTGAATGGATAGTTAGGGAATAATTATTGTACTTGTGGCATGTGGCCATCGGACAAAAATCATTTCCAATTCCCTACATTGAAACACTCAATCTCCAAATTTATTTCCTTCCTCCTCAATTCCTTTTTGCTGTGGCAAATCCTAAATTCATTAAAATTTCAATTCTATAGAAAAACAAAATAAGAATGATCTAATGAGAGACTACAATTTATTGTTGATAGTCTTGCCATCACTGCTTTGGAAACCCTAATTTATTACTTCAATCAAAGCACAATAAACATGTAGCCAACACTTCCATCTTCAAAGTGCAAGTGTTGTTTTTTGTAATTGCAAGCTATCAACTATACTTCTTTGTGTTTTCAAATGCTCAATGTCTTCTTTGAGGTTTATATATCTGTCAAGAATCAAATTTTGTCTACAGGGAATTCCTTAAAGAGCAAGGTTGATGTTTAGTTTTAAAATTGCAACGACTTTTGTTGTGCATTCAGACAAACATTGCACTTGTTGAATGTTTTCAAATGATTTGCACTACTAACAATTCTGCATAGTCAAAAGTAGTGTTTGATGCAATATATAAGACGAGTTTATAAATGAAAGGAGGTCATGGGAATGTAACTACCTACAAATCCCAAGTTGAAGTTGAAAAGTTCAAAAATCCAAAGAAGTCAAAATGGTCGTCAAAGGTTGCACTCTTGCAAATCTCTATCAACAAGCTACTTCAAATCCCACTCCTTAAAAACTTAGGTTGCTTTCAAAGGTTGCTCTCTTGAAAAACTTAGGCACCTTCCCAACTCCTTGCTTGAACGCCTGAACTATCAATGGCAGTGGACAGCCCACCATTGGCACATCGATGGCCCTTGGTTTCCTAAGTGATGCAGATCAACGGTAGGGAAGGAGGTATGGCCAGATCAACGGCAGGGAAGGGGGGCATTTTAACAGTGGTGACAGCATCTTTTCATGAGATAGTCTTCTAGGCTCATGTGCTCATGATCCTAGGTTCACATTATAGCAATTTTTTGCAAAAAGGTGATATTGTTATAAGATTTGCAACAAAAAGTAAAAATAGATTGTTAATAGACTATATATACATATATATATATATATATATTTTAAATTTATTTATTTTCCTATATCTTTTCTTTGGAAAGTTTTCAGAATTATGCATGGAAAAATAAAATTGTTGCATTTTTTTAAGTTTAGTGTATAAATAAAATTGTATCAATGATAATATGTAATAGGATAAACTAGATTTATATTTGAAAATGAATGCCAAAATAAGAAATGAAAACTTGTAATTTAAATTTAAAGAATAATCTTAAGAGATAAAAATTAAAATAAAATACAAGCAATATAGTGCAATTTGAATTCCAATGCATGGAGGTTGCAACCGCCATATTTGATTGAGGTTTCAATATTTCAAAATTTCAAATGAAGTAGAAACATAACTTTTCAAGCTACATTTTCTTAATTTAAATCAAATGAATGTTTGGATTGCAAGTACCTTTAGTCCCTTGTACCCATTCTTGTAAAAGTTTTGTTACAATTATGAATGATTTGAATAGAGATTGCTAGATTTTTATTATAGGTACTTGGACAATCAAAACTTTTGAAGTGTTGTTAAGTAAAAGGCAATGTTGCAAAATAGATGTTGAATCATACGATTAGGTAAAAAGGCCCATTCCAAACACTTTGCCCATTCCAAGCAATTTAGAGTAGGCTCATTGTAGTCATGGCATTCTATCTAAAATCAATATTTTTGAATAATTCAAATTTAGGCTACAATGGGATGATTAGCGGTTACAACAAAAGTTTTCACTGACACCAATAGAATGATTTAGTAACTACATAAAACATGTCTACCTAACGTTAAATTTTGGTTTTCTTATTGGTCATACACCTTACACCTTGAACTATAGTGAGTGTGAACAATCATCCATTTTTTGAACATTTATCCACTATATATACACTTTCATCCATAATGTTATTTGTTAGTAAATATCATCCAAAATTTGGCAATATTTGTCTTTCTTGGAGACAATTTTGATCATTTCATCTAGTCAACCAGATTTTCTCATTTGTAATCTTCTTAAAAGCTACTATTTAAAAGAAAAGACTACAACCATTTTAGTAACATCCAAATGGGCAAGCTTGCCTTTGAACTCTCAATAGATTCATCTTGCTTTTTACCTTGGAAGGACAAGCTCATGACTATTGATTTCAAGCTTCATTGCCATCACTGTGCCAATTTGCAACTAGATATGAGTGAAAAATTTTATTTTTATTTTTCAAATAGGAAATCATATGTCCCACAACAAGTCATAATTTTTTCTATTTTTTTGGGAAAAGCTTGAAATTACTATAAAATTTTAAGAAAGAATGAAGAAATGAAAAAATGAAAAATATTTATATCAATTATATAATATCCTAAAAAAATTTGAAATTTTCTTCAGAGATATAAATTTAGTGTATAACATTATAGTATAGATCAAAGTTATTGTGTCATTGTAAAATTAGAAAATCAACAAACCATGGTTATAGGCCCAAAGTTCATATTGCTATTAAATATTGAAATCTATGAATTCTTCAAAGTTTTCAAAATTTGAGTAGAAACTGCACTTGATAAGCTTCATTTCAATAGTGGACTCAAATTCAAAAAAAATAACTTTTTATGGTTAAAATTTACATTAAGAATAAACAACAAGAAATGACTAAAATATACTACAAGGGTGATATGTAGATTAAGCATCTTCTTCTTTAAAAAAGTCAATAATATCATAATGACAAAACTTGCAATACTATTCATCAAAAATATACTCAAGCAATTTGACCCCTAAAGGCTCAACGTCCCCTCGGGGGACACTTGGAATTTCAGGTAGGCTCATATGACCTAAAATTTTGACCTGATTTTTTGAATTTTATTTTAAAGATAGGAAATTACATTAGCTTTCTAAGACTATAATTGTTTTTGCAATTTGTTCCCAGGTAGCAAAAGTTATGCCACCCGAAGTCAAAAAAGCAATTTATCAAGCAGAAAAAAAAAATGTTTAAAATTATTATTATTATTATTATTATTATTTTCTCAAAGATTATGTTTTTGTCTACATTTGAAGCTTTGGCTCATTCTATTTGGACTCAAAATGAGAAAGAAATGGACAATCTTGTATCTTTTTTTTGGGCAATCTAAGCATCTTCAAAAAAAAGCTTATAGAATTCATTTTTCAATGCAATTTTCAAAAGAATTCAATTTTTTTTGACAAGATTAAGTTTGCAAGAACAATCCAACTGTTGAGATTATGGTGTTTGAATTCCACCTAAGAGCTATTAACAATTTAGTGTTTTGTTCAATTTTGGACCTATTTCTACTCAACAATTTTTTGAATGTGAAAATCAAGTTTTGAGATTCTAAATTTTTTTTCTCCAACTCTCAACTCAAATGTTCAACATAAAATTTTTTAATTTTATGGTGTGTAGTGCAAAAAAATCTACAAATGGCTGTCAAAGTCATTTGAAATTATAGGCCACAATTCAAAAAAACTTCTTTTTCCAATTTCAAATGCTAATATCTTCCAATCCATATGGTCAAACTTCATGAAATTTTCACCAAAGACAAGTGAGGTATAAGATCCTACAGTTAGATTCTAAAAAAAAGTTTTTTTTTAGTTTAGGGAGTGACTACAGTAACAATGGCAGTTTTCAGTGGTTTTGGATCCAGAAAATGCCTTGGGCCTTTAGGGATTAAAAAGAAACTTGATGAATTTTTTTCCCCATCCTACAGATTTAGGTGAAGTCATTCAAAGGACTTTTTGTGTCCTCAGCAACATTTCAGGGTTAAGATGAAAACACCCAAAACTGTCCTTGTATCCATTTTCTTCAAAAAGAAAGGTGTCTCCAAGTATGCTGAATTGCTTATTTTGACGGTTTTGAGTGGTTTTCACCTTAACTGGGTCCAGGTTAATAACAAAGCTAAAGCCGCACTAGACTGTTCGCAAGGAAAGGTCAGATCTGTCATGCAAGCGAACAATATGAACATCGACATGACAGTGAGCCCCAAATGGCAGTTTTGTCTACTACCCAGTATCGAGTTTTACAAGATTTTCCAGTGCCGTTGGCAACAGGGACAAGTACTGTCTAGGCAAACAAACCTCTTTAGCTTCCGATGGGAAAGTTGACCCAAGCCTCTCCTCTCTAATAAAACTATAAACTATGCGCCAAAAACTAAAGAATCTGTTGCAAGTCTGCATCTTGTCGTGCAAGCTCCAAAAGCATTGGATCATCGAAGAACTTGTTGATACTCACATCTTCACTCATACCCTGCACCATAGCCACCAACAGATGAGTCAAAAGAAAATCGGCTATCTAAGTTTGAAGTTATTAAGACTATACGAAAAAGAAAGTATGACCATCAACTTGAAAACAATTCAGAGGGAAAATTCATGATTCAAGGGAGAGACAAACCCAACTGAATTGTACTTCAACACCAAGGAGTGACAACAATAAAGGACTAATTTACACTTCTTTGAAGCAGTCCTGAGAACAGGGAAAAATCTAGCTTTTATGGCCAAGAGGTAGTTATTTGGAGCCCACAGGACAAGATGGCAGGAAATGAAACATAAATAAGTTAGCCGGTCTTGTCCATTTGACCATTTTATGAGTTAGGGGAATTTATAGCCATTCACAAAATGGTAGAATGGCCAAGACCACGCACAAGCAGCATTTTCGTATAAGCATCCATGTCTGGACAAAAGTAAACCAACCGTAAGTTCAACTGGTGGCAGAAAAATGCAACGGTTGCAGGAGCGTACCTTCCTACGCCTAGTTTTAACCATAAATTCACGAGCCAGGTGTTGAACTGGGGCTGGCTCCAGCGGTCGCAATACAACAGACTTATCAAGAGGATCACCAGGTACAATCGACCAATGGTCAAAAACTGACATGCAAAAAGCTTGCCCTTGAGTATGGTACCGAAGATCAGTTTCAAACCCAAATGACTCGATCACTGGTAAAAATGCCTGTAGACCAACACCATCGTTAGTCTACAGTGTAGCAAACTATCAAACATCTAATCCGGTCCAAAGTAGTGAAATTGAACTAACTAGAAAGCTTTGGAAAAGCAGAATGAGTAACTAAGTCCAAAACGTGAGTGGAGCAACTCATATAGTCACCATAATACCGTTTCCTCAACAAACGACTGAAAAGTCGCATGTAGTTTGCAGGAGCATATTAATGATCAATTTCAATCCAATAGACCAATGTCTTGTTGGTCTTGTTGCACTGAGTTGTTACCTTCACGATGTAAGCTGGAGTACCAGGCTTTGGTACGTCTGCAGTGACATGCCCTCTTCTCCTAGACAAGACCGTGTAGATTGCGGACATACAGTCTGCAGGTGTTTGTATCTGCATCAAACCAAACCCAAGAAATTTAGCAGCCAACCACTGACGGAGATCAGCTACACATCACAGAAGACCCCCCCGCATTAGATTCACAAAGTTTTGAATGTAAATAGAAATTCGATTCATCTAGTCCTCATGTTGAGTAAATGTCAAGTTGATGTAAAGAGTAATGCAAACCGTGTTCACTTATTGTTATTGTGAAGTTAGTGAACTTGACATTATCTCAACATTGATCTAAAATTAGGTTAACATCAATTTATTACGAATAACTTCGTGACTCTAAGAGGGTATCTGTTGAGATGCACGTATAATGCAATATTAGAATGGCCTGCCCATTGAATTTGACTAACAAAAGCAACGATGTACCTCCACAAAGTAAACAGGTTCCATCAGCCGGGGAGTTGCCATCAGGAAAGCTGAATATGCAACCCGTCGAGATGTTGGAATAATCTGGCCACCACCCCGATGTAATGGCTCTTGAGCAATCGTGGCGTCTAGAATTTTGAATTTCACATTGCGTATCGGTTCATCACATAAAGGCCCCTCACGAGCTCCCCATTGAAATCTAGCACAAGCACGCAGACATATGAGACTTCATACTCTGTACGTATCGCTCTGTACTAGTTTGTTAAATTAGCTCTATCACAAACAAATTCAAGCTAAATAATTTGCAGCAGAAAAAAAAAACGTCAACTTGGAAGATTCAAATTGCAATACCAACTGCAGCACCAAATGATCACAAGGGAATAACCACATACCCTTGTACAATAGAATCTTTTACAGAATTCAAAAGGCCTTTGTCCACTTCACTTGGTAGTGTGTCGTCAAGCAAAATGTTTGGACCCTGCAGCGTAAAAAACTGAGAGAGTTAAAACACGAACAAAATCACATGACCGACATCTTCCATTGACTCGAATGCACCCAGGAGAATAATAAGTTGATTCGCACACCTGTTTATCTGGACCAAAGGCCCAAATGGATCGTGCTGCTAAAAGATCCCAGTCATATTTCGTCTGGAAAAAATCACCCAACCGTTTCCGAGGCCAGTCCAACGATACTATACCACTTTCGATGTCCTCTGCTAAGCCCTTTTCTAAAGGTTCTGCTATCTGAAAACATCACTTGCAATATTAATACTTGAAAGATTTTAGTACCATGTTTCAAAACTAGCTGAGCCTCAACCGGTTAACTGCCGTAGAAACGTCAAGTTACTATGCATAGGTGATGAAATTACCATAGTCAATTTGTTTTTCTTATTTGGCGTTTCAGCAAAACACTTCAAAGAGGATGTTTCCACAACAGTCTCACAAAATGAAACAACCGGATCGGCCACCTGGTAGCCACAGTATCAGCACGCTGTCAGAATGATCACTTACACAGATATTTAATCCAGAATACTGATTTCACAACAAAGATTACAACCACAACCATAATCTACAGTCCAATTCAAAATATAAACGATCAGAGCAGGCAATCAATATCCAAAACAAAGGGACCCTCTCGAAATCACTGCAAGAATAAGCACAATGACCAATAGGAACTCGTATGCCAAAGAATAGGATCAATGAGAAAATAGAACATACCTTAACTTCTACTTCTGAGTACAGTTCACGTAAATCTTTCATAATAGAGTCCAAGAACATTTCGCCAGTGCCCAATATGGTATGCTCCCCCGACTCTTCAACCTTGGTAATTGCAAGAGGGTAGCTCTTGCTGATTTTCCGAAGCCCCTCGACCATTTTAGGAAGCTCACTAGGATTCAGAGGCTCAGTGGCAGTCTTCACCACTGAGAGAGTATTGAACTGCAGCGGACGGAAAATATATACGTCCTCATCGTAGTACTCATTGCAAAGCGTTGCCGTCTTGATAATCGATGCATCCACTCCTTCAATCAACACCCAGGATCCTGCAGGAGCCTCGGTAACCGGGATACGGTAGCGGGCTTGGTAAACCCAAAGCTTGGTCACCTCCTTCACGGCCATGTCTTCTTCATCGTCCGGGGAATAACCTTCCCCAAGCACCCTCACCGATTGCCCAGTACGAATAGTACCACTTATCACCCTTCCAAATGAATCAAAAACACTACAATCAGGTTTGGGGTACAGCTTGGTGACGTTGACCATCAATGGTCCCACTGCGTTGCAGTCTCGCATAGATTGTGCAAGGTCAGTATCCTGAGGACCAGTATACGTATGCTCCACCTTTGTCACCGCACCATCTTTGGCTGACGGGATGTGTTTCACCAGCATGTCCGTGAAGCCTGTACCAGATCCAAACACGGAACTGCATGCTAGCTTCAGGAGAGGCTTCACATTTAACTTGTACGCTGCGTTGCTTAGAGTGACTCCTAGCTCAACCAAGGTCATTTCCACGCTTTTACGATGCTCTCCGATCACCTGAATAACAGAGCCACTGTAAATGATTGAAAAAGCAACTAGACCTTGGGATCTGTGTACAGTATAAGATAAAGGTAGAGAGTACGAAAACCATTTAGGACATACTATATCTCCTGTTACCAACACGAACTCATCTCTTCCCATACACTTGGTTGGGATTCAAGTAGCAAATGGTGTAAGTAAGACTTGGCCACTTTTCTTTCAATAGAAATGGAATTGTCTTCTCTCCTTTCAAAAGTGGTCTAAAACCTCCCACATTGCATAGGAATTCATTATAGACACTGATTAAAAATTGATCGCAAGAAAGTCTGACTATTGCACTCAAGGTGATCTCTCCAGCGAGTCATATAATGATCCAACAATGAAAGCACGCTTCTACATCTCTTATATTAAATGCAAATTGTCTCAAGATTTCATCCGTCATGCTCTCAACCACAGTATTCATTCATTTGTTCTTGCTAAACCCTAATGACATCCAAAATCTTCTCAATGAAACATTTCTGGTGTTGTTGCATTGTAGTACTGGTTTAAATGCTTGAAATGACGGAAAAAACATCCTCTACCAAGCATTCACAGAAAGAACGAACCTGACTGTAAATCTTGTAGAGAGGCTCCAGGATGAACTGCACAAACGCACGCTCTCCCCCACCAGGTGGCGGTTTCTTCTTGAACGAACGAGTATCAGAATAGTAATAGGTATCACCCCACAGTTTTGAAGCAAACTTCGCAGGATCAAACGGAATTCCATGTAGCTTGACGTAGAGTTTCGCAAATGACAAAAGAGTGAAGGACCAGCCAGCAGTGGCGCTTGCAAAACACACGTTTCCATAAACTGGATCAATTAAAGGCAACCCATCCACGCCAGTCGAATATGAACCTATCAGGTTGTTGATCTCCTCCAAGGTATGTCGAAGCTTGTGATATGCATCTGTGGGAGGCAGCTTCAGCTCTGTTATCAACCTATCAACCTGCAACCACATCCAGAATCTAAATACATACTCCATATAAGCATGATTCTAAACATCTATTCTGCAACATTATCTATATATCATAGTTAACAGCGGCGCAAAAAACTATCACTGTCAGAGTATCCTTGATAAGGATCTGTCGGTTACCGTTCAACTGAAGAAGATGGCTAGCGCTCGTAGGCATAACAAGGCCCTCACGAGTATGAATAATAAGAATACTGACGAGTTTGGGCACATAATAAAATACATACCAAGAGGAGTTTTAACCTAAAACAACCAATAGGCCCTAATAAGACTTAGATTTTTCCTAGTAATTTTGAGTGGATCCTACGAATACTTTCTATTTATTCATTTTTATTGGCCAACACATGCAATGTTCGTCATTGACTCTGGTGATATAAAATTCATTCCTATCTGCTGATATTTAGATCAACAAAATGATCAATCGAATTGGTCAATTAAAACATAAATCCTTGCTCCATTAGGGTTTAAGAACCCACGCACCTTATTAATAACCACCACAATAGGAAGCCTCTCTTGCATCGCATGTCTGATTGCTCTCTCTGTATTGACCTGCTCTCCACACAAATGCAACAGCAACATCCTCATTTTCATCAGACAACAATATATCAAACAAGAAGTTCATGACATCTATTCTGTATCAAAAAAGAATAACCCTCCTGATCACACAAATTCCCACAACAACGGCACATACCATGACACCTTCCACAGCATCTACAACAAGCACAGCTCCATCCACGAGCCGCAGCGCGGCCGTCATTTCATCTGAGAAGTTCACATGTCCCGGCGTGTCCATGATGTTGCACAAGAATGATTTCCCCGCACTGTCTTCCAACACCAGTGACATGGGCACTGTCTTGATCGAAATCTGCCTCTCCTGCTCATCAATCCTGGTATCAGTGTACCTCAAGTGTTTCTCACTAGTAGGATCCAACGTGTTCACATCGTGCGTCTGTTGAAACAACATGTCCATGATGAGCGTCTTCCCATGGTGGAGGTTCCCTAGCAAGGCCACATTCCGGATGAGCGTCGGGTTGGCCATCAACCCTAGTAGAAACTCCGTGGAGACGTAAGTGTGAACCTCCTTCGCTACAACCTCGAATTTCTTCAAGTTGATAGGTTTGATAATAGGCTCTTCCAGCGGCTGCGCGTCCTCGTCCATGACCAGAGTCTCCACGCCCTCGCCGTAAACTTCCATGGCCGTAGGATAATACTTCTTGTCCTCCGCCAACACCACGGCGCCTTCCGTGTCCATCGCGTCGTCGCCATCGTCGTGTCCATTCTCCAACCAAGCATCGTCATGGCCATTCTCCAATTCTTTCTCAGCTTCCTCCGACTCAGACTCCAAATGGTCGGAGTCGTCGTCGGAATCTAAGTCAGGGCCAATGTAGTTCCCGAACTCATCGTACAAACTCTCGTCCATGACGCAAACTCCCTCCAAACCCCTAAACCCTCAAAAAAAATTCCTAACAAAGACCGCTTACACAACCTCAGAAACTGAAAAAATCTCTGTAAATCTGCAAAAAAGAAAAACCTAAAGTAAAGGTGAAAATGCGAACTCGGTTGCTTGCCCGCAGCAAGAGGGAGGGGGCGAGCACGAAATACAACAAACCCAACAGTCTCGCTTGAACAACAACTGCGAAGCCCCTACCATGAGAAGAAAATTTTCTATCCATCCATTCGACCTATTTTCATCCATCTATTTTGATACAGTTCAGTACGATTTTTTTGAGGTTTCATTTGTTGTATGCGTCGTCTCCAAGGTCTGTGTAGTCTTGGATCCGGCCATCGGAGTGTTGTTGTTGTAATTGTTGTAAGCTCCTTGCGACATTTTTCTGGTTTGCTGCGGCAAGGGAAGGAGCGGGAGCAGCCATGAGCAGCATTGGAACAGGGGTAGGGTTTTGAAACCCCTAAAACACTCCTGCACTTCATTGTTGACCGAAATGGAACCCGAAATGGCGACATGGAACCCTAGGAATTATGCATACAAGCGCTTCAAGGTTTCATTAAGATGGTCGTCTTGATCCGAGTCTAGGGTTTGATTTGTTGTTGGGTTTGTGTGGCAGTATGATTTGTCGGTGACCACTTTCTCTCCCGATGGGCGAGTGTTTCAAGTGGAGTATGCCTCCAAGGCGGTCGACAATAGCGGGTATGTATCGATTTGCGAGTGATTGTCTTCCTTTCTTTTCATGCGCTCGGTGTTGACCTCTTGTCGTCGTTCGTTTAAGGTTTCGACACTATGATGAAGCTCTGCGCACTGTGTCTGTCTTGAGTGTGGGGTTGAATGTCACAGAATTAGGGTTTTGACCGTCTTGATCAGTTACTGTTATATCATCCATTGACGAGTCGATTTTGTCAATGCTTTTGCCCCGTGTAACCTGATTTAGTTTATGCGAGATGAAATTAGACTTGGTTTTCTTAGATTGTCCCTTGAGATCTGACCTATGTGCACAGTGTGAGAATTCATTTTGAAATTTTATTGGTTGCTGCAAATTGGACCAGACGCAAGTCGTTTCATAATATTTGGGAGTTATATATAATCTAATATGAAGTTTCAAGTCGTTGCGGTGTCTGTTTTAAAATTTATTCTCTAGACTATGTTTATTCCGAGCTTCCTAATTCTTTAAAGCATTGCATGAGAAGGTTAAAACGAAGGCACTCTCCACAAGTGGAATCTTAGCACGAGGCGAATTTAATTGGTTTAAGGGTGCTGCTTGAATGTATTGAGTGAATTTGTTGGTGTTTCGTTTAAGGAGCCACGTGGAATTGGGACAATTACCTTGCGTACAATGAGAAGGAAATTCCGTTTCTGCATTCTTTTGCGTTCGATGATTCGGGCAGACAGCCTTCGTCTTGGAATTACCATGCAACTTAATGTTACTGTGGTTGTGCAGGACTGTAGTGGGCATCAAGTGCAAGGATGGTGTTGTACTGGTACTACATGCAATCCAGAACAATTTACCTGTCTTGTTTTTGGGTGTAGAGAAAGTAATTCTGCTCTTGCGTTCACTTTTGTTCACTATCTGCAGGTGGAGCATATTGATTTGTGGAAGTTATCAGACTTGTCCAAGAGCTGATTTTATGTGTCTCTTGTCGCAGGGAGTAGAGAAGCTTATCTCCTCCAAAATGTTACTGGAGGGCTCCAACCGGAGAATTCATGCTGTAGACCGTCATGCGGGCATGGTAAGTTCGTCTGTGGTCTAATGTACCTGAAGTCCAGATTGGATCTCATGTTGTTTTAGCAGTTTTGAGAAGGTCATACGGGACTTTCTGTCCAATTTTGCTTATTTTTATTTTCCCACATGCAGTGTTCTTCGCTGATTCTGGTGGTATAAAATTTGGCCCCATCGTAAGCATTCTTTTCACAGTATGATCAATTGATTTGTAAATTTTATAACCATGAAGGCTTTTAGGGGTGAAGTCCCAATGTCCTTACCCCGATAGATAAAACATGTCTCAGGCCATTTTCTAAGCTGACTGTGCGGGATTTGTTTTGGGGAGCACATAAACAATCAGTCCCTTTTACTTATAGCACGAAAGGAAGGTTGTGACTTTTTCGATGTATTTTGTGTTATGTTTCAGAAAGCTGAAGTGAATTATCTTTCCTATGTCTATTTGCAGGCGATGGCAGGTTTAGCCTCTGATGGCAGACAGATAGTAACTAAGACCCGCAGTGAAGCCGCCGCTTACAAAAGGTACTATCATGCTTGAAGGCTATGAACCTTCATTTATCTCAGGGACCTCACATGATGCGCGCTAGTTTTTCTGAATTGTGTCCCTCACTTGAGATCTTTAAGAACCAAGAATTATGTGCACTTTTTCTGCTTTTAAGGAGATGCTTTTAGGCCGTCCTGACGTGGATTGCTTGTCACAGCCATTATGGTGAGGAGATACCCATTGGAGAACTATGCGAGCGGGTTGCAGAATATGCCCATTTGTGCACACTCTATTGGTGGCTGAGGTATTATTCACATTTTCAAGTATCAACATTTGGATAGATTTATCTTCACCTGGAAACCCTACTTCTTTGAAAGCTTTTGCAACTTCATGTTGTGGAATTTAGGTGTTTGAAATGGTCAAACATAAAATAAACTGAGACTGCTGTGTGAATTTGATTGAATTTTCCTGCGTGTGTTCTCAGACCTTTTGGTTCATCGGCAATTCTGGGAGGGTACGATCGTGACGGTCCTCAACTTTACATGATTGAGCCCTCGGGTGTGGCCTATGTAAGACTCTTTTATACTTATCTTTCCCTAATGTAACATTCTCTTTGTGTTTTCTGAAGTGGCAAGGTCTTTTTCATTAGTTCATGACTTCTTCTGTTGGTACATTTTGTTATCTTCCTTGAAGGTTCCCTAATGATTCCCTTCAACTCCTATAGATACGGATGTAGCCACTATTGGCCATTTAGTCGCTTAGGGATTTACAATACCAGATTTGTTGTTGTGCAGCGCTATTTCGGAGCGGCAGTTGGAAAAGGTCGGCAAGCTGCAAAGACGTATGTTTCCGATTTTCACTTGCCCGGTCTTAATTTTTGGTAGTCGGGCACTCCTTGAAAATTATTCGGGAGAGCAAATTGGGGTTGTTCACGCTTACAAATAGCATTAGTTCCTAACACTACTAGTAACCGTGATCAATTGGGTTTGGGTGCGTTGCAGCGAAATTGAAAAATTGAATTTGACCGAGATGACTTGCAGAGAAGGGGTCATTGCTGTTGCCAAGATGTAAGTGAACCACCCACTCTTCAACTTGATATCCTGGTCCCGAGTTAAGTGTGACAAGTCTTCGAAAAATTTCAAATAAGGCTTTGACCTGCGCCGTTATATTCGTTGTCTTGATTACGACAGTTTGTTAGGCGACATGTTATATATCTGTCACATTTTTGTTTGCGTTTTAGTTCTTTCAAGGTTATTCACATCAACGGTTTGTGTTTGCAATTGCAACTTTCCAGCATTTATGGTGTGCATGATGAAGCCAAGGACAAGGCTTTTGAGTTAGAGATGAGCTGGGTTTGTGATGAATCGAACCGCGAGCATCAACGTGTAATTTTTCCATTCTTTTATTGTTCCCTTCTCATTCTCTTATTTTATCCCAAACAATCCTAAGTACACATCTGTTTCAGATTTTTGTATATCGATGTAACTTCTTGTTCAAGTGCATTTTTGTGCACTTTTTACATATTTTTGAGGACTGTAAATTGTGGACACTAAGAATTTACTAATACAGGCACTGATTTGGCGCTTTTGATGTGCATTCAGGTTCCAGCAAACTTGTTGGCTGAGGCGAAGACTGCTGCGAAGGAGGCACAGGAAGAAGATATGGATGCGGACTAAGATAAATAGTATAGTTGTTGAAGGAGGTGGAATGGCAGATTGTAGAGTCAAGTTTTGTTCATACATGGACATGCGTTTCATTTGAAATTTTGACTCAATTGCTGATATAGCACAAATGCATGACCAGCGTCATTGGTGCTGTTGCATTCTGTTTCACATAGTGACGGATTTATTGTTTAGCAGAAAATGGATGGTGCCTTGCATTGTGTAACTGATTTTTAATTGCTTTGCTGTCTGATTTGTTTTGGGATTTCCTCTGAAGGGAATCATGGAAGTGGCCTATGGAGGCAGAGGCAGAGGCAGGCAGTGTTTTGCAATGTAAGGTGGATGTATATCTGATAAGGCTGATTTATTTCCAATGAATGACAAAGAGCTTCACAATGGAGACTACTGTAAGGCATGCACACCCATAATCAGCATTTGCCATAATACTCTCTCCGCCCCATAATAATAGTCATTTGGGGATTTTTTGATTAATTTTCCAAATTTGTCGACTTGAAAATGCACTTCAAATCCAATATTTGGGTTAGAAAATGGTTTTATTTGTTCGTCATTAGAGGACATTTGAGGCCTCTAGAAGACTTTGAGTTATCTTTTGCTGATTCCGTCGGTGCAATTTGATTGAGAAATGATTTAGTGTGTACAATTTCTGGTGAATTTTTTGAGCATGGGAAAGGCATTGTGGGCTGTAACTTCATATTCTCATATCTTTTTTTCTATACCTCAAAATGATTTGAAAAAATTACACATCAATATTATGATGATATGCACATGTGGAAAAAATCAGAAGTTTTGGAGCACTTTTGAGCATTTTGATTTCAACATACATACAAAGTATTTCCTAAACAAACATCTTTCATCAATCTTGTCAACAATGGCATTTTCTCAAAAATTCTGCAATTTTGTTGATCCTTTTTTATAGGCTAGCTAAATAAGTATTGTTTCATTTCAACAATGGCAATCATCAAAATTATTCCACATAAATGAGGATTTATGCTTGTTACAAGAGCTAGTCAAGAAAACAAGGACTATCATGCTCAAACACTCCCGGTCCTTTAGGGATTAAGAACAATCAACTTTTATTGCAATTAAGAGGATGCATTGTTCATTCTTTATGGAAATAATGAGTGCTTACATGCATTAAAACATAAAATCCTCTATATTTTCATTGCTACAAAAACTGGTTGTCTATGTGTTTCAAAAATAAACAAAACATGGCTAGTACTATCGTACTCTTAAAAATATCTAGAAAACCAATCCTTGATAATTTCATTGCTATAAACTGTGAGTGTCTATGTATTTCCAAAAAAAAATGATGGCTAGTATTATCATACAATATCTGCGTTGGCAAATGGTAGCATAAACACATCTCTACCAAACAATTAACCTTTTTTGAAAAACAATATTTTGTAGATGCTTAAAATGTAACTTTTTTGCAAACATTCTTAATTAAAAAAATTTACATTTTAAAAATATGACCTCCAAAAATTTAGTAACTAATTTTTGAATTTTTTTACAAATGTTGAAGTCCACCTAAATATAGATAGTATGTAGTATTCATAGTTATTGATCAATTTACATGCCTTCAAATGCACACAAGTATGGACGTGGTAATTTTTGTTCTTCGGGAATCAATTAAGGTTTGGAATGTATTTAATAACTAAAGGCCCAAGGCCTTTTTTTAGCCAAAAAACACTCAAAACTGCCATTTCTATAGCAAAGAGTAAGAAAATTTGAAAATTGTTTTTTTTCTGCACATCTAATCATAGGATCTTACACCTAAATAGTATGAAAATGTGTGGGAAAAAATTCAGAATTTTTAACCGCACAGATTGCAAGATATCTACGTTTAAAGTGAAAAAACCTAATCTTTCATCATGTTGCAAAATTAGATTATTTGACTTTAAACCTTCTTAACTTAAATTTTTTGCACTACAAACTTTTGAGATTTAATTGTTTATGGTGGAGAATTGAATTGAGAGTCTAGGAAAAATACAAAAAAACTTAATTTTTATACTTCAAAAAACTGTTAAGTAGAAGTAGCTACAAGATAGAAGGAAAATCTAAATTACTAATATTTCTAAATTGGAATTAAAATGCCCTAATTCCAATGGAGAGATTATTCTAGAAATCAAACTAAACCATGTGGAATTTTCATTTTCTTACATTGTAAGAAATGCATTTAGAAATGAATCCTACGATTTATTTTTCCAAGAAGATGCTCTAATTGCCCAAAAAACAAGATTGTCTATAATTTTTTCATAACAAATCCAAATGGAATGAATCAAAGCTTTCCAGGTAGACAAAAGTATAATCTATGAGGCAAAAAAATTATTAAAAAAAATTCAAGTTTAAATTGTATTTTGAAAAAAAAATTATATTCCCATGAAGCTAATCAACTTTTCTATCTTCCAAAAAGTTTCAAAAAATCAAGACAAAATTTCAGCCCATAGGTACCTGCCCAAAATTCCCATTTGTCCCCCGAAGGAACAATGGACCTTTAAGGGTTAAGATAGAATCCCAATTGATGGATTTAAATTGTTTTCATCGTTGATTTTGAAATTCTTTTTTGATTATATTTTATTTTCATTGTTTGAATAGATTATGATGCACTAAAATATGAGTTTATTTGGATGTTTCTTGAATAAATGATAAAATTTTATAGAAATCTAATTACAAGACTAGACTATCAAGGTTTCATAAGTGTTAGCAATACAAAGTGTGTGATGGAAGTAGATTTGATTTTATAGAATTAAAAATGATCTCTAGACTGGCATGTTTGGATGAGATTTTTTCTATCAATGAGTGACTTTTCAACTCATAACACAAGAAAAAGATCTAGAATTGATACGTTTTGATGGCACTTGATTGTACCATCAATGGACAATTTTCCGGCTGAGACGAAAGAGACCTAGAGGTTACATATTTATATGACACTTGTACCATCAATCACTGATTTTCAGTTCAATAGAAAGAGACCACACAATTAAATCTAGCTAGATTGGACTGACGTGTTTCGATGAGTCTTGTTCTATTGATGTGTGACTTTTTAACTCACAACCCAAGGACAAAGACCTAGAATTTACATGTTTTGATGACATTTGACTGTACCATCAATGGATGAATTTTCAACTCAAAAGAAAAAGACTTGGAGGTTACGTATTTGTATGACACTTCTACCATCAATCACTGATTTCCAATTCAAAAGAAAGAGACCACACAGTTATCTCTAGCTAGATTGACATGTTTGGATGAGTCTTGTTCTATTAACCTCGAAAGGACCGTTGTCCGTTCGGGAGACAAATACATTTTTGGACAGGTACCTACAGGCTGAAAGTTTGTCATGATTTTTTTAAACCTTTTGTGAATGTGAATAATTGAGAGAGGTATGTGGTGGAAAAAAAAAATTGAAATCGGACCTTCAAGCGAGAAGTTATGCCATTTCTTGGAATGCGTGGGGAGGGAGAGTAGCAAAAAAAACTTGCAAAATTTTGAATTTTTTTTAAATATTTTTCTTCTTATAGATTATATTTTTTTCTATCTGGAAAGCTTTGATTCATTTCATTTGGATTTGTTATGAGGAAGTTATGCACATTCTTGTTTTTTGGGCAGTTAGAGCATCTTTTTGAAAAAAATAACTTATAGGATTCATTTTGGAATGCAATTTTTCAATTTTTTTTTTTGGCGTGGTTTAGTTTACTTGTTAGAAAAATCTCACCATTGGGATTAGTGCATTTTAATTCCATCTAAAATATGAATATTTTAGATTTTCCTTCTATCTCGTAACTACTTCTACTTAACAATTTTTTAAAGAGTGATAATTAAGTTTTTTTGAATTCTTTTTTTTGCTAGACTCTCAACTCAATTCTCCACTATAAAGATTTAAAGCTCAAATTTCTATAGTGCAAAGGTTTTAAGTTAAAAATGTTTAAAGTCAAAAAATCTAATCCTGCAATGTGTTGAAAATTTTGTTTTTTCCACTTTAAACACAGATATCTTGCAATCTATGCAATCAAAAATTCTGAAATTTTTTCCACACATTCTCATACCAATTAGGTGTAAGATCCTATGGTTAGATGTGAAAAAAAACAATTTTAATTTTTTTTTACTTTTTGCTATAGAAATTGCAATTTTGAGTGTTTTTTGGCAAGAAAAAGGCCTCAGTCCTTTAGGGATTAATGTGTGACTTTTCAACTCACCACCCAAGACAATGACCTAGCATTTGATTGTACCATTAGTGGATGAATTCAACCTATAAGAAAGAGACCTAGAGGTTATGTATTTGTATGACACTTGTACCATCAATTAGAGTTTTTCAACTTGTAAGAAAGAAACCACACAGTTTTCTATGAAATGACATATGTATGACTTTTCAACTCACCTCCCAAGAAAATGAATTCACATGTTTTAATGGCATTTGACTGTACCATCAGTGGATGAATTTTCAATTGAGAAGAAAGAGACCTGGAGGTTACGTATTTGTATGACACTTATACCAGCAATCGGTGATTTTCAATTCAAAAGAACAAAACGAGACACCTCAAATGATACACTACTTTCTAGATGTGGAGACCTCAATGGTCATAAGTGAAAATTATGGATGTAATTTATATTATTTATTGATGGCTTTTCAACCCATAAGAAAGTGATTCTTATATACAAAAATAGATTGTATACAGACTTATCCAAGTTCCATGCTAGGATAATACTTGTATTGTAAATGGGAGAATTTTCAATGAACAAACCCAAAAGGAACTTCTACTCAAATAGATTTCTACAACATTTGAGATTTATAGATCCAAATGCCTTCTACCTTCAAGAAGGTAACTAGATGCCTACATTTCTTGAAAACATGCCATCTTGTTGTATGTGGAAGGTTGATCTTTTACTTGCTCTCAACCACAAGGGAAGAGACTATATGTTGACAAAAACTACATGTGAAAAAGTCTAAGTAGGTATATTATTTAAAAAGTGTGCTTGTGCTAAAAAAAGAGAGCCAATTATAGCCTAGTTGTTTATTTTTGCCTTGCAACTATACTTCATTCGATTGCTCCAAAGAATGGCACTTTAGGTTCCTCTAGTTTGGCCATTTGACCTTTATGACTAAAAAGCCTTATCCCTTCATTTGTAAATTCAATCTTTTTATATAGGTGGTGATTTTTAAAATTCACTACAGTATTCTTGAATTATTTTCAAATATTTGAGCAATTAGAAAGTGCAACCAACAATTTTGATCATTAACTTCCAAAGGTCCCCATATCAAAAAATTGGATTGTAGCTTCAAGATATCTATTTCTTTTATTTAATAATAATGATAATAATAATAGTTTGAAAACTTAAAAAAATGAATTCTAAGAATGTGTGTTTCTACTCCATTTGAGAAAATTGTAGAAATAAAAAATCAATGAATTATTGCAATTGCAATGTCAATGTGTTCAAATTCAGGTTACATTGTATAATAGCCTTCATTACTTGGAAAATAAATCAGATTATTCTAATAAATATCATAATTGATCTAATTTTATTTTAAAATTACACAAGAAGAATGCACAATAATTTTTCCAATAATCTGTAGTTCAAAGGATGCAAGAACATTTTACCAAAGAAATTTATTTTTTAGTTCAGAAAATGAAATGTAAGAGTTTCTTGAATAAATAATTAATGATTAAAATAAAAAAATTAAAATCACCTCGTTAGAACTTGGCATTTTGCACTTAGAAGAAAAACATTCTTGTGAAAATTATAGATTTGTCTGGCAATGCCTACCACTTCTAAGGAGATAGTGGCAAACCATGTCACAAAAAGTGGAAATCCAACATGAATTTTTTTAAAGTATACATGTCATTTGATGAAAAGCATTTAAAACAAGAATATTGAAGGGGTACACTAGTCTTTTTTATGCGGAAAACTTCAAAAAATTTATTCAAAGAAAATACAACACAAGTGTTTAGAAAGAAATCATAGTCATCATATAATGTATCTACTGTTTTATTCAAAAGTTAATTTCAAGGAATAGTGAGCCATTAATATACACCATTCAAAACTCATTTCTCTTCAAAAACAACTAAAAATGGGCTCATGTATAAATGCCATATTTAACTAAATCTGGACTATTCATCAAATTTGGACTATGCAAAATCTATGACAGCGGGAGATATCCCAATGAAAATCTAGGACTGTCATAGATTTGCATAGTCCAAATTTGATGAATAGTCCAGATTTAGTTAAATATGGCATATAATTTAATTCACTTTATAATCTCACCTGGACCCAAAATCCAAAAAACAAATGTACTTCCAATTGTTGTAAATCCACATCAAGAAATGTCCCATTCATTTTGCGGAAGGGTTATTTCCCATAATCCCCTCCTAGTGGGTGAAATCTACATAATTAGTGAACACAAATTCTTTAGTCATTGATCACATATTTAATCCATTTTTGAATGGGTGTTTATGTCAATTTATCCCAAAATGCCCTCCCCCTTGGACATTGCCCTATACATAATGTATTTACACACAAATCATCAACACAGACGCAGTCTTCCAAACACCTCTATAAACCTTAAACTAGTCCTAGCATTCCACATGGCTGGCCCAATGCAAAAGCTGCACCGGCACTCAAAACACAAAAGCATCCCCTGGAGCTCAAATCCAGCTCTCGGGTTTCTATTATGTATGTGAGGTAGTCTGCTCTAATAGCAACGATGTTAGTATGTGAGCCCAAGAACATGAGCTTATAAGCATAGAGCCTACAATATAGGTACCTATAATATAAATACCACACACTATAGAAGGTATATGTATCATAAACACCTATAATATGGATATTTGTAACATATATATTTTATAATCATAAACGATTTCTATAGTATATACACCTATAACATAGGTGTGTAGTATTTTAGGCTCATGGGCTTACACTCCTATGCTCACATAATAGCAACCCTCCTCTAATAGTGACCATTTAGGGCTGTTATGCATTTTTCATGGATAAGTTTCCATGGTTGGAAAGGATTTTAGCTCATCTTTCAAAGAAAAAAAAATAGATGACTGTATAATGTAACACAACTACTTTTGTATTTTCCCATGCATTATTGAATCATTTATGAATTTTCAAAGATTTATGTCTATTTTTGACCTATTTTTGACTGTAGATCTCTCAATATATGTCCACCTACAACTTGTAAAGAAATGTGAGGAAACCAAGGAGAATGATTGGTTCTTGCAATAAATAACAAATTTCCCTCAATTCACTCAATGGCTAAAGAGGTCCATTTAAGGACCACCACATTCAATAGCTAATTATAGGAGTGGTTTGAAAAAGAAGATTGTTTTTAGAGCAAACCACCTTATGCTACAAATGAAGGCAAACACCACTCTCAATTCAAAAATAGGGAGCCTTCGTATGTGGGACACAGAATTGTCAAGTAATATACTACGTACGTAAATCACTCTCAGGATTCCTCCCGTTCATTTTGCGGGGTGGTTCTTGACTACAATCCACGATTACTTGGATAAAACTGCGTAATCGAGCATTACAGGTTTTTCATCCGGTTCCAACTCTCATCCTCAATTTCTCATCCTTTCCTGTTCGTGATTTACGTCGGGCAACGCCTTCGTCGTCGAGGATTGCGGGAAAAAAAAGCGCCTCCTCGTCGGGCTCCGCCCTCCTTGTCAGCACTTTTTTTCCCGCAATCCCCTCCTCCTCGGGCATTGCCTTATACAATACTACTACAACTATTGGTCTTGTACAATGATCAAGCCTCTTGGAGCACAGTAGTATTTTTTTGGAAGCCTGCTCTAGCTAGTCTGAAAAAATTTATAGCAAGAAGAAATGTGCAGCCTTCAAAAGCCAGTGCACCAAAGTTCCCACGGCCTTCGTGAGTGTTTGAGTTCCACAAAAATCACCCAAAGAGTCTGAGTTCCTACACTATAAACCCTAATTTGCTCAACGGTAGAAATTGCTCTTAATGCGGTGTGATCAACAATTTCATTTTTGGTGGAAGGTTGATAGCATTTGGAGAGGGGTCTCTTTTCTTTTTGAGATCTAATGGGGGTCGTTCAACAACAATCCGAAAATTACTGAAATCGTAACTCCCTTTGTAATATCACAAATGCTACGATTAATAATAGGGGCGCATGCTTGCTATGCTATGCATTCATTGTATCACATATTAGTAAAATTTTGATATATTTGAATAGAATGCATGATAATGATTTCAATAAGTCTTTGAAATAATTAATTTTAATATTTTGTAAGAAGATTTTCAATCATGCATACATAAAAATAATATTTTCACACAATGTTATATAACAAAAATAGAGTAGTAGTTTGCAATCACCTCTATAATATCACTTTTATAGCTTTTATGATTTCAAAATTCTATTGCTACTACCAAATGATTTGAGAAATTTATTCAATTGAAGCAATTTTGGATTTCACAACAATTAAGTTGTTCATGAAGTTTTTGAAATTTACAAGTTTTTCTTTCAATTCACCAAGTTTTGGGGTTGCCATTGTTTGTAATAATTGAGTCAACTTTTGAATGCATTACAATAAATGTGTATCTTTTACAGTATTCACCATTGCATATATTTCATTCATCATTCAATAAATTTCTATTGTACATTTCAATATATGCTTACTTATAAACAAAATTATACAAAGATTTTAATAATTTTTATTTGAAGATTTTTTGAGATTTTTTTTCTGCATTTTATCTAATACATAAAAATTCCAATAAAGTTCTAATGATGAATGTGTAGCATAGCAAGTGCCAACCGCTAGTTGATTCTAAAGAAAATCAATATGATCTATAACATGGGTGGTAGTTTCACTTTTTCCATATCACATCTGATGGTGGGGGATTTTTTAGCCAGGACAGAGCTCTTTGCCACTTTTTTAGGGGATAGTAAAATACCTTTTGTGAAAATTCAGAATTTTAGACTCATTTCATAAAAGTAGGATCCATATCAACATCTTTGTCTTTTCTTCTTCATTATTGGTAAGGGCAGCTCCAACTTTTTTTGGCAATTAAGAGGATGCATTGTTCATTCATTATGGAATGATTTATTGCTCTCATGCATTAAAATATCTAAAATATCAAATCCTTGATATTTTCATTGCTACAGAAATTGGCTTGTATTACCTTGCACTACTATTGGTAGATGGTAGTGTAGGCTCATCTTTGCCAAACTATTAACCTTCATTGAAAAATAATAATTGGTGGATGCTAGAAATACAAATATTTTGCAGATTTTTGAATGAAAAAAATCTACTTCTTAAAAATATGACCTCTTAAATTTAGTATCTAATTTTGAAATTTTTCCACAAATGTTGAAGTCCACTTAAGTATGTAGTATTCATACTTATTGATCGGTTTACATGCATTCAAATGCACGCAAGTACAAACGTGATAATCATTATTTACTAGGATTCAATTGAGGTAGAGTCTTATTTGATGTATTTAAGGTAGAGCCACCCATTCCCAACCAGCAACCCATTCCCAACCTATAAGTGCACGTATTTTTTACTAAGCTTAGAATGTTTTTTCTTTTCTTTTCAAGCTGGTTGGAACCAATAAACACATGGCACATGTCCCAAGTTGTGAGAAATAAAGTAGGAAATAATGATTAGGAAAAGTTATTGAATGATTAGAATTGGAAGAGTTTAGACATTGGCCATGGGTTGGAGCACTTTTTGCCTTCCAAAATTCATAGTAATTTCAGTTCAAGCAATAAAATTACCAATTTTTTTGCAATCCCTGTCATTTCCATCGATATACCTTGAAATATATTCGTTTTGCCTTCACACTCCAAATCATGTTGGAATTCCTTATTCAGTTGGTTATGAGTGGCCCTACCTTAAGTTGTTTTCATTGTTGATTTTGGAATTCTTTCTTGGTTACATTTTGTTTCCATTGTTTGAATGGATTATAATGCACTAAAATATGATTTATTTAGATATTGCTTGAATAAGTTACAAAATATTGAAGTTTTCAGTAATAGGATTTATATTACAAGACTAGACTATCAATATTTCATGAGTGTTAGAAGTACAAAGTATTTTATGGAGGTCTATTCTCGGGTCTATTTGATTTTGAATGATCTTTGGATTGACATGTTTGGATGAGGCTAGTTCTATTAATGGGTGACTTTTCAATTCATAACGCACGAAATAGACCTAAAATTGACATGTTTTGATGACACTTGAATGAACCATCAATGAGTGTTTTTTAGTTGATAAGGAAGGGATGCGGAGTGATTGTGGTTGGTGACAGTTGTACCATCTATGGGTGATTTTTCAAATCACAAAGAAGGGACTTGGAATAAAGGTATTTGGATGACACTTGGACTATCAATAGTTGATTTTTCAACTTGTAAGAAAGAGACATGGAGTAAATGTATTCAAATGACACTTGGACTATTAATGGGTGACTTTTCAACTCATGAGAATGAAATTTGGTATAAATTTATTGGATGACACTTGTAGGTACCATCTACACGTGATTTTTCAACTCATAAAAAAGAACCCTAGGGTGTACATGTTTTGATGACACTTAACTATCAAAGGGTGATTTCTCAACTTATAAGAGAAGGACCTTGTGTAAATGAATCTTTGGCTAAAAAATCACTAATTTTGGATGTAGAGACCACATCCAATGGTCATAAGTAAAAATTTGGATGTAGTTTATATTGTTTATCAATGACTTTTCAACCCATAAAAAAGTGATTTTTGCATACACAAATAGATTGCATATAGAGTCATCCAAGTTACATGTTATAATGGTACTTATATATTATAAGTGGGAGTATTTTTAACGAACAAACAAAAAAGGGACTTCTACACATATAGATTTCTATAACATTCTCGATGATTCTAGATGGTCTAAATGCCTTCTATCTTCAACTGCTCTAGACCACAAGGGAAGAAACTGTGCATTGACAAAAACTACATGTGAGGAAGTCTAAGTAGGTACCATACTTGAAAATTGTGCTTGTGCTAAAAAGAGAGAACCAATTGTAGCCTAATTGTTCATTCCTTAACCTCTAAAGGACCAACATGCATTTTTTGGCCGTATAGAAATTTTGGCCAAGTACGTACGACTAGAGATTTCCATATTTTAGGGTGAAATTTTAATAGAAGGTGGGGGTGAGGAATATCTTTCATATGCACCAAATTTCATGACATTTGGAAATATGAGTCAAAAGTTATGGCCTAATGTGTTATTTTTTTTATAACTGGGCAGTCCAAGCAGATCAGAAAACAAAAATTTGAAATTAGTTTTCTAGAGTTATATATAGGTAAAAAGCTTTGAATCATCCCATTTTGATCAATGAGTCAAAAGTTATGAAGATTTTAAGTTTGCGGACAGTTATGGATTCTCTACTCTAAAATAAACTTTGAAGTCCTTTATCTTACTCAATTTTCAATTTCTTTTGAAAAAAATAAAATCCTAGGATGTAAATTATTTATTACAACATTGCCGCCATTGGGATTAGCATTTTTCAATTCTATAATTAAATTCTTGACAATTTTGTATTTTGAATCATTCTCTACTATTACCTACTTACTATTTCTTTCCTATATGTTGTACAATTCCAAATGAAGTGAAAATTTTCAAGCATGTAGCCAACTTGTCTAGGAAAAAGAATCCAAAGAAGCACCATCATTTTGGACACTTTTTAATTGAAAAGTGAGCTTGTGAAGTGCTACTGCTCTTTTTTTTTTGCAAAGCCAAAAAAATGGTTTTTAGTGAACTTGAATGCTTATATCTTCCAATCCACGTGTAGAAATTCCTGAAGTTTTTAACATATTTTATAAATATTTTCAAGTCACCATACTACAAGATCCTATGGTTACATGTGTCAAAAAAAGTTTTTTTCAAAAATTGGATATTTGTACTAAAAATGGCAGTTGTCGAGCATTTTCGGTGAAAACATAGTCATGGAACTTTAGGGGTTAAAGCCTTGGAACTATATTTCATATGATTGTTCCCGAAAATGGCACTCGGTTCCCATAGTTTGGTTGTTTGATCTTTACGGTTGAAAAGCCTTGTCCCTTCATTTATACATTCAAACTTTCTAAAATAGCTAGTGAATCTTAAATGTTACTATATATTCTTGAATTGTTTTCAAATATCAAAGCAATAAAGAAGTACAACCAAAGATTTTGATCATTAACTTTTAAAGGACCCCATATCCAGAAATTGTAGCTTTTAAGATATTCATTTTAGATATTCAATAATAATATTATATAAAAAAAAATCCTAACCATATATGTTTCAATTTAATTTTGAAAAAATTGAAGAAATATAAAATTCAGTGAATTTATTGCAATTGCAAGGTCAATGTATTCAAATTCAAGTTACATTGCATAATACATTTTTTATTTGTATTATCTTTTCAATTCATTTTTGAATTTAAATTACAAAAACATTATTTTCCATTCTAATCTTAATTTTTGGAAAAATATATCATATTCTTTTTATAATTACTATAATTGGTCAAAATTTATTTAAAAATTACACAAGAAAAAGTCATAATAATTGTTCAAATATTCTATAGTTCAAAGGATGCAAGAATAATTCACTTGAGAAAATAGCTTTTTCAGTTCAAAAATTGAAAAGCTCATATTTCTTGAATAAATAATTAAAACTAAAATTAAAAATCATTTCATGAGAACTTGGCATTTTGCACTTAGAAGGAAAAAATTCTTATGAAAACTAGAGATGTATCTTGGCAATGCCTACCACTTTTGAGTGGACAGTGACAAATTGTGTCAAAAAAAAGGGAAAATTTAATATGAATTTTTTTTGGTACACGTGTTAGTTTTCATTTGATGAAAAACATTTACAACAAAAATACTAAAGGGATATACTATAGGGTTTTTTTCACAAAGAACTTCAAAAAATTTATATAGAAAAAACCAGGCACAAGTGTTTAACAGAAACCAGTCATCATAATCTCAACTTGTAGCTTTCTATTATTCAAAGTTTAATTTTAGGGAATAGTGAGCCATTGATACATAACTCAAAACTCATGTCCCTTTGAAAATAAATAAAAATAGGCTCACATATTCTTCAATTCACTTTATAATTCCACTTGGACCCAAATTCCAAAAAACAAGTGTACTTCCAACACTTGTAACATTAACCCCTAAAGTCCCATTGTCCCCTCGGCGGACAAAATGGATTTCGGGCAAGCTACTACGGCTTCAATATTCATCATTATTTTTTGAATTTTTTTGTGAAGATAGAAAAACACATTTGCTTTATGGGAATATAATTTTTATTTAAATTGGTGCCCGGGAGCAAAAGTTACGGCATCAAAGGTCCTTTTTTTTGATGCGGCAGGCAGAAATCTTCTCACACAAATTTTTTTTTTTTAATTTTTTAAAAACTATTTTCTCATAGGTTGTATTTTTATGTATGTGGGAAAGCTTTGAATCATTCCATTTGGATTTGTTATGTGAGAGTTATGGACAATCTTATTTTTCAGGCAATTAGAGCATCTTCTTGGAAAAATAACTTGTAGGATTCATTTCTGAATGCAATTTTTACAATTTAAGAAAAAAAATTGTTTGAAAAGGCTAAGTTTGCTTGCTAAAACAATCTCACCATTGGGATTGTAGTGTTTTGCTCCCATTTTAGAGCTATTGACGATTTATTTATTTTTTCAATCTTGGACCTACTTCTACTTAACAATTTCTTAAGAATGAAAATCAAGTGTATTTTTTTGGAATTTTTTTTCGTAGATTATCAACTCAATTCTTCAACATAAAAAAAATTAAATTTAAAGTCTATAGTGCAAAGTTTTTTTACAAATGGCGGTCAAAGTCCTCTGAAATTGCAAGCTAGTGTTCAAAAAATCAATATTTTCCAACTTTGAACGCTAATATCTTCTGATCTGTATGGTCAAACTTTGTGAAACTTTTACCACATGATTTGAGATGAGTTAAGTACAAGATCCTATGATTAGATTCTAAAAAAAAAAACTTTTTTGCTTTTCTTAAATGAACGCAGCAGAACTGGGAATTTTGAGTCGTTTTTGACAGAAAAATGCCTTGGGACTTTAGGGGTTAAAGGTAGTATGCTCAAAAAGCAACCATGTTCTAAATGCGACCCCTGTCTAGGAATGAGCAAGTGACATGCTACTTGAAATATCAATAAATGTCAATGATGAGTTGGGTGGGCTTAATCCTAAAGGTCCAAGGTGTTTTTTCTGCCAAAAAACACTCAAAATTGCCATTTTTATAGCAAAGAGTTAAAAAATTTGAAAATTATTTTTTTGCACATCTAACCATGGGATCTTACACATAACTAGTATGAAAATATATATGGAAAAAATTTCAAAATTTTTGACTGTGCAAATTGCAAGATATCTGAGTTTAAAGTGAAAAAATCAAGTTTTTTAGCACATTGCAGGACTTGATTATTTGACTTTGAACTTTCTTAACTTTACTTTTTTGCACTACAGAGTTTCAAGCTTTAAATCTCTATGGTGGAGAATTGAGTTTAGGGTCTAGGAAAAAAAAGAAATTCAAAAATCTTTATTTTCATACTTTAAAAATTGTTAAGTAAAAGTAGGTATGAGATAGAAGGAAAATCTAAATTATTAATATCTCTAAAATGGAATTAAAATGTACTAATTCCAATGGTAGGATTGTTCTAGCAAGCAAACTAAACCATATAAAACTTTTCTTTTTTGAAAAATTGTAAAAATTGCATTTAGGAACAAATCCTACACATTTTTTTTTAGAAAGATGCTTTAATTGCCCAAAAAATATGATTGTCCATAACTTTCTTGTAACAAATCCAAATGGAATGAATCAAAGATTTGAAAGTAGATAAAAATATAATCCTTGAGAAAAAAAAATTAAAATTTGAGTTTTTGAATTTTTTTTTTATTGCCTCTTCTCTCCTATTTTGAGCTTATTTGGGCATAATTTTTGTTCCCGGGCACCTATTGAAATAAAAGTTATAATCCCATGAAGCTAATCATTTTTTCTATCTTCAAAAAGGTTTCAAAAAATCAGGACAAAATTTCAGCCCGTAGATGCCCAAAATTCCATTTGTCCCCCAAAGAGACGATGGGTCTTTAGGGGTTAAATGGTCACTTTAAGAGCAGACTACCTCATATTCTAAACGAAAAAATTCATGTGCAAGATCTCCCACATTGCAATAATTTCACTACACAAAATAGTCAATTTAGGTTGCCCCATACTAATTTCTTGACATTCAACACTATATAAATATATACAGTCATTGTCGAAGAATGCAATAATGAAGGAACTATGTGTGTTGTATGGTTTGGTGCACTGTTCATGACTTGGAATTAGAGAATTGCATGTGCCTTCGTGTGGAAAGCAATGGCTCATGAGCTAACTTCTATTAGTGAAGTCAACCTAATTGTTGAGGCAACCCAATTTCACTATTTTGTGTAAATACCTTCACAAAAACTAGTAGTTGCAATGAATTTTGAGTCTAAAATGCAAGACTGCATAGTTGAAAAACAAACTAAAAGACACAAAAAGACCGTGAATCAAAACAAGAATCAGAGACAATCAAACAACAATTTCCTATCATTGTCATTGTTGATGAAGTTGCACATAATGTATGTAGTCTACATGCAAGGCTTCAACCTAGAATTAGTCTTCCAAACACCTCTGACATAGATCCTAAAACTAGTCCCAGCATTACAAAAAAATTCAGGCCTCAACAAGATTACAAGTGCGTGATTTTCAGCACCCGCGGGATGCAATTACGGATTCCTTTTTTTTCTTTGAAATTAAATGTTCAAAAAATATTCAAAATGACGTGGCGTTGACGTGGTCAAAATGCGACCACGTCACATTTTCAATATTCAATTTTTTTTCCATAATATCACCACGGGGTGCCCAAGCTTAGCGGCCTTATTGAGGCCTCATATTTTTTGTAATGCATATTGCCCATGGCTGGCTTAATGCAAAAGCGGCAACAGCAATCAACTATCCAAAGCATCCCCTGTAGCTTGATTCCAACTTTTGGGGTTTTATAATGTACATATGCTACAAATGAAGGCAAGCACCACTTCCAATTCAAAATCAGGAAGCCTTCGTGGGACGCAAAATTGTCAAGTAATATACAACACTACTGAGACGACTGCAGTCTTGCGCAGTGATCAGGCCTCCTAGGAGCACAACTGTACACTCTTTGAAGCACGCTCTAGCTAGTAGTGAAAAAACTTGCAGCAAGAAAAAAATCCGAAGCCTTCGCATGTCGGGGGGCCGAAGTTCTTGTAGCCTTTGTAAGTGTTTGAGTTCCACGTAAACCACTCCTGGTTCCCGTCTCGTTCAATTGGCGGGAAGCTTTTGTTCTGTAATCCCCGATTACGTGGGCAAAACTGTGTAATCGGGGATTACAAATTTTTCATCCAGCTCATCGTTTCATCCAATTTTATCTCCTCTTTTAGTTGTGATTTACGTCGGGCAATACCCTTATCGTCGGGCATTGCGCCAAATAATCGGCCCTCTTTGTCGGGTTCCGCCCTCCTCATCGGCCGATTATTTGGCGCAATGCCCTCCTCTGTGGGCATTGCCCTATACAAAAGTCGCCCAACGTATCAGAATTCGTGCACCGCTAACCCTAATGTGTTCAACATTGGAGATTGCTCTCAATGGGGGCGTGATTAACGGTTTTATTTTTTTTGAAAGATTGATGGCATTTGGAAGGGGGGCATTTTTCCTTTTGAGATCCAATAGCAGGCATTCAATAATGACTCATTTTAGAAAAAAACAACAACAATATGATCAACGACATCGGATATGGTTTCACTTTTACAATTTCACATCCAATAGCGGGGGTGGGGGTGGGGGGTAGGCAGATTTTAGATTCATTTTACAAAAGTAGGAGCCAAGTCAACTTCTTGGTCTTTTCTTCTTTTTTATTGTTAAAAGCAACTTCAAAATTTTTTGCAACTAAGAGAATGAATTGTTCGTTCATTATGGCATATTTTTTATAGTGCTTACATGCATTATAATATCTAAAATACCAAACCCTTCATATTTTCATTGCTACAAGAACTAGCTAGTAATATTATGTGTTATCATCAACAAATAGTAGCATAGGCACAACCTTGCCAAACAATTAACCCTTTGAAAAATAATATTTGGTGGATATTTAAAATAGAATTATTTTATAAATTTTCTTAATGCCAAAAAACTACTTTTTAAAAATATGAACTCCAAAACTTTAGTATCTAATTTTTGAAATTTTTCCACAAGCTTTGAAGTCCATCTAAGTAGAGGTAGTATGTAGTATTCATACCTATTAATACAGAGTAGACCTATAGTGAGGGTATTGGACACATGTGCCATCAATTGGCAAATTGATAAAAAAAAAGACCAGACAATTATCTCCGGACTAACGTGTGTGGATGAAATATATTCTATTAATGAGTGACTTTTTAACTCTTAATCCAACAAAGGGACCTAAAATTAACATGTTTTGATGAATCTTGACTATACCATCTATAGAAGATTTTTTGACTATTAAGAAAGAGACCCGCAATATACATATTTAATTGACACCTGCATCGTCAATCAATAAATTTCAACTCAAAAGAAAGGGACCAAGACAATTATCTCTACATTGACGTATGTGGATGAGGCTTGCTATATTATAGGGTGACTTTTCAACTCTTTAACCACATAAAAAGACCTAGAGTTGACATGTTATGATGACACCTAATTGTACCATCAATGGATGATTTTTCAACTAAATAAAATAGACCTTAAGTTCATGTATTTAGATGACACTAGTAGCATTAATTGGTGATTTTCAACTCATAAAGAAGGAAAAAACAAATGATGCACTAGTTTTTTAATGTGGAAACATGAATTGGATTATAAATGAAGAATTTGAATGTAATTTTATATTGTCTATGGATGACGTATTAACCCATAAGAAAGTGATTCTTGCATACAAAGTCAATTACATATTAGGATGGTACTTGTATTGTAAGTGGGAGAACTTTCAATGAACAAATAAAATAAAAAACTTCTACGCATAACATTCTATATGTATAGATCCAAATACCTTCTATATTGAAGAAGAAAACTTGCTTCCTACATTTCCTAAAAAATGAAACCTTGTTGTCAATGGAAGTTTGACCGTTTACTAGCTCCCAACTACAAGGGAAGCTAAAACCTAGATTAAAGCATCGACAAATGCTATTTGTGAGGAAGTCTAAGTAGGTGCCTTACTAAAAAAGTATGCTTGTGCTAAAAAGAGAAAGCCAATTGTAGCCCAGTTGTTCATTCCTTAAACCCTTGCAATTCCATTTCCTTTTATTTCTCCAAAGGATGGCACTTGGTTCCCCTAGTTTGGTTGTTTGACTTCTATAGTTGAAAAGCCTTGTTGTTTCATTTAAAAACAAAAACTTTCTAAATAGCTAGTGATTCTTAAAATAGCTAGTAATGCACTAAAGCATTCTTGAATTATTTGAAATATCAAGCAATTAGAAATTACATTCAAAGATTTTGATCATTAACTTCCAAAGGTTTTCATATCCAAAAATTGGATTCTAGCTTTCAAGGTATTTATTTTAGTTATCTGGTAATCACCATAAGTTAAAAAATAAATCCTAACCATATATGTTTCTACTCCATTTGAAAAAATAAATAAATAAATAAATAAAAAATTGTATGAGTTTATTGAAATTGCGAAGTTGATGTGTTCATATTCAAGTTACATTGTAAAGTAATAAGTTTTTTAGTCTCGATTTTCCTAAATTTTATTTTTTAATTTAAATTAAACAATATTGTTTTCCATTCTAATCTTCATTTTTTGGAACATAGATCAAACTATTCTAATAAATATTATAATTGGTCTAATTTTATTTAAATATTATATTAAAAAAAATCACAATCATTGTTCAAATATTCGGTGATCCAAAGGATGCAAGAATGTTTTACTTGAGAAAACAACTTTTTTTAGTTCAAAAAATTGAAATGTAAAAATTTCATAAATAATACTTAAAAATAGAATTATAATATCACTTCATTAGAACTTGGCATTTGCACTTAGAAGAAAAACATTCTTGTGAAAATTATAAATGTGCCTAGCAGTGCTTGCTAGTTTTGAGGGAATGGTGGTAAATCATGTCCAAAGAAGGGAAAATCCAATATGAATTTTTTAAAAGCACATGTGTCATTTTTTCATTCAATAAAGAACTTCAAAAAATTCATAAAGAACTTCAAAAAGAACTTCATTTTTTAAATGAACTTCAAAAAAGTCATAAAGAACTTCAAAAGTAACTTCATTTTTTAAATGAACTTCAAAATGAACTTTCATAAAGAACTTCAAAAAATTTATTCAATGTAAATACAACACAAGTGCTTAAACAAACCCCATAGTCATCATAGACTCAACCTCTAATTTTGTTCCAAGCTTAATTTCAAGGGATAGTGAGCCATTGATATACACCATTCAAAACTCATTTCTCTTCAAAAATAAATGAAAAGGACCTCACATATTCTTCAATTCACTTTATAATCCCACCTGGATCCAAAACCCCACGAACAAGTTCACTTCTAGTATTTGTAACCCACATCAAGGAATGTCTCGTTCATTTTGTGGAAGGAATATTTTCCGTAATCTCCTCCTAGTTCGTGAAATATGTGTTATCATGATTACGGATTCTTCATTCATTGACCACATATTTCATCCATTTTGAGACGGGCATTCATATTGGGCAATCTCCTCATTGTTGGGAATTTTTAAAACAAACATGCATTCCTTGTCGGGCTTCACCCTTCTCGTCAGCCTATTTATTTTTAGAATTCCCTCCGCCTCAGTGCTTGCCCTATAGGTTACATTATATTCCAAACGAAGAGTTTATCTACCAGATCTTCCACACTGCAATTAATTTGCTACATACCTTCACAAAAACTCATAAGGTAGTATGCTCTTAAAGCGACCATTTAAGCCTACCTAACTCATCATTGACAGTAGAACATACTTCAAGCAACATGTCAGTCCTTCCTAGATAGGGGTCGCAATTAGAACACGGTTGGTTTTAGGTGTAGTTACCTTAGTTGCAATGAATTCTGAGCCTGAAATGCTAGAAACCAACCATTGAAGAACAAACTGAAAGCCACCTAAAACCATGAATCAAACACGAGAAAACCAGAATTAAAATAGGAACGAGAAGTAATCAAACATGAATTGCCTGTCATTTGTTGATGAAATGTCACATAATCTATGTACACACAAAGCTTCATAAACCCCAAAACTAGTCCCAGCATTCCCATGGCCGGCCTAATGCAAAAGTTGCACCATCACTCAGCAACCCAATGTGTCTGAGTTCTTGCACCATGATTCCTAATTTGCTCAATGGTGGAGATTGCTCTCGGCGTGGCGTGATCAATGGTTTCATTTTTTTCTAGAAGATCAATTGCATTTGGAGGGGGGACTTTTTCCTTCTGAGATCCAACGGCAGGCGTTCAACAATGACGAATTTTGAAGAAGAAAAACTTGATCGACCGCATGAGGGGTGGTTTCACTTTTTCCATTTCACATCCAATGCCGGAGGATTTTTCAGGCAAGAAAGGAAGCAGGGCGGGGGTGCCTGCCATTTTTCAGAGGATAGTAAGATGCCTTTTGTGAAAATTCAAAATTTTAGACTTGTTTCATTAAAGTAGGAGCCATGTCAAATTCTTGGTCTTTTTCTTCTTTTTTATTGTTAGAAGCAACTTCCACTTTTCCCACAATTGAGAGGATACATTGCTCATTCATTATGGAATTATTCAGTGCTTACATGCATTAAAATATCTAAAATACCAAATTCTTTATATTTTAACTACTAAAAAAATTGGATACTACAGTAATTTTTTGTGTTATCATTGGTAGATGGTAGTGTAGGCACATCCCTATTTGGTGGATGCCTATAATAAAATTATTTGTAAATTTTCTTAATTCAAAAAATTTAATTCTTAAAAGTGTGACCTCCAAAAATTTGGTATCTAATTTTTGAAATTTTTCCAAAAATATTGAAGCGCACTAAAGTATAGATAGTATGTAGTATCTACATTTTTTAATCGATTGACATGCATTTAAACACACCCAAATTTGGACGTGGTAATTGTTGTCTTATGGGACTCAATTAAGGCTTAGAGGTAAAGTCTCACTTGATGTATTTAAGTTGTTTTGGTTGTTAATCTTGAAAAAAAATTGGTTTTATTTTGTTTTCATTTTTTGAATGGATTATAATGGACTAAAATATATTTTCTTTGTATATTCTTTGAATAAGGTACAAAGTTTTTGAAGTTTTTAGTAATAGAGTTCTAATTATGAGACTAGACTATCAATGTTTCATGAGTGTTAGCAGTACAAAGTATTGATGGAAGTAGATTTGATTTTATAGAATTTTGAAAGATCTTTGGATTGACATGTTTGGATGAGACTTGTTTTATTAATGGGTGACTTTTCAACCCATAGCATAAGAAAGAGAGCTAGAATTGACATGTTTGATGACACTTGAGTGTACCAATATGATGTAAGTTATATTTTAAACCAAAATAATTGCACTTCTTGTGCAGTACTGTAGTCAGTGCGTGTCGGATGCTTCAACTCATTCATCAATGAATGAATTTTTAATTGGTAAGAAAAAGACTTGTAGTAATTGTATTTGTACTACACATGTACCATCAATTGGTGGTTTTCAACTCATAAAAAAGAGTCAAGACAATTTTCTCTGGATTGATGTGTTTGGATGAGATTTTTTCTATTAATGGGTGATTTTCCAACTCATAACATTAGGAGACCTAGAATTGACTTATTTTAAAGAGCCTTGGCTGTACCATCACTTGATGATTTTTCAATTGATAAAAAAGAACTCTAGCTGTCCAAATTCTAAAGTAAGTGTACTTGAAGGGTTTTCAACTGATAAAAAAAAGGCAAGACAATTATCTTTGGATTGACGTGTCCAGATGAAACTTGTTCTATTAATGGGTGACTTTTCAACTCTCAACCAAAAAAAGAAAGCTAGAACATGTTTTGATGACATTTGACTATACCATCAATGGATGATGTTTCAACTGATAAAAAAGAGATCTTGAGTTTATATATGGATGACACCTGTACCATCAATTAGTGATTTTCAACTCATAATGAAGTTACCATACACATCAAATGATACACTAATTGCTGGATGTGGAGACTTCAATGGTCATAAGCGACAAATTTGGATGTAATTTATATTGTTTATTGATGACTTTTCAACCCATATGATAGTGATTCTTGCATACGCAAATAAATTGTATATAGAATTATCCAAATTAAATGTTAGGACGGTACTTGTATTGTAAAACAAGAGAAATTTCAATGATCAAATAAAAAAGATTTCTATGCAAATAGATTTCTATTAAATTCTAGATGTATAGGCCCAAATGCCTTCTATCTTGAAGAAGGCAACTAGCTTCCCACATTTCTTGAAAAAATGACATTTTGTTGTATGTAGAAGTTTGACCTTTTATTGGCTCTCAACCACAAAGGAAAAGACTATGCATTGACAAAAGCTACATGTGAGGAAGTCTAAGTAGGTATCATACTTGAAAAGCATGCATGTGCTAAAAAAGAGAGAGCCAATTGTAGCCTTGCAACTACATTTCAATTGATTCCTCCATAGAATGGCACTTGGAGATGATGGAACAAAGGCTTTTCAACCATAAAGGTCAAATGGCCAAACTATGGGAAAAGTAGTTCCTATAATTTGACCATTTGACCTTTATGGTTGAAAAGCCTTGTTTCATCATTTGTAAATTCAAAATTTTTAAATAGCTAGTGATTCTTAAAATCTACCAAATTTTCTCGAATTATTTTCAGAATTCAAGTATCATTGATTGCAATTTGTTTTCATTTGTATTTTTTTTTTCTAAATTTTTTTATGTATTCAAATTATAAAATACTTTTTCCATTTTAATCTTCATTTAAAAAAAAAAATCAAGTTATTCTTCAAATTATAATTGATCAAATTTTATTTGAACATTACACAAGAATGTGACAATTTCACATATAAATAATTCAAATTCAAATTTAAGAATCACTTCATTAGAACTGAAAATTTTACACGTAGAAAGAATTTTATTTTTGTAAAACTTATAGATGTGCTTGGTAATGCTTACTACTTCTAAAGAGACAATGACAAACCATGTCAAAAATCCATTTGAGATTTTAAGCCTCCAATCAAGTTAAGGACAAATTTCAGAGAGGAAGCATTAGATGAGATTTGGAGGTCTTGGAGGGCCGTTTTAGGCCCGTTCCCTGATCTAGCCAAATTCAATGAATGCCAATAGGGGAGTGTCAGAATTTTTTTTTTACCAAAATATCATTTTAAGCAAGTTTTTTTTTTACTTTTTTTTACTTTTTTTCAAAAAATGACAAGGCAATCGTTGTGCCATGTCAACCTCAACCAGCTGCTGTAGCTGCGTTCTTGCTGTCTGGGAACGTAGCAAAACGTAGGGAACTTGGAGCCCTCCAAAAACCCCAAATCTCATCTAATGGGACATTTTTTTTAAATTTTCAAACATGTTGTCTGAGTTTTGTCCATAACTTTGGGTTAAATACTTGAAATCTCAAAAGGATTTTTGGTAATGAAATTTACTATTGCTCAATTTATCAACTTTTTATTCTTCAAAGTTTTTTTAAATTGGAGTTTGAAATTCTACATGATTTTCACATTTTGACAATGATCAATCAAGCTCTCATCTTCAAATTATCCCATATCTTTTGAGGACTCATGATGGACAATAGATTTCAACATCTATGACATCTCCACCTTCCATTCCTACAAATGTCAATTATGCAATCCCTTCAATTTACCATCAAAACTTGTTTTTGATGGTAGATGGTTAACCCCTAACAACCAAACAACTTTATGACAATAGAAGTTTTTAGTGAATTGTCTCACTTTGATAGTTTTTTGCACATGGATGTGCTTGAAATTTTTAATTTTAATTGTAAAAAAATAAATACTACTTTGTCTAGTATGCATGGAGTTAATTGTGGAAAATATTGATTGTTGGATTTTTAAATTATAACAATTATAGATGATCAACGTTTTAGGCAAAAAAACACAGTTTTGGAGAGAAAATTTTATAAAAGGATGAATAATGCGTTTTTATCCCCCCAAAAAATTGTATTGGAATGTATGGTAACTTTTCTGTATTTTTTAATTTTGAAGAATGAGATTTAAAAAAACTCTCTCAAATTTGTATACATTTTCAAAAATAAGAAGTAGAAAGCCAAAACTGAACAAATTGGATTCTTCAAAATTTTAAAAGTTATATATATATATATATATATATATATATATATATATATATATATATATATATATATATATATATATATATAATTTTGAAATCAAATAATTATTATTAGCATATTATTAGGAATATCTTCAAAAAATTTGGAATCATTCTAAATATTTTGCATTCTTAATCACACCAAATTGAACCTTGTATTTTTTTCCGGTATTTTTAAATTGCTGAAAATACAATTTAAAAAAAAAATCTCTAGATCCAATTTGTTTGTGCAAATTAAAGACTATAAATGTCTAAGAAAATGTTTTTTTCCATTCCCTACTATTCCTTTCATTGGGAAAAATTATGTTTGCTTCCATTTTTTTAAACTACATTTTGTAAATCATTTTTTAAATACTTCCCACATTGAAATTTTGAAAATAAAAAAATGCAACAAGTATGTCAACTTGTTACTCTACAAGATCCTACTATACAAAAATATTGAGATTTGTTTCACCCTATTGAGAATTTGCCATTGAAAAGTTGAAGGACACATTGTATCCTTTTAGTGCTTGAAGGTTAAATTGCATTTGTATATTGTTTAGTGGATTCTTTATTTTTTGGCAAACCATCATTCTTTACATTTATTTGTTGATTGTATGTCCAGTCCTAGAATTAGCAAAAAAATGGAGCACACTATAAATATATTGCCACTATTACTACCTATTGAAGCTTACATTAATGATGTGTGGATGAATTTTGTGGATGAAGACTCTAGAGAGATAGGCCGCCTCTCTGAAGGCTACTAAATGTTATACATGGAATATGTTAATGAGCCATCATTAGGGAAAATTTCAGCCCTCCAAAAGGCCGCTAAGGAATTGATTTACGGGACCCCTTTGGTGCAATTTCAGAAAGAATAAAAAAACGTTTTTTCTTAAGAAAAATAATTTCTTTTGGAAAAAAAAATTAAAAAATGACGTGGCATTATTAGTGCCACATCAGCACCCAATTTAAAAAAAATTAAAAAAAATTAAAAAATTAAAAAATTAATTTTTGATTTTGATTTTTTTCCGTAATTGCACCGGGCGGGTGCAAAACTTGTGGCCTTCTAGAGGGCTGAAATTTTTCCTAATGTGATATTCACCATTCAAAATTCATTTCCCCTCAAAGCAAAAAAGGGCTCACATATTATTCAATTCACTTTATAATCTCATTTGGAACCGAACGCCCCAAAACAAGTAGACTGCCAACACTCATAACATTATATTCTTATTGAATAGTGCATTTGTAAGATCTTCCACATTGCAAAAATTTACTATATAACTTCACAAAAACTCATAGTTGCAATGAATTATGTATAGGGCAATCATTGAGGCAGAGGGAATTCTGAAAATAAACATGCTCTTGAGGAAGGCAAAGCCTGACGAGGAATGCTTGTTTTTTTCTTCAAAATTTCCAACAACAAAGACATTGCTCAATCTAAACGCTCGTCTAGAGATGGATAAAATACGTGATCAATGAATGAAAAATCCTTAACCACCGATTACACGGTTTGCACGCGCCAGGAGGAGATTACAGGAAATAATCCTCCTGCAAAATGAACAAGACATTTCTTGGTGGAGGTTTTACAAGCCCAAAATGCTAGCCCCAACTCTTGAAGACTAACTCACGAACTGAATTCCACAAAAAAAGCACAAATCAAACATGAGAAAAACAAAATTGAAACAGAAACGAGAAGTAATCAAACAGGAATTTCTTGCCATTGTTGATGAAATTGCATGGCTTCAACACAAGAAGCAAATCCTCCAAACACCTCCATAAATCCTGAAGCTAGTCCCAGCACTCAACATCCCTTTGAGCTCAAACCCAGCTCTTGGGTTTCTATAATGTACGTATGCTACAAATGAAGGCAAGCACCACTCTCAATTCTAAAACAGAGAACCTTCGTATGTGGGATGCAAAATTGTCAAGTAGTGTAGGTAACTACACCTAAAACTACACGCTTCCTAAAATCGCACACTACAAAGTCTTGCCTAAAATGTACTTCCACTATTCATAAGAATCAATGATTGCTTTTAGGAACACCTATTTTCAGCACTTTGAAAATTTGTAGTTTATTCACACTGTGTCCAAAAAATGCATTCTAAGAGAATCTAGAATCCCCTTTTGGCTACCAATAGGACCTCACAAAAAGTTTTCCAATATAATAGTAGGAACCATGCTGAATTGCTTAATTGTGCGATTTAAGGTGTAGTTACTTTATAACACTGTTGAGACTACTCGTCTTGTGCAACGATCAGGCCTCCAAGAGCATAATAGTACACTCTTGGAAGCAAACTCTAGTTAGTAGTGAAAAACCTTGTAGCAAGAAAAAAATTTGCAACCTTCAAACACTAGTGTGCCAAAGTTCCCGTAGCCTTCACAATTGTTTGAGTTCCATAGAAGTCGCCTAATGTGTCTAGATTCTTGCACCATGAATCCTAATCTGCTCGCTACTAGGGTTGGTTATTCTATTAGGTGGAATAAAGAGGGTCCCCCTCTTTGTTTGTTCGTTTAGCTTCATGTATTCTTTTGTTGCTCATCTTCTGTTCATTTGCTCTTATTCTCTTCATTTGTCCAGCCTCTAGTTTGGTGGTTACTTTTTTTCTTTAATACAATGGTTTCCATTTGTTATCCCCTCCCCCCCCAAAAAAATCCTAATGTGCTCAATGGCGGAAATTGCTCTCAGCACGGTGTGAGCAAAGGTTTCATTTTGGGGAAGATTGATGGCATTTCAGGGGGGCTTTTTCCTTTCGAGATCCAACGATAGGCATTCAACAACTGATTTTGAAGAATAAAACATTATCTACGGCATAGGGGGTGGTTTCATTTTTCCCATTTCGTATCCAATGGTGGAAGATTTCCAGGCAGGAGGGGTAGTAGGGCAAGGCTACCTGACACTTTTTAGGGGATATTGAGATACCTTAGGAATTGTGAAAATTCAAAATTCTAGACTCATTTTATAAAAGTAGGAGCCATGTCAACTTTTTAATAGCAACTTCAACTTTTTACGTAATTGAGAGGATCCTTTGTTTATTCATTATGGAATTATTCCATGTTTACAATATTATTTAAAATATCTAAAATATCAAATCCTTGATATTTTCGTTGCTACAAAAACTAGCTAGTATTATCTTGTATTATCATTGGCAAATGGTAGTATAGACACAGATTTGCCAAACAATTAACCTTTTTTGAAAAATATTGTTTAGTAGTTGCTTAACCCCTAAAAAACCATTGTCCCTTCGGGGGACAAATGCGTTTTCGGGTAGGTACCTATGGGCTGAAATTTTGTTGTGATTCCTTGAAACTTTTTGAGAAGGTGAAGAATTGAGAGAGGTATGTGGTGGGAAAAAAAAATTTGAAATCGGACCTTCAAGCAAGAAGTTATGCCATTTCTTGGAATGCGTGGAGAAGGAGGGCAACAAAAAAATTTTGCAAAATTTTGAGTTTTTTTCTTAAATGTTTTTTTCCTCATAGATTATATTTTTGTCTATCAAGAAAGCTTTGATTCATTTCAATTGGATTTGTTATGAGGAAGTTATGGACATTCTTGTTTTTTGGGCAATTCAAGCATCTTCTTGAAAAAAATAGCTTGTAGGATTCATTTCGGAATGCAATTTTTGTAGTTTTTCAATTTTTTTTTGTAATGGTTTAGTTTACTTGCTAGAAAAATCTCACCATTGGAATTATTGTTTTTTAATTCCATCAAAAATATATGAATATTTTAGATTTTCCTTCTATCTCGTACCTACTTCTACTTAACAATTTTTTAAAGAATGATAATTAAGTTTTTTTGAATTTTTTTTTCCTAGACTCTCGACTCAGTTCTCCACTATAAAGATTTAAAGCTCAAAACGCTATAGTACAAAAAATTTAAGTTAAAAATGTTTAAAGTCAAAAAATCTGGTCCCGCAATGTGCTGAAAATCTTGTTTTTTCCACTTTAAACGCAGATATCTTGCAATCTGTGCGGTCAAAAATTCTGAAAGTTTTTCCACACATTCTCATATTAGTTAGGTGTAAGATCCTATGGTTAGATGTTCCAAAAAAACATTTTTAATTTTTTTTCACTCTTTGCTAAAAAAAATGGCAGTTTTGGGTGTTTTTTGGCAAAAAAAAGGCCTTGGGCCTTTAGGGGTTAAATACAATTATTTGAAAAATTTCTTAATGCAAAAATCTACTTTTTAAAAATATGACCTCTAAAATTTAGTATCTAATTTTTGAAATCTTTCTACCCAGTTAATGTTGAAGTCCACCTACATATAGATAGTATGTAGTATTCACATTTATCAATCAATTGACATGCATCCAAATATGTACAAATATGGACGTGGTGATTGTTGTTGTTGTTTGGAATTCAATTAGGTTTTGGAATTTATTTAAGGTAGAGTACCATTTCATGCATTTAAATTGTTTTTGTTGTTGATTTTGAAAAAAATTGATTATATATTGTTTCCGTTGTTTCCATTTTTTGAATGAATTATAATGCACTAAAATATGATTTTTTTGGATATTTCTTGAATACGGTATGAAATTTTGAAGTTTTCAATAATAGAATTCTAATTACCAGACTAGACTCTCAACGTTTCATGATGTTAGTAGTACAAAGTATTTGATGGAAGCATATTTGATTTTGTAGAATTTTGAATGATCTTTGGATTGACTTGTTTGGATGAGACTAGTTCTATTAATGGGTGACTTTTCAAGTCATAATCCCAAAAAAGACCTAAAAGTGACATGTTTTGATGACACTTGGTTGTACCATCAAATTTTGGTTGATAAGGAAGAGACCTAGAGTAAATGTAGTGGGTGACAATTGTACCATCAATGGATGAACCTCAACTTATAAGAAAGGGACTTGGAATAAACATATTTGGATGACACTTGGACTATCAATGGGTGACTTTTCAACTCATAAGAATGAAGCTTGCTCAGTAGACATGTTTAGACAGCACTTGCAAAATCAATAGGTGATTTCAACTCATAAAAAGGAGCCCTAGTGTGTACATATTTGGATGACACTTAACAATCAATGGGTAACTTCTCAACTCATAAGAAAGGGATTTTGAGTACGGAATTCCTTTGTCTGAATGAACACTAATTTTTGGATGTCGAGACTTCAGTGGTCATAAGTGACAAATTTGGATGCAATTTGTATTGTTTATTGATAATTTTTCAACACATAAGGAAGTGCTTCTTGCATACACAAATAGATTAGATACAATCATCCAAATTACATGTTAGAATGGTATTTGTATTGTAAAATAGTAATTTTTAAGAAGAATTTTGAAGATCTTTATCAAAAAAATGCTAGGAGACTAGTCACACAAGAATCTCTAAATATTTGGATGGATGGACATTGAAAGTTTTTAAATATAGGAAATGTTTGAATTCATTTATTGGTCAAAATTTGAACACTAGTAGGTCTTTAAGCAGTCAAGAAAATTACTGAAGATGACTGTAAGTGACAATTTGACCTTCGGAAATTAAAATGTGTTTTCTTTATAGTGCAATAAACTAAGTACTTTTAATAAGAATACTACTAATAATATATAGGTTAATTTTTTAGCATAAGATGTTCACATCTACAAGTACATCATAGGTATAAGAAAAAGGATCTTTTAGAGAGTAAAATACAAAAAAAAACATGAAAAAATTAAGAAGACCTAAAAATGAAGTATTATGAACTAAAGGCAAAATAGTAATAATGATAAGAATAAAAATAGTAGAAATACCTCAATCTACTAGTGTAGCCTTTACTAGCAATAATTATACTGAATTTTATAATTGCATCAAATTTTTCATTAGTGTGAAGTATATTTTTATTAGCATTCTCTTCAAGGTCCCTATTTTTATAACTAGTGGACTTGATTGTGCCCAAATATGACTGCAAGTTTACTAGCCTTCATTGAGTATGACTAAGAAGTGAAGTTCAATCGATAAGAAATGTACTTTTTTTATAGTGAATATAGTAGTAGATCCAATGGTATGGATATGATTTTGAACTATATTTTGCAACTTCTGATTAAAACTCATTCTTAAATTATTTTTCCAATTTACTATATTGAGTACAATTTTATAATTCTAGAAATTTGGACTCCTCCAAGGTCTTCAAACAATGAAAATCTTGAAGGTTTTCAACGAGATTTCTATTGTATCTTTGGATGTACTCTAAAATCTCATAATTTTAACCAATCACTTTAAAATTATGTTAGAATAGCCTATTTCGAATTTATAATAAAACATCAAAATTGAATTGCTTTTATATTAAAAAAATTGCATTTAACCCCTTCTAGGTTTTAACTATGTTTTCACCAAAAACGCTCCAAAATTGCCATTTCTAGTACAAGTACCAATTTTTGGAAAAAAGAACATTTTTTGGAAATATATAACCAGATAATCTTGTAGTAAACTAGTTTAAAAGATGTCGAAAAAATTTCAGAATTTTTCGCCGTGTAGATTGCAAGATATTAGCATTTGAAGTGACAAAAATCCTTTTTTGTCTTTGCAAAAAACTGGGCAGCTGCACTTCACAAGGTCACATTTGTATGAAAAAATGTCCAAAATGGTTGTAATTCTTTAAATTTATTCTTCATGGTAAGTTGGATACATGCTTGAAAATTTTCAAATCATTTGGAATTGTGCAACATATAGGAAAAAAATAGTAAGCAAAAAGAAGTAGAGAATGATTCAAAATACTAAATTGTTAACAATTTAGTTATGGAATTGAAAAATTCCAATCCCAATGGTTGTAATGTTGTGATAATCAATCTATACCTTATGTTTTTATTTTTCTCCAAAAGTATTGAGAATTGAGTGAAATAAAGGACTTCAAAATTTATTTTAGAGTATAGATTCCATAACTACCCGCAAAATATCCAAAACTTAAAATCCTAATAAATTTCGTCTCAAAAATCAAAACGGAACACTGTAAAGCTTTCCTCGTGTGTATAATTTGAAGAACCAATTTCAAATTTTTATTTTTCAAAAAAATGATTTTTAAAGAAGTTTTTCTATTGTTTGAGCTGCCCGCTGAGCAATGAAAACTATGTATCGTAGCATAACTTTTTGACTATGTATTCAAAAGTTATGAAAATTATAGGGCCTTAAAGCCACTCCCTAGGAAAATGTTGTGTGAAAATTTCAATGAAAAAAAATAAAATCTTCATTTGTAGTGAGTTGCCCAAAATCGCTATATTGCCAAAAAAACACTATTTGGTCCTTTATTATCAATCCAAACACCAATCCAAACACCAATCCAAACACCAATCATGAATTTGAAGGCTATAAATTTTATTTATATGTCAAATTAGAAAATCCAAATCTTCCTTAGTTTCTAACACACCTAACAAAGTAAGAAAATTGAGGACCTTCATGCATATTTAAAAATAAATAGAGGTTTTGGATTATATAATTTTCAAATATAAAAAAATTTAAATACAATTTTCTTGATCTATCATTTGGAGGAGAATCTTGGGATCTTGAGTTAAGATACTCTTATTAATTTGATTGAATCATTTTTCATCATTAAGAATCCATTGAAATCTTAATTTGGCCGCGACCAAAATGTGGTTGCATAGGCACTTAGAGGAAAACAAACATTATCCAATTTGTACTTATCAATAATTTAACCTTATTTTTCTTGTCCAATTTTAATTAAAGAACGATGTTATATCACAAAAGTCCTTTCAAACCAATTAGAAATTGCTTGTGAGTTGTTTAAAATTAATTGATAGATTATTATGAAAACATCATTGATTTAGTAAAAAATTATTGGATTGAAAAGAAACTAATAATAACGTGTCTTTTAAAACAACTATCAAGATATGAAGATAGTCACTTATAGTTTAGAATAAAGGCGACACTATTAAATACTTTTGAGAGGAGCATGTCACAACCCAAAACCAATAATTGTCAATATCATCAAAAAGAGACAGTTTTTGGAGACTATTGACGTATCTTAGAATTCACTCTTTTTTGAAGTTTTCATTCATTTATGTTGATATTTGGAATTCAAAATTCATTGTATGTTGCAGTTAATACTAGATGTAGTATTCTATTCTTTGCACCATTTGAAGTCAATTTCAAAGGTTTCAAAGTTCAAAGGGCCTTCCAAAGCCACATGATTTTTTTATCACAACTACCATATTTGCAAGGTTGTGAAATGTCATTCCTTATTCTTTCTTATAATTATGCAATACGTATTCATTAAACTTTTGTTGGCCATCTAATCTTGATACTAAAACCACTCTTGAAAAGATAATTTTGATAATATTAGAGTTAAAAGGACCCCACCATCTAATGATGACATCTAAGTGATCTAACACCTTTGTCTATTGGTAAGATTGTACCATCTAATTATAAGATTTAACAATTTAACAATACCATTGCAAGGACTTCATCAAATACCTGGACCAAATATTATTGTTGAAAAGATTCTATGGGTCTAGTGTTCTACCATCTAAGCATGACATATATTACTACTTATTGTTCAAGAGTACTTAGCAGTTTAAATCTAATTATAACCTCAATCATGACATTTGATACTAGCTATTTAATTATTGTTCAAATAGAGCCAACCGTCTAAATCTAATCATGACTACAATCATGAAACTTGACACTACTTATTGTTCAAATAGACTTAACCATCTAATCATTAGATGACATTAGAGGGCATTGAAGGGCCGTTTCAAGCCCGTTCTCAATGCTAGCCCAATTTTGCAAACAGCCGGTACAGATTGTCAGAATTTAAAAAAAAATTCCAAATATCATTTTAAGCATTTTTTTTCTCTGAAAATGACATGGCAAGGTTTCGGCCACATCAGCGTTTTCTTGTGTTCCCGCAGGAAACGCAAGTCGCAATCTTTTAGAGGCCTCAAATGTCATCTAATGCCTAACCATGACATTTGATACTATTAAAAAGACTTAATAATCTTATCCTAACAATTGATATCATTACTATTCTAAATTATCTATTCTTCCTTAATGAAGTTATCAATGATCAAAATGGCTACTTTTGATCCTAATATTAACATAAACACCTTTAATTGTGAAAAGATTCTACATCTAATTCAAACATATATCCTTTCTTTAAATCAAAAGAACAAGACTACAATAATATTAATAGGACATCACTTATATAATTGTACATTACACTAATACAAAATATTCCTATATTTTCAATTAAATTTTATTTATGCTTTATCTTTGGTTCTACACGTGAGAGTACTTGGAATCTATTTATATATAAATCCTATCAATACCAAAATAAAGTACCTTTAATTATTAAAAGCCCTAATCTTATTGAAATTTAGCACATTTTTACTTACATGTTTGTATATAAAAATGACATTATCCAAGATTTCATCAAATTGATTATAAAAAAAGTTTGCTTTTTAAAGACTCAAGCCTTAACTTGGATGAGTGAGAAATTCTTTAGGCAAAACATTGCCCTCAAGCACTCTGCCAACATCCAAGAAATATAAACTTTAAAGTGGTTGTCATCAAACTTCAAAATATTTTTATTGTTTTTATTTTTATTCAAAATTAAAATTCATTAATTATAACTTTGAATGGTTACTTCTAGAGCTTGTAACAATAATATCCTACATAAGTGTTCAATAATTGTCTTTCATAGTGTAATTTTTTATACAATTTTATACTAATTAAAGTATATGGATATTAGTATTGTTGTTGTACAATAGAGTCTATAATACTAACCAATGATGCTAGCATGTGAGCACAAAGATGTGACCTTACAAGCCTTGAATCTAGTTGTAGATATGTACCTACAACCATTTGAAGGTGTTTATATCATACGTATCTATAATATAGATACACTATAATACAAGCTATAACATGGAAAGAATCTATAATATAAACACCTATAACTATAGAATGTGTCTGTAATATAGATTTCTAGATTCATGGATACATAGATTTTATGCTCGCATACTAGCACTCCCCTATCCATTACAAAAAATCTGGACCCTATGGAGGGCTGTCAAGGTTTCGGCAAATATGCAATTATAGTGATCTTTTTAAATTTTAAATTTCTTTTAATTTAAAAAAACACAATAATCATAATAATAAAAAAATTATTGGAATTCCAACGGGGCACCTTGGCTGACTACTCCCTTACAGATTGTCTGACAGCCTTTTTGGGCTAATATTTTGGTTGAATGTTATAAAATTGTAATGATTGTTTATATAGAGCATGCACATGAGGCATCCAATGAAGCAATTGTAAATGAGGAATCTATACAAGGCTTTGACCACGTTAAACAATTAAGCAAATGAACATATGTACTCCTCTATCATGCTATTTTATCCTTGCTACTTTGCTTTAATTACAATTGCAACATAATGATACTTGTTCATTGGTTATTGGGTGGTAAAGAACTTGATGGATGGACTCAATTGCTCCAATGCAATATGTACTTGAAAGTTGAAAAATAAACCACACTAATCAAAAAGACATTAGGGGAGATTTGGGGCCTTTGGATAACTACTGGTTTATGTGGCCGAGACAGTGCCACGTCTTTTTTGATTTTTTTTTTTGAGTTTTGAATTTTTTGAATTTTTTTCTTCTAACAGCTCATACTGCTGCTTACAAGGGCGGGCCAGATTGGGGAACTAGCCTAAAACAGCCCTCTAATGTATATTCTATGAAAAAAATTTCCTCTTTAGATTGGGATTTTGATAACTCCCTAGTAGATTAGATATTCCCCAATATCAAACATTGTCATTGTTATGTAATTTTTTTGTGTCAACTTTTTTTTTTTTTGCATATTGATTTTTAGAGAATTTTTTATCACAAAACCTTTTCTACTTTGCGATGTAGCTTAGATAAACTATAGTCACTATTGATAGACACTACACAGTCTTTTAAGTCTAGATTCAAGTACAGTTGCTTTTTTGTGGCAACTTATGCAACTTTTAAATCATAAATCCACATAGAAGTGCAAAGGCTTTGTAGCTAGTGATATAAATTAAGGTAAAATTGAAGGGCCTTTATCAAATAGTGGAGACAACTTTGTTTTGTAGGTGAATCTACATCCATGCTAAGTGTAGGATATCACATTGAGCAATTTTCAATTCTTTTTTTTCTAGTGACTCTTAATATATCTTTGCACCTTTTCTATCTAGGGAAACAATGATTTTTTTTTTCTTGCAAGGGCTCAATTTCCATTAGATTTGAATTAAAATTTTCACAAAAGATTTTATTTTTCACAACTAATTCATGGCCTTCATCAAAATCTAAGAAAATTCTCATGGCATAATTTGTATATATCACTTTCATTTGAAAGAAGTAAAAAAATATTCAACTTTTTAAAATCTATACATACTATCGTAGTCTAAAATTTTGAGCATCACAGCTACATTCATGCACCTTGAGTGCAAAATGCAGATTGGTGTATTATAATTTGCAATTATCTAATTGCTCTTTGAAGCAAAGGAATTGTATTCCAAAAATTTAGCATGTGATTCTTGGGGATTCCAATTGAATTCATTATATTATTTAATGTTATATTTACCTTCAATGCCATATAATTTTTTATTTAATTAAACATTTGATTGACTTACTGCCTGTTGTGTGCTTTACAAGTTAAAACCAAAGGTGACTTAGTTGTTTGATAATGAATTTGAATTTACAGAGAATTATTTGATAATTCTAAACAAATACATTAAAAAATCATCTCTAAATTACATATTTAGAAAAAAGTTAAAGTTATTAATCATTTGGAGTTTAGTCCAACTATAAAATGGATGCAAGATTGTATTAAAATTTTATAAAATGTTCTTAAATACTTTAAATTTATACATATAAACCATGGTATATTGGGTGACCACATTTATATATTATATAATATTAAATAAAGACAATGACTAATGAATTTCGTTTTAGTAATCTATATGTCTTTCAAGCATATAGGTAGAATTATTGTGAAATGTAATGGTATTCAAATTGTTTTTAACCCTTTACGTACCAAGAACTCATGATTTTAAATTGCGGACTTTGATTGATCATATTGTTGAAAGGATAATCTAAATGGAAATTTTATTTATATCATTAGCTTGAGTGAAGAACATTGCATGCATTGGCTTTAATAAATAATTATTAAAATAATTGGAAATCCCCATATAAACTCTTCAAAATTGCTTAAAAAAACATGAGGCCCAATTTGGACTTCTTAGTACGTAAAGGGTTAACAATGTTGCTTCTATGATTCAATGTTGTGGTACTCTTAATGTCTTTCAAGTAAGCTTGTGACTGTTATGCTTGTAGAATGATGTAATTTGTGAACACCTACACTTCCTATTGATTGCAAATTAACAAAAGGTTTACTGAAGTTTTAATAAAAGACAAATGTGTGAGTTTTAGCAACTAGAAGTGAAGATGTAGTGAAGTAGTTGCAAAAAATTGGAGCCCTAAATTGTAGAGATCTTTAATTCCAAAGTTCATTATAGTAGAGGACTAGGGCACTTTTTTCATTTTTTATGAAGTGCCAAAGTGGCAATAGAGTATGTTATGGTGGTGCTCCAAATTTCAATGTTCATTCACATATTGGATACAAAATATCATATTAGCACATATCGCATGTATAATTTTGTTTTCATCCACAATCTAGCAATTTCATCCAAGATTTTTTTTAATTTGAAGTTTTTAGCGAAAAACTTCATGGTGTAGAGCACCATTAAATGAAGATTGGGTCATTAATAAGACTCCAAATCAAGTTACAAACCTTGGTGCACACATGTGCTAAAAAGAAAAGAGGATTGCTATTATGTGAGCATAAGAGTATAAGTCCATGAGCCTAGAGTACTACACACTTATATTATAGGTGTATATACTTTAGAAATTGTCTATGATTATAGGATATATATGTTACAAATATCCATATTATAGGTGTTTATGATACATACACCTTCTATAGTAAGTGATAACTATATTATAGGTACCTATATTAAAGGCTCAATGCTCACAAGCTTGCATTCTTAAGCTCACACATTAGCACCGTTGGAAAGAACAAAAGAAAACCCAAAATGGTAGATTCAAGTAATGACATACGTTCAATGAATTATAGAAGTGGAATCCTCTACTAATAATTTACCATATCTTCTTTCTCCAATCAAGCTCATATTTTAGGAGTTGATATTTAAACAATAATGATAATGAATACTCAAAATCTTAGCCATCACTTTTTATTTGAAACTTAATTTTTACAAAACTATCTCAATGAATTCTTGATTGCACTAAAAGCATTGCAACTGACTGAAGGTTGATATCAACCTTGAATTCTTAGTGAATGAAAAAAAAATTGCTTACATATCATTATTGAAACTTAATTTAGTCATTTTTGCTCTAAATTAAAAAAACATAAATAGAGTAGCCAAATTTTAAAATAAAATAAATAATAAATACGTTTTTTAAAGATTTTTTGGAATTTCAAATACTAAAAATTAATAAAATAATATGTTAGTTTCGAATTTTATAAATTATAAAATTGCCAACTTCATAAATTGAAAACATTATATATGATCACATCTACAAATTAAAAATTTATCAATTAAACTTTTTCTAATTTTTTAGTTTTGAAATACAAATTTCAATTTTAGCATAATTAATATTGTCTTGTAGAATAAAGAAGACCAAATTCCTTGTAGATTTATGTATAAGTTAGTGCTAAAAAAAGATTAATCATGTTTTGTAAAAAAGATGATACCAAAACCATAATTTGGAAAAGACAAGTCAATGTGATTAAATTGAAACAATTATGCCTTATTTTGAATCCTAAGAAAAAATAGAATAAAAATAGAAAGTTGGGCCAAATGAAGAGCGACATTTCACAACTATAATTTTGGAAAATTCTTAGGCTTTAGTTTTATTTTCAAATTTAAACTCATCCTAGAACCAGTAGGACTAGATGAGATCATTTGGGTCCAATTGACAAATGAAAACAAATACAATAAGTTAACAATAAGTTAGATAGAAAAATTCTTTTAAATATTTAATGTCTGTTCTAATAGGATATTTACATCATTAAAATAACCTAATAAAGATGCCAAGAACTAAAAGCTTCTAGCTTCTAACTTCTAACTTCCAATTTTGAGATATAGGTTTTGTTTACAAATTTATTTTAGAAGATTTATATAATAGATGAAAAATGAAATTTTAGGGTCCTTAGAAGGCATCTTAACCTCTTTCAAACCTAGTATAGCCATTGATTTTGTATCTAAAATCCTAATTAAGATTGGTTAGTTGAATTTCTACACCTCACTCCATAAGTTTTTGCAAAATATTGAAATTATCCTTATTTCAATTTTTCAATTAGTACCATCTCACAAAATTATAGATGCCTATTGATATCTTCAACTATATTGATCAACCAATAGTGCAAAGATAGGTGTTTTTTAAAAGATCTTATCTCTCCTTAAAATAAATGAAATTTAAAAACTAAAATATGTATCATATGTTTTTCAATATTGCGAAAGAATAAGTCCAAATGATTTGAAAACCTTTGAGTGAACTAATTTTAATAGATGGATTAGTTCTTATTAATTTTCTAGAAGTGTTCATCTTTTACAAATTTCTACATTATTTCCAATTAAAGCTATAAAAGGCAAACTACCTTGAGACTCTATTTGATGATGAATTGAACATTTTAGCACTTATAAAGATATACATTGCACTAAGCATGAGCGGTGCAAAAATGTAGTGCACAAAATATCCAAAGTCATTGGAATGGGCGGGTCTATTTGAGGCCTAAATTTTACTTAAAGGATAGAATTTGAATACAGGGAAATTCTAAATTTAAGAAATTTTGATTTATTTTTTGCTTTGAAGTTTATATGTTTCATGTAATTTCAATGGTGATTCTTGTAAAATCAAATGTATGTGAAATTCATGCAAGTATATGTGCTCTAAGTCCTAATTTAATTTACTTAAATTCTATTTCTTGTGCATCAACAATAGCACTCAAGTAGTGGATGTTGTTTAAGACCTCACATTCCTTCCATCGAAAATTGCCTCTTTTACCACTACTAAATTTCTTCACTATAAGATCATTAATTTCTTTTATTTTCCTCATGAGCACAACCTATTCTACCCCCATGCCACCTCTAAAGAGGTAATAGCCAAAATAAGAAAATAAATTTAAATTAAAATAAATTTGAATTTTTTTGAGAAAGAAGGAGGTAGTAGGTAGGTAGAGGCGAAGGTGGGAGTAGGGGAATGGGTGGGGGTGGAGATTTACATAGAACTATTAGAATCATAGAAAGAAAGGTCAAGAAGGTGATGAAAGAAGTAAAGACCAATATTTTGAAAAATAAGATGATTTTTTGTAGTAGCTAGAAATGTACTTGCCAAAATGAAGGTATCTTATTTCAATTCTTCTTTGACCATAATTTACTTTACTTAGAAAGCTCTAAATCTACATTCAATTCCTTGTTGGATACTCTTATGGGATGAATTGCCCTAATAATGCACTCTAAGAACACCAAGACTCCCCTTTTGACTAGCATTAAGATCAAATAAAACTTTTACAATTCAATAACAACTATGCTCAAACTCTTAGAGCATCTTGAGTTTAATCCTTTAAAGAATCTGACTCTCTATAAAATGGATAAGATAAATTTTAAAGTAGCCTATAGACTTAACAATGACCTCTAAGTCAGTAGTCTACACTTTATAAATTTACATGAGCATATTGAGTCCTATCCCTTAAACCATCTAACACCCAACAAAATGGATAAAATAATCTTAAAGCAGCCTATAGAATTGACAGTGACCTCCAAATCTGTAGTCTACACTTAATAAGTTCACATGAGCATCTTGAGTCCAACTCTTTAAACCATCTGACACCCAGCAAAATGGATAAGAACAATCTTAAAGTAGCCTATAGACATGACACCTTTAAGTCTATACTCTACACTTCACAAGTTTGCACGAGCATCTTGAATTCAATCCTTTAAACAATCTGACACTCAACAAAATGGATAAGAATAATCTTAAAGTAATAGCCTACAAACTTGACAGTGGAGGTCTACACTTCACTTTTGCAATGTAAATTGAGCCCTTTAAATCTATAAGTTTAGGTTTAAATTAATGGATTATTGTAGTCTCTAAGTAGTCTCATTATAGTAAGGGGGTTAGAGTGCATATTTTGAAGGATGAATATAAAGGCATGTATTGAGGATGCGGCGATTAAGGTAAACCACCCCATTCTAGACCCAATGGAAGCAACTGAAAACCATTTTTGGCCAAATTACAATATATTAGTAGTGTACATTTTAGAACTTGAATGTACACCACCACATAACATTGTTTCCTTTTGCTCCCCCCAAATCAGGAGTCCTCCAACAATAGATTTATTATGCTTAGCCAATGATATCCAAAGTACTGACAACAAAGTGACTACTAACCTATGCCCAGCCCATGATGTCCAAAATATTGACAACCCAACAACTATTGACCTGTGCCCAGCCAATGACGTCCAAGGTTTTGACAACCTAGCAATTATTGACCTACGCCCAACCCATGACGTTCAAAGTACTGACAACCCAATGACTATTGACCTACGCCCAGTCAATGTCGTCCAAAGTATCGACAACCTAGCCACTCCTGACTTGTGCCCAAACCAATGAGGTCTCCCAACATTATAACTGAATTCTCTGTTTAGGTATTTAAGGAAAAATAATACCTCCACTATAAGAGAAGGCAACTTAGCTAGTTAGCAATGTCATGTAACATAATTTCGCCTACAAATGGACTTGCTCCCATTTGGCCTTGGGGGTAGTAGTTTCCCTTAACTTACAGGTGGTGTTACATTTTTATGCTAAGTTCAAGAATGGTGGTAAGAAATCAACAGAAGCGTCGGGAAGAAGCTTCTAGAACGATCAAGTGAGCGCGGCAAATCATACACACAATAAGTTAGTCTAAGTCCCGGGCATCCCGCCATTATTGTTCAATCTTCCTGCTTCTCTTCCCGCCCTTGATAAGCTTAGTTTCGGGTCCGTCTCGTCTCCTTCCCCTGTTCCCCTGTTCAGTTGCAGCAGAGCAGAGCACTACAGTAGTCTTTCTTACTTCTACTAATTAGGGTTTGACGGTCTTCGCCACTTCAGTCTCGCTCTTTCAATACTCTGTAGTATCTCCCCATTAATGCTGCTGCACGCTTTCATGCATTTTCCTACGCAATTCACCTTCAAATTTTCATCTTCCTTGACGAGATCCTGCTGTTCAGTTGTGGCCGGATTGATCGCTTCATGAGGTCGGAGTTCGAACTTTGGAGGTAGTTGGGGAATTCTTTCAGCTGGAGGCGAGCATTTATTTACATATGAAGTGTATGCGGTGTGAGAGTGTGCGTTTGCGAGGAGATCAATGTGGATTTTTATTTATTTTATTGGAAGAGTGTACGAGTAGTTTCCAATGAGCTCGAGTGTGCTAGCGGGGCAGCCATGGACGGAACAGGCTCTGTTGGCCCAGATGAGTGTCCTCAATTCGATTTTGCAGAACGCGCATGTGGACGTGAAGTATATGAGCGGGCAATGTTTACTGCTCTCCAGGTGAATGGGGATTGTTTGCGGCGGGCCATTTTAATTTGTAGTCGAGCGAGCGAGAGAGGATCAATCTGCTGTTTCTGAAGTGCTAATGGGAGTGAGTGGCTGTGAGCGAGCCTAGTGAGCGAATGCGAGAGGAGATTTTGTGGAGTGATTTTGAATGTTTTTCTGTGGTTGAGGAAAATTCGGTTGGAGGTTCGTGAGTGATTGGAAGTGTGGTTTTGAGTTTCTTACGGGATGCTGTTTGTTTGCACCGTGAATGATTGCAGAATTCTTGATGCTCTGGTGGTGATCAATTGGAAGCCCTTATGGAGGGGCGACCTACTGCCGCTAGTGAGGAAGGTTAGAACTTGAAATTGCTGAAAATGGTTTGGGCAGGGGAAGGTGCTTGGGGGCGAGTGCTACTCACTGTGTCACCACCCCTGAAATGTTCACTGGGGGTACATTCACGGGGTGTCTCATGAGCAGCACTCTACCCGGTGGTTTGTAGTGGTCATTTGCACCCTGTTGAGCGTGTTAACAGGGACTCTTACCTTTTGCCGTTTGTGCAGACGTCTGTACTAGTTCATTAGCTATGTGATCAGTAGAGTCTTTTTTCTCAGGTTAGAGTGCATCCGATGCTTGAGAATAGTGGATCATAATTTGGTTATCCGTATTCCTTCTCTGTTCCTCATTTGCTTTGTTTTTTGGCAATTAAAGTTTAGCGTCCATGCTCTATTTCGAATCCCCGCATGAGGTTTATAATGTGTGTGTGAGACAGGTTTGCAAATACAGGGATAGCCCAGAGGCACGATCAGCTCTGCTTGTATTACTCCTATCAGTAAAGGTACTCGCGCGCATGAAAGTAGTGCATGATTCTCTGGAAGCTGTGTACGAAGGATGATTTAGTACAGTGCTCCCTGAAATCTTTTCCTGAAGTGCAGTATGGTGATAAGCAGAACAACTTTAATCGTTACATTGGTTATTCTAGAGAGTGCTGTTGTGTTTCTTCAGGGTTATTGCAGTTTGAGTTGCAAGTAACATTGGCATTATTATTTATACCTTGTTTATGATTGAACTTGCTTGTGTCACTTACTTTCCCTCTTTCGCCCATTTCGGGTGCGCTGTTTTTCGTCTCGTCAAACCAAGTCTTGGTGACATGGCTGCTCGGTTCTGGTTGGGTCAGGATGCATTCCGAGCAGAGTGGTTGTCATCAGTGCAGGTCAAGGAGAATGATGAGATTTTTACGACTTTGAATTTGGTAACCTCTCTGCAATTCCTTGTGACTTGGTTTTAAGCCCTGTGGGACGTCCATAGCTGACGGACGAACATAGCAGCAGGAGGAAGCAACTGTGCATATTGTTTAGTTTTTTGTTTTAAACTTTAAAATAATAAAATTATTATTTAAATATTTCGCTGTCTATATTTCTCCATTCGCTTCTCCTCCCTGTTGCTCAGACAGATGACAATGGGCAAGAAGGTGAGGTGGGAGCGGAGATGAGGTTGTTGTTTTCGATTTTCCTTGAATGTAGGATTAGGAGGTCATAACAACCTTTTTAGGCTTCCAGCTTTTGGAGATTTTATGGTAATGATGAACAGAAACATTGAGGCCAGGAGGATGCTTGTAAATCATTTTTAGTATGTCGTCATTCACTAGTTACAGTTCTAGGAGAAATTCTACGTATTTCGCATATTATGTCATATTATGCATATTATGCTTCTCCCTATGTTCCTGTGCTTTATAATCATAAATAAAGAGACATAACATTGATTTTTGCTGCAATAGTGTGAGGAAGTTTATCCCAGTAGGTTGCTTATTTTAAATTAGGCGATCGAAGTCTTAGTCTTCAATGCTGATTATTCCATTTCTTGCAGCTCTTTGATTCTTTCACAACAGGTCACGATGTTTCAGGGAAAACCCCTATGCAGCTTTTGCAGTGTGGAGGTTCCGCCGCTAATGATTTTCAAGAGGCTAGCATTTATCTAGTTTCTATCAGCAACCGGTGCGTAAGTTATTGGAGTCTTAATTCGTGTGCTCTCGAACAGTTCTTTGCGCCACTTAGTACTTGCTCTTAAATTTCCAGATGCATGTCTGAATGACTCCTCATCGATGCACTGTTGTAAACCCTTAAAATCTGGTGTATTTTGGAGCTCGTCTGCTTGTGTCGTTGGTAGAGTGAGAACATTTGTATGAATGCACTCAATAGGCATGATGTGAATCTTTGACGAGATGACTTTGTGAATCTATTGCAGGTTTTACCCGCGGTTTCAAGTTAATACTGTTTTTGTCGCTGTCCATGCAAAGGTGTTCTTTCAACCATCATGAATTACCGGTCTTGGTTTGAAGATGACTACTTTTGGTGTACTCTTCGTTAAGAAAACTCTGATATTTTTCTTTCCTCCATGCTCGAGGCTATGCGTTTGCTGTTTTGCTTCATTTGAACACTCCTTGAAGTGACTTTGAGCGGACAGGGAATGTTCGGTGTTTTAGTGTTTCTAGATAAGTTTTGGGGATATCAGGAACATCTTTTTTCATTTCCACGTATCAATGTATATCGTGCCCCACTATCCTATTTTGCAGGCCGGTTATGAAGTTTTGATGTGTGACTTCAATGTGCCTCACATGCTCTTACACGACCGAGTGGTATGTACTATCTATTTCTTAGTGATTTGAAGTGTGTTGATATTTGATTTTGAGTTGCCTATTTGAACGTTTGGAGATTCTACCATGTGCGTCATTTGTGTGCTATCATGTATGCATCGTTTGCATTCCTTTATGTGTCCTTCAAAAGAAGGTGTCCTTGGGAGCTTGGATTCAGGTTTTCTTGAAGTTGATCATTGTTCTCGTAGGGTCGAGTATGAGTATGCATTCTTTGCATTGCTTGTGTACGGGTGTCGAAGTTGAACTAATCCAAGTGAATTGTTTTTCAGCGTCTATTTGTTGGCCAGAAAGACAAAACGGAAACGTCTACCTGCATTGTCACTCCACCTCAAGTCAAGTAAACATATTCTCCATGTTTTTCCAGTACCACCTAGTTTCTAGCCGTTTTGGTCATGAGAATGGTCTGAATTTTATACAGAGATGTTAGCATGGATTTTGTCTCTTCAAACTTCATGAAGTTGCAGTTAGTCTAGCCTTGTCATCGCTTAACGAAACTCTAGCGCTTCCAGCGCTGCCTTACTACTTCAGATCATAATAATGCTTCCTCAAACTAAATAGCAACGTCTGGAGCAGAAATGCCATGTGCCATTTTATTGCCATTTATTGTTGCAATATCGGGTTTGATCTCTTCAGCAGCTGGCTGCAGGCAACTCTCCATTGCCTTCTTTACTTGTGGTTTCTGATTGTAGAGTTTGTGGAGTCTGACTTTGGCGGTCTATGTCCTTTCAACGAAGGCTCTTCTGGGTAAGTATACCTTGGTGTTCTGAGTAGTTACTTATATGATTTTTTTTACTGCAGCATCTTGGTGAACGGACATCAAGTGGAGAAAAGGGTCACCACGGGCTATTTGGTAAGGCTGCGTTTTGTGTTCAACTTTCCTCTCTGAAAATAATGCGTACATACTTGATTTTTACTTATGTACATTCTCTGCTGCTGCTAAGAAAATCCTTACAGATGTTGGTGGCTTGGGTAACGCAGGATGCTGGTCCCCAGATGCCGTCTGATGTGACACACTTGGTGAAAGTGGGGTCTAATGTTCTGCAAGCTATTGGGGAGTTTTCTGGTAATTTGTCTACTGTGCTAGTGACTTTTCTATGTTTTGTTCTAGGAGCGAGACAACTCTTAGATATTGTAGTGCTCAGGTACTGTTTTGTCATGTTTTCACGTAAGAGTCAATCGTAAGGACTTTGGTTGTATTTTTTCCTCCTTGTGTCATTTCAGGCATCAATATAAATACTGTGGTATTCAGATCATAGCTGTGATCGATTTCAAGCTGCTGTTTTGGTTCACTATAAATACTGGAGTTGAGAACTACTATATTGTCTGTATTTGATAGTTTAATATTAGAATCGACGAAATGCCACCGTAGAAGTGCCTCTTATCCAGATGTGCACTTGGTGTATTCAAAGATTTTCCTTTAAACCTTTGATGTGATAATATCAGGTTTGTCCATCTGCAGTATCATATGTTATAGCGGTTGCCTCATCTAGAGCCATCGAACGTTCTGCAAAGAACTCAGAACTACAGGACTACGTTGCTCCAACTAAAGATGCAAGTGAAGTCGATCCTGCTGAAGTTGATGATGAGGTGGTGGAAGGGGCGTCTAGAGTCTCTTTGCGGTGTCCTATCAGGTGCAGGTCTATGCTTGCTAAGTTAGAAATTCTGATAGCTAGAATTTTCAAAGGCATGTGACCTGCTCATCATGTGCAGCCTTGTTTCTCGACTGAGCTTTAATGCTTGTTGATTTTATCACTTACATTTGATCTTTAACTTCGTATCTGAGTCCTGTCTTACGCTTTTCGAGTTGTGGTCGTCATACTCTGAGAGAAAGTCAGTCTCAGAGTTCGACTCATAACCTGATTGCCATTTGTTTGTGTGTGATCGTTTGGAAAAAGCCATCAGCGGTTGGTTATGCCAGTGAAAGCGACATCCTGCAGACATTTGCAGGTAATGTTCACTTCCCCTCTATTTTTGGTCTTTAATCTTGTTTATGTTGATTGATTCGACTGTTGCGTGCCATAACGTTTTGTCCATGGAGGATGAAATAATATGACCAACCTTGGAAAAGTATCACAGAGATGTCTTCAGTGACTTTTAGTGTCATGTCCATTTTTTCTCACGATATTTTTCTTAAAACTGATGAGAAATTTTGCAACAGTGCTTCGATTATGACACTTTCCTGGAGATCAACGAGAACAGGCCAGCTTGGCGCTGTCCGTGCTGCAACAGTTTCATTAGCTGCCCCGATCTTCGAATAGATCGGCAGATGGAGAAAGTGAGTTTCAACTTTGCAAATTTTGTGAGGATCGGTTGTCAGAAGCTGATAACGAAATATTGCCTTGAAAGATTAGTGAATGCTGATAGGGCTTTTTGGAACTGCAGGTTCTTAAGGGTACAGATGAGAAGATTTACGAAGTGATAATTAATCAAGATGGATCCTGGGTACCTGTCTTTACAGAGGACGATGAAACCGACCTTGGTCCCGATGCGGCAATGCTCGAAGGGGTGGATGGAGGAAGTAAATATATCGATCTCTCGGATCTGGATGACGAGCCAAGTACAACATGGCAAAGCGGTGATATATTTAAACAACACGAGAGGAAACCTGATGCACAGACTTTACACGCACTGGCTGAAAACAGAGGAAATGTCTCACACACAACCAATCCTGTGGTTGGGCAGCGAGATAATGCGAGACATCCAGCCATTAATGTTCCGGAGTTAACTTCGGTTTCCTCTCAGAATTCACCGAGCTCTTCTGTGTTGGTAGGAGGCTTCATTAGTGAAAGCATGCCTGTGAATGTTAATGGAGGTGGTCTGTATACTACATCATCTGGCAATCAAGTACAAAATCAACCTTCTCCTTCGATCCAATCACTATCTGCCGTCAATCATAATTTTCAGGTCAGATTTCCGGGGTCACGCACAGCCTCTCATTTGAACAGCCCGGCAGGCCCCGTGAATAGGGTTGCCTCTAGTAGCGGACAGGTAACCCTCACACAATTACAGCCATCACAGAGCGGTGCCTCGCCAAATATTGGTCTTGTCTTAGAAAGTGGGGTGAGTCTTATATTGACTGAAACGTCTCATCCTCATTTCCATTTCCAATGTCTTTGTTCAGTTATTGTCCTTGCAGCAGTTTAGTTCAGAAGTCAGAACTTTAGCATCATGGATGCAGGTCAGAGTGATGTGCAGTATTTTTGGAAAGAAAGTGAAATGGATGTGAATCGATTTACAACGGCACCAAACATGGCGATTGCTTGATCTGTTTGACAATTCTTGCTGTATCGAGGGCCACATTGTGCCTCATGTTTTGATCATTGAATGTAACTAACCTGTGGATCATATTGCAGTGGGTTCGGCAACGACAAGCTGGGCAACAGTCACCAGGAACTTCGCAGGTATGATCTTGCGCCATCACAAACTAGAGTTACCTGCCTTGTAGGACACTGCAATATAGATTTCATGTTCAATTGGATGTAACCTCATGATGGATTTCATGACCAATTGGATGGTTACATTCGTGTGTGTTCAGGATCTTGGTCAGATGCGACCACAATGGCGAAGCACTGGAGTCCCCTCTCTTAACTTACATTCATCACAGCAAGTATACTCCAATCAAAGCCAAGTTTTACACTCACCACGTCAATATTTAAGTCCTGGAAACTTGCAGCAGCAACGTCCGAGTCCGGGAACAAATTTACATCACCAATACGCTGGTCGCGGAACCTCACAGCAGCAACGTCCAAGTCCGGGAATTAATTCACATCACCATCAACATGCTGCTAGTCTTGGGACCTCACATCAGCAACACTCGAGTCCTGGGGTCTCTCATCACCAACATGCTAGTCTTGGAAACGCACAGCAACAGCAACGTCCGAGTCCTGGAATAAATTCTCAACAAAGTCTGGGAATAAATTCTCAACAAAGGTCTGGGGTTTGGGGCGCTGCGAATGTGGGGCAGTGGCATTCAACTAACAGCACCATTTATCAAGCTCAAGCGCTTGGTGGTGCTGCAGTGTCGGAACAAAGCTGGCGACCTGCACAGCGCATGAGAGGTATCGCGAATCCTTCACTTGGCCAAGTTGCACTGGGAACGAGCCCCTCCGTTGCTCAACAACAGCGAGCACCTCCAGTGACCGCATTCCCTTCAAATGGCTTCAACACAGCAACCAATACCAACTCTGCACCGGTACCACGTTTTCAGATGGGAATGCCTGTTTTGAACAACCAGCAGGCTGCCAACAACGTCGCCCTTTACAATGGGACCACATGGGTGAGCGCTCCCGACTTCTCCTCCTCAACGCCACTGCCTGCGCCACGCTTCACCGGATCGGACGAGGGATGGCTGAACTTTGAGGATCTCGATCTACCTGAGCTACCTCGTTGAGGTACCGATGCCATTATATTTTGCTTTCAGGGGGTGTCAGAGTTCGTGATACAGTAGAACTTCTATAAAGAGCCGGGCCAGGACTGGTCTGACGTATTACATTAGAGAAGTTTATTCCATTAGGTCATTTGCATTCATGACGTTTGTATGCGAGCTGGGCCGGGCCGGCAATTAATATAACTATAGAGAGTGCTGCTCATTAGAAGTTCTACTGTACTTAGAGGAAATCACAAACTCTAGAGATAGAGTAAATCCCGAATTCTAGAGATAGAAGAAATCACTAGTACAGAAATACTTAAGTCTCTGACCACCCCCTTTTGATCAAACATTGTAAGTTACCTGCAGTTCAAAGAGAATTGTATTTGTGTTTCTGGAATATGCGAGAAGATGCTTATGGCCAGCTCTGTTCGTACCGTTTTCTTTTTAAATGATCATATTCTTTCTCCGTGTGAACGCGTCCGTGCTTTTTTGCCATCCACGCTGTCTGTGCCGCTCAGAATAGATCGACGTGGCCAGCTTCCCCTGGACTCCTGCGCGTTGGACCAGCCAACCTCACCAGTGTGAATGGAGCTTATAAAAAGCCCTGGTCGGCACTTCGATGGTGGCGATGAAAGCGATGTTCCAGTTCACACATCGGGCTTCCCCTGCTTTGAACATCTGGAGCCATGGAAGGTGCGAGATCACTTCACCAGGCATGGCAAAAGAGCCATACTTATTGTTATCAGAAGCCAGCATTAGGCCCCAGTAGAAATTGTTGGTGCTATTCGACTTCAGGCGCATCGTCCTTGTAGGGAGCGCAGTCAAGTTACGAGCTCTGAGTGTGCGGTTGATTGGAAGTTATTGAGGTTTGTGCAATTAGAGCCGCACTGTTTAGAAGCCAGCATTTTGGGCCAAGTAGAAGTTGGTTGGTGCCATTCGTCTTCAGGCGTATCATCCTTGTAGGGAAGGCAGGCTTTGAGTTTGAGTTTGAGTTTGATTGGAAGTTATTGAGGTTTGTGCAAGATGGGGTTGCCGAAAGCGTTGGGGCCGTATGGGGTTTCGTTTGTGGAGTTTGAGCTTCGGAGGAGTGGCGAGCCAGAAGCGCAGGCAGCAGCAACAGGGGCTGAGCATTCCCAGCAGGAAAATGGAGCTCGGAGCAACGGCGATGGGGCGGGAAAGGGGCTGCCAAGTGCGGAAGGGGCGCCGTTGATGCGGATCTTTTACCCCACGGAGTCGAAGAAGACGTTCTCGCTCTTGGATGTGAGAAACCGCAGTTGGCTGCCTAATGTAGATTACTTGATGGGCTTTTTGTCGAAAGCCATATCGCCGTCGTCGCGTCTCCGACGGGCTTTCGTCTGGTCACTCTCATGTACGCTTCGTCCTGGGTGTTGAGTGTGTGGTGTGTGCAGAAGAGAAGAGTGGCGGTTGTCTTTCATTTCATTCTTGTTCGAGTTTTTATGCGTTCGTTTTGTTCTGCAATTCAATTCAATTCAATCCAATCCTGCATCATTTGGAGAATATGCTTTTAAAGATAATTTATCCCTTATTTTTCTGTTCACTTTCCACGAAGCACAGTGTTTGCGACTATGAGATCTTATGTAATCCTGTGAACTTCAGGCATTTTTTCTCATTTTTTGGGTTCATTTTTACGTCTTTTTTCTCATATATTTATAAATCTTCCTTTGAACTTATAGATTATACCAAATGGATTTCAAAATATAAATTTTCGTCGCTGAATTTATTATTGAATTCTGGCATCAATAATTGAGCTGTAAACCTTTTTCTTATTTTTTCTTGATTTAAATGATAAGATGAATGTAAGATTAGGATTTTTTTGAATAACATATATGGAAACACGCGTATGACACATTTATACACATCCATCCATACCTGTTTGAGTTTTGTGACCTAAAGCCCCACGGGACCTTTGGGCATTCAGGGGTCAAATGACTCTTGAATTCGTTTTTGACTATTTTGGTGTGCCTTGGCAGATCTATTTTATCCCTGTTTGTATCCATCCTTACAAACTCAAGCGTCAGTTAAGCAGCCTCTACTGACTCCTGATAATAACTTCACCAAAGATGGGCGGCTACCTGTGATAATTTTCTCTCATGGCATGTGGGCGTGTCGGACGACATATACTGCAACTTGTATCGATGTTGCCTCACATGGTTACGGTTAGGTTCCAATCATCCCTCACACAGTTGCGTGAATATTTTCTCAGCACTGACCTAATATCAGCTGCTCAGATAATGTCTAGGGAAATTATTTGTGTCTGTTTGAGTATTGGTATGTTAGGTTTGTTCCTGGATTATTGTTAAGCATATGCAGTATTTTCCGTACGATATTGTTTATCACACTTTGTGTCTGTTGCAAAGAAAGACATTGACAGAAATGCAATTTGGAATGGCAGTTGTTGTAGCAGTGGAGCATTTAGATGGATCAGCAGGTATTGCACAGTATCATGATCATAAGGGTAAGCGGAGATGGGTAGAGCATGCGTTCTCTGATGTGCCATTTGATGATGTGCCCATGAGCAAGCGTTCGGGGCAACTGAGACAGGTACGCTGAAGCGCTGACTCTACCGTAGCTTTTCGATTAGTGTAAACTGTTTGATAGAAATTGGGATTCTTGTCGGTTGCTGCAAAGCCTATGGATGTTCTAATTAATTTGTAGTTGACATGGGCCTTATCGAACTTGCTTCAACGCTGCAGAGAGTTGGGGAGATCCAGAAAACTCTAGCTGTGCTCCAAGCCTTGGATCAAGGCTTGCTTCCTCAGGAGTGTAATGTAATCAAGGGAAGAACCAGCCTTGATGTGAAATTTCTGCAAGGACGACTCAACTTGAATTATTTAGGAATTCACGGTCATTCTTTTGGGGCAGCCACAGCTATTGCTGTGAGTTGTGTAGATAAGAGATTCAAATGCTGTGTTGCGGAGGATGTGTGGTGGGCTCCTGTGGAAGAGGTATGGTTGAAGATTAAAAGACCCTTTTTAATGAATGAGGTTGAGAGGCGACAACTGTTATCGAGTTTAGGATTCAACCTAATAATGACATTGGCTTCAATTTTTTGCTCTCAAGTTGTAACATTTTGTTTGTTGCTTACATTGGAGTCTGATTGCAATGACTGATGGTCTGGTTCAATAGTTTCTGTACGTGGAAGGCCTGAGGATTGAAAAGTGGATGTGCGCAGGTGGATTACGAGAGAGTGGCCGGCAATGTTCCTGTGCTCCTTTTGAACACGGAGAATTTCGATTGGAAATTATTACGAGACTGTCGTAGCAAGTTTCTGGCTGCACGAGCTAGATCAGATTCAGCAGATTCAACAGTTACAGAACTTCTTACTATGAAAGTGAGTCAATGATTAAAATGATAATTTAGTAAGCCCCCATTAGAGGTTGTGAGAAACTGAACAGCGCTTGAGTTGCTATGCGCTTCTGTCAGTTGCCGACTGGTTCATTAACCTGTTATTGTTTTGTGCAGGGCACATCTCATATGGATCAATCTGACTTCCCATTACTATTTGCGAGGGCTTTGAAGAGAACTGGGTACTTTTCTGACTTCCGTTAGTTGATATTCAGGATTATGCTCAATTCTGCTATGATGCTCATGGTACTTCTACATTAAATGTGAAGGAACTTAGTCTCGTCTTTGGACAACTTGCAGATCTTTAATCTCTGTCAATCTTGTTTTCCGCAGGATGAGTGGTAAGCTGGATGTGCGTCATGCAAAGGATATCAATAGCAGAGCGTGCCTTGATTTCTTTTACAAGAATTTGCTACCCCCTGGTATGTAATGAATATTGATTTTAATCACGGCTCTGTAGGCCACTCAAGTATGATATTGTCGAGTAAAAGAGTTCTGGAGTGTAGAATATCACATTGCGATACGACTGTTTCAAGTAAGATATAAAGAATTGCTTTGATTCATATATTAAGTGATAGATAACTTCTTGATCTGCTAAATTTTGGGCTTTCTGGAAAGAGTGCGTAATTTCTAAACGAATAATCTGATGTATCACGAGCTTGAATAAATATTTTAAAAACTTTAGTTCAATTCACATGGTTGAGTGTATTGATATCCACCTTCTGCAAAATTCTTGCTTCGATAGCTTTGTACGTGTAAACGATACAAGTTCATTAATGATGGGCAAGCTCGTTGCTGACTGTCGTCTCTCTTTTTGTGAACAGGTACAGGGGCTCCTTATCTAGTGGACGTAGTCAAGGAAGATGGGGAACATCTTGTTGTTAGTAAAGTGCCTAGCTCAAATGCATCGTCTGCTTTGTAGTTTTGTTTGTACTATCTTTTCCTGTACTTGTAGATGACGTATCCAACTCTTAAAAGATGGAAACGCAAACATTCATATTCACTAAACGGTCAATTCGTAAGCACGCTATGTAGAGTGTTGCAGGGTTCTTTTTGTAACATATGCTTGGTTTTATTTATTACTAAGTCACAAACTTCGATTTGAACATTGAGTTTGAGGAATTGTGCAGATTGTATTGGCTAAGCTCTTGTGAAATGTGATGGAGTAATAATGCCGTCATTATTAAGGAGCACAATCTTAAAGCCTTTCCCAGCACGTTCAACACGTTAAGTTTTACATTTGTAATAATTTATACTTTGAATTGTTCAGGCAAGCTTGTCTTCTGTCTTCGGTTTTGCTATACTTCTATCTTTATGTTAATACTATTGGTATAGTGACCAGCTGACGATGCTGCAAAAAACAGACGGTGTTAGACTGAGTAGCAGTTGAGAACAAACTGTTATTTGGATTGAAGGTGGAAGAATGGACACGTAAACCCATATTTGCTTCTGTGGCGAAGTCTGGGGGTTTACATGGTGTCATTTTATGTTCCCCAATTGGGTCACACAACTATTCAGAAATGCTCTGAAACTCAGCTGCTCTATCTACACAAGAATGTTGGAGGACATGTGGGCGGATTCCCCGGCTGGTGTATTTCATGTACAGCAACAATACTCCTGATTTAGGAACTACTGCTGCAATAAATTCAAGCTCGTATTCTCTGTTCTGTTGTAGTGTAATATCTAGCATCACAAAAATTTCCCAAGGATCTGGCAATGTGTGAATTGATCAGGTCTTCTTTAATTCTCCATGTTTGCTTCCTTTGCAGAAGATTTGCCAGATTGAAGATGTAATCTCCGCACCAGTGGCTTCGGTGCCCTTGTTGCGCGGTCAAACCCTCGCACGCAGACGTACCCTGAAAATCAAAATTTCAATGTGTGTCATGTCATGACTCCAGAGAAAGAGGAGAAGAAAAAATATTCCATGTTTTCAAACTATTTGCCACATGAGGTCGTTACATTCATTGGGATTTTGGAAAGCCTAAACCCACGAAGCACATTGAAAATATCACTTCCCAACACAAGAATGCGAAACTTGAGGGCCTCTACAGTAGGCAAATTAAACGAAATATGGTAAGTGTAAATGTACCTCTCCAGAAACACGCTTGAATCTCCTCTACAGTCATGCCTGCTCATGAAACCAATACCGACAGCATTCAGTCACCAGTGAGTAAATTAGGTTTATGGACCAACTTATGACACATGTAAAATACACGTTCACGTTGATTATGGAATCTTGGTGTTGTCAATTTTTGTCTCACAATTGGGGCAGCATGCGTCACAATAAAATACTCTACACATTATGTTACAACATAGAAGGTTAAGCATTCAGTGACTACTGAATTCCTGAGGAGTAAGGAATAGAGGGGAAGCAACTGTGCACCTCGAAAAATGCTCGTTACAGAAGTGCCGAAGAACACAAAGCGACGCCGCAAATTCCACAGCAATGTCCGTGGAACAATCATAGGTTGCAGACTGCTTGCATGGTCTGCAAATACCTGTTCGGAGAGACGAAAACAATCTTTAGAATCAGTGTTGCAATTCCTAAAGTTTGAAAGAATCAGCGCTTGGAGGATTGTAAGCTATCTTCTCTTGACGTGCCTTGACTTAATAATTTCATGAAAATTTGCAAAAGAGAGAACTTGAACTTTAGTATCACCAGATAAGAAACATGGATTGGCCACGAAGAGTCTAGTACCTCATTGACTTGAAAATATGTGCCGTTGAGAGGGAAGCTGCCTTGCATGGCCGTCCTGCACGGCACCTGCCCATCACCGACAACCAGTTTTCTTTTTTTTAATTTTTCATTTGCAGAAAGCGATCTTCAAATACAGTGATGAAGTAACAAACATCCACTGGTGTCGATGAAAATACTTTTCTTCGTCCAATTAATTTATTGACACAAACAGAGCGATACCAGCTCTAGATTTTGAAGCATTTCAATGATTCCATCCATAGAGACACGGAGGATGTATATATATATTATCAAATATTCCCTCAAAAACATTTGTATCACTATTGAAAGAAGAAAATCTGTTTACAAGTTAGAATATTGTTTGATGATTTTGATTCCACGTCATTGTTGACATACAGCATGAAATAGAAGTCTATATATCTCTCTCACCTTAAAAACTTTATATGTAACAATCACAATTGAGATCAATGTGTGCGCTTACCAGAAGTGTGGCCTTAATGCTTTCTTCTCCATCGGAGCTTGGAGCAGCAAAAGGATTTTCCTCATCAATGGTGTTGTTCATATTTGGTATAGACTCGGGCACCTCTCCTGCATCCAATAACCAAAGATTAACAAGTGAGTGAGAAACAAATCATTCATAATTATTATCTGTTCAATTCATTTTGAATCTCCATAAGCATACCTTGGAGAATGTACTAAAGGTTAATTGTCATGGAGGCGTCCATTAACCATGAAATGAAATAATCATTTTTAATTTAAGATTCCATTTTGGATACTGCTAATTTGAATTTACTTGACAATTGTGACATGCTAAAATAATATGTAAGATTGGAAGGTCCCATCATACAAGCAGTTATTAGGAAATTCAATAGAGTGTGACCACCTAGGTTCAAAGTTTGACTTGTAATAATTTCATCTGCAAATGAGCTATAAGAATACTTTTTTGATTATTGAAGTTTGTATTCAAAACAATTATTCAATTACAAACAGAAGGTGTCTTTCGAAGGAAGAGACGAGTTGATTACCTGGACTCCAAATTGCAAGCAAGTAAGTACAAGGGTCATCATGTTCTCTGGGGTCCAACTGTATCACATTGTCAACAAACATCAAATCGTCACTAACTTAGAAGTTTGATGCCCTTCTGTTAAACCGAGAATTCTTGATAGCCCTTTTGACACACAGCCTCAGAAATGGAATGAGCTATAGCCCAAACCCATTATGCTAACAACTACCCATTATGAGAACAAAAGAACATAACATTCATTGAAGAGTCCATCCAAAGTAGAGATTGCACGTACCCCATCCAAGAGCGGGTGGTTGTCAGGAAGCTCATATCTGCAAGAACATCGTGCACAAAGTCAAGACTAGAGTACTAGTGCGAGCTACACATCCAGATTCAACTTAACTTTCATACGGCATAGAGACCATAATGTTAGGCCTCCTCCTTTTATGGGAAAGAATGGAGCCGCAATTTCGTTAAATTGGCGCGATTCTGTCGTCAAAATTTGTGACATATCTTCACGAATGTCTAATTTCAGGCCACAAACTAGGACAGGTTTAGGCAGCGCGTCCTGAAACGTACCAGAGTAATGAAATAGCGCCAGTTTAACGAAATTGACGTTATGGAGACTCTCCGCTAGAAGTAGACAAAGATTCAATGCAATGTCAAAAAAGATGATGAGACCCCAAGAGCGGGGAATCAAGGAAGCTTACACATAATGGACAGTTCGAAGACGACCGACATTTTTGAGCTTGGGAACAGGAAGGGAGGCAGCTCCAGGGGTCACTAACACCATCTCGTGCGATAGGCCAGTACTGGGATGAATCAAAACCTCACAACTTGGAGGAGCAGGAGTATTATTAACATTGCTCTCCAAATCCAAAACTTCTTCACAAACACTTTCCACTATTTTGATTACACTCGATTGACAGCAGTTGGATTCTTCACAAGTCGTAGCCCTCAAATTCTGCACAGACGTGCTTCCTGACGCTGACGTTGCCAGTCCCCCCCAATCCTCCATGATCGTAGGAATCGGCTCGGATGAAACTTCGGACACAGGTTCAGGTTCGGAGACCGTCACGTATTTATCAGTAATACTCAAGATGCTGGAACAATTGGGGTTGTTGATACTCTCGGATCGGAGTACGAGCTGGGTGGGTGTTTGCGGATCTTGTATACAAATGTTCAAATCGGTGTCGTCCTCGACTTCCTCCACTGAGAACGGGTAGTCTTCAATGTCAAACTCCTCCAAGTCCGCTTCGGACTCAGGGGTCATCGGCTCTTCCACTATGGGCTGGCAATATTGCGACGTTGGTCTGGGAGGCTCCGGCACACGGTCTTGGGAGAGGGGTTCCTGCGGTTGCTCGGTCCCTGGCGGCAAGGCTAACGTTGGACCGTTGTTGGGTCTCTCGGATGCTGGAAGAGCCAGCTTGGCGCTGGAGAGGGCACTGGCGAAGTGCTTGCATTCGGGTCTCATGGGGCAAGCATTGCAATTAGGCTTGCTCTTGGTACAAAATACCTGTCGAGAAAATTCAAACATGTGAAGCATGTTCAACTCCTCAATGCCTAAAAATCGTCCGAATTGACCACTTCAATACTGAGCAACAAGAGTTGAAAATGAATGAGAAATGGGAATAAATTGAGAATAATAAACGAAGCCAAAGATTCCTTGAAGATGCTTCAGTCTAATGTCTATAAAGGATTTATTTATACCTTTCCGAATGTAATCATCTGATAATGGAGCTCGTACAACGTTTGCTGATCAAGCTTGCACAACCGAGGCCAGAGGTATTTTTGAATGGTGGCTTGGACGGGGTACCTGCACAAGTGAACAGGTGGTGAACAATGATTTGAATGGTTAGATTATAAAAAAATGAAGAACATTTTTAAATATAAATGCTTATTGGTAATGAAAAAAATTTAAAAGCATTTCAAGCTTGACAACAGTATGTAGTACGAAATTGCACTTACAACTCTAGCAGATGGAGTTGCAGCTCTTCAGGTAGTGGTTCCAAGGGCACCCAACCTAACCTCACGCATATGCGGCCCACATTTGTATCCACCTGCCACAAAATAGTCCAAGCAAACAATATTATGGACTAGATAATGCTCAAGAGGTTCGAGAGCAATATTGGACATAATGTCATACCATTAATTTTACACAACCAAGAATGCTCAAATACGTACTTTGGGGTTGATACAAAGAGGAGATAGGTTATAGGTCATAACCCTGTTTTGAGCTACCCAAAGATTCAGACATTGCCAGAGTTGCCTCAAACATTGGACTTAGCATTATGGATTATAATCCTCTTCTAACCAATGAAACAATGATATGGTTGCCTTGAAAACCAGCCACTTTGACATTATGGACTGAAATTCATGTGTACTTGTGTTTACCCGTATCTTGGAAGTTCATCCCCTAGACACCTTAATGAAATCAATCTTCAGTAGCTGGATTGTCAGGAGTCTGTCCTAGACTTTTACTTCTTTTAATGGTGAGGCACAACAAACACAACAACAAAACACGCCTGAATCAACAAAATCATGAGGGTTGGTTCAGACTTGATTTGCATAGAATCAAAATTGTAAGCAAGCAGCTCCAACTTACTGGAAAAGCCAGGTGGTGGAGTGTGAGAAGCCGAATGCACTCCACACTTTTGAGGCCCAAGCCACGAATGCTCAACAGAAACTCCTTGGTTTGGTCCGTGGACATGGATCGAAGCCATTCCAGGTCCAGCGCACCATAATCCAGATGTATTCTCTCCAGAAACGCCTGCCAAACCACAAAACGCGCCATGAAATCAGCAACACAGAACCAATGCACCACAACTGCTATATTGATAAGACGCTTGCAATCAATGCTAAGAATCAAATAAACTGAGGTCCAAAACATGCACACTAACAGAATTTGAATCTTCTTTTCACATAACACAAGATCCACCAGAACCTTAAGATCTAGACAGATTAATACCAAGCTTATATTCGGATGATTTCAGAACAAACCCCATACCTTGATCCTTCCTGCCAGAATCCAATTGAGCCCTCGCTCTTTGATCACATCCGCAACCTCTTGCACATTCGCTGCTCTCACCGCCTCCCAGTCCACCCCATCCTCCGTCATTTCCGTCCTGGGCGGCCCCGGCGCCCTGTGCTCCCCTGCAACTCTCGGCTTAAACTCCTCGTTCAACGAGGAGAAGTCGAACGATGACCGAGCAGTCACTTGCTTCTCCTCGATCTTCGCTCGCTCCAACCCCGTCAAACCCGTCTTGGGATTGTACTTCCCGTGGGCAGAGTCACGGATGGCTTCAACCAAAGCTCCGCTGCCTGAGGTGGTCGAGGTGGAGGGCAAGGAGGAGACCACCACGTCCACGAGGGTGGTGCTGGGGTCTTCAGGGAGGGTCTGGAAATCCAAGCCTGATGAGTTTTCGGAGTGGCAAGTCTTGGAGGGCTCGCTTTGGGGGACGACTATTGAGGTCGTATCGAATGGGTGATTGGTGACTTCGGAGGTGGTGGAGACTGAGAGCTTGTTTGGAGGCAGACTTGAAGTCCTGTCTTCTGGTTGATTGATGACTTCTGAGACGGTGGAAACGGAGAGCCTGCTTAGGGGCAGACTTGAAGTCATATCCTCTGGTGGATTGGTGACCTCGGAGATGGTAGAAGCTGTGAGTGTGCTGTGAGGCAGACTTGAAGAAAGCTCCTCAGGTTGATTGAAGACTTCGGAGATGGTGCCCGAGATGGTGGAAGCTGTGAGTCCGTTTGTAGGTAGACTTGAAGACGGATCTTCGGATTGATGGATGACTTGAGAGATGGCGGAAGCGGAGAGTTCGTTTCGAGGCAGACTTGAAGTCGGATCTTCGGGTGGATTTATGACTTCGGAGATGGTAGATGCGGTGGAGTCTTCGTGGGTTTGAGTCCAAGATATGTTGTGGACTGGCGGTTGGGGTGCTGCTGTTTCTTTGGGGAGGTGAGCAGAGTTGGACTCGTCGTTTCGGCTCTCTTGGGACTCTAGCAGTGTAACGCTTGTTGGCGGAAACTGCGGTGCGAGATTCTGGGGTGATGGTTGGCTGGTTTGCGGAGCCGCAGCTGGTGGACTTTCAAAAGATTGAGCCATGGTGTCGTCCTCGGGGGTTTGGGTTTGCAAGGGTGACCTTCGAAATCCGCGGCCGGGGAAGCGTGATCTCATGGACATGAACGCCGAGCTGCCATAACCACATACCCGTCATGATCAAATCAATCGAAATGAATGTATTAAATCGTCTTGGGTCCCGAAAATTGTAGACATTCTACACAAAGCTCTAAACACTAGAACAAGTACAGATTTACATGTCAGGTCGTGCACTGGGAAGTTTCAAAATTGGAGATCTATCCGCCATTTTAACGAAATTGACGTTTCCAATTGAGAGAGAAACTTGCCATTCAATTTCGTTATATCGGCGAGTATTCACGACATTGGCACTTTTCCATGGCTGCATAAATTCAACTGTAACTGTAAGTAATGCATGCAACCCACCTTGAAAGCACATCGTTAACATTCTGGGTGAGAAAAGCGCCCACAACCGAGTCCACAACCGAGCCCTTCCAACACGAGAAGCTGCGATCTCCTGCACCACCAAATCAGGCATTAAAATTTTTGCAACCTTGCAACCAGTTACTGCTGTAGATCAGAGTAGATGATCATATGTTGATAAGCTTGATAGTTTGAAGTATCCTATGCATTGGAGGTTCAAAATGCACAAGATTTTCATGAAAATAATATATATTTCTTAAATTCATGACGTTCATTTTGCCAGCATATTAGAAACAGTCCCTCATGTCAGTTCCACTAAGAAAAGTTTGTCGATTCGCTTGAATCAAAGAGCTATCTACCTTAAGTACTATTGAAGACCCAAGAATATCTTAAGTGAAGGGCACAATTCTCCACCAAATATTTAATATTTTTCTAGAAAAAAAAAGATTTGGAAAATGCTTCAAATAGAATTGTTTTGCAAGATTCATTTTCCCATAAAAAAATAATTTACCCAAAATTTGGCATCTATCTTCAAAATTAGTTTCTACCAAATCTACCCTATTTGTAAGGTCTAAGCTCTCAAAGCAAGGAATCATCCTTGATATATGAACCACTTCAACTTTGACAATCTTGAGCAATCCTTTCTAAATACTTGGGTTCTCTCCAAGCTAATTAGGACCCTTCTATAAGGCTTAAATAACGATGCAAATCTAATGACCTAGAATCCCATAGGAAATTTAGTATTCTCTTTGTCTCAAAATAAATCCATAGTACTCCACAGTTTCCCACTAGAAGCCATGAATTTATTTTGAGACAAGAGGGAATACTACATTTTTCTCATTAGATACAATAGAATCTCCATTCTTTAAACAAACATACTTAGTTTTGGTGCCATTTATATGGACTTCTCAAAGTCAATCATGAGACCTAAAATGAATAGACTCTTCACCTATCCCCAATTACTAAAACAATTGTGATTTCTCATTCCTTACAAATCCAATGAAATCATGGTCAATAAGAGCATCTCTAGTACTACAAGGAAATATCATCTCAGGGAAATACATGGACATTGTTTTGGTACAACAATTTCTTGTTAGTCCCACCAATGCAAATCACTATTTTGTCTATCAACCAACCCTAAGGTTCCTAGTAGCCCAAAGCAAAAAGAACTAATCCAGTGAACTATTTGTAGAAAAAAAAGGAATTTTGGCAAAATTATTATCCCCAACAAAATTGCAACTTTTGAAGTGCCCAAGAGAATCTTTTGACAAGGTCACAAGCATTTATTACTCACTTTTCATCCCCAAAATACCCAGTTAGACTAATTTGGCATACTATTGGCAATGCTTTAAGAGAATTGTGAAAATACACAAACCAAAAGGAATATAAATCCCTCTAAAACACAAAGGCCATACGTTTGTTCAACACCCTATTCGAGGAATATAACCTTATGAAAAATTGCCCTCAAAAAAGTGAATTATATCATATAAGGCACCTTCTATTCAACCTTTCTCCAAGTAAGATGCTCTCCACCTTCAGGCTCCGCCCCTCTAAGTTAAGGTACCTTACTTTGAGAAAGGCCCTCGAGAAGGTATCTTCCCCTAAACCAAAATCACAACCAAAATCACAAAACGGAGAGAGAGAATAACCCAAACCTTGCACCACGTGCATTCGATCAATAAAAAGCAGCGCTTGCGCCTTCATCTTCCTTCTCTCATCCGCCCACTTGCGCTCATTCTCCTCATCACTCGCCGGCTCTTCACCCATCGTGGCCGGCTTCCCCATCAACAGCTTCCACACACGCACCGTCTCCCCGTCCAACACCACTTTGGGTCGCGCCTTCTTCTTCCGAATCGGACCTTCGTAGGGAATCACGCTCGTCTGGTTCGCATACGGCACCATCGCCATGTCCCCATTCAAATTGGTCGTGATTTGGTTCTCGTATGGAACCATGGCCGTGTCCTCATTCTTCTCCTTGTTGCTGTCCTTGTCGTATGGCACGATCTGCAGGCTTTGTGGGTTCTGTGGAAGGGATTCTTCCGCGCTGTTTTTCTTGGGCGTCTTCCTTGGTTTCCCTGGTTTTTTGGTGGGAGCTGGAGGCATTAAGTTGGGGAAGAGGGTCATGGCTAAGAGCTGTTTCTTCGGCTTGGGGCCCGGTTTCCGCTTCAGTCGAGGCGTTCCGTCCACCATCTGCGGGAATATGTCATATTCATTCTTTAGCAAAGAAATACTCGTGCATCTCATTTCATTTATCACATTCTTGAGTAACACCGTTGCGAAAAGAATGTAGGGATTCCCTAGTTTATGAAGGATGGGTCACTGGTGCATCTCATTTACATTCGCCACATTCTTGAATTATAACACCGTTGAGAAAAAATGTAGAGATTCCCTGTGTTATGAAGGACAATCACTGGTGCATCTCATTTGATTCATCACATTCTTGATTAACATCGTTGCAAGAAGAATACAGACTGTTTTTGAGAAACATCGGGATGCAGCAAGCATGCTGTTTTGAGTTTTTCGGTTTCCATCTCCAGGAGAGTGAGTTACTGATCAAAGAATGTGATGCTTTTTTTGCAATTGGAAAATTTTTGGAAATGTAATGAATGTGTCACTGACCTGCAGCCGCTCCTCGTTTGCATACTCCTGCAACTGCTTCATCTGCTCCTCAGTGAGCGGCTTCAAAATGACTGACCACAGGGAGTCCTTAAACTCCTGCTTCTCCTCTTCGGGCAAATGGTCGTGCACGTGACGGAGCAAGCTCTCGGGGGACATCGTGAGCTGCCGATTCGCGCTGAGAATGGACTTCAAGTATACCACGCGTTGAATCTGGTTCATGTCCCGGAAGGGGATCTCTTGTGGGGACAGGATGCCGCGCGGACATAGCCGGCTCAGGAAGCTCGAACTCGTTGTCGTGGAAGAAGGTGCGCGAGGGGCCAACGGCGGGTTCCAGTCGAAAGATTTAGTGGCATCCCCTTCTTGTTGTTGCCTTCCTTCCCAACTGAACCCCAACTGAGTGGCGGATTCATTGAACTGCTGGAGACAGGTCGACCGGGAGGAGTCATTGAAGAACGATCTCACGTTTTCGAAAGCTGTCGAGTTCGCTTGGGATAGCACCACAGCGTTCGCTTCTTCAGGGCTGCTTGAATCATCCAAATCTAATTGTAATCTCGAGTTTGCTTGCGAAATCACCAGAGCGGTAGCTTCTTCAGGGCTGCTTAAATCATCCAAATCCAGTGATAATCTCGAGTTCGCTAGCGAAAGCACCATGGCGTTCGCTTCTTGAGGGCTTGAATCACCAAACCCCAATGGCAATCTCCCAGCAGCAGAGTTCGCTTGTGAAAGTACCACAGCGTTGGCTTGCTCAGAGCTTGGATCATCAAAAGCTAACGGCACTCTGCCAGCAGTAGAGTTCGCTTGTACAGGGCTTGAATCATCAAAATTTAATGGTAATCTCCCAGCAGTAGGATTTGCTCGTGTAAGTACCGTAGCATTCGCTTGCTCAGAGCTTGAATCATCAAACGCTAATGGTAATCTCCTTACAGTGGAATTCCCTTGTGTAATCACCACAGTGTTCGCTTGTTCAGAGCTTGAATCATCCAATGCTAATGTCAGTCTTCTAGCAGTAGCCCCTTGGCGTGCTTGAAACAAGGTTCTTCGAACGGACGGGGAATTGGATGATGAGTCTGGAGAGTGGCGTAACCCACACTTTTGTGGCGTATCATCGAAGCTGTTGAGTGTGAACCTAGACTTGGGAGCCAGTGCTGATGAGCTTCGCCTCTCTAATCGAGCTTTGATGCACGCTTCACAATCACAGACGGCGGTGTCATGCTGCGTTCCGACGCCCGGCGTGGTCATGTCTTCGATGTCCATGTCCACGACCTCAGGGTAACTGGAGTCTCGGCCTTCTTCATGAGTGAAATCGTACTGCGTCGGTCTCTTCTTCGATGACTTCTTTGCAGGGGTCTCTGTGTCTGCAATGGCAAGTTCGTTAAACCGGTGGAATGTCACGAGAGTTTCTGGCGCTCGTCTTGAAAAATGGATCTTTATCGGTCCTAGACTCTAGTTATGTTTATAGCAATTCAATGTCACATTCTGCTCGCAATTCTGGCACTCTGAAGCAAGTTCATTTAAATAAATCTTGACCTAGTGCGTACTGAAATACTACCAACAGTTTCATCTTTGCTAATGGGCAGATCGGAACCAATTTGTCAGTTTTGGGACTTGGTCAGTTTGTGAAGATTGGACAATTAGATGTTTTAGGGTAGACCATAATTCCTACATTCCTTGGAAGATGATTCTCTCTTATTTCAGAATGGGCTCCTGTGAAACTACTAACGGATTAAATGGAAAGGAACATTATTAATCAATTCTAGTGCGGTGGCTTAGTCTCCCACAATAATAGGAGGTGCAAGTTTTTATTTTCCTTCAAATCCCTTTCCAAGGCTCTTAGTGAGGTGTTACAGAAAGACCATTCGAAGGGACGTATTAAATCTTTGCGTTATAACAGAAAGCTATTCAATCATAAGATTCTCCATTCTTTCTAAAAGTTTTAAAAAACAAAACAAAACGTGCCAGCACCACCAGGGTGACCAATTCGTGGGCCAATTCGAGACTGACCCTAACTTTTTGCCAGACCCCCCACTTGGACTAAATTCAAGGAAATCCCTAGCACGTGACAAAGAAGCATTCAACGAATAAAAGAACTTCAGTAGGAGCTTACTGGCGCCTCCATCACCAGGAGTAGCAGGCACTTTCTTCCCATCCACCCGTCGTTTGTACGTGCGCTTATCCTTAGCCACACGCGGGTGATACTTCTTCCGCGGCTTCGTAGGGGGGGTAGCATCGCCCACAGTAATAACCGGAACCTCATTCAAATCGAACTGATCTGTATTATCCCTGCTAATCTCTTTCTCCCCACCAGCCACTGGAGCATCAAATCTCAGTGAAAAATTCTCCTCCTGCTGGGTAGCAAACTCCTCATCAACTGCAATTCCTCTCGTGCCAGAAACAGCTGCACATTCATCCAGCTGAGTGAGAGTCTTCGGTGCAGAGTCTTCAGCATCGACACGTTGTGGCATGCCGGAGTCGTCAAAATAGACGTGAAGATGTTTCTCGTGGGGATGGTCCAGCTCAAATTGATGAAATATATTGTAATTGCTGTTCTGATTGGTGTTTTCCAGGGAAATTCTCTCATTTGAAGCAACGGGAGGGTTGTATGATAAGCGACGACCGCCCCGAGGTGGAGGACTGTCGGCTGACAGGTGAGCTTCCGAATTCAGGCGCTCCATGTCTTGTAAATACTCCTCCTGGGCGTCGCTTAATAACACTGTATGGGCGCGTGGAGTACATGGACTCGGGGGATCATCAAATAGAGTCGACTGGCGTCCATTGCGCACAGAAGTGTCGCAGGTGAGGGTGGGCCAAGCAGGTTCAGCATTTGCTTCATATGTCCCATTTGCTTCGTACGATCCATTTGCAACGTCATCCCCAGTTGCTGCGGGAGGTCCAAAAGCAAGTGACGCTGAAGCATTTGTATCTTGGAAGCCACTAAAATAGTTGAATCCCGAAGAGGTCGTTGTTGGTAACTCAAAGCTGGAATTCAATGAGAATCCATGACTTGTGCGAAGCTCCTGCTGCTGCTGCTGATATTGCTGCTGCTGATATAGTTGCTGTTGTAGCTGCTGTTGTTGATATTGCAACCGCTGTTGCTGTTGCTGCTGTTGTTGCTGTCGCTGTTGTTGTTGTTGTTGCTGCTGTTGTTGCTGTCGCTGCTGTTGTTGCTGTTGTTGTTGTTGTTGTTGTTGTTGCTGTTGTTGTTGTTGTTGTTGCTGATGCTGCTGTTGCTGCTGTTGCTGTAGCTGTTGCTGGCTCCTGAGAAGAGTAAATGATGGAGTCTGTCTGTGTAAAACTGGAAGAGTGGAGGTTTGGGTGGCATTGGAGCCACTGTAAGCGTGAAACCCTGATGCGGACGATCTCCCTTGATCAATGAGCGCTTGAAAATTCGCCATGGCCTGTGCTGTGGCTGCTTCAGCTGTATCCAAGTTTCGCTGGTGGTTGCGCGCACCAAAAAGATCCGCATGACTTCTGTTCAGAAATACACTCGCAGGAGACTGCTCTACCACCTCTGCCGCTCTGAAAGGAAAGATTCCACAGCTGCTGGTTTCTAGCATCCGAGAATAAAAGCCCCGTCTTTCACTCGGGAAGGAGGCGGGTGATTCCAGGCCACTGAAAAAGTTGGTGCCACCTGAATAGGGCTCCAAATTCCCCAGCTGGACCGAATCTGCCATCACATGGGGCGTCATTATGGTTAATACCGTATGAGGAAGACGATTCTCATTATTATTAAGTCCTTTGATGCCAATACCATGAGTAGTAGGTACTAATAATTTGAATGTGAAATTGGGGGTAAGGATGGTACCAGTTGATACTCTTTCGTTAGGTGTAATATTATGATTCTCGTTGTTGTACACATGATGAAACTGATCCTGCTGCTGGTGCCCGAAACTCCGTCGCCGCTTCTGGCCCGACTTCTCCAGCACGTCGAGGGTGAAGGAGGCGTTCACATCGCTCTGCTTCCAGGGCGGCATCATGTTGGGCCGAGTGAGCACCGCCTCAGGGGCCAGCTCCGAGTCCGAGTCTCGAAAGGGGAACGACTGGGTCATGATCTTCCCGGGATGGCTACCACATGATGTACACTGTTCTGACTGTAGTACTTCTCCCTAGTCGTCTCATCTCCTGCAACCACGAAATATAAAAAAGAAATTTAATTTTTTAGAGTTTTTGATATGAGAACTAACTAAAATTTCAAATATGGTTATGAGAATTGAAGAGCTTCACTGCATAGCCACACATGTGTACAGAGCTCTAAAAACGAGGGCATAGATCTGAGTGAACTTCGTCTTCCCAACAGGCGTCTGGAAAATGAACCGATTTTCTTGAAATTTTGCAATTTTAACAGAGATGATGATTTACTTACTGTAATCCCAAGAGAAAAAACATATAAGCCATCAGATGGGATCAATTCCTGAAGCTAACTCATGTGCATTGGGATGAATCAGTTTTTTTCCCCTAGCAAGGAGAGCTCTAAAAATGAGGATTGACATAGATCTGAGCTTCCACTTCCAAACAGGCGTTTGGTGAAGTGCCAATTTCTTGAAATATTGACATTGTTAACATAGATGACGATTTGCTTGCGGTAATCCAATGAGAAAATATACATTTAAGCCCTCAGATGAAATCGATTCCTGAAGCTCGCTCATGTGCATTGGGTGGATCAGTTTTTTAACCCTGGCTTGGCTTGTAAGGAGAGCTCTTAAAACTAGGAATGACATAGATCTGAGATTCCACTACCAAACAAGCGTCTGCTGAAGTGCCATTTTTCTTAAAATTTTGTCATTTTAATAAAAATGATGATTTAATCACTGTAATCCTATGAGAAAATATACATTCAAGCCATCAGATGAATCGATTCCTGAAGCTAGCTCATGTGCATTGGATAGATGAGTGTCTTTTACCTCGACTAGGTTAGCAAGGATGGTGCTCTTCTCTGAGACAAGCTCAACCCCCTCGCGAGAACGCCATTTTCTTCCAATGGGCTTCAAACGCACAGCAGTGCGGTACTACTGCTGTGTTCACGTCCTGGCAATGTCATCTACATTATATTCTTACTAGTAATGAGCCTTCTCTGTAAGGCTCCATCCTTCATTCTTTCCTTCGTCAAGCTCACCATCACCCCTCCATTGCAAAGGCTAACAAACTACTAAGTCTATTTTCATTCCCGTCCAGCCGATTGCAAACCTCCTTGCGCATAGCGACTTCCCCAATGTCACCCTGCCGACAGCCCAATGCAGCAACAGTCACCAAAAGCCAAAAAAATCAGATGTTTCCACATTACGTCATTACCCAACCCCGAGGAAACGAACCCCAGGAGTTCCCGTAAATGCCAGGGCCAGGCCGGGTCGGGTTTATCATTGGCATTGATGTGGCTGTCTCCTAAAGGTGCACACAAGACAGATCCTACTAATAACTAATCAAAGTATCTAATGCAGATGATTAGCAGCCCAGTGGTGATAAATGACCTCCCCCCTACCTAGTGTCTCCTTCCCTAGCGTCAACAGAAAACGTGTAATTGACGTTTGATCCCCACATTCATAGCTCCAGGCATTATTGGCCACCAGTAGTCCAGTACTCGCTTAGTAGTCCAACAGCCATACGGTACTTATCTCTACCCAATGCGACCTACCAGACCCCCACCAACTAACCCCAAGAAGGTACCCATTGTTCTCGTGTGCAATTCCAGATCCATCGCTCTATTGCCGATCTACAAACCGCGACCAAAAACACCAAAAACATGAACGCACTCTCAAGCTTTCTTAACACTGTTAACAATACATCCCTATTAATACGAGTCTCCTGTGATCAGAATGCAGGAGACGTATCTATCAACACCTTGCTTTGCTAGCCGTGAGATCCAATGGCAGCTTGAGTCTGGACCGGAGAGATGAACCAACACGAGAAGAAGCTTGGTTTCCTGAGAGTTGGGTTTGTGGGACCCAAAGGGGCAGGTGTACTGCAAGTTTGGGAGTCTAGGCTTGAAGCGAATGAGTCGAGAACCCCATTACGAAACTCTTTTGACCTTGAATAGAACTCTAAGCGATCGAAGACTACTGACCTGCCATGCCACCGTAGGTGTTGTCCGGCCGGCCCCTTGTGTCTAGAAACAAGCTCCTCCCTCTAGCTTTCCTTTCTGTCGATGCTGCTGCTTGCTGCTACTGCACCTGCTTACAACAATCATCAAATAGTCCTCAGGCTGTCGTGGTTCAATCAACGACTACTAGAGAGTATTTCCCATTTCTCCAACCCCGTCTATCTGAAGCTATTCATTTGATTGATCTACGTCGTGTTAAGAGCGTCGCCTTCACGTCACAATTAATTAACCTGTTAGTATCGCTAATTCGTGAGCGAGCGCCCGATTAATTTACTTTCACGTGATTGGGTTCCTGAGCCCGTTCGAGCGTTGTGGCTATCCCTCGAAGGCTCGAAGGTTAGCAACATGTCCAGTTACAGCATCAACACGTCTGGTTAGCCGGCCAATCAATCGGTGACCGTGATTACGGGCGTCTCATAAACCGTACCATGACTGCCCGGTTTGCCTCTATGAGTTTCAGTGAGCCCGAGTGCTACTCTATCTAAGGAATGAAGATTGGTGTTAGTAGGGGTCTATATATATCCCGACAAGTTGGTGTCTGCAAGTTTCGGAACCAGATAAACTGCTAATTAAGATTGTCTAAGCGCTACCTAGAGAATGCAAAACTTCGGGAACTGAACCCGGTGTTCCATCTTATCAAACAACGAATTTGGAGATCACTGATGACGAAAGGCTCCCTACGTTAGCAAACGCCCAAGCTGCGAGCCTCACCGATTACAAACCTTACGAGCCTTGCTAGTACTTTGGAAAGCTAGCCCAGGAAACTATCACTCACTGCCAGGCGACAATCTACCCGATCAACCACACCATGCCAATACCCAAATTACTCGCGGCTTTGCTCACCTCGCGTGCCCCCGATCAGCTGCGAGAGAGCCCGAAGACAAGGCCTGCCATTCCCCCTACACGAAAGTCTTCCGACGTGCCGTTGCTGCTGTCTGGTCTTGCACGTCTCTCAGACGACCACTACTACCACTGCCACCACTACTACGACGCCGTGGTCGTCGTCGGCTGCCCTCTCCCTCGCCAACGAGAAGGTGCATTGCAGCACGAGGAAATAGTCAAACCCCGAGCCAGAATATTATTATAGAAACCGAAACAGGAGCCCCCCCGGCCCAGCCAAGCAGCAAGCGCATGACGACTCCGTCCCAGTTCGTGAGGAGCTAGGGAGCTTGCAAACTAGCGCACAAACGGAAGAGAGAGCTGCGGACTACTCCGAGACGTGGGCTACCTCTAGCGCCACCCGAATTGCGAAGCACGATGGACGCTCCAGACGAGGGAGCAAAGAGCCTGGCTAGCTGGGGAAGGCCAAGCCTAGCTAGACTCCTCCTCGACGTACTAGCCGGATTGGAAGGTCGGCGATTATTGGCAGGAAAGACAACAAAAAGAGGAAGTGAGAGAGAGGAGAGAGAGAGAGGAGAGAGAGGAGAGAGAGAGGAGCCAAGGGAACTGAAGGGAGGGGTTGCTAAGCTTCGAGTGATTTTATGAATCTACCATTTGTCTAGTACAGTGGGTGAAGGGAGAGCCTGGAGAGCCTGGAGTGAGTGCGCTTGGGCTGGGCTGGGCTTGGTACGACAGACGTGCTTCCTTGCTGCTCGGCCCTTGCTTTCCTGCAGGAAGGTCGTGACAGTCCTTGCTAGCTTGACCTCCTCGTTCGCCATGGATTAGCTTAGCTTAGCAAGCTTGATTAAGCTTAGGATCGGAGTCGGGAGGGGAGGGTCAAAATAATCCCCGCAACTGGGCTGCCCGGAAAGGGCGCCCGCAAGGACTCGTCTTGGTTCCGGGGCCAAACAGGTACGTAGGCATTTCAGTCTATTTTCCTTGGAATGGAGGCTTTAGTTTTGCCAATGATTACATAAAATGAAAACAAATAAAATAAAACAAGTAGTGACACTAGGAGAGGCTATAACCGTGTAACTTTGGCTTGCTTTTCAACTTAAGCCGGTAGGTACTCAAATTCTCTCAAGATAACTTATATCAATCCAAAATTTCTACTCTCTTTGGTCTACAAACAATAAAATAGTTTCTACAATGGTTTCCCACAACAGAAATTTATCATGGTTCTCAGAAGGGTATTCCAAATGATTGGATCCCACTTTGACTTCCAACATAGTGCCCACAAAGGTTCCTAAAATGATTCTTAGAATGATTTCCATAGAGGTTCCTTTCAACACTCTTCCAATGGTTTTCATAGAGGCTCCTACAATGCTCTTCGAGTGGTTACCACCAAAGTTCCCATAATAGCTTCTTCAATGGTTCCCACAATGGTTTCTTGGAAGGCTCTCCAAATGCTTTATAATGGAATGGGAAAATGTATATGGTTTGAGTAGAGTAGACCTACTAAAAGAGCAACATTGATGATGAACATAGAGTACTTGTGGGTCAATTTTCTCGTGGTCATTGCTTTCTCTTCTATGTGAACCACGTTCCCACTCATAGTTCCCAAACTCAATTCCTCCTCCCAACCTCCCAAGGTGTTGTCATTGGCGTTCTTTTAGCGATTTTTTGCACAACAGCAATAATTTTGTTTTCCAACAAATATTTGATAAAATACTTTTTGCTTTCTAATGGATGAAATCACTAACTTGCTACCAAATCTTGGGATGAAATCGCTCAGTGTTGGATGAATGTAAATCATTTTCGATGAATAAATGAAATTTAATCCATAGATTGCAAGTTTCATCCATTTCTATGGACGTAAATAGCTCCATCCTTCCAGAGATTTATCGCTTTCGGCACTGCCTAAAATAAGTGAAACCTTGGGTGCTGTGTACTTGGGTCAAGTCTAAAGTAGTGGAACGAGTCCGTTTTGCCCCACACACACACCATTTTATCCCTAGGGAAATTGCAAGAACGTTTTACTTGCAACACATGATAAAATTTGTAAATTCTGAATTCTATTTGTAATCCGAGGTCCCAAATTAGCTAGGAGAGGTGTTAACAATTGAACAAAGACGGCACAAAATAGGGGATCTTTTTTTTTACATTCACCCTGACCTGAGCTTTACCTCCGCAAGAGGCTCGTTGCACTACTTTAGACTCGACCGTGTGTACTTGTGTTCCACACTTCCACCTGGTTCCCCAAATGGCCGGCGTCCCCGCAATGAAATGAACTCCGGGAAACACGGATTCTCACCCCCGCGGAATCAACTGAAGCATCCGGATTGATCAGCAGTGAGTCCCTGGTGATTATCACGGGCTTTATTAAGCGCTGGGCTTCGTGCTTCCCCCGCCTTGCCGAGTTTAGCAAAACCGCTGGGCTGGGCCGCTGGGCTGCAACTGGCCGCACCACGTCGACATGAACTCACACAGTTCGCTCTTCTCTAACTTATTCGGCTTAATTTGTCTAGGCAGTGAAGGGAGGGGATGACAATAACTTCATAATTAAGTTTAACTTAAGCTTATTAACTTAACAATCGCTAGCTTGACGGACTGTTCAGTTCAGTTGGTGGTGGTGGTTGTGACGTGCCTGTGTCTGTCTGTCTGTCTGTGCACCCAACCTGGAGAACAAGGACGGACGGCCACGGCGTTGGTCACAACGGCCGCAGCCTCTGGGAAGCAAAAGTTACTGTTGATGGATCAGTAGTGAAGCGCGCACTGAAGCCATGGCAAGCCTGGCTTGCAGCTTGCTTGCAGACTTGCCTGCCTGCCTGCAGTTGCAGCTGCAGCAGGCGTGATGCAGTGGTGGAATTGATCACGGGGTTTAACTTACTTGGTGTCACGATCTCGCGCCTGCCTGCCAGGACCGGGAAGGTTTTTGGTTTTATTATTAATCCGTTTTTCTCTTCTTTATTGTTTTATTATTTTATTGTTGCTTGAGGTTGCAGTTTGCAGTTTGCAGTTTGCAGCCTTTGCACTTGCAAGCAAGCAAGCAATACTACGACAGGGTACTACGTAACCACTGATTTGTCCTGATATCAATAGTCCGTGTGATCACACTAGTTTACCAAGTCACACTGTTTTTGAATTTGGTGGCAGGTTCGTAGTAGTTTGTACCAATTTCAAAAAGAAGAAAAAGAGAAAAAAAATTAGGGGACTCTTTTTTTTATGTTTTTGTTTATGTTTTCCACCTCACTAACTAATAGGACAAAGCTATGTGTACTGGTCCTGGTGTACTGTCCCTCCCTCCCCAGTGATGCTGGTCGAGTTTTTGATTTGTCAGAAGCGATCCACATCTACGCGGTACCTACATCCCACGGTTGCAGGGCCGGTGGCAAAGGGGGGCCTGGGGGGGTAATCTCCGGAGATCAGGGGGGGCTTACCGTATTAGTTGAGTACTACCCCATTTTTTTTTTTTTAATTTAATTTTTTTTTTAATTTTTTTTCTATGGTTAAATTGGTGGAGCCTGGTGGGTGAAAAACACAATGGACCGAGGGTGAAGATTTGCACCCTTACCGACATTGGAGGTGGACGGTGAGGATGATATTCTTCTTTTCTTCTTTTGTGGTTTTGTTTGTTTTTTGTGTGAGTGGGGAGATATAAAAGAAGAAACGCTATTGCATAAAAGAATCTATTCTCCTACTTTTCTTTTCTTTCTTTTTTCAATTGTTTTTTTGGGGTGCAATTGAAAAGGATAAATTCATTTCAAAAAGGGGAGTACAGTACAGTACAACCAAGCCCAAGCCAGGAGTGTTTTTAACTTACCCCAAGGGCCCCAAAGGCAGACCCAGACCGGACAAACCCCCTTATCATTTTGCTTTTTTGAGTTTTTTTGCTTTTTTCTCAAATGGCGGTTTGGGAGGTCAATATTCTATTCCCTTGCCAATGATTCAGCCTTGCATGAGAGGAAAAATGATAAAATGCTGGGAACCTGGCTGCTGAAAGCGGGGGTGGGGGGGCCTTGTCAATTATAGCCATGGCCGAGCTTTGTAATGTACTTGTAATAAACTGGGATGAGGGGCCATCCCATCCCATCCCCCCATAAAGTGAGGGAAGGTGGCATCCTATTGTTGTAATGATTCAAGGGACTGAGCTCATTTGGGTTCAGAAAATAAAACAAAACCCTTGCATTAAAAAATAAATAAAAAAATAAAACAAAACCCAAATTAAGGGATTCCAGGGTCCTTCAGAGAGAAGCCACCCATATAAGGACAAGGGGTGCAGGTGGGGCATCAGGTTCACACATTCTCTCAATTTGTGACTATTTAATTCATTGAGACGCTCTGCTCGGGGATCATCCAAACTCCCAAGCCACAAAGTTTATGTTGATAATCAGAGCTTCATGATCACTTGGCAACAGACTGAGATTCATGGTAAAAGTTATTAAGCTATGGAACTTTGATGAGAAGCCCTGAGCGGAATCATGTGGTTGAATCATGGTTGCACCGGGGGGTGCGCATTCGGGCAAAATCTCGGGCAAAATCTCGGGCATCATGTGTTTGCGACTTTGAGAACAAGCATGTCGCAAGAGAAAAAAAAAGCCTGCACGGATTCAGCAAGCCCATGCTGCTCGCCACCAGGCCTGTACAATATGCTTCGTGGGGACAGATTACATGCTTGGCAAGATTCTGGAATCGAGAGAGAAAAAAAATATTTGTAGTATTTCATCCTGTATTTGTCGGTTTTTCCCAAATTTATCACACTTTATTTTTTGATATTGTAAAGAAATAAATGTAAAAGAGGGCCCTCCTGCTTTCATTAATCAATTCCTCCATAAGAACCAAAACGGACGAAACAGGTGAGTACCAAGGGAATCAAACAATTATTTGCATACTATGAGTGTTTTTAATAGAAAGATAGAATGACATTCTTTTTCTTAAAGCAAAAAAATCGTCTTTGCACTAAGTAAGAAGGTGGAGACACTAAAGGGTTGAAATCCCTTCCTTTCCAAAAAAAAAAAGGGTTGAAATCAAGCAATTGTGATTTAAGGGAGACAACCTATTTCCGATTACTTAAGCAATTCAATTTAGCATATCTAATGTATGAGTATAATGAGGGAAAAAATTCTCTATTTAGAGAAATAGATTTCAGAAGGATATCATATTTTGTACATTTTTTCCTCAAGAACAAAATTATCATGAATTTTTTTCATGAAGATTCCATTCAACCTATTCTTGTTATATAGGTCACCCTATTTCCAACCATAGACTGGTTACAAAATCAACAATGCTTTAATGCAGGTGATAATTGTAGCCTCCAATGTACATCTTGCATCATTCTATGCTTTCAATGTATCCCTCCCTAATATTTGTGTTGTTCCTACTTTGCATGAGCTGTCACCAAACCCCCAGTTGATTAGTTGGTTATTTTGACTTTGAATTTATTTATTTATTTTTGAATAACAAGTGCAATACAAATCAAAATGATATGAAACAAAGCTTCACAAGTAGAATGTGATGATTAGAAGCTATTCTAAAATTGAATGCAAAAACTTCTACATGTTGAGTCGATAGAGCATGCCTAAATCCTAAAACATACAAAATGGGCTCCTTGTTTGTTTAAGAGTTAAAGCTTATGTATATGTATTTAAGTATTGTTTTTTAAAATGAAAAATAAATGAATAATTTATTTGATATTTTTTTAATGACAAAATGCTTCAAAGAAGTGTAATTTTTTTCTAAACCATTAGAATTGATTACCAAATTTCAATTCAAGATGCTTCTAGTGGGAAATGTTCTCTTCAGTAAAACCTTTAAACACACATCACCTTACCTAATAAGCAATGAATGAATATAATCAACATTTTATTTTATACATATTTTGAAACTAAAAGATATTGTTTTCCATTGATGGAAACAAACCTTAGTAAAACCAATAATTTTTTGAATGTGAATAGTTTAACCCCTAAAGAACCAACATGCATTTTTTGGCAATATAGAGATTTTAGGTAGGTACGTGTGACTAGAGATTTCTATATTTTTGGCCCAAACTTTAATAGAATGTGGGGGCGAGGAATAAGTTCAAGGCCCAACAATGTTCATAATTTTGACTACATGGTTAAAAAGTTATTGCATGATATGTAGTTTGTTATTCAACTTGAGCAGCCCGGGTAGATCAGAAAAAATCACTTTTTTCAAAAATACAAATTTGAAATTGGTTTTCTAGAGTTTAATGTATGTGGAAAGCTTGGAGTCATGCCATTTTGATCAATAAGTAAAAAATTATGAGGATTTCTTGTTTGTGGGCAATATGGATTGTCTACTCTAAAATAAACTTTGAAGTCCTTTATTTTACTCAATTATCAATACTTTTTGAAAAAAATAAAATCATAGGATGTAGATTGTTTATTAAAACATTGCAACCGTTGAGATTGGCACTTTTCAATTCCATAATTAAATTCTTAACAATTTAGTATTTTGAAGCCTTCTCTATTTCTTTCCACTTATTATTTTTTTCCTATATCTTAATTCCAAATGATGTGAAAATTTTTAAGCATGTGGCCAACTTGTCTAGAAAAAAGAATCCAAAGAAGCACCACTATTTTAGACATTTTTTCATAAAAAAGTGAGCTTGTGAAATGCAGCTGCCCTGTTTTTTTGCAAGGCCCAAAAAATGATTTCAGTGAATTTAAATGCTTATATCTTACAATCCTCGCTGTGAAAAAGTTTTTTTTCAAAATTTGGTACTTGTTCTAAAAATGGCAATTTTTGAGCGGTTTTGGTGAAAACATTGTCATGGAACTTTAGGGGTTAAAGTAACATTTCATGTCTTGTATGTCTCATGTTTGCAAAATCTCCTTGTAAATGTTCTTAGTATTTATTTAAGAGGGACATTTAAATGAAAATGATTTTAATGATGATACCAAGGTTATAAACATTGTATAACCAAGTAATGGTCCTCCCCTATGTTGGGAAGGTATTATGCTTTGCTAGATACTTAGGAAGGGACTTATTAGTTAATTCAAGGATTGGAGTTGGCGAAGGAGCCATATATGACAATTTTGTTCACCATAGGAGTTTCCCTTTCCAAGGATGCAGAAGGAGACCATTGCCTAATTGTAAACAATGTTACGACATTTCCAAATCAAGGACTAAAACATGGAGTTTCCCAACGGGTTGGGCGCAATATTCAACGAGTACGTTCAATTGGCGGGATTGGAAGAAAGCATGTACAAAACTACCCATATCACCACCAAATTTCCCAATTAAATTGGATGTTGCGCGTATAAAGGCGCTAAGTCAATGATGAACACACAAAAAGGTGGTCATCGGCTCATCACATGGTGGGGTCCTGCAAGGTTCACTTTTTTCTCCCCAACAGGGAGCAACCTTTGTTACATCCAATGCAGTCAATATGAGGATCTTGTCGAATTCAAATATACTCAGTTTAAAATTTGTGCTTAACTTGATGACAATCATCATCCTGCATGGACTCATGCATTCAGTGCGACGTTGAGAATAATAAGAAAACAAAAACAAACAAACTGTAGAGCTGATATGGCATCAATGATTCCATAAATTAAAGCTCCAAGAGGATCAAATTCATGCTCTAAATCTGTTGGAGCATAGCGTAATCCAAGTAACCTCCAAACCCCTCAAGAAGGGCCTTGCATAGTTCCATTTGGTACTTTGGTACTTGACTACGTTATCATTTTAAACCCCAAAATGGACAATTAGTCTTGAGACGTATAGGAATTTGGATAGGTTCCTTCAAAGTCAATTTTGAATGCATGTTACTTTTGAAATTTTTACACAAGGTGTAGACAAATAACCCATTTGTGAGAATATATTGTTTTTTCCTATTGGATTTTAGGATCAAAGGTTATATTGACCAAAAAACTAGTCATAGAGAGCAACTTGAGCAACACTTGTTGAAACTCCCTTTTTACTTTTGAAATTTGGTAAGTATGTTACTAAATAATATGATATAATATTCAAGAATAAATTAAAAAATTGCAAGCTATACCAAGACAAGTCAAAGTATATTGGCCCTAACAATCACAATAAAAACAATTGCAAGCTACAAGGTCAAAGTTTCCAAGAAAATCTCTACAAGTCTTTTTCGCTAGATTTCCCTACTTGAATATGGTAGTATTTTTTTATAACATTGTCTTTCAAGGTACTTTTGCCTACTTGTGTACAACGTTGTCCTTTGGTATTGTATGATCTCAAACTATCGTGCTTAGGTAGTTTCATATGAGTTATCATTGATGTCCACTGTCTCCTCCTACTCAATTGGTTCAATGAAAGGCCAAAAATGCTTCAAATTAGATGATATTCATTTTTTTTATTTCTTTTGGCTAACGCCAAACTTGACCATAATTAAGCACAAAAAATGCATAGAAAACCTCATTAGGCACGGGGAAGATACATTCAAATTCCAAAAGTTGAAAATAGCCCAAATTTTTTTTATCGAGGCCAGTGGCTAGAATGGCTATGGCATGGCCTTAGTGTGATCCATTTCAAACTCAACCGCTCTTCTGCTATGTGTCAAGCTCATTTGGAGAGTAAGGGTAACAATGCTCTAAGTTATATAGCCATTAACCTTATATTAATGGATTTTGAAGAGCTCCTAGAAGCCAAGTTGTGCACAAAGCGTAGATTTTGTAATGAGCCTTTTTTAATAATTGTCAAAAAAATAGATTAAAAATACTAGCAAAGCTTCCATTGATTTAATGATGTCTACAATTTTGAACCCTATTAAGATTTTTCTATTATTGAAGGTTTCAAGGTCAATGAGAGCATATAGACCCCTTAATTGTCTAAGTTGTCTTATCTATGATGTCCAATGAAGGAAACCTACCATTTTGCCAATTTACCATTTTTTATGTGAAAGGTTGCAACCACGTCTTGTGTCTCTATCTCCTCTTTGGTACTTTTATTATTGAATTGAAATTCACTAATGATTTGCAAAGTGGAATGAAGTTTATTTGGGAAGTTTGAATTAAAAGAGTAGTTCTAGCAATTTTGAATTGAACCAAGGTCACATTAGTATTGTTATTCTTTCCAAATGGAAAAAAAGATTGATAATTCTCCGGGGGTGCATTAGCATCTAATGTGGAATTTATCCAAGAAGTTTAGAATTTATGGTATAGAAACTTCGTATGTGTTGTATGATTGCAAGCAAAAAAATTATAGTAATAGGCTATAGCTAGAGTGATTTTCCCAAAAATACTAAAATTGTTGAACAATTGATGCACTATCTTAGCTTGATTTATATAAAATTCAATGCTTGTATTGCTCATTGCCATTTCTAAACGTTGCATTAGTCAGAAATATACATCTCAATTCGTTGAAGAACTCCTCATTCATAAACTAGTGGTGTACATTTTGTTTCCTTTGGTGTATGAGGATGAATCTAGGTGCAAAGACGGGAACATGTATGTCTACTTTAGTTGGCATATTGTTTCTCCAAATATAGATTGTAGCTAGCAAGAAATACTTGAAATTTTGTGTTCCATTACTAATCCCTAAATGCCCAAGGCACCACATTTTTTACTATTGACTAAACTTTCAAGTTAAATAAAATCTAATCAAAATACTATTTTTGATATTTTTGCTCATAATTTTGAAGGTTTTGTACAAGGATGTCCATTGCAAATCTTGGTTTTTAGTGTTAGACGCTTTTGGAGATGAATCTCAAACACACTAGATCTTGGTAGGAAATGGCATTGAAAATTCATTTAAAAGAATTGTAGAATAGATTTTGAGAAGCCATAAATTGACTAAGGCTATGCATGTTATATCCTTAAACATCAAATTCTTTTTCTATGACCTCAGTTTTAGATTTGACATGTCAAAACAAGATTGAAAGGCTTTGAATCACATTCACAATTTTAACACCCTCTTCATCAAACATTTTGATATTTCAATCTATAAATAATATTGTTGTGCTCTCTTTTCTTGTGTGATCCATAACTTGCCTAGTTTGAATTTTTATGGTTACATTTTTTTTTTAATTTGATGATAGTTATCACAACTTAGGCTTCTTGTTTAGTTTTTAGCAAACAAACTCCAAAAAGCTCAAAATAGGCTTTGGATATACAAGGATTAGAATTCATCCAACATTTATAATAGAAAAAAATAAAAATGCCTTGGGTCATCTTGTACTATAAAGTAGATATCCCCACACCACCACCACTTTTTTGCTATCGTGCCTAGTTACTATTATTCAAACAGTCAAGTTTTCATATTTTCTAATTGGCATGTGAAAGGAGGTTCCAACGCACTACAAAACGCAACATTTGGATCCTATATGCAAAGATTATGAAGAGTCAAAAAAGATTCGGTAGATGTTCCAAAATTGTGTCTTCAATTTAGGTACATGTTGATTTTGGAGATGTTCATAGATTGATCATAATGATAATAATGCAATTTTGCGTGTTCCCACCTTCCTACACAATACAAAAATGGTCAAGTCTCCTAGCCATCAATCTCAAAACGGATTGAGGATTTTTAGCCAAGTGTTTATTTTTGAAAGTTTTTTTTTAATCTACATTGAGGGCATGAAATAATTAAGTAGAAATTGAGCAAAATTTAGCCAATTTTAGGATTGGCAGGGCAAATTCAACCATTTTTTTGTTTTTTTGGAAAAATCACTGTAGCTACAGCCTATTATTGTAATTTTCTTGCTCTCAATCATACAACACATACAAAATTTTCTATATTATAAATTCTTGGATAAATTCCACACTAGATGCTCGTGTACCTCCGAAGAATTATCAATCTTTTTTTCCATTTGGAAAGAATAAGAATAATAATGTGACCTTGGTCCAAAGTTGATAGAACTACTCTTTCAATTTAAACTTCTTGCATAAGCTTCATTCCACCTTGCAAACCATTAGTGAATTTTAATTCAATAATAAAATTACCGAAGAGGAGATAGAAACACAAGATATAGTTGCGGACTTTCACATAAGGAATAACAAATTGGCAAAAATGGTAGGGTTTTCTTCATTGGACATCATAGATGAGACAACTTAGACAATTAAGGAGTCTTTGTGCTCTCATTAGCCTTGAAAACCTTAATAATAGAACATCTTAACCCCTAAAGTCCCATTGTCCCTATGGAGAACCAAATGGATTTTGGGCAGGTTTCTATGAGCTCAATTTTTGGTGAAATTTTTTGAAACTTTTCCAAAAGATAGAAAAATTTATTACCTTTTTGCAATGTAATTTTTATTTCAATCGGTGCCCAGGAGCAAAAGTTATGCTACAATAACCTCAAAATGGGGGAGATTGGGCAGCAAAAACAATCCATAAAAAATCGAAATAAATTTTCTAATAAATTTTTTCTAATAGACTATATTTTTGTCTAAATAGGAATCTTTGATTTATTCCATTTGGATTAGTGATGTGAAAGTTATAAAGTTTCTGCTTTGTGGGCAGTCAAAGCATCTTCTTGAAAAAATCTTTTTCTTTCACTTTGAATGATGATATCTTTCAATTTGCCGGTCAAACATCACAAAATTTTTACCACATGATCCAAGAAAAGTGTAGTGTATAATCCTGCAATTAGATTCTAAAAAAAGTATTTTTTTAGATTTCTTGGATGAATGCACAAAAGTAGCAGTTTTGAGTGATTTTTGGCAGAAAATGGCCTTGGAACTTTAGGGATTAATAGGATTCAAAATTGTAGACATCATTAAATCAATGGAAGCTTTGCTAGTATTTTTAGTCTATGTTTTTGACAATTATATTTTGACTTCTAGGAGCCCCTCAAATTTATTATTATAAGTTTAAATGCTATGAGACTTAAAGCATTGCTACCTTTACTCTCCAAATGAGCTTGACACATAGCAGAAGAGGTTAGGTTTGAAATAGATCTCATTAAGGCCATGCAATAGCCATTCTAGCCCCTAAAGTCCCATTGTCCCCTCGTGGGACAAAATGGATTTTAGGCAGGCTACTACAGCTTCAATATTCATCATCTTTTTCTTAAACTTTTTGTAAAGATAGAAAAACATTGTAGCTTTATGAGAATATAATTTTTATTTCAATCGGTGCCCAATAACAAAACTAATGGGATAAAAGGTCCTTTTTTTTGGTGCGGCAGGCAGAAATCTTCTCACACAAAAAAATTTAAAAAGAAAATTTAATTTTTTTTCTCATTGATTGTATTACTATCTATATGGATAGCTTTGATTCATCCCATTTGGATTTGTTATGTGAAAGTTATGGACAATCTTACTTTTTGGACAATTAAAGCATCTTCTTGAAAAAATAACTTGTAGGACTCATTTCTGAATGCAATTTTCACAATGTTTCAAAAAAAATTGTTTGACAAGGCTAAGTTTGCTTGCTAAAACAATCTCACCATTGGGATTATAGTGTTTTAATCCCATCTTAGAGCTACTGATGATTTAGTTTTTCTTTCAATCTTGGACCTACTTCTACTTAACTATTTTTTAAAGAATGAAAATCAAGTGTACTTTTTTGGAATTTTTTTCCCTAGATTTTCAACTCAATTATTCAACATAAAAAGAATTAAATTCAAAGAAAACTGTCTGCAATGGAACTTTTTTCTTACAAATGGCGGTCAAAGTCATTTGAAATTGCAAGTCAGTGTTCAAAAAATCAAAATTTTCCAACTTTGAATGCATATATCTTCTAATTTGTACGGTCAAACTTTATGAAATTTTTATCACATGATCTAAGATAAGCTAAGTACAAGATCCTATGGTTAGATTCTAAAAAAAAGTATTCTTTCTCTTTTCTTAGACGAACGCAACAGAACTGGCAATTTTGAGTTGATTTTGATAGAAAAATGGCTTGGAACTTTAGGGGCTAGCCACCCGCGTCAATAAATTCCCTTTGGGGCTTTTTCACCTTTTGAAATTTGGTCGTATCTTCCCTTGCGCTTAATGAGACCTTTGCGTATTTTATCCTTAAGTGTGGTCAAATTTAACATTATCCAAAGGAAAAATAAAAAATCAATATCATCTCATTTCAAGCATCTTTTGGCCTTTCACTGAGCCAATTGAGTAGGAGGAGACAGTCAAGATCAATGATAACTTGTATGAAACTACTTGAGCGTGATAGTTTAGAGGAGACAGTGGAGGTCAATGATAATTTATATGAAACTACCTGAGCGTGATAGTTTAGAATCAGACTACATCAAAAGACAATGTTGTACGCAAGTAGGCGAAAGTACCTTGAAGACAATGTCATACAGAGAATCCCAATGGACTGTTATATTCAAGTAGACAAATCTAGCAAAAAAAGACTTGTAGAGTTTTTTTGAAACTTTGACCTTGTAGTTTGCAATTGTTTTGATTGTGACTGTTAGGACCTGTAGACTTTGACTTGGCTTGGCATAGCTTGCAATTTTTTAAACTTATTATTGAATATTATATCATATTATATAGTTACATACTTATCAAATTTATGGTTGCACGACTGGTGCTTACTTCCACTAAATGAAGGATTTTGGTTGCGAGCTTAGAGTATTGTGGATGTACAAATGGGCGTAGGATTTAGTTTTTTCAAGAGAAAACTTATAGTTTATGGTTTGAGTCAATAAAAAAAGGTTTGGGGTATACATTTGCACAAAGTGTTTCAAATTTGGGGTTACCTTGTGGCTTTAATTTGAGTCATACTGTAGACATTGAAGGCAGATAAAGTGCTGTAAAAGTTCTACTTGATTGTAGAGATCTTCAACAAGTCTTGGAGAGGTAACCGCAAATCCTCCCTACATTTGTACATGATGATATTAGATGAGTTTTGCGTTGCAAAGCTTCATTCATTGCGATCCACTCTTTATAGAGGTTGGCGGATGAAGTACTAATGCAAAGGGAGATGGTCATGCTCATTCTCCTGGTGTGTGGATAACCCTGGAATTTTGATGAGGTAAGTCCTTAAATGGAATCCCAAACCGCGTAGTGGTTATATTTGATATTTCATTTTCATGTTGTTCACTTTCATTCATTTTTGTTGCTCTCTGTGAATGTGCAAGTGCCTAGTATTCTATTTTTTCATTCACTGCAATGGATTCATGAGGTTGCCAAGTTTTATCAATTGTTAAATTTGCAGAATTCAAGTTTTTTGTTCTACCTACATTTGCTTCTACATTTTGAACCTTGAATGCAACTTATGTCACCCTATAGCCTCCAGTTTTTGAAATTTGTGTAAATGTTTTGTGTTGTGTTTGATGACACATGCACTCATTTTTGCACAATACATTAAGACAATACATTCATGTGTCTATCACTTTGTGCATGGTTTTGAACCCAATGTTTGTTTTTATTTGGTTTGTGTTTGACGATACTTTGTGTTTGAAAGTACTTTGGTTTTCAAAGTGGTTTCTACTTTAAATTATTTGGTGCTTGATATTGATTTTAGTTTGAAATCCACTTATTGTTTAAATCCACTTTGGGTTTGAAGTAGTTTATCTTTGCAATTAGCTGCTTGAATTTCCCACTTCTTGTTTTGTATATCATTTTTCTGTACGTGCAGTTCTCAAAGATGAATGTCCCTTTGTTGGAAAAACCAAGTGTTTGAAATTTTTTGTTGTTCTTCTAGATTTGTAATGAATATAGGATACGCAAAGAATAGAGTGATAAAAAATGAAATATAAGGCAAATTAAATAAGAAGGATTTAGAAATTTAGGTAAATATATTCTTAGAAAAATTCACAAAATTTACCTACATAGCCTCCATATAATAGGGGCTTGGTCTCACAATACCAACAAATATCCTATATAGTGCATCCTCTGATATAGTAATCATACAAAAGACATGTAGCCAAGTATTATATTAAATTTTTTAAGGTCCACAAGGATGCTAAGAGCAATTGCAAATTAAAATATGAAATTCTGAAGATTAGGCAAACAAAAAAATTTCCAAAGAATCTGATGTTTATGAAGATCCAACATGTTGAAAAGAATTGGGGGGGGGGGGGGGGGGGGGGGGGGGGCGCAACTCGGGCAATGGAGAGGAATATCATTTTGCTCTAAAAATTTGCATGATTTGTTTTTATTTGAGGTTATACTAAAATCTAAGTCCCTAAATTAGCTTTCGAAAGGAAATTATGAGTTATAGGGCTTGAAAGCCTTATAAAGTCACATTGTCACAAAAAAATCAATTTTAAAGAACTATTTTGCTTTATTTGGTAGAATTTATTCTCTCAGATACGTTTTCCTTAGACTCTACTTTTTAATATGTGACTCTAATACTATTTAGAAGCAAAATCCAATATATTCAAATTTTGAAAAGATTAAAAATTGATTCATGCTTTAGTTTTAGAAAAGACTAATTTTTAGCAATAATAGAAGTATTTGCCAATTTTGACACACATAGATTGTGGGAATTAAATACATATATAAAAACTCTTTGAAAAAGTATTATGATTATCCTATAGATCTCACCTAAAATTCCATCTTGTTTTTTTACTTTTGCCTAATAAAAATGATTGTATTTGATAATTTATTGAACAAAATTATCACCATCTTAATATCTTTATACTTTAGAAAAATCAAATTTCAATCAAATAAAGAATTTGAGGTAAAAAATGAACCCTTGGAGGATCAAGTACCACATTTTGGCAATATGCTTTACACGAATAAGATTCATTTGTTGTTTTTGGTATTTTTGCATAACAAGTGAGTAAATAATGTTTTTTGGACATTGCTATTTTATTTCATAATTTCTAGAATTATAGAAAAAAATGGTTGCATGTAAAGTAGTATCTACTTCAATAAGGGCATTCCAAGCAATGTAGTTATCGTATGAATATATGTTTTAATGTTTCAAAGGGGAAAAACATATATGAGGACAATATAGTCACTCCTCAAAAGTAGTGTAAGACCAAGATTTGCCTTCACTTAGATTTTGTGTTTTTATTGAGCAAAATGAAACCCACCATGATTGTTTATTAGAACAACTATGAAAGTTTTACATTAGAAGATCTAGTTTTACTTTCAATAAATTTTGTTAAGGAGGGCCCTTGTTCCTATTTGTGTAGTTGAAGTAGGTTACACAAGTTTTATACAATGACAGGAAAAGACAGCAAAAAAATACAAAATACAACTTCTACATGATAAGAATGCAGGACAAATACGTGTAGGACAACTGCAAGATGTGATGTTGAAGCTACCACAATTGAAGTTCCCTGCCAGTATAACAAGTGATATTTGGAGACAACTTGAATTGTGGACAAACACGTGTAAGACAATTGCAAGATGTGATGTTCAAGCTACCGCAATTGAAGTTTCAAGCCAACTGCAAGATGTGATGTTTAAGCTACCACAATTGAAGCACTAGACCAATATGGCAAGTGATGTTTGGAGAGAACTTGAATTGCAACAGATAATCCAGAGGGAATGTGTCCATTGTGACCATTGTAATGATAATAACTAAGCACAATTGCCATATTGATTGGGGGATTTGGGGGTTACCCACCTTATTTAGGAAGCTCCCTCTTTTTTCTTGCAACCTAAACTTGAAGGTATATACCTTTCTAAATTGGTCGTCATCTCCTTTTAGGACCCTTTCACTATTCAATGTAGATGTATAGCAAACAGATCCCATATTCTGAACAAATAGTCACTCAGAGGTTGCATTACCCTCTCCAAACCTCTTCAATTAATTTAAAAAAAAAAATTTCATTACCCCCATCCACCCACCCAATTATTTTTAATTTAAATAATTGTTTAAATATTTTTGAAGTTGGGATGGGATTTAATTCAGTATGTGATTAATTTTTATTTCCCCCCACCCTTAACCATACTTATATTTTCTAGACCAACATGTATCAAGGCAAATGATATAGGTTAATGAATTTATATATTTCGTATCCATGTTTCTTGTACATATTTGTATCCGTACCATATCTCAAAATGTTTGTACTTCATATCCATATTTGTATCCGTACCGTATCTCAAAATGTTTGTACCTCATATCCATATTTGTATCCGTACCGTATCTCAAAATGTTTGTACCTCATATCCATATTTGTATCCATATGTCTTTTTCAAGATCACCAATGTCGGAGGGGGAAGGGGAAATTTTGCTTCCAAGATTAACGGCTCTCATTTTTTTTTAAAGTGTGTGTGTGTGGTGTGTGGGTGGGTGGGGGTACTGAACCAGGTGCATCACATCTTTTCACTGGATAGTGATTTGCATCCATTAAAAAGCATTAACCCCTAAAGTTCCTTGACTATGTTCTCACCAAACAAGTTCCAAAACTACCATTTCTAATACAAGTACCAAATTTTTGAAAAACATCACTTTTGGACATATGTAACTATTGGATCTTGTATTACTCTACTTTGAAAAGATGTGGAAAAAAATTCAGAAATTTCCACTGTGTAGATTGCAAGATATTAGCGTTTGAAGTGACAAAAATCTTTTTTTGACCCTACAAAAAATCAGGCAACTGCACTTTACAAGGTCAGATCATTATGAAAAAAACTTCAAAATGGTTGTGCTTCTTTGGATTCATTTTGTAGGGAAAGATAGCTACGTGCTTGAAAATTTTCAAACCATTTAAGACTGTGCAACATATAGGAAAAAAATAGTAAGTAGAAAGAAGTAGAGAATGATTCAAAATACTAAATTGCTAAGAATTTCGTTTTGGAATTGAAAAATGCCAATCCCAATGGTTGTAATGCTGTGATAAATAATCTACATCCTATGATTTTATTTTTTTCAAAAAAATATTGAAAATTGAGTAAAATAAACAACTTCAAAGTTTATTTAGGAGTAGAGAATCCATAACTGCCCACAAACTAAAACTCCTCATAACTTTTATCTCATTGATCAAAATGGAATGATTCAAAGCTTTCCACATATATCTAAATCTAATAAACCAATTTCAGTTTTATTTTTTTTGAAAATAATGATTTTTTTGATCTGCCCAGATTGCCTATTTACAAAAAAAAAAGTAACATAATAGGCCATAACTTTTGACTCATATTTCCAAATGTCATTGAATTTAGTGCATATAAAAGATATTCTTTGTCCCCACCTTCTATTAAAATTTTAGCCCAAAATATGCAAATCTTTAGTCATATGTACCTGCCCGAAATTTCTAAGCAGGTATTTTATCTTTCTTTCTTTTTTTCTTGAAACATATGGACAATTTCCATTGCAAAGGGAAACAATACACAAAACCTAAGGACCAAATCCCCGGCCAAGTTTTTACATTATCCACAAGGTATTTTATCTCTCATTTGCAATGAATTCCGTTTCATTTGTGTCATAAGTTTAATCCCTAAAGTCCCAAGGCATTTTTCTGTCAAAAATGACTCAAAATTGCCAATTTTGCTGCATTCATCCAAGAAAGGAGAAAAAATATATATTTTTAAAATCTAATGATAGGATCTTGTACTTAACTTATCTCAGATCAAGGGGTAAAGATCTCATAAAGTTTGACCGTACAGATTAGAAGATATAAGCATTCAAAGTTGGAAAAGTTTGAATCTTTGAACACTAACTTGCAATTTTAGATGACTTTCACTGCCATTTGTAAAAAAAAAAATTGCACTACAGACTTTGAATTTAATTTTTTTTATGTTGAGTAATTGAATTGAAAATCTAGGAAAAAAAATTCCAAAAAAATCCACTTGATTTTCATTCTTTAAAAAATTGTTAAGTAGAAGTAGGTCCAAGATTGAAAGAAGAACTAAATCATCAATAGCTCTAAGATGGGATTAAAACACTATAATCCCAATGGTGAGATTGTTTTAGCAAGCAAACTTAGCCTTGTCCAACAAATTTTTTTGAAAAAATTGTGAAAATTGCATTCAGAAATGAATCCTACGAGTTATTTTTTCAAAAAAATGCTCTAATTGCCTGAAAAACAAGATTGTCCATAACTTTCACATAACAAATCCAAATGGGATGAATCAAAGCTTTCCATATAGACAAAAATGCAATCTGTGAGTAAATAATTTTTTAAATTTAAAAAAAAAAATTTGTGTGAGAAAATTTCTGCCCACTGCACCAAAAAAAAGGACCTTTTCTGCCATAAGTTTTGCTCCTAGGCACCGATTGAAATAAAAATTATATTCCCATAAAGCTACCGTGTTTTTCTATCTTCACAAAAAGTTTCCGAAAATAATGATGATTATTGAAGCCATAGTAGCATGCCCGAAATCCATTTTGTTCCCCAAGGGGACAATGGGACTTTAGGGGTTAAATAAAAACCATAAAAAGCAGTGATTGATTCCATCGTCCTTAATCTGCACAATCATCACCTCAACTGAAGGATACCAATTCTAACTTAACAAGTTTTTTAGTGTTTTTTTTTTAAACAAATGAAACGGAATTTCATTGCCAATAAAAACAAGGTTCTTTCCAGCTTCAGTTTCCAGTGTTTCAGTGAAGGACTGAAGGTGCGGTTTAGTACAGATTACAGCACCATACATAGCTTGATAGCTAGGCTGCTGATCGACCTGCAAAGACTCCTCGCATCTCGTAATTTGTGCAAGAACCAGTTGGATCTTGGATCTAATCTGACGACACTTTTGACATTTATGTAGTCTTATCCCGACTGATTCCACTGATTTACATTTAAGTGCGTGCTAAGTGTGCATGTAAGCATGTTATCGAAATTTGTTGATTGGAATTAGGACTTGGGAGTCGGGACTTCGTCGTCCCTGCTCACAGTAAAAGTATCTTATTTCCTCCGTCAGTCCGTCCTCCTCAGAAAGTCAGGAATTCGAGACGCGTCGTCTGCGTCGTCTGCATCGTGTCTGCGAGTGTCTGCGAGTGTCATCAGAGAATCCAATCTGGGGAGATCCAGTGCAGAAACCGGAGAGGAGTGTGTCAGTCTTCCGACGAAATCGCCTCTGCTGCAGTTTTGTTTAGGTTTGGGGCACGCCGCATTTGTGCTGCTGTGCCTAGTTCCTATTGTTAAATTGGTCAAGTTTCCAAATTTTCTGGTTGGGAAGTGAAACAAGGTTCCAACGCACCAAAGAATGCGACATTTGGATACCGTACGCAAAAGTTAGGAAAGATCAAAGTGTTTTTTAGGTAGATGTTTGAAAATTGCTTCTTCCAAATAGATACATATTGATTTTGGAGATGGTCACAATGTCATGATGCCAGCCTTAGGTGTTTTTTCGTTGAGAGGAAAATTTGCTTAACCCCTAAAGGACCAACATGCGGTTTTTGGCAACATAGAAATTTTAGGCAAGTACATGTGACTGGAGATTTGCATATTTTGGGCTGAAATTTTTATAGAAGGTGGAGACGAGGAGTATCTTTCATATGCACCAAATTTCATGACATTTGAAAATACGAGTCAAAAGTTATGGCCTAATATGTTGTTTGTTTCTCAACTCAGGCAGTCCGGGTAGATAAGAAAAATTCACTTTTCTCAAAAATAAAAATTTGGAATTGGTTTATTAGATTTATTATACGTGGAAAGTTTTGAATCATTCCATTTTGATCAATGAGTCAAACGTTACAAGGATTTTTAGTTTGCGAGCAGTTATGGATTGTCTACTCTAAAAGAAACTTCGAAGTTGTTTATTTCACTCAATTTTCAATATTTTTCCAAAAAAACAAAATTGTAGGATGTAGATTGTTTATTACAACATTGCAACCATTGAGATTGGCATTTTTCAATTCTGTAATTAACTTCTTAATAATTTAGTGTTTTGAACCATTCTCTACTTTTTTCTACTTACTATTTGTTTCCTATATGTTGTACAATTCCAAATAATCTGAAAATTTTCAAGCATGTAGCCAACTTGCTTTGAAGAGTGAATCCAAAGAAGCGCACCCGTTTTAGAATTTTTTCATAAATAATCTGACCTTGTGAAGTGCAGCTGCCTGGTTTTTTGCAGGGCCAAAAAAAGGACTTTTGCCACTTCAAATGCTAATATCTTCCAATCTACACGATGGAAAATTCTGAAATTTTTTCCACACATTCCCAAACCAAAGTACTACAAGATCCTATGCTTACATGTGCCCAAAAATGATATTTTTCAAAAATTTGGTACTTGTACTAGAAATTGCAGTTTTGGAGCATTTTTGGTGAGAACATAGTCAAAGAACTATAGGGATTAAGAAATCCCACAAACATAAACTTTCATTAAACTTAGTGTAGTGAAAAGAACTTTTTACTAACGTACAAGCTTAATTTTGGATTTCAACATGAGTTTTTAGAACAATGATCTCATGTTATAGCTTGGTGTCAAAAGACTTTCTTTCGACTATAGGATGTTCATACCAAAATTGAGAAAATTTGTAAATGTATATACAGGGTTTTTGAGTTAATTTGGTGAAATTGGTCAAAAGAAAGATACATATTGAAATTGAAGTGGTGGAAAAATGTTACAAACTTTCCCAAAATGCACCTATAATATCTTATGTACATCTTCAATTATTTATCCACCTACCAATTTTCAATACTAAATTTTTGTGGTAATAGGCTTCAAAGCTACTAAATATTTTTCTCGCCCTTTAAATTTTAGGCAAATGCACTTAAGATGGGCTATTGTACATCTTAAATTCACCAAATTGTTAGAGTTACTTGGAATTCTACTCTCTTGAAACCTATGTACTTGTTAAATAACTTCAAAGTGATAAAAATTGTATGGCATTTTTTAAAGAGCTAAGAGATTTGAAAACTCTACATACAAAGGTGTTGAAACAAGAACCTACTCAAGCTCAGTGAATTGGCCTTGGCCAAATTGCTTTACTTCAAAAATCCATGAATATAAATATAGGTAGCACATGGAGGATTAATCCTAACCCACTACTTCAATTACAAATGCCACTACTTCTATCATTAATGCTATTGATTAATGTATATACAGTACTGTGAATGTTTTAGTTACTAACTAACTGTGTTTTTCTGTAACTCTCACCAAGATGGATGAGTTCCAGGCGGATGAACAAGCTTTAAATGGGGCAATTGAACGGCCTTCAGTACAGGGGTATTGAGGGCGTCATTCAACAAAAGGCAGTTTTTTTCAATCGTTAATTTCACGTACACAAAGTCTATATTTGAAATCTAAGTTGTGGTAATACAAAATGGATTGCTTTCTTGTGGTGGATTTTTCCTTATGGAAAGAACCAAAACTTCAAAATTTAGTGCCAATCATTCATTTCCAATCTTGATTTTTTGAATGGACATAGTATAAGTTAATTTTGGCACAAGGCAGGCCATATTCAAGCACATTTTTAGTAGAGTAGCCTTCTCTATACATTTGTGTGAGGTTAGACGATAAGCGTCTCTTTTGTTCATGCTTTACTAGCTCTCTCTACTTGCACTATACCGGTACTCTTCCTTCTATCTACTACGACCTCTTGCCCATGCAATCTTGCTTGTCCCTCCATTCTTCTTAGGTTTCTTTGAACATGCTTCCCCGATTCAATTTCTTTTTTCTTACAATTTTTTCTCCCATCTCAATTTTTATTGCAACTTTTTAGCCTTCAATGTGTTCACTGTTTGCACTCTCTCTTCTTCTTAACAAACATTTCCATCACAAACTTTCCAAGATATAAAGCAGATTTTTATATTTAAGATTTAAGATTCTGTAAGGTGATTTAATAGTAGACCTTACCATACTTTGCAACATGTCTTCTTCAAGCACTACTTGAAAGATGATGTTTTAGCAACAACCAAGAATCAAAAGGTACTAAGGTTGTTCTTGGAAGCGCCCATGCAGCCAACAAGATTTTAAGCAAAGTTGCTTTCTTTCCTTTCAACAAGTCTACTACTACTAAATCAAAAAAGTTGGTCCTTTTATCTTGGATAATTAATTTGTGGTTGAATCACTTACAGGGTTCAAAATTGTTATAGTTTGCAAGAAGGAATTTGGGCGGAATTTCAATTTGTGAACTCATAAACAAATTGTCAATTGCCGTATTGAATGCTCAAAAGAATTATGTATCAGGTTGTGGCAATCCATGCTTCTACAATTTTGATGATTTTAAATATTCACATACTTAGTGGTGAAGGAGTGAGGTTTCAAATGTAGATACTAATATAATTTTGTTAGTACCACTACTAAAAAACAGGGGTATAAATGACTGCAAACAATGACTCTAAAAACAATCATTGCGAACAAAAATGACTCGAGAACAATTTTAGACCCTGCAGTCATAGTGGACAAGTGATTCTTTAAATGACTGCCGGTTTATTATCACCAACAAATTTGAACTTGGATGAAGAAAGGATGGGATGGTCTACGTGGCATTCAAATTTAGGGACAATTTTTTTTGGAAAAATTAGGCAGTTGCACTTTTTTTGAAAATTTCGGTTGACCGTTGCTAATGTGGACTTTTGCGTGAGTCATTCTGCAATCATTTTGCAGTTGTGAGGGAGTTGTGTCAACCAGTGTGAGGCTGACACGTATCCAATCATTCTTTAGTTATTATTGCAGTTTTATCTTCAATGGACGAGTGATGCTTAGACACGTGTCCACTTATTTTGCAGTCATTTGTAGGGGGTATTTTCAAAATTGCCCAGTCATTGTTGAGTGACGCACGTAGTTGTTCTGAAGTGATATGGATTTAAGGTTTAGAATACTCTCCAAAGACACAGAAAGTCATTCTTTCCTGTCATTTTTTATTCGCGGCAATGCATTGTTTTCAAAAAAGAATATAATGATAGACAAAGAATAGTCATATATTCAAAGTTCCACAACAATACACCATACACAATATAACACATACAATACACAATATGCCATATATATTATATAATACACAATACATCATATACATTATATAATACATCATACACAATATACCAAATACATTATACAATATACTATACACTAGCTATACATTATTTGGCTTATGTCCCCTAGGGCTTCCAAATCCATTTAGTGTGTGAATATGAAGAGATGAAGACAAGCCTTTTATAGAAGTGGGATAGTAGGAGGCAAGACAAACCATGTGGGATATGTAAAAATGCAGGAATTATGTTATAAATAAAATTTTAGACCTCATTGAGGCATAGTAGATTAATTTTTTTCAAAAAACTTTGAACTAATAAAGTTAGGAAATCAATCTCACTTTCATCTCCAAAAATCCATTTTACATTTTAAGCCTCAAATCAAAAGTAATAGACAAATTTGCTAAATGGACTAGATATGATTGGCACATGAAGAATACTAGGGTCACCTATTTGACTTCTTCAAACAAGGACATATGTAGTTGTTTTAGGTCTCTTGACTTCATGCAAAGAAAGTATCTCCCTGACTGCAGTCTTCTAAAATTGTCATATGCAATCTGTGGGAATGCCAAATTGAGTGTCTAGTTACTAGTAGTGCAGAAATCAGTCGTCAATCATTTTTCAGTTGCTTTTGCAATAAAGTCCTTCCCTGTGCACTACAATAGGATGGGGTACTTTAAACGTGAATTCAAGGTAGAAAATGCATATTGGAAGCATTTGTATCTTTAGTAACCAAATGTTGAAAAACTGGTGTCTAGGACCCGCATTAAAACACTTTCCTAAAGGGCAACAACGTGTCTTTTTAGGAGAGAAGTGATTGACTTTTAAAATCACAAGTTTCCGCAAACTGTTCATGATGTCACTTCTATCTAACTTTGACGGATTTTTTACTTCTTTGCTGCAAGTGACTATCTCATGAAAAGATGCTGTCACCACTGTTAAAATGCCCCCCTTCCCTGTCGTTGATCTGGCCATACCTCCTTCCCTACCATTGATCTGCTTCACTTAGGAAACCAAGGGCCATCGATGTGCCGATGGTGGGTTGTCCACCGCTGCTGATAGTTCAGACGTTTGGAGCAACCTAAGTTTTTAAGGAGTGGGATTTGAAGTAGCTTGTCGTTAGAGATTTGCAAGAGTGCAACCTTTGACGACCATTTTGACTTCTTTGGGTTTTTAAACTTTTCAACTTCAACTTCGGATATGTAGGCAGTTATATTCCCATGACCTCTTTTCATTTATAAACTCGTCTTGTATATTGCATCAAACATTGTTTTTGACTATGTAGAATTCTTAGTAGTGCAAATAATTTGAAAACATTCAACAAGTGCAATGTTTATCTGAATGCACAATGGAAAGTTGTTGCAATTTAAAACTAAACATCAACCTTGCTCTTTAAGGAATTCCCCGCGGACAAAATTTGATTCTTGATAGACATACAAACCTCAAAGAAGACATTGAGCATTTGAAAACACAAAGAAGTATAAATGATAGCTTGCACTTACAAAAACAACACTTGCACTTTGAAGATGGAAGCGTTGGCTACATGTTTATTGTGCTTTGATGAAGTAATAAATTAGGGTGTCCAAAGCAATGATGGCAAGACTATGAAGAATAAATTGTAGTCTTTCATTAGATCATTCTTATTTTGTTTTTTGTAGAATTGAAATTTTAATGAATTTAGGGTTTGCCGCGGCAAAAAGGAATTGAAGAGGAAGGAAACAAATTTGGAGAGTGAGTGTTTCAATGTAGGGAATTGGAAATGATTTTTGTCCGATGGCTACATGCCACAAGTACAATAATTATTCCCTAACTATCCATTCAAAAGATTCAATATTTGAGGCCGCTAGAACATGTATGTGACTATCCACTTAATCTATTCTACTTTTAGATTCAACATTTGGCAATTTCCAACAACTCTTATGGACCAATGTTTTGCATCAACGTGTGCCAAAGTTCTATGCATGAGGCATGCAACTGTTGATTTGCACAATTATTAAAATCAAAATTTCAAGGCCTGCCCGTGCGAGTAGGAACATTCACATTTATACTACAAGAGAGACTCAATAACATAGCGCGAGTGACTTGTAAATCATTCTCCAATCATTCTCGAGTGACTGCACCGCTTTCTCATGAGGGCATGTCCTTGCATATGACTTTGCTGCAACTCTAGCAGTGGAAGCAATCACTGCCTACTAGGTTGCCATTCACTGCCCTCCGTGTCAGTATAGTGCTAATTCTCAGAACGTGTATATCCAGCACCGGAAGTAACTTTTTAGTCTCCATGTAGTGAAACCCAATTGCAATGTATGACTGAGCCTTACTCGTCAATGACTGAGGCTGGCACGCCGGCTTCCCGCCTTTCACCACTAACAGTAGGATGGTGCCTTTAACTGAAAACCGTAGATTCATCCCCAACTTTGTCTCGTCTTCATCTTCCAGTCGCAGTCACCATTGCCAAATGACTTTCCCATTTTTTATAATGCCGAAATGTTGCAATTATGGAAGTCCCAGTCATTCTCCAATCATCTCGGACAACCAGTCATTCTTCTGCAGTCATTTATACCCCCAATTTCTTGTAGTGACTATGCATTCCTTATTTGCCATAACTATGGTTTTACATTCCTTTACACAAATGCTATTTGATACTTTTCAATCAATAGACCTACATTTTATTGGTTGTGATTGAGGATTTGAATCTTGCTTGTTGTAGCAAGTCTACTTTTGTACTTGAATTGCATTCAATTTTGCATTGTACAATCAAAAAATTCAACTTTCAGATTGAGTTTTCAAGTTTATTATATAATAACTTAATAAGACTTTGAATGAGGTGCATGCGTTTAGTTTTGTTGGTGATGCATTGTTACAACTTTCTATAAATTAGAATTTTGTCTTAGTATAATTCATAAAATTGTAATTTAGTGGAAAATATTTTGCAGGGTGATTCAATTAGTGAGAAGTTTTGTAATTGCCGTTGCAATTAGGGCTAGATGTTGTTTTTGGTTACGAAATCCTAATCATTTTGATCTCCTGTGACTTTTTATCCAAATTCTTAGAATTTTTTATATGGCAATAAAAAATTATGTAGAAATAGATGTGATCCTTTGCTACCATAAATTATAATATGTCATATTTTGATTAAATATTGATAATAGCACCAATGGAGTGAAATAAGAAGGTTCACCAACTTAATCTTTTTTTGCACGTACAACAAGCAATTGGACATTTTCTTCCAAAAATGTTGAATTTCTTTCATAAGAAGCAAGGCCCTTGATAATTGTTTATGAATAACTAATATTATCTTGTGTGTGGTATTGAGCAAGAGTCTCATTATTTATGCAAGCATCCTTGTAAACCAAGCTAAATTACCTCAAGCAATAGCTCATCCAAAATAATTTGCTACTACAGTGTTTCAATGTGTCCATGAGCCAATAAAAGTGCTTGAAGGTTTGTGGAAAGTTTTGACAGTCATGTACTTGAAATTTTTTGTTAAAACCATGTATGCCCTCATACCTTACCAAGAAGCTTTCAAAAGGAATTGGTGACCTCATTGGTGTCAACCTTCATGCTAAGAAGTCACATTTCCATTTAAATCTCTGATTGACATTGAGATGTTTACAACTAAATCTAGTTGTAAGCCCAAAAAATTTTCCTTGGGTTCTAACAAGTTCTAAAGTTCAATAATGCATCCTAATTCAACTTGATTATTGTTATTTGCCTTCAAATCGTTGGGCAAAATTTATTCATCTTGTAGTTGTATTAGTATCTATTATCTTATATTAAATCTAGAAGGCAACTTAGGAAAAAAAATGTGATTTTATTCCCTAGTCCCATTAAGATGTCTTTTGAGTTGTTCTTTGAGTTGTCCCTTCATTGTCCTATAGACTATGTTTAGATGGTTTACACCTGGGGATTTGACGTGCAAAACTTGTCCTATAATGTTTGCACAACCTAATAGTCTTATAGTTATAGTAATAGGAGTGATTTCACAAACTTAAGCTATAGGCTGAAATAAGATATAACATTAGAAAAAATTTTATACCTATTGTGGGCCGTTTGACAACATGTAGCGGTGCAATTATAGCCAAAAAAATTACTAAAAATAAAATAAAAATTTAGGTGCTTATGTGATCATCAATTTAAAATTTAAAATTTTAATTAAATTATATATATATATATTTCTTTGTATTTGCATTACAGCTGAAAGTCAAGCAGACCTTCATAAGGTTTAGATTTTTTCTAATGATTTAATCATACAAGACAATAGAAAAGATGGATGATTGCAAGAAACACTTGTCCTATTTTGCATCACACCTTGCATGCTGATTTGTTTTTTTGCCATAATTTTTGTGCTCTAGATCCAAATGACTCAAAATTTATAGGCAAGGTACTTATGACTATTATGCACTTTATCAAAAAAATTTGGAATTTAAAAAAATATTTTACTATCCAAAAATAGCCCCTAATTTTATATCACACTTGCCAATTTTGAGTTTTTTTGAACAAAGTAGTACGCAAAGAATCAAATTTGGAGCGAATGGTCTTCCAATACACTTTTAGCTATATTTTAAAGGATTTTTAAAAATAATTAATTATATATTGTTTAGAAGTCCACAAATTGAGCATCTTTCTACTTGCATTTGAAACATGTAAAGAAACATGTAGGTTTTTTGGTGAATGACCATCTACATCAAATTGTTACAATTTTATTTTTTTAATTTTATTTTTTTCCTATTTTCTACTAACTAAAACATTAAAGTATGTATTTTCTTGAGATTTGGCACATTTCTTGTTCTCCTACTTAGAAAATTTTTCTATGGTGGTTAACTTCATTTTATAGGTGCATACATTGGCCATATTTTTAAAACAATTAAGAAATTGTTGTTCTAATTTTTAAATACTCCAAAAAAAAGGGCATGAGTACAATAAAACGCAAGGCAAAATCAGCATGTGTTTCTTGCAATCACCCAAATGCAAACAATGTTAGAACAACTTGAGTCCTAGTGTTGAAGTCTAGAACCTACAAATAGTTATTCAAATGCATATAACTTTACTTGGTTGAATCTATAAGCAACAAACGTAATTAAGTTCATCTACTAACCATACAAGAGTGGAAAGAGATTACCAAGATATTTGAAATAAAGCATGATATCAACAAAGAATATAAAAGCGATGTGGAATTGACTCTTTGGTTGTTGGCTTGGATGTCTAAACTAATTTAGAATCTTGAAATTGGTGAGAACTAAGAAAAGATATGTCCTAAAAAGAGTGGTGGTTGCTAATCCAAAGATGATGAATTAGATTGTTGACGACAAAAAATGCCCTCCTACGTACAAAGCCAAAATTGATAGAAACAAATATTTTTTATATTTAAAAGATAGAAGATAGTTAGATTTTGTTGAAGATAAAAGGATTTTGAATAGAAATGATGGACAATTAAGAGAGGAATATACCTTCAAGGTTAGGTTGTAAGAAAAGGGAAAGAGCCTCCCAAATAAGATAGATACCCCCCAAACCGCCAATTTGTGCTATTCAGCCTAGTTAATATCATTAGAATGGTCACATTGGACATACTTCCAATGACGTGCTGGCTACAATTTAAGTTGACTCCATATATTACTTGCCATATTGGTCTAAAGCTTCAATCATGGTAGCTTGAAAATTACATCTTGCGGTTGTCCAACATGTGTTTGTCCATAATTCAAGTTGTCTCCAAATATCACTTGCCATACCAGCCTAAAACTTCAATTGCGGTAGCTTGAACATCATATCTTGCAATTGTCCTACACGTATTTGTCCACAATTCTAGTTGTCTTCAAATATCGCTTGCCATACTAGCCTGACACTTCAATCGTGGCAGCTTGAATATCACATCTTGTAGAACTTTGTCCAAAGTGTGTTTGTCCACAATTCAAGTTGTCTTGAAATGTTACTTGCCAAACTGGCCTAAAACTTCAATCATGGCAGCTTGAGCATCACATCTTGTAGAACTTTGTCCAATGCGTGTTTGTCCACAATTAAAGTTGTATCCAACTGTCGCTTGCTATATTGGCCTAAAACTTCAATGGTAGCAGCTTGGACATCACATCTTGCAGAACTTTGTCCAAAGCGTATTTGTCCAAAGCGTATTTGTCCACAATTCAAATTGTTTCCAATTGTCGCTTGCCATACTGGCCTGAAACTTCAATTGTGGTAGCTTGAACATCACATCTTACAGAACTTTATCCAACGCCTATTTGTCCACAATTCAAGTTGTCTCCAACTGTCACTTGCTATATTGGCCTGAAACTTCAATCGTGGCAACTTGAACATCACATCTTGTAGAACTTTGTCCAATGCATGTTGTCCACAATTCAAGTTGTTTCCAACTGTCGCTTGCCATATTGGCCTGAAACTTCAATTGTGGCAGCTTGAAGATCACATCTTGCAAAAATTTGTCCAATGCGTGTTTGTCCACAATTCAAGTTGTTTCCAATTGTCGCTTGCCATATTGGCCTGAAATTTCAATCGTGGCAGCTTTAACATCACATCTTGTAGAACTTTGTCCAATGCATGTTGTCTACAATTCAAGTTGTGTCCAATTGTCGCTTGCCATATTGGCCTGAAACTTCAATTGTGGCAGCTTGAACATCACATCTTGTAGAACTTTGTCCAATGCGTGTTTGTCCACAATTCAAGTTGTTTCCAACTCTCGCTTGCCTTATTGGCCTGAAACTTCAATTGTGGCAGCTTGAACATCACATCTTGCAGAACTTTGTCCAGCATGTATTTGTCCACAATTCAAGTTGTCTCCAAATGTCACTTGCCATACTGGCCTGAAACTTCAATTGTGGTAGCTTGAACATCACATCTTGCAAAACTTTGTCCAGCGTGTATTTGTCCACAATTCAAGTTGTCTCCAAATGTCACTTGCCATATTGGCCTGAAACTTCAATTGTGGCAGCTTGAACATCACACCTTGCAGAACTTTGTTTAATGAGTGTTGTCCACAATTCAAGTTGTGTCCAATTGTCGTTTGCCATATTGGCCTGAAACTTCAATCGTGGCAGCTTGAAGATCACATCTTGCAGAACTTTGTCCAACGCGTATTTGTCCGCAATTCAAGTTGTCTCCAACTGTCGCTTGTCATATTGGCCTGAAACTTCAATTGTGGCAGCTTGAATATCACATCTTGTAGTTGTTCTACACGTATTCATCCTGCATTTTTATCATGTAGAGGTTGGGTTTTGTATATTTTTGTTGTCTTTTCTTGTCATTGCATAAAATTTATGTCTAACCTACATCAACTATACAAATAGGGATAAGGGCCCATCATAACAAAACTTACTAAAAGTGAAACTTGATCTTCTAATGTAAAACTCTCATATTTGACTTGATAGACAATCATGGCTGGTTTCATTTTATTCAGTAAAAATACAAAATCTAAGCAAAGGCAAATCTTGGACTTACACTACTTTTGAGGATTGCCCTATCTTGTCCTCACATATGTTCTCCCCCTTTAAAACAAACATTCATACGATAACGACATTGCTTGGAATGCCCTTACTAAAGTAGATACTACTTCACATGCAACCATTTTTTCCAAAATTCTAAAAATTATGAAAATAAAATAGCAATGTCCAAAAATTACTATTTGTTCACTTGTTGTGTAAATATATAAAAGACAACAAATGAAACTTATTCATGTTTAGATGAGCCCAAAAGCATATTGCCAAAATATGGTACTTGATCCTCCAAGGGTTCATTTTTTACTTCTGATTCTTAATTTGATTGAAATTTTTTTGTTTATTCTAAAGTATAAAGATACTAAGATGGTGATAATTTAGTTCATTAAATTATCAACTATAATCATTTTTATTAGGAAAATGTGAAAAAACACGATGGAATTTTAGGTGAAACTTATAGGATAATTGTAATACTTCCCACAAGATGAGAATTTTTTTATTTGTATATACGTCCCACAATCTATATATGCCAAAAATTGGAAAATATTCCTAAAAATGTCAAAAAAAGCATTTTCTAAAAATATTGCATCAATCAATTTTTATCTTTTTCAGAATTTGTATCTATAGGATCTTGTTTCTAAATAATATTAGAGTCATATATAAAAAATTGGAGTCTAATGAAAATGTATATGAGAGAACCAATTCTACAAAATAAAGTGAAATAGTGTTCTCAAGGTTGTTTTTTGTGGGCTCTTGACAATGTGATTTTACAAGGCTCCCAAGCCCTATAATTCATAAATTCTGTTTTAAAACAAATCTAGGGACCCTAGATTAGAACCTCAAGTTGAAGTAAATCATGCAAATTTTTAGAGCAAAATATTACTCCACCCCCTTGTCTAAATTGCCCCTTCCTCAAAGCATTATTTTTTTCTTTAACCCGTTGGACCTTCATAAAAGTTAGCTTCTTTAGAAATTTGTTTGTTCATAACATTCAAAAGCAGATTGCAATATTGCCTTCTCCCTAACAAAATTTTGTGGAATATTCCACACCATTTTATTTGTCGGATGATATGGTGTGGAATATTACACACCATATTTAGCTAATGAACACATGTTAGCAAACAAAGACACCACATGCCCACATTGATGAGTTTTCGTGGCTGTGTCCTCAAGGAAGGAAAGGCACCCTCCCTGAAGGCGAATGAATGTTATGTTTGCCTAATTTTAAGAAATTAATATTCTAAGTTGCAACTCCTTTTTGCATCCTTGTGTACCGTAAGAAATTTAATATAATATTCGGCTACATGTCTTTTGTATGATTTCTATACTCAAGGGGTGCACTACATAGGATATTTGTTGACATTGTGCGACCAAGCCCATTTACATGTGGGATATATAGGTAAATTTTATGAATTTTATAGGGCTATATTGACCTATAAATTTCTAAAATACAAATCAACAATTAAAATTTTTGAACACTTAGTGTGATCATAGGGAAATTCATCTTTGAAAATTGCATATATAAAAAATGATATACAAAACAAGAAGTGGAAAATGTAAGCAGTTGGTTCCGAAGACAAACTATTTTGAAATCCAAAGTGGATTTAAATAATAAATACTTTCAAACTGAAATGAGTTCAAGCACAAACTAGTATGAAGCAGAAACCACTTTCTAAAACCAAAGTACTTTCAATCACAAACCAAATAGAAACAAATACCATGCATAAAGTAATAGACACCTGGATGTAGTGTCTAAATGTATTGTGCAAAAAAAATGCATGTGACCAAACACAACATGAAACATTTGCACAAATTTCAAAAAATGGAGGCTGCAGGGTGACAAGATATGCATTCAAGGTTCAAAATTTAAGAGCAAACATAGGTAGAACTATAAACTTGAATTCTGCAAATTGTTAAAACTTAGCAGCCTCATGAATCTATTGCGGTAAATGAAGAGATGGAACTCTCGGCACTTGCATATTCACAGAGAGCAACAAACATGAATGAAAGTTAACAATATAAAAATGGAACTCCAAATACAACCACTGAGTGGTCTGGGATTCCACTTAGGGGCTTACCTAACCAAAATGTTGGAGAGAGTGAGCCCGACCATCTCCTTTTTGCACAATTACTTCTACCTGCCATCCTCTACAAAGAGTGGATTGCAATTAGTAAAGGTCTGCAATGCACAACACATTTAGTGCCATCATGTGCAGGTATAGGGCTAGGGAAAATTTGCAGGACTTTGACTCTCCAAGACTTGGTGAAGATCTCCACATTCAAGTCCAGCTCTTGCAATATTTTCTCTGCCTCTAATGTCTATAATATGACACATTCAAATCAAAGTCATAGGTAACTTTGAAATTGAAATCACTATGTGCAACCATATACCCCAAGCCTTTTTTGTTGGCCCAAACTACAAGTCATAAGCTTCATTTTAAAATAACAAAACCCTAAGCCCAACCCTAAGCCCATTAGCTCATCCACAATATTCTGAGCTCGTAGCCAAAATCCTTCTTTCAGTGCAAGCAAACGTTGATTGTACAACCAAAAACTTAGTGAACGTCAAAGGTTAGAAGTGCAAGTGCTATCATCTAAGGTGTGTGCCGTCACCTTCCTTCTAATCTGCGATTTTAGTTCTTCATCCTCCAACAACTACATTATGTACACTAATTATTTTTGTGCACTAATTATTCAAATACAAAAAACATTGGATCCCGCCTAGGATACTATTTATAAAATTATACAATAAATATGATAATTACCACACAATAGATATTCTTCTAAACAATTTAGATTTTTTTTTTTTTTTTTGGCAAAGCTATTGTATAAATAAATAAAAGATAAAATTCATTACCACCCCATATCCTGAATTATTTATAAACACCCTAAATCCATTGTGATGATGCTAATTTGCTTCCAATCCATGTCTAAAATTTAGGACCAAGGTAATTATAATAATCCTTCATTTTATTGCATGTCTCTAATGAAAGAAATGGGAGTGCACCCTCAAGTTTCTATATTAAAATTTTCAATATTTGTCTTATGAATAATATCACAATAAGAATGTTTCTTGTGCAAAAGGATTTTCCATAACGTAGTAAAGGATTATAAAAATTGCCCCCCCTCTTTCCTATACCAAGATACAAAAATATTGGCTATATTGACTATAAAGATACAATGCATGGCTGAATTGAACGAAAAAATACCCATGTTTTCATCCTTGACCACAAGATATGATGCACAAAAATCTATCTCTTCCTTAGCAATGGTATTGAAGAATGGTGTAAAATGACCCCAGAATCTATTTCTTGACTTTTGAAGCAAATCGCTTTTCTTGGCAACTTATCATATCATATCTGACTTTTGCACTTGTTTCATGAACATTAAGAAAGATATTTGAAAAAGTGGATGAAATTGTCAAATTCTTCTCAAATACATATTAGATTTGCTAATATTTGGATCAAAGCTATTTTTAATAGAAAATTTTGTGGATGACATACACATGTGGATGATTCTATTAATTTTTTTGTTACTTGCATACATTCTAGGTGCAAGTTGCTCTATCAGCCAAAAAAAAGAAAGAAAAAAGGTTGCTTCAACCCCTAAAGGACTAAACCAATTTATGTCTCAAAAAACACTCAAAATTGTCATGTCTCCTGCGATCACCAAAGAAACCATAAAAAAAACATTTATTAAGAATCTAACCATAAGTTCTTGAACTTCACTTGTCTCAAATCATGTGGTAAAATTTTTATGAAGTTTGACTACATGAATTAGAAGATACTAGCATTGGAAGTTAGAAAAATAATTTTTTCTGAATTTTGGCCTGCAATTTCAGATGACTTTGACTGCCATTTGTGGAATTTTTTTGCACTATGGATAATAAAGTTACAAAAAACTTTGTTGAAAATTTGAGTTGAGGGTCAGGGAAAAAAATTTAGAATATCAAAACTTGATTTTCATTCATTAAAAAATTGTTAAGTAGAAGTAGGTCCAAGATTAAACAAAACACTAAATTATTAATAGCTCTAAGATGGAATTAAAACATCATATTCCCAATGGTGAGACTCTTCTTGCAAACAAACTTCACCCTATCCCAAAAAAAACTTGAAAAAATTTGAAAAGTGCATTTAAAAATGAATTCTATAAGTTGTTTTCTGCCAAGGATACTTAGATTTGCCCTGAAAATGCAATTGTCTATAACTTTCTCATTATTAGTCCAAATGAAATGAATCAAAGCTTCAAATGTAGATAAAAACACAATCTTTCAAAAAAAAAACTAAAAACTAAAAAAAATTATTTTTTTGCATTTTGTTCTTTTGCCTAGCAAACTATTTTTCAGACTTAAGATGGCATAATTTTTACTCAAGGGGAGCAATTGAAATAAAAATTATGTTTTTAGAAAGCTAGTATAATTTTATTATCTTAAAAAAAAAGTCCAAAAAATCAAGTCAAAACTTGAGGTCACACAAGCCTATCCGAAATCCCAAGTGTCCTACAAGGGGACTTTGGACCATTAGGGGGTAAGGTAACTACACCTAAAAGTATCCAACAAACAAATGAGCATTATTCTTATTATTATATTGCCTAATTTTTAATTGAATCTTTTTGGAAGTCAGAATAACATTTTAGATTTCCTTCTTATGCATTATTAAGGGACGCTTTACACCAAGAGGCCGGGCCATTCTCCTTGAGGCCGATTGCACAAATTTCAGCCTTTTGTCCAATCACAAGTGAAGATCTCAACCCTTTGTCCAATCACAAGTGAGGATTTCGAGTCTCTGACACAGGAAATTGGCCCGGCCTCTTGGTGTAAAGCATCCCTAAGCATAATATTACTGGGTATGAGGCCAGACCACCCAACCATCCAACCATCAGGCCATGAACTGAACCGAGGCACATGCCAGGTGCAGAGTTCAGAAAATCGGCTCAACTCTTACTCTGCCCTTATTATTAATAGCTAACTTCAGTTCTGCAGCTAGTCACCCGTTGTTGTCCTCGGGACCAGTCATCAGTGAGAGACTGGTCATCATTCATCGACAGTTTTCTCGGTCAAAAGGACGAACTTCCGACAGCAGAAGCAGCAGCAGCAGCTTGCATCTTTGGACCAAATTTTCACGTTTTTTGGTTTTTTGGCCTTTCCTTGCAAAGACGGAGGCGCACGGCTCGTGACAAAGCACTTACTTGAATGAATGAAAGTTGGCGACCTCCCAATCCTATTTTTATTTTTTATTTTTTAAAATTTTTTTTGTCGGGTTTTCTTGTTCTTTCGACTGCTCTTTCTAATTTCTCCTGTTCTAAGTCAAGACTAGTCTCAAACTCACGTGCCAATGAAAAACAATAACTTCTTCAGATATATTATATGTTATGAAGGGTGTTACGAAACTGGTGTTGAGATTGGTGTTAGCAAGGGTCTTAGGAAATGAATTTAGAGACACTTTTGGATTGGGGTCATTTCAACAACAATACCCATAACACCCAAGTGCAAACATGTAACGTAACCACATCTAAAATTGCACAAATAAGCAATTCAGCGTGGCATTAGGAATAATTTCAGTCCTCCAGAAGGCTGCGAGTTTGGCACCCGCTCGGTGCAATTATGGAAAAAAAAAATATTATTATTATTATTATTATTATTATTTAATATTTAAAAATTGGATGCTGACGTGGCACTAGTAGTGTCACATCAAATTTTTATTTTTTTTAGTATTTTAATATTTTTTTAATATTTTTTTAATAAAAAATGTTTTTTTAATTCATTCTGAAATTGCATCAAAGGGGTCCCGTAAATCAATTCCTTAGCGGCCTTCTAGAAGGCTGAAAATTTTCCTAATGTTTCACTACTATATTGAACAACTTTTTTGGGGGCCTTGTTGGTAGTCAAAAGGTGATTCTAAATTCTCTTAAAATGCATTTTTGGACATCGTATGAATAAACTATGAATTTTCAAATGCCGAAAATAGGTGTTTTTAAACTCTCATGAATAGCATGAGTACATTTTGGGCAAGAATCCAGAGTGTGCGGTTTTAAAATTGAAGTGGTCAAAATTAGGTGTAGTTACTTTACTATAATCCACAAATGCCTTGATGATCTTTTTTTGGTCAATGCCTCTTTCAAGCAAGTTGTACATAACAAAACATAAAATAAAATTGAAGGATATTAAATTTTACAGAGTTCATTGAATTGTCTTTCCATAGCTAGAAAAAAAAACTCTACGTTTGGACAATTTTTTTGCCTTAACCCCTAAAGGACCGACATGCGTTTTTTGGCTATATAGAAATTTTGGGCAGGTATGTGTGACTAGAGATTTTCATATTTTGGCGGAAATTTTTATAGAAGGTGGTCGCGAGGAATATCTTTCATATGCACTAAATTTCATGACTTTTGGAAATGTGAGATAAAAGTTATGGCCTAATAAATTTGTTTTTTTTGTAACTAGCAGTCTGGGCAGATCAGAAAAAAGTCACTTTCTTCAAAAACAAAAGTTTGAAATTGATTTTCTAGAGTTATATATACGTAAAAAGCTTTGAATCATCCCATTTTGATCAATGAGTCAAAAGTTATGAAGATTTTGAGTTTGTGGGCAATTCTGGATTTTCTACTCTAAAATAAACTTTGAAGTCCTTTATCTTACTCAATTTCAGTATTTTTTGAAAAAAATAAAATCATAGGATGTAGATTATTTATAAAAAAATTCAACCATTGGGATTAGAATTTGTCAATTCCATAATTAAATTCTTGACAATTTAGTATTTTGAATCATTCTCTACTACTATATACTTACTATTTTTTTTCCTATATGTTGTACAATTCTAAATGAAAAGAAATTTTTCAAGCATGTAGCCAACTTATCTAGGAAAAAGAACCCAAAGAAGCACCATCATTTTGGACATTTTTTCATCAAAAAGTGAGCTTGTGAAGTGTTGCTGCCCTGTTTTTTGTAGGGCCAAAAAAATGGATTTAGTGAATTTGAATGCTTACATCTTGCAATCCATGTGGTGGAAATTTCTGAAATTTTTACTATATGTTCTCAAGTCAGCATACTACAAGATCCTACAATTCTATGTGTAAAAAAAAGTTTTTTTCAAAAATTGGATACTTGTACTAAAAATAGCATTTTTCAAGCCTTTTCCTAGCGTTTTTGGTGAAAACATCATCATGGAACTTTAGGGATTAATATATGTTTTTTCAACTTGAAAATCTACTATTGCAAATTTGGAAAGGCTAATTTTTCTATAGAAAATGCAAAGGTTGAACCAAAGACAATGGATATTTGGAATCATTTGACTTGGAGGCAAGATATTTACCCTATAAAGACCAAGCGCTCAAAGTTTGAACAATAGATGGAAATAAATCTTTCAAGGGTGTACAAGAATTGACTTATCATGTTGAAAGAATGACCTTTCTGAAAATAAATATTGCAGTTAATTAGTAAAATAGAAATCTTAAATTAGAAGATATAATTACCTTAAATAAGTAATTGAGCAAAATTTGGAGCAAGTCAAAACATTTATAGATTTTCAAACAAATATATAGAAAATAGAGAAAATTCTATTTGGAGGTCTGTAGTTCATATTGAAATCTAAAAAGGGTGAAATTACAAATTTGACAGTTAAAAATGACATTATATACAATTTGAATTCCAAAATTAAGCCAACTTGACACATGTTGAAATTGACTTAAAAGTATGGTATTACTTAGAGTTTTGAACTTAATAAAAAAAATGTTGTAAAAATATTTAATCTATTATCACTTTAGAAGATTTTTTCAATTTTTGGTTTCATATTTCTTTAAAATATTGGATATTGCTATAATAGATCCAACCATATGGGTAAAATATATGCATCATATTTTTACAACTTTTGTTGAATAGTCATCATGAAATTATTATTCTAAGTAGTATTTTTTTAACACTTCATTACAATTTCAAGAATTTGGACTACCTTAGTTCCAAAAGGGATTAAAGAGCTAATGCATAAAATATTGTAATGGTAATCTACATGCTATAGAAAATTAATACACCAACAATTCAAATGGCTATAGTAACCTCATAACAAGACCAATCCTTACAAAACCATTCTTTTGTGATTATGTGTGTTAATCTACTTATTTGCAATTGCCGCTCAATCATATGCATGCAATTAGCCTTTGAACCTATTCAATGGCTTAGTAGTTTCATAGCAACAATAAATGAATACAATTGGCAACTGAAGTTGTCATTTATTTAGAGCATGCAATTGGTCTAAAGACTTCACTTGGATCCCAATTGACCGAATTTTAACAAAAGTTTGCACAGTATGATTAGCAACTTACCAATGAATTTAGATTATTCAATCACATACATTCTTTATACCATTACTTCTAACAAATTCCAAATCCAAACATAATAAAAACAAATAGTCTCTCAACTACTTTCCTAACTCTTAACTTTGTATACTACTAGGTTTCAAAAAATGATTGGTAGAGCATTTGACAATACTCAGGCACACATATATACAATTTCTTTCTATTTTTCAGTTCACTTACTTCTTCTCAAGCATCTCACAATGTCTCACTCAATTCAATAATTAAATGTATATGCTAATCAACTAGAATTCTATTCTAATAATATAGTAATATTTTAGGTTGCCATCTCTGGCAATTGGTGTTATTGGCCAAACGCACTCAATCCTTTCACAAGCAAATGGTCGATCTCAAATTCAACATTGTAATGCAGGCAAGCCAATTACTAGATCCTCGCTCAATGGTATCAAATAAATAATCAATGATTTGATAATGCAAACACAAACAACCAAACCGGCTTGAGTGACTACAATTACACAAATGCTAAATAGTCTATTGCAAAAGCTCAATAGATAAAAAAAATACATATAAAGAAAAGCATGAGAGCGAATCGTCAATCATACATACAAGTATGAACAATCTTAAGGAAACTCAACATTTAGACTTATAGTCTCCAAATTGCAAGATGACTCTAGATCACTTAAACTATTAAAGTCCTTGTCAATCTAGCCAAATATTCACAATTCATATCTTTTAGTGTCTTTAGAACCTAAATTGAAAAATGGATTTATTTGACTCTTCACAAGGAAAATTAGCCCACATATTTAATCCTATTCATTTAGATGAGTTAGTAGACAATTAATGTCAAAATATTATGTTTAGAGTCTACACTTTTATACTCTGTAATTTTTATATAAACTTTTGTCTTATAAGATTCTAATAGGTATTGCAAGAGTTGTTTAAGTTTCAAAGGTTTATATGTTTTCTTGGCAATATTTCAAAATTTGTAATAGGATAGGTTTCCAGATAGAGGTAAAGCTTTTCTTCATCTCATAATGATGAACATGGTAAAATGAATAAAAATTATTGTTTTGTAGATTGTAAAAAGTGAAAATAACATCAAAGTTTAATTTTGAACTCAATTTCCAAAAATTTCAGGAAACAAATAGTTTAGAAGATTAGTTCAAAAGAACATGTATCTTAATAGAACATTTTGCGCTATTTGAATGAACATAATTCAGTTCCATGTTAACACCATTAATAAACGAGTTAGTTTTCTTGAAATCTACTACTTCTATATAATTAATGTTTTTTTAAGAACAATAAAGAACAAAACGCAAATACAATTTTGGCTAGGTTCACTTCTTGAGATTCTCAACTCAATTCTTTAATATATTATCAACATGCTCAAGTCATAGAACACATGTATTTGTTTTCAATAGTAGAAGATACAATTGCAACTACAATAAACTTGATTTTTGAAGCTTAAGTTACATTAAATCTTACAATTGGTTGTATTTTTCACTATAAATTTGCAAGAGGATATTTGTCAACAAGTAAGCTAAAAGATCTAATCCTTGAATCAACAAAAGGATCAAAAATTAGTTGCATTGTATTTAGGGGGGGTAGGGGGGTAAGGGGGTAAGGGAATCTATCCTTCTTGACATAAAGGAATTGTATTCACTCAAATAAGTTTCAATTCTTTGACCCATAGGTGTACTCTTTGCTTCTTGGACCCATAAGTGTTCAATGGATGGTTTTTATTTGTGGCTCCTATATTCTAGTCTTGTCTTTTTATCGACCCTAGGCCTCTTGGAGCTGGATACTAAGTACACAACATTTGTCTGCAATTATAGAAATTCATCCTTCGTCACTCTGGTTGTCTCTTCCCCTCTCAAAAAAAGACTAAAAACAAGCCAATGAGTGGCCACTACTTGTCTTCTTTCTTCACCTTTTGGTATCTTTTATCTGAAATGAACTCAAGATTGGGCACCAAAAGAAAGGAGACTCCTTTTCCAAAGATATTGAAGCATCTCCGGTCTCTAGAGTCTAGGCTCTAGAGGATGTAGACCAGGCTTGTCCGGACATGTGTAAAAACTCCGTCACTGCCATCCAATCTCTCTGGCAACTGAAGCTTTTCTCCTCCAAATTCTCACTGACTACCCTGCCCTGGCTACCGGGGATTATGAAGAAATTCAAAAAAACGAATAAAAAAAAATCTCTAAATTCTTCACCTGATCCAAGCCAATCCTTTTTGAAACCAGCTGGGTCAGGAGTGAAAGAGAAAAATAATCTCAGTCAAAAAAAAGAAAAAAAAAAGAAAAAAAAATCCCTTCACTCAGCTGCACGTAACTTACTGCAGTCAATTATATACTAGCTTACTGTAACACTTTTAATTTTGGAAATGCTATTGGAGTCAATAAACAAATCCTTCCCACTTGTTCAAATAAATAAGTAAATAAATAAATAAATAAACAAATCCTTCGGATTGAGATTCAGACAAGCCATGCAGGATTTTTAAAATTCAGTTTGTGATTTTTTGAGCTTACAGCATGCAAGGTCCTCTGCAGGATATGGTGGGCGCCCCCAAACCGCCACTTTTTTTTTTTTGCTACTGTACATATTTACTATTTATAGACTGGTCAAATTTTCAGATAGATTTTGTTAAAGGAGCTTCCACTGCACCAAAGTTCACGACATTTGGATACCGTATGCAAAAGTTAGCAAGAGGCAAAGTTTTTTTTTGTAACAAAGGACAAATTTTCATATTTTCTTGTTGGCACTTGAAAAGAAGTTCTAATGAACCAAAGATCGCGACATTTGGGTATCATATGCAAAAGTTAGGAAGGTTTTTTTGGTAGAGGTTTGAAATCTGTTTCTTCCACACAAGTATGTATCTATTTTGAAGATGTACCTAGAGTGATGATGGTAGTTTTGGGTCGATGGGTGTATTTGCACATGCTCCACCGCAAAATGAGCTCCAAGTCAATCATTACCGTGACTACAACGGATAGCAGAAAGGTAGTGGTGTAGTGCTCTATTGCATCACCGCTATGGCTTTTTGTTTTTCTTGGGCAACAAACGCTACAATGCTCCGCCTACACCATTTTTTTGACAAGGTCTTTCGGAGAGCATGCAATAGCTCACGCAACAACTCAAAACCCTTTTGTCTTTAAGGTGTTGCCAAGGGATGAAAGCGTGGATGCATTTGGCGGCTGCATCTATAAGAAGCGGTAGACGCTTCTTACGACCTCACTCTCTAAAAACCTTTTTCACGTTCTATATGAAGTTGAAGTGGTAGACGCTTCCCGTGACTTCACTCTCTGAAAACCTTTTTCACGTTCCCTATGAAATTGAAGCGGTGGAGCTGCTCTAAATTAACTTATAACCAAAAGCAAGTTCGGTAACATTGGAACTAGAATATGGAATATGATCCAATCTGTGGTACAAAGTCATCATGCCACACATTATCCAGTCTCCTGTATTGACTGTGTTTCTTGAGGAAAGGCTGGAGTATGAAATTGGAGTTTTAATGTTTTTTAAAATAAACTGAAATGATGTCGCCTACACATGCTGTTTTGTCGGATACTCCATACCTTTTTGCACTGGAATAAAATTGTTCCTCTTGGGATAAAAAAGAAGACAAATATTGCTAATGGGATTTTTTCTACTAAATCACCCACCTTCAGAGAAAATGAAAAGCTTTAAAAGACTTACATATCCAAGTAAGGTATTTTATACCATGTACGGGCATCTTCCATGCACAACCAACCTTGATGCACTTTGCAATAAATTGGTAACTTGTCATTGGTTCATGATTAGAACTTGGAATTTATATCATTCAAGAAGAACATCTCAAAGTAAGGTAGGATGCTTTACACAAAATAGTGAAATTAGGTTGCCTCAAACTAATTTCTCATATCTAACACTTTCAGACATGGTGAACTATAGTCTAGGGCAACCTAATTTCACTATTTTGTGTAGAAGCGACCATTTAAAGGCTGGTCCGTCCTTTTTGTAGGTTTCCATGAATAGAAATATTTTTCACTCATTTTTCAGAAAAAGAAAAATGAATGAAGAATGTAACACAAGTGGTTTCATATTTTTTTGAGGCATTTTTGAATTAGTTGTTAATTTCCTAAGATTTCTTGTTGTAAGTACCTATTTGTGACCCTAGGTCTCCCAAAATGCGTCCACTTACAATTTCTAAAGTGATTTGAGGAAGTCAAGGCCAATGATTGGCTCTTGCAATAAAGAATACTTTTGGGGGGGATTCAATCAATGACTATGGTGGTCCGTTTAAAGACCAACTCATATCTATTTAGTACCATTTTGTAAGGTTGATTTGCAGAAGCCAATCGCTTTTAGAGCAGACTACCTTAACCTTGAACAAATGTCAAAAAATTGTAAAACTAGACATTGGACAACCAAAATATATCCCACCAAAAGCTAGCTAAAAGACAAGAAAATGTAGAGGCCTGGGCAAATCAAGCAAAATCATGCCAGTTGCACTACAAAATGTTGGACAATTTGTTTAATAAGAGCACATCCTACAATATGTGAAGCAGCCCTTCAAAACATGAAAATGACAAGTCTTAACCCCTCAAGGACCAACATGCGTTTTTTGGCTACATAGAAATTTTGGGCAGATACTTGTGACTAGAGATTTCTAGATTTTTAGCCCAAATTTTAATAGAAGGGGGAGATGAGAAATATCTTTTATATGCACTAAATTTTAAGACATTTAGAAACATGAGTAAAAAGTTATGGCCTAATATGTTACTTTTTTTTGGTAACTAGGCAATCTGGGCATATAAAAAAAATCACTTTTTTCAAACATAAAAATTGAAATTGATTTTCTAGAGTTACATACACATGGAAAGTTTTGAATCATTCCATTTTGATCAATGAGTTAAAATCTTTATCTTTATCAAATTTCAATATTTAAAAAAAATTGAAATTATAGGATGCAGATTTTTTATTACAACATTGCAACCATTGGGATTGGCATTTTTCAATTCAATTATTAAGTTCTTAACACTTTAGTATTTTGAATCATTCTCTACTACTGCCTATTTGCTATTTTTTTCCTATATATTGTACAATTCCAAATGATGTGATAGTTTTCAAGCATGTAGCCAACTCACCTTTTGTAATGAATCCAAAGAGTAACCACCATTTGGGACATTTTTTCATACAAATGTGACCTTGTGAAGTGCAACTGTCCGGAATTTTGTAGGAACAAAAAGAGGGATTTTATCAATTTAAATGCTAATATCTTGCAATCCACAAGGTGGAAATTTTTGAATTTTTTTTCACATCTTCTCAAACCATTGTACTACAAGATCCTATAGTTATATGTGTCAAAAATTTATTTTTTTCAAAAATTTGGTATTTGTACTGAAAATAGCAATTTTAGAGCAATTTCGGTGAAAACATAGTTAATAATACAAAACAATGTTCACTGATTATTCTAAGAGCATGAAATTTACTAAGGGCACAAAATTCCTTTTACTGCAATACTTTTCTATTGATAATATTAGTACAATATTATATACAAGAATAACTTCTACCGTGATGATGGTTTTCTTTTTTTTTTATGTATTTAGGGTCTTTTGTCAAAGTTTGATCATTTATGAGGTTCTTTTTGTCATTGACACCTACAACATTTCTAAAGCAAGACAATTAAAACCATTGACCGCTAAAAATCTATAAACACAATTTTTGGTAAATTTTTGGTAAATTTTTGCGGTTTGACTATTGGCATATTTGGATGTGCAAATAAAACCAAGCATGTACATTTTTGGAGCAAATACAAATTAATTATTTTTGGACACATACAAATTTGCTTGGATGTATTTTCCATGAATTATTGAATGTTTTGGCCTCAAAAATTCAATTTTTGTAATTATTGGAGGATTAACAAAGGTTTTCTACATGGTAGCTTTTTCAACACTTGAAGCCATCATATACCAATTGCTCCTTCAAGGCAGTGACAAAAACAGCACTTTTAGGCCACGAAACTGAATTACAAAGTAAATAAAAAAATTGTACTTCTACAATTTTTTATATAGATTAATATAACAATTCACCATTTGAATCCTACAACTAGTTGTTTGGTGAATTTTGGTGACTGTATCAATATTTCTTTGTATTTTGGACTTCAAAAAGGGATCATAGTAATTCAAGTATATAAATTTTCCAAAAAAACAATTCAAGTTCCAATTTTAGCATGGTAATTTTCAACCCAAGCATCTACATCATTCTAAAATTTGAATGTCCAATTCCACATCGTATAATATTTCCTTGAATTAGAAAGTATCATACAAGGTTAGATGGTTAATTTATAAAAAACAACGGTGTTGTAATAAAATTTCGAACACATTTGTAAATTTGGAGAAGTTGCAAAGAATCAAATGTTATTCTTCAATGAATAGAAAACAAAAATGAAGGGTTAAATTATAGCTACCAAACATCATAGGTGGAATTGACTATATTTAATTGATTAAGTATTGGACAAAGGGGCTAAAGAAATTCCACACCTTCACCAATAGAAATCATTACCCATACACTAATAGGATAAAATAGTTTAGTAGATTCATTAATCCCTAAAGGACAAAACTGCAATTTTTTTGGCAATATAGCAAATTTGGGCAGCTCACTTCGAATAGAATTTTTATTTATTTTTCTTTAAAACTTTCACAAAACTTGTAGTCAAGGAGTAGCTTTAAGGCCCAACAATTTTTGTAACTTTTGACTACATGGTTAAAAAGTTATTGAAATTTTTTTTTTATATACGGGTAGCTAATAAAAAAATTTCAAAAAACCAAAATTTGAAATTGGTTTTCTATATAAATATACATATGTAGAAAGCTTCAAATCTTTCCATTTTGATTAAAAAGATGAAAGTTATGAGGAATTTTTGTTTGAGGGCAATTGTAAAAGCTCTAATCTAAAATAAACCTTGGAGTCCTTTATTTAATTCAAATTTCACTATTTTTGGAAATAATAAAATCAAAGGATGTCGATTATTTATACAACATTGAAACCATTGGAATTGGCATTTTTTTGGTTCCATAACTAAATTCTCAACAATTTTGTATTTTGAATCATTCTCTATTTCTTTCTACTCACTATTTTTTTTGCAAGTTTGAATATGAAAAAAAAAAATTGAACATTTTATATGCGTTCACAACTTATTTCTTCAACATATTATAGAAAGTGCAAGTTGTAGGATCTATACATTTTTGTGTAAAAAGTTTGAGAGATGAAATCTAACCATGTGGAAAAAATTGAAAATACTTCATTTTGAAGTCCAAGCATCATGATCTTGCAATTGGTAAGTTAAGGTTTTTTATTCTAAAATTTTAGGAAGGCGTATTCTAACAAGTTAACTAAAAGATTGTACGAGTGAATTTGTTAATAAATAAATATAGATGAAGATTTTAGCCTTGCTTTGGAGACTAGTATATTGAAGCACTTTTGGGCTTCTAAATTTGAAAGAATTTGAAGGATTAAGATGATCTTAACTCCTAAAGGCCCAAGGCCTTTTTTTTGCCCAAAATCATCCAAAACTGCCATGTTTTTAGCAAAGAGTGAAAAAAAATAAGAAATGTTTGTTTTGCACATCTAACCATAGGATCTTACAACTAACTAGTACGAGAATGTGTGGAAAAAACTTCAAAATTTTTGACCGCACAGATTGCAAGATATCTATGTTTAAAGTAAAAAAAACAAATTTTTCAGCACATTGTGGGACTAGATTCTTTGACTTTGAACATTTTTAACTTAAAATTTTACACTACAAAGTTTTGAGCTTTAAATGTCTATAGTGGAGAATTGAGTTGACAATCTACCCAAGTAAAAGAAATTCAAAAAAATTTAATTTTCATTAATGAAAAAATTATTAAGTAGAAGTAGGTACAAGATAGAAGGAAAATCTAAAATATTCATGTATTTTAGATGGAATTAAAATGCACTAATCCCAATGGTCAAATTGTTCTAGCAAGTAAACTTAACCATGCAAAAAAAAAAAAAAAATGGAAAAATTTGAAAAATTGCATTTAGAAATGAATCCTACAAGTTATTTTTTTCAAAAAGATGCTCTAATTGCTCGAAAAACAAGAATGTCCATAACTTTCTCATAACAAATCCAAATGAAATGAACCAAAGTTTTTTAGATAGACAAAAATATAATCTATGAGAAAAAAAATTATAATGATAAAAAATAAATAAATAAAGTGCAAATTTTTTATGTTGCCCGTCATCCCTTGTTTTGAGCTTATTTGGTCATAACTTTTGTTTTGGGGCATTGATTGTAAAAGAAATTATATTCCCATGAAGCTAATAAGTTTTTCTACCTTCCAGAAAAGTTTCAAAAAATCAGGAGAAAAAATCAGCCAGTAGGTACCTGCCCAAAAAACGCATTTGTCCTCCGAAGGGACAACGGGCTTTTAGGGGTTAATTATGCCAAACCAATGCCAAACCAACTCAGAAAAAAATGTTTCCATAAAACCTGCAATTTTTTGTCTTGTTAGAGGTAATATGATTTTATAACAGATGCTATCAAATGCCAAGTGTGAATGTACCTTTAGAAAAGAAAGTGAAATATGCTATTGTAACATTATTCATAGTGTTCACTTGAGGTGGGATCCAAGGCTATGTTTTTCATTTTTTATGAAGTGACAAAGTGGTGATATTAAATGTTATAGTAATGCTCCAAATTTTAGCATTTGTCCACATACGGGATAGAAAATATTATGTTAGCACATATCACATGCCTATAATTATGTTCTCATCCACAATCTGGCAATTTCATCTAAGATTTTTATTTAATTCAAAGTTTTATGGCAAAAAACCTTCATGGTTGTTTGTCATTTTTTAGCCAAATTGTTTTTGTGTGGTGCAATTTGGCACTAGAAAGCAAAAAAAAAAGCCCTGGTGGGATCTCTCAAAATCCATCATATAATAAGTCTAAATATTAATTCTAAACTGTTATTGAAGACAAAAGTATTAGACATTGTAGAAGCTAATAATACACCTATTTGTTTTTGGAATCTCAGAATTTTGGTTGATTGCCTTAGAAATAGGCCCCGTGTTTGATAGGTAAAGTAGATGCTTATTGTACAGTCATAAAATTCTCGAACTTAAGGGATTGGGTCTTTCTGCCTCCCATTTGTTATGTGGCTTTTCGCAGTTGAATTGAAGCTTTTGGCTAGTACTATAAAAGGGACATTCCAACCTTCATATCCAAGAATGATGTGATGTTTTAATTTGACATTGATGTTAGAGTACGGCTTAAGAAAATCTACTGATTGATCTTGAACTCTCATAACTTCTATATAGAATTGTTGTTCATTGACCTAACTGCAATATAGTCATAGTCAAAGAATTTTGTATAGTTCTTAGCAATTCTACCCTAGCTTAAAATTTTAGCACTATAGATTTTGAGTTTCAAATTTTTTATGTTGAATAATTGAATTAAGAAATTGAGAAGAATTTTTTTTAAAAGATTTTCATTATGTAAAAAATTGTTAAGAAGTAGATACTAAACATATAAAAAAACAAAATTGTAAATAGCTCTTAGATGGAGTTAAATCACACTAATCCTAACTATGAGATTGTTCTAGCAATTTGAACCATGTTTTTCTTTTAATTGTGGAAATCAGGTAAAAACGATTCAATATGATATTCTCTCAAAAAGATGCAATGATCGCCCACAAATCAAAAAGCTCCATAGCTTTTACATCACTAATCTAAATGGAATTAATCAAAGTTTCCCAAGTAGACAAAGATAAAATCTTTGAGAACCAAAATTTTCAAAAAAATTATTCCAACTTTATTTGATTTTCATTTTACCTACCTGCGATTAAGCATTTTGATCTTAAAAGGGCATAACTTTTGCTCCCAAGCACCAATTGAAATAAAAATATATACTAAAAAAGCTAATTTGTTTTTCTATCTTCAAGAAAAGTTTTAAAAATTGCACCAAAAAATTAAGATTACAGGAACTTGCCCAAACCTTGAAGTGTCTCTTGAGGGAACATGTAAGACTTGAAAGGACAGATATCTGTGTCTACTTTTGTGCTAGTCTTTGGTCTAGAAGTAGATGCATCTACACATTTATTTCCCACAATTCCTACTATATTTATATAAGCTCCGAAAAGTACAAAACCAATTTTGTCGATTTCCTAAACCATTTCCTAACAAGCCCCCATCATTTTATTCTGTAGCTATCTTCAAGATCTACAGTTTTTGAATAAGTGTCACATCATTTAGTTGCTTCTATCATAAACTACTCCTAAGAAAACACATTGTTCATTCCCTGGGAGGCTTTTGCAGCGTAATGCCCAATTGTGTATGATTTATTGCGTGATCAAGCATTACGGATTCTTCATCCGACTTCAATTTCTCATCCCAAATATTCATCATGTTCTGCTTGTAATGTTCCTGATTTACGTCGGACAATGGCCTCTTGTCGTCGGGCATTTTGGGAAACAAAGGCCCTCCTCGTCAGCCCTTTATTTCCCGAAATGCCCTCCTCCTCGGGCATTGCCCTATACTTAAGTCTACCTGCAGCTTTGTCCAGCCCGGGTTCCAGCTCCGTCTGTCTCCGTCTGTCTCCGTCTGTCTGTCGACGTTGAAGTTCAGTCCGTCATCACTCCGGCCTGCTGTTTCTTGAAGTCCGTCCGTCCTCTCCCGGCATTCATTCCGGCTTTCCTCCTTGTCGGTTGCAGCTCTCCAGCCAACGCAGAAACTCCGCAAATTAACTCGGAACTGAATCATTGGAGATGGAACTGGGCCCCCCACTTTCAATAAACTTCTGCTCCCTAGCAAGGCACATCTGGAACGATGTTCGGAAAAAACCCGGCGGCTAGTTCAAAAATTACCTAGTGGAATTGAGAAAAAACCCGTTTGCAATTTGAAATCATCGACTAAAAGAAACGGTGAAAAAACATATAAAATTTTTATGTTGAATAAAAAATAGAAAAAATAATTGGACTCCACACTCGAAAAACTAGTTCAATTTAGGAATTAAAGGAGAATAGCCAATAAAATTTAAAAAAAATCTCAAACGCTCAACTAATCTCCACGCAACCTCATCATAAAGGCTCAAAAAAAAAAAGATCCCCACTAAAGCTCCTTGTTTAGTTCTGTGGTTTCCTTCATTGGAGAACTGTAGATTTGTGTTTGGGAAGTTTTATTGGCTATTTTCCTTCAATTCCCAGTTTGAATTGTTTTTTCAAATAGGGAGTTTGGTTATTAACTCCATTTTTTATTCAAAATATAAATTTGATAGATTTTTTCACCAATTTTTTGTTGATGTTTTCAAATACTAACTGGGTTTTTTCCAATTCTATCGGCTAACTTTGAACTAGCCGTTGGTTCTTCGTGAATATAGTTGCAAGTTCCTATTTGGAGGAGATTTTAGCCATGTTAATTCCTGAGGTTTTGTCACACCTTTTGTGATGAGTTTTGGACAAACTGAAACAACAAGAACATCTTTAATTGGTCTTGTGGATCTTCTCTTTCATTTTTCACTGAATTTTTATTTATAATATTCACTAGAAAAAATTATTAATTTTTGGATCTAAAATGTTGATCATATGTAGATAGGGACATAATTGGGAAAGAATGTCCATAACTGGGTGGTAGAGACAACCAAATGCAGGAGGTGCCATTAAGAGCGACTTAAACAAATGTTCCTATAATTTACATCTCCTACATTAATATGTATCTATTGTTGAAGAAAGGATTTTAGAACATCAACCAATAAAACTTTGATCCCTCATAGCTTTTGTATTCATTATCTAACTAATGATGCATTCTTTGGTGCATTGAACTTCCCTTTAATTTGCCAATCAAAATACATGAAAAATTGACTTGTCTTAACCCCTAAAGGACCATTGTCAGTTTGGGGGACAAATGGGATTCCGGGCAAGTACCTACGGGCTGAATTTTTGTCGTAATTTTTTGAAACTTTTTTTGGACATAGAAAAATTGATAAGCTTTGTGGGAATATAAGTTTTTTTTCAATCAGTGCCCAGGAACAAAAGTTATGCCCAAATAAGCTCAGAAGAGGGGAGAGGGGGCAGCAAAAAAATTTTGCAAAAAATTTAATTTTTCTTAAAACTTTTTTTTTTCCTAATAGATTTTTTTTTCTATCTGGAAAGCTTTGATTCATTTCATTTGCATTTTATATGCGAAAGTTATGGACAATCTTGTTTTTCGGGCAACTAGAGCATCTTCTTGAAAAAATAACTTGTAGGATTCATTTTGGAATGCAATTTTTGCAATTTTTCAAAAAAAAGAGTTCCATGTAGTTTAGTTTTTGTGCTAGAACAATCTCACTATTGGGATTAATGCATTTTAATTCCATCTAAAAGATATTAATATTTTAGATTTTCCTTCTATCTTGTACCTACTTCTATTTAACAATTTTTTTAAGAATGGAAATTAAGTTTTTTTGAATTTCTTTTTTTTTCCTAGACTCTTAACTCAATTCTCCACTAGGAAGGTTTAAAGCTCAAAACTCTGTATTGCAAAAAATTTAAGTTAAAAATGTTCAAAGTCAAAAAATCTAGTCCTACAATGTGCTGAAAAACTTGTTTTTTTTACTTCATACGCAGATATCTTGCAATCTGTGCGGTCAAAAATTCTGAAATTTTTTCCACACATTCTCATACTAGTTAGGTATAAGATACTATGGTTAGATGTGCAAAAAAAAAAATTTAAAACTTTTTTTACTCTTTGCTCTAGAAATGCCAGTTTTGAGAGCTTTTTGGCAGAAAAAAGGCCTTGGTCTTCGGTGTTAACTCCTAAAGGCCCATTGTCCCTTTGGGGGACAAATGGAATTTTGGGCAAGAATCTACGGGCTGAAATTTTGTTGTGATTTTCCGAAACTTTTTTGGAAGATAAAAAAATTGCTAAGCTTTGTAGGAATCTAATTTTTTTTTTCAATTGGTACCCAGGCAAAAAAGTTATGCCCAAATAAGCTCAAAATTAGGGACAAAGGGCAGCAAAAAAAATCTTGCAACTTTTTTTAAAATTTTTAAAATTTTTTTCTTGTAGATTATATTTTTTTCTATCTAAAAAGATTTTATTCATTTCATTTGGATTTTATATGAAAAAGTTATGGACAATCTTGTTTTTTGGGCATTTAGAGCATCTTCCTGAAAAAAATAACTTGTAGGATTCTTATTTGAGTACATTTTTTACAATTTTTCCAAAAAAAGTTCTACAAGGTTAAGTTTTTTTGCTAGAACAATCTCACCATTGGGATTAGTGCTTTTTGACTCCATATAAAAGATATGAATATTTTAGATTTTCCCTCTATCTTGTACCTACTTCTACTTAACAATTTTCTTAGTAATCAAAATTAAGTTTTTTTGGATTGATTTTTCTAGATTTCCATTTCCATTTTCTATTGTAAAGATTTAAAGCTCAAAACTCTGTAGTCCAAAAAATTTAAGTTAACCCCTAAAATACCGAGGCCCTTTTTCTGCTAAAAAACACTCAAAAATGCCATTTCTATAGCAAAAAGTAAAAAAAACTGAAAAATGTTTTATTTTTCACATCTAATTGTAGGATCTTACACCTAACTAGTTTAAGATTGTGTGGAAAATATTCCAGAATTTTTGACTGCACAGATTGCAAGATATCTGCATTTAAAGTGAAAAAAACAAGATTTTCAGCACATTGCGGCACTAGATTTTTTGAATTTGAACATTTTTAACTTAAAATTTTTGCACAGCAGAGTTTTGAGCTTTAAATCTTTGTAGTGGAAAATTGAACTGAGAGTCTAGGAAAAAAAAGAAAGAGAAAAAGAATTGAATTATCATTCTTTAAAAAATTGTTAAGTAGCAGTAGTTACAAAATAGAAGGAAAATCTAAAATATTCATATATTATAGATGGAATTAAAATTCATTAATCCCAATGGTGAGATTGTTCTATCAAGTAATATAAACCATGCAAAAAAAATAAAACTGAAAAATTTGAAAAATTGCATTTAGAAATGCATCCAAGAAGTTATTTTTTTCAAAAAGATGCTCTAACTGCCCAAAAAACAAGAATGTCCATAACTTTTTTCCCGGGGCACCGATTGTGAAAAACAATTATATTCCCACAAAGCTTATCACTTTTTCTATCTTCAAAAAAAGTTTCGAAAAATCATGACAAAATTTCAGCCCTTAGGTACCTGCCCAAAATCCCAAATGTCCGTCGAGCCGACAATGGTCCTTTAGGGGTTAAAAATGTTCAAAGTTATAAAATCTAGTTCTACAATGTGCTGAAAACATTAGATGAGATTCGGGGGTCTTGGAAGGCTCTGAGTTCCCCTGCGTTCTGCTGCGTTCCCAAACTGCAGGAACGCAGTTGCAACAGCTGGCTGAAGTGGCACAGTGATTGCCATGTCATTTTTTGAAAAAAAAAAAAATTTGCTTAAAATGATATTTTGGTTAGAAAAAAAAATTGTTTTTTTAAAAAAAAAATTTTGACACGCCCATACCGGCGTTCCCTGAATCTGACCAGATCGGAGAACGAGCCTGAAATGGCCCTCTAAGACCCCCAAATCTCATCTAATGACTTGTTTTTTTCACTTTAAACGCAGATATCTTGCAATTGATGCTACCAAAACTTCTAAATTTTTCTACACATTTTCATACTAGTCAGGTGTAAGATCCTATGGTTAGATGTGCAAAAAAATAATTTTCAGATTTTTTACTCTTTACTATAGAAATGGCAATTTTGAGTGTTTTTTGGCAGAAAAAAGGCCTTGGGCCTTTAGGGGTTAGGATAGAAGTTGTCCACAATAGAAAAAGTGGCGCTTACAGGTGTCTATACTTTATATGCACTTTATGCACACCATAGATTTCCTACACTTATTACTATTTATCCTACCAATGGAGATTATTCTTTTTACAAGTGCACTTTTGATATGCGCAAAGGCCCACAAAAATTGTAATTGACCCTTGGAAAAAAAGGTCCCTACTTAATCACAAAAGAAAGACAACTTTAATTCTACAAACCCAACACACAATTGAAACTGTATACACATGTAGAATGAGTTATATTTGATTAGTGACGTCAAATAGTGGAAAATTTCTTAGGATACTAAATTCCAATTAACTTGAATTTTTTGTGAACTTATAAAGTATCGATAGGAGTGATATATAAGCTTTGTGATTTTTTTGGACTTTGCTTTGCAATTTTCATATAAAACTTCATATCCTCAAGATAGATAGATATGGTGCAATTCCACATATATTGTTACTTTGTTGGGGTTTGAACCATAGAAGGAAGGTCCAACTTACTTGCCAATTTTTGTGTTGCAGATACATGTCATTTATGAGAGTGAACATGCATTTATATTTTGTAAAAACATTCGGTGAATCCGTAGTAAATTGTTGATGTGGCATTGGATTTGAAAACACAATACAAATAAATACGGTATATGAATACAAGCAAGTGTCAACATGTGTGGAAATAGTGACCTCAAGGCACTTGCACGTGACCATTGGTCTCCAAGTATAGCATCCATTCCCTTCAACTTGCAATTCATTCTTTGGAGAGACATACATTTATTCTTTATAGATTATGAGAACAAAGAGTGAATTGAAGGATGGAAGCAATTTTTTGGTAACAAAATTTACAATGATTACAAGCTATATTGGTCATGATTTGGGAGTATTGTGTTGCACAATTTGCATCTTGATGTTATTCGACTATTTATAGATCAATATGATGTCCAATACCATTGTTTGCCTTGTGAAATTTGTGATTGCACACATTTCAAGGACTTTATTGGTTCCCAATTCCCACTGCAATTTCCTTTAGGGATTAACCCCTAAAGGACCAAGGCCATTTTTCTACCAAAAAACATTCAAAACTGCCATTTCTATAGCAAAGAGTAAAAAAATTGAAAATTGTTTTTCTCTCACATCTAACCTTAAGATCTTAAATCTAACTAGTTTGACAATGTGTGGAAAAAATTTCAGAATTTTTGATAGCACAGATTGCAAGATCATTGTGTTTAAAGTGAAAAAAAAAAAAATTTCAGCACATTGCGGGACTAGATTTTATGACTTTGAACATCATTACAAAAAATTTGAGGCCTCAACAAGGCCGCTAAGCCTGGTCCCCCCATGATGATATTATGGAAAAAAAATTGAAAATTGAAAATGTGACGTAGTTGCATTTCGACCACATCAGCGCTGTCAGCGCCACATCATTTTTTTTTGGAATAAATAAATAAATAAATTTTTTTTTTAAAAATTTAAAAATTTAAAAAAAACTCCGTAATTGCACCCCATGGATGCTGAAAATCACGCACTTGCAATCTTGTTGAGGCCTGAAATTTTTTGTAATGTTTAACTTAAATGTTTTGCACTGCAGAGTTTGAGCTTTTAATCTTTATAGTGGAGAATTGAGTTGAGAGTCTAGAGAAAAAAACAAAATCCCAAAAAACTTCATTTTCATTCTAAAAAAAACTATTAAGTAGAAGTAGGTACAAGATAGAAGGAAAATCTAAAATATTAATATCTTTTATACGGAATTTAAAAGCACTAATTCCAACGGTGAGACTCTTTTAGAAAAATAATTGAACCTTGTGGAACCTTTTCTTTTTTTTCAAATGTTAAAATTGCATTCAGAAATGAATCCTACAAACTGCATTTTGAAATGAATTAAATCTTTCTAGATAGAAAAAATATAATCTTTGAGAAAAAAAATTAAATATATATATATGCAAAAAAAAATTTATTGCCTCCCATCCCCTATTTTGAGGTTATTTGGGCATAACTATTTTCCCAGGCACCAATTGAAAAAAAATTATATTCTCATAAAGCTTTGCAGTTTTCCTAACTTACAAAAAAGTTTCGGAAAATCACGAAAAAAGTTCAGCCCATACATACCTGCTCAATATCCCATTTGTCCCTTGAAGGGACAATGGCGCATCTATAATTTATAGGGTTCATAGGTTCGTACAAATACAATACTGAAGTTGTAAATTCATACCTATGTACCATAATTGTACATACTACGTATATTTTTTCGCACTGAATCAGTCCGTAAACAATGCCTATCAATAACATACAATTGTTGTACTGATATCAGTACAATTTAGATGCATTTTGGATACCACATTTGTATAATTAAAGTACATAAATTGTACACATGTGAAAGCACACTATGCCCACCTAAAAAGTACGTCATAACATTTTTACTGGTCAATTTTGAAGAACTACTGAAGTTTGATTACTCTTTAAGATTAAAGAATTCAATTTTTTTATATTTTGGTTTAATGGGTGAGTAATCTTGTGAACTCTAGCTTTTGGTGGCCATTAAACTAAAAGAATGTTTTTATTAAGTTGTAAAAAGTACTTTAGAAAAATTAAAAGTACTTTGTAGATGTTAAAAAAATTGAAAAGTACTTTGTGGAGGAAAATGAGACTATGAACTTTGAATAATTCTATAATACTTTGTTAGAGTACTTGGTATGTGAACACTTATTTCTAATAAATAGAACATACTTGCATTTTTTGCTCCAATTAAAGAGCTTATGTGGCATTTTCTTTTGCAGCCAAAAATGGATAGGAACAAAAAAAATTTGCTAATCTTCTGGTGCTAGAAGCAACATATATGTAGACTCTAGGATGGCTAACAATCAAATCCCCCCCAAAATATATATTGAAGAATATACAATACAAAATACAAAAAAATGTACAAAAAAGGTTCAAAAAAGTACAAAAAAATACTAAATTTTCTTGCCAAAACCGTACCTAGTATAGTGTGCTTTCACCCACACTTTTAATAAAGATTCTAACGACACTGATTCAGTGCGTAAAAATATACATAATATGTATGATTATGGTACGTAGGCATGAATTCACAACTTTGGTATGATATCTATTAAAAATCCGTCCTCCCTCAAGTTCTAGGTGATTAGTCCTTTAGGAATTAACAATCATCATCTGTATTATAATCTTGCAACCATTGGAGATTTTTATTTGATATAATATTTAGGGAAGATGTACTTGAGCAAAGTAAATAGAATATTATGTATTTGGATTCATAAAAAATAATAAAGAACTAAGCTTGCTTTTAAAGAGAGTATTTTGGAGCAATTTGGAGCCTCAAAACACTTCAAAGTAATATTAGGGATTAAAAGCTTGCTTTTTACTATCAACATCTTGTGGGATTTTAATCCTTAAAGGACCATTGTCGGTTTAGCAGACATTTGGGATTTTGGGCAGGTACCTACGGGTTGAAATTTTTTCATGATTTTTTGAAACTTTTTTAGAAAATAGAAAAACTGATAAGCTTTGTGGGAATATAATTTTTTTCACAATTGGTGCTTGGAAAAAAAAGTTATGACCAAATAAGCTCAAAACAGGAGACATCGGGCAGCCCAGGCAACAAAAAATAATGGACAAAAATTTGAGTTTTTTTTTACATATTTTTTTTCTCATAGATTATATTTTTGTCTATTTGGAAAGCTTTCATTCATTTCATTTGGACTTGTTATGAGAAAGTTATAGACATTCTTGTTTTTTGGGCAGTTAGAGCATCTTTGTGAAAAAAATACCTTCTAGGATGCGATTCTGAATGCAATTTTTCAAATTTTTCAGTGTTTTTTTTGGCATAGTTTATATTACTTGCTAGAACAATCTCACCATTGGGATTAGTGCATTTTCATTCCATCTAAAATACTTGAGTATTTTAGATTTTCCTTCTATTTTGTAACTACCTCTACTTAACAATTTTTTAAAGAATGATAATTGATTTTTTTTTTTTTTTTAATTTTTTCCTACACTCTCAATCCAATTCTCCACTATGGAGATTTTGTAAGCTCAAAACTCTGTAGTGCAAAAATTTTAAGTTAAAAAATGTTTGAAGTCAAAAAATCTTGTCCCGCAATGTGCTGAAAAACTTGTTTTTTTCACTTTAAACGCTGATATCTTGCAATCTGTGCGGTCAAAAATTCTGAAATTTTTTACACACACTCTCATACTTGTTAGGTGTAAGATCCTACGGTTAGATGTGACAATAAAACATTTTTCAAGTTTTTTTACTTTTTGCTATAGAAATGGCAGTTTTGAGTGTTTTTTGGCAAAAAAAGGGCCTCGGTCCTTTAGGGGTTAAACAAGCATAACCATATATAAGGATTAAGGTTAAACAATCCAATATCATCATTCACCCAATTATAACATCTATTGGACCCTCCCAATTGTGTCATTCATCCACCTATTACCAAAATCTTAGCAACTGTTTACCATCATGAAAATGCATTCGGGGAGGGAATACATCAGAGTGTGGTTTAGCATGGGGCTACCCACGGTTTATCAATTTAGTCCCAACTAACTTTCAAAAAATCATAGAAAATTCATTCCTTGACAAAATGTCTTTGATTCTACTTACAAATGGCTTCTCTCCATTAGGAAGAGAATGCGGCGTAGAGAAGGTTGCCTCCCTTTGAGAAGCGGTGACCAACAGTGAACAACAAATTGCTAAATAAAGTAAAAAAGTAAAAATAAATAAAAAATAAAAACAAACATAGTCCACCCTAGTAGACCGTTTGCCATGGTGGACTACAATTCAAAAAAAACTTATTGCGTAGTCCACTTGGTAAACAATCTACTAGGGTGGACTATGATTTTTCTTTTTAATTTGATTTTTAAAACTTAAAATTATTTATTTAATTCAGTTGTCTGACATTCACTATTGGTCCAGAAGTGGCGGCTCTATTGAAGCCCCATTCCTCCCCCAATGCAAATTTCTCATCAATCTCTGAAAAATATGGGAGTTGACAAATAGCTTCTCCAAGGTACCTACTGCAGTACATAGCAAATCTGCTTGGTGATAGGCCTGATTGCCTTACCCCACAAGAGTATTTTTTGTTTTGTTTTTGTTTTTTGACAAGCCACGAGAGTAGTTTGAGAGTTGCTACATACGGAAAAAGATTCCCATTGTGCTGACTGCTGACTCGAGCTGAATTCTTTTTCCATTGTAGGTTCCCAAATGTTCCCCAAATGTTCCCCAAATGCCCGGTATTGGTTATACTTGGTTATCATGTAATGTATCTGGGAATTTTTTTGTTATATCAAGTAATGCACGTGCTCTCTGGCAAGAGTCGGTCCGTCTAGTCTGGTCATCCATGCATTTGTAACTTTTTCTTGTATGATGACCATTGGTTAACTTAGAACCGAGGCCGGCCTAGAGCAACCAAACTTGACTCCCCAGAGGAGCCAAAAACAGATTCGTTCTTAGGGAGGGACCGGGACCAGAATTCGCATCACGCAACCGCAGCCAGGCAGGCAGGGACATGTCCGTACAAAGTGATTTTCCAACATGGGATGAGTAGGAAAAAGGTTGTCTCGGGGCACTCCCTTCCCTTGAAAAAAAAATGGAGCTAGATTATTTTGATGCCCTTTTGACAACAAAGGCCCGCCATTTCAATGTCATTCTTCCAATCACTTTGATACTGAGTTGGCACCAAATTATCTTTGATAGTGTTTCCATGCACCATATTCACATGCACTCAAGTTTAGTTCCTGATGAACTAACCCTACAAAATAGTTGAGACTGGCAAGAAAGACTTGAGACCCAAAAATTCAGCTGAGAAGTGGGACTTTTATTTTGGTGGTGGAGAAAAAAGAACCCGTTGATGAACTTTCTGGAATTTTGAACGAGGAAAAAGGAAGTTACCATGTGAGGGAATGGTTCCATAGGCTCTATGAAGGTATGAACTTGGTGCTTATTGATCGGTGCCTTGAAAGTCATGCCCTCTCTCTACAACGATGATAGAAAACATGCTATAAATGACTATCCTAATTGACTAGAAATTGTCCACAATGACTATAAATGAGTCATTGTGAACAGTTTTCCATCATTGTGGACAATCATTTAGGCCATGTTTTTTTACTAAAGTAGAAACACTAATTGTCAACCACGCTTGGTACCCAACCTGCAAGGTGTGCTATTTCCAACTTTAGGTTGGAAATCAAGCTTGGAATGTGTGTTTTTTCCTTTTCAAGATTGGGACTAATAAAGTTATGACACATGTTCCAAAGTAGTGAGCAAGATTGTAGCAAGTAGTGAGCAAGAAAGTGATTCTTCAATGATCAAAATTGGAAGAGTCTATGTGTATGGCTACAAGTGAAATGCACTTTTTGGCTCCCAAAATTCACAATTCTTTTCAATTTCAAGAATAAAATTCTGAAAATTTTGCAATCTCCATATTTCCTATCTTTCTAAATGGCCAAAATTTTTGCCACCTCATACGATTTGCTCTAAAATTAGTGGGAGGAGGGAAAATTATTTTCCGTGATTGCAACATAGAGGGAAAGAATCTTTTCACTAGATAGTATAGTTTGGTGTTCCACGGGCTCTTTTCTACTCCACAGATTAATTCAATTATTAAACCCCATAGTAATAATCCTAATTTGTACTAATTTGAAAATTCTACAAATTTACAGGGCATACTAATTTGAAAGCTCATTGTATTTTGGATCAACACTAAAGAACTAGAGTACATTTTAGGTATACTGGGTTGTCTAAAGCTATTCAATTTTTAGGCTGGTGAGAAAAAAATGAAAAAAAGAGACAAAAATCCAACCATACAAATTTGTCCTAGACAATTATAGAAATGTATAGAAAAATATTTAGAAATTTTATCACATAGAGAAAACAATTGTAGCATTTGAATTTAAGGAAAAGTTTTTTTGCAACCTTGCCTTGACATGGCCAACAAACTTTGACCAATGATAAAAAAATTCAAATACTAAAGATAAAAATTACATTTTTGGTGAATTTTTGGAGTTAAATTTTCAAGTTTATTTTGAAGCAAATCTATAAATAGTTTTGAAACTTTGATGGTACGAATATTTTTTTACTTTTGATGCTTAACTTTATTTCCTTTAATCTACCTCAAGGCTTGACAACTTCTTGATAATAGAGGTTGTTAATAACTTGTCCCACTTTCATGTTTTTTTGCACATAAATTTACTTGAGATTTTTAATTTTTACCTTATAAAAGTAAATATTACTTTGTATAGTATGCATAGAGTTAATTGTCAAAAATATCAACCGTTGAATTTTTAGATTATGACAATTTTGGATGATCAGCTTATAGGTTGAAAACGTACCTTCTGGAGAAGAAAAAGTATAAAAAGATGAATAATTCTTTTTTACCCCCTTCCCTAAGAAATTGAATAGGAATCTAAGGCAACATTTTTATTTTTGAATTTTAAAAAATGAGAAGTAAAACCTCTCTCAAATTTGTACACGTTTTCAAATAAAAAGAATAGAAAGCCAAAACAAATCAAATGGATCCTATAGAATTTTAAAATATACATATACATATTATATGTATATATATATATATATTTTTGAAACTTATAGATTGACATTATTGACACATTTTTGAAAAATCTTCAAAAAATTTGGAATCATTCTAATTAGTTTGGATTGTTGATCACGCTAGATTGAACCTTGTAAACTTAAAATTGCTGAAAATATAATTTGAAATAATTTCCTCCAAATCTAACTTGGTTGTATATATCAAAGATTAAAAATGTCCAAGAAAATGTTTTTTCCATTTCCAATACTCCTTTCATTGTAAGAAAATTTTATTTGTTGCTTTTTGTACAAGATTATATTTTCTAAATAAAATTTTCAATAATTCTCACATTGAAAATTGGAAAATTGGAAAATGCAACAAGTATGTCAACTTTTCACTCTACAAGACCCTACTTTACAAAATATTGAGATTAGTTTCACCCTACTGAGAATTTGCCATTGAAAATTCAAAAATGGTACATTCTATCTTCTTAGGCCTTAAGGGATTAATGCAAACTTCAAAATGATTACAATATTGATAATTTATAGCATACTTGTGTCTTGTCTAAAACCCTCAGGCCTTTAGGGGCTTAGTCCTAAAGTGAGATTTTTTCACTATATATAGCATTTTTTCTTACAATTGCATTCTATATCTTACTATTGACATACTTGCCAAATTTTTAGAGGTAGAGGAAAAGATTTCATATGCTACCTGAAATTGCTAATCTTGCCCAAAAAATTTCAAATATCATAACTTTTCATCTGGGCACTCAATAAAAAATAATTGTATTTCTGCATAGGGATTACATGTTGCCATCTAGTGTCAAATTTTCAAAAATATCTATTTAAAGTTCACTTTGTAGGAACCTTCCTAAATTTCTAATGTGGTCATTCAACGACAATTTTATAATTTAGGGTTTACATCAATAATATGTGATTTATGCTGTTTTCATATCATCTCAAGTAGTACAATTTTCATTCAATTTCCATCCAAATTCATCTACTTTCATCTAAATCACTCCAAATTCATTGAAGTCTTTATGCTAGTTGGATCATATTCATTCAACATTAATCCAAATTAATGTATGTATCCCTTGCAGAGTAATCTCTTGCACTAATCAAATTAACTTGTGTAGTAAGTAAATAGAGTATGAACCAAAAAAATGTCCCCAATGACTCAATCAAAAGTGCTAAATTTTTGCAAACAAGGCCTTATGATCCTTTAAAGCTCAATAAAACAAAGTTTAAGGCACCTTCACACCTAATTTTACAAACATACTTAACTTACTAAAAAATTGACTTGATTAACCATCTGGATTGATTAACCATCCGGGTGGATTAACTATCAGACTTGATTTTCCATCCCACTTGATTTCCCATCCTACTTGATTTTCCATCCCACTCAATTACCCATTCCACTTGATTAACAGTCCCATTTGATTAATCACTTGGGTTGGATTAACTATCGGACTTGATTTCCATCCTACTTGATTACCTATTCCACTTGATTAACAGTCCCATTTGATTAACCATTGTAGCTATTGATAAAAGTTTGCTTTCGGTATAATATCACATGTGGTTGCTTAAGAGGCAATTGATAGAAGTACATTTTTGGTACAATACCCCCCTATGTCAATAATCATGAAATATCATGCGCTATTTTGGTATGTCAAAATCTTAGGAAACAGATGATTCCATGAATCTTAGATCAATCTTATGAAAGGTGGATAGGTTTGGGCTGCTCCATAAAATCTGGCTTGATAAACAATCCAACTTGATTAACCATCCGGCTGGATTAACTATCGGACTTGATTTTCCATCCTACTTGATTTTCCATCCTACTTGATTTTCCATCCGATTTAATTATCCATCCCACTCGATTATCCATTCCACTTGATTAACAGTCCCATTTGATTAACCATCCGGGCTGGATTAACTATCGGACTTGATTTCCATCCCACTTGATTTTCCATCCAATTTGATTACCTATTCCACTTGATTAACAGTCCCATTTGATTAACCATTGTAGCTATTGATAAAAGTTTGCTTTCGGTATAATGTCACATGTGGATGCCTAAGAGCAATTGATAGAAATTCATTTTTGGTATAATACCCCCTATGTCAGTAATCATGAAATATCATGCGCTATTTTGGTACGTCAAAATCTTAGGAAACATATGATTTCATGAATCTCAGATCAATCTTATAAAAGGTACATAGGTTTGGACTGCTCCATAAAATCTGGCTTGATAAACCATCCAACAAGTTGATTAATCATCCGGCTGGATTAACTATTGGATTTGATTTTCCATCCCACTTGATTTCCCATTCTACTTGATTTTCCATCCAATTTGATTACCTATTCCACTTGATTAACAATCCCATTTGATTAACCATTGTAGCTATTGATAAAAGTTTGCTTTCGATATAATGTCACATGTGCTTGCCAAAGAGGCAATTGATAGAAGTTCATTTTTGGTATAATACCCCTTATGTCAATAATCATAAAATATCATACGCTATTTTAGTATGTCTAAATCTTAGGAAACATATGATTCCATGAATCTCAGATCAATCTTATGAAAGGTGGATAGATTTGGACTGCTCCATAAAATCATCTCCCCCCAATTTTTGGACTCCACGATTTGTTGCTCACCATTGCATGTCACCTCTCTTCAATCTTCAATAGGGGTTGCTATGCACTTAATATTGAGTGCACAACCCTACAAACTCACAATAGAAGATTTCAATCACCATCATCTCAAGCTTCTTAGGTATAGCTCAATTTGCACAACATTATCATTAATCCCGGCCTAAACATTAAAGTATTATACATTTCAATAATATTGTGCACTTTGTGTTCATTTCTTTACAATATAGACTAGTTAATAGAATTGCCAATGTTGAAATACACCTACACAAAATAAACCCACTTTACCATATAAAATTAAAAAACTTGAAAAAAATTAGCACCTAGAAGTGTTAGATGAAGACTTAGTAAGCAACAAATTAGAATAGTTGTAATGATCATTTGAAGTTAATACGTAAAGGACCTAATCCATTGCAAAATGGTCAAATACCATATCTAAGCTAAATTTAGCCTTAAACTATATTCAAATATCAATCTTATACATAGTATGTGATATTATTGATTTTCTATCTTATTAAAAACTTTAATTTGTTTTGTAAAAAATTGCCACAATTATAGTAAAAATACATTGATATATGTAGTAGAAATAATCAAATTTGAATTTTTTTTCAAGAAGTATAAGTAGAAACAGAGATTGATGTGAAGATTGATGTATCGATTTAGGATTTATATTTTCACATCCAAATCATCCTTGCTAAAGACCTTCAAGTCAAATTTATCCTTTTATATAATTGATACATAAAATTTTGATATTTTTATTTGTAAAATTGTTAAATTCCTATTGATATTGAATTTTCTCATAATTTTGTTGAAAATATAAATTATTTTGAATTTTAATGTAAAAAATGAAAACAAAAATTCCTAAATGACATATACTAGAAAATTTTAATTTTCTACAATAAATGAAGGTTATAATAAAGAATAAAAAAAATTTCATTTTCATTTATAAAATTCAAAAATAAAAATTCAAACAATGTACATACAATATTGTGTAATTTGGATTCTAACATATGGGGTTTGCAATGGCAATAATTCTTTTAATTTTTTAATTTTTTCAAACTTTTAAAATGATTTAGGAACAAAGCTTGTCAAACCTCATTTCTTCATTGAAAGTTACAATGAAGATTGACCAAGACGCATCCACTTTTAGGATTTGTGGACCTTTAGGGGCTAACTTATACACAACCAAAAATCCCATTTTAAACTTTTCGCAAATTTTAAAAGGTTATACTAATTTGGTATTGAAATTTTGAATGTTTACATGACATTTTTAATATAGCTTCCAATCATCGTGTGAGCTACCTTTCTACCTTGAAAATCTAAGGATCTTTTTATTGGGAAAAGAAAAAATGATTTGGAGCCCATTGTGGTCTGTATGTCCATATGGATATATAGATGTGGATATAAGAATGCAAATATAGTTTTGTGGATATAGGTATATATATTTGAAGATACATACATATGGAAACATGTATAGTCAGGTCTAGTTCTTTTACAAACTGCCAATTTGAGCCTTTCCAATTTTAATTGCAAAGTATTGAAAAAGTCGGACGCTAAAGAGTGCCATCGAAAGTGGGGGGTGAATTTTGTGTTTTCCGGGTAAATGTAGAAAAGAATCCCCTATTTTGTGCTGTGCCTAGGATATATTGTAGGTCTCTCCGAGCTAATTTGGAGTCTCTGATTGCAAATATGAATTCAGAATTTGCAAGAAAAAAAATTGTGGCAAATAAAAAAATCCTGCGTTTTTCCAAGGGTAATTTCAGTCTGTAGGGCCTACTTTCAATGGCACCCTTTAGCAACTTCTATTGAAAAAAAATTGGAATTTTTAGTCTTGCATAATCAACATCCAATTCTTACGCAATTCCAATTAAGCATACCAAATTTCAATTTCAGAAAGCAAAATTCTATTTTTGGAGAATTTCGGAAGTCAATTTTTATGATTTTACATAATATTTTATTGAAAAAATTTGGTGATGAGTTTTTTTAAATTGATTGCATAGATATGTAGGGAATATTTATATGCACATCTTTCATAATAAACAACACCCCACTAAGTAATAAAAATATGAGCTAGGAAGAATTAAATGTGAGGCATCTTATAACCAAAATTTATAAAGTAGATATCTTTATATTTTAACAAGATTTTGCTATTTGACCCTCACATGTTGTAACTAATTTTGTACATTTTAGAATGATGTTACAATTACTTTGCCAAAATCTTGTTAACCCCTAAAGTCCCATTGTCCCCTCGGATGACAAAATGGATTTTGGGCAAGCTCCTACGGTCTCAATGTTTGTTGTAATTTTCTAAATTTTTTTTGTAAAGATAGACAATCACATTAGCTTTCTAAAAATGTAATTTTTATTTCAATCGGTGCTTGGTAGCAAAAGCTATGGCAGAAAAATCCCAAATGTTAGTTTGGCAGGCAGAAAAAAACCCTCAAAAAAATTTTAATTAAATATTTTAAAATGGAATGAGTGTATTTCAGCCCTATCTTAGAGCTATTAATGATTTAATGTTTTCTTCAATCTTGAACCTACTTCTACTTAACAATTTTTTAATGAGTGAAAACTAAGTGTTTTTTTTTTGAATTTTTTTTCCTAAATTCTCAACTCAAATTTTCATCATATAAAATTAGAAATTCAAAATCATTAGAGCAGAAATTTTAAGTTAAGAAGGTTCAAAGCCAAAAAACGTAGTTGAGCAAGGTGCAAGAAAACTTGATTCCTTCACTTTAAATGCAAAAATCTTGCTATCTACATGATCAAAGTTTCTAAAATTTCTTCCACACATTCTCATACTAGTGTAGTACAAGATCCTATGGATAAATATGCAAAAAAAACATTTTTAAATTTTTTTTGCTCTTTGCTATAGAAATGGCAGATTTGAGTGGTTTTTGATGGAAAAAGGGCCCGCGGACTTTAGGGGTTAAAATATAAAGATATCTATTTTATAAATTTGGGTCATAAGATGCCTCACATTTAATTCTTCCTAGTTCATATTTTTGTTACTTAGTGGGGTGTTGTTTATTATGAAAGATGTGCATATAAATATTCCCTACATATCTATGCAATCAATTTAAAAAAACTCATCACCAAATTTTTTCAATAAAATATTATGTAAAATCATAAAAATTGACTTCAAAAATCCTCCAATATAGAATTTTGCTTTCTGAAATTGAAATTTGGTATGCCTGATTGGGATTGCATAAAAGATATACCAAGAAAATGCCAATTATACTACACATTGTCTAAAAAGATTGAATGCATCATTTTGGCAATTTGTAAATGAACTAGATTTTATTGTACATACATATACGTGCAACTACATATTCTATATTCTTTGTGTGACTACACTTGGATATAAGTATATCATCCTTGTATTTGAGAAAAATTAATAATGACATGGAAAAAGTCCAATATTTTGAAAAAAGTTAGCTTTGTGTAGTGTTTTTGAGCATATAGAATGGCTACATGCTCAAGAACACATTAGGGGGGTTTGGGGCCTTTGGAAGGCCATTTCAAACTTGTTCCCTAATCTGGCCCGACTTTGTGGACAGTGATACGGGCTATCAGAAAATATTTATTACTATTATTATTTTTTTCTGCAAATATCATTTTAAGCAATTTTGTTTTCTTCCAAAAATGACGTGGCACAAACTGTGCCACATCAGCCAGTTGATGCAGATGTGTTCCTGCAGTCTTGGAATGCAAGGGAACTTGTAGTCTTCCTAAGGCCCCAAATCCCCTCTAATGCCAACTACATATGAAAAGCTTGATTTCATATCGTTTCAATAAATATCGTCTTTAGGATTTTTTAGGTGCAATATAGATTTTTTTTTTTTTTGGTGCAATTCGGCACCAAGAACGCCACAGGGGGCTTTTGTTTAAAAATTGGACCATCCCTTCACTTTTTCTAAAAAATTTCGTGATAATTTCAATGTATAGCCAAAAAATATTTTAAAATCGCCTTCCGCCCTCAATAGAGTGAGTTTGGACTAAAAAAAAGAAAAAAAGTATGTTTTTTTTTAATTCAATACAAAAATAGATAGTGAAGAATTATGTTTGTATTTAAAAATAAAAATAATAATAAACATATTTTAAACCCTAAATATCCAAGGCCTTTTTTGAACTTTTAAGAATTTGCTCTAAATTGAACAAAAAGCCAACATTTTGATAAGTTGTTTCAATTTTTCATGAATTGTAACCGTACAAATTCAATCTAGATATGTTAGAGGTCACATAGAAAAAGAATACACAACAATATCACTTATAAATAGAAAGATTATAATGTTTGAACATGAGGGTGTTAAAACTACAAAAGTGATTTGAAGCCTTTCAATCTTCTTTTCACATGCCAAATCTAAAAAGTTGGTCAACAAAAAAATATGACGTCAAAGGACCTAATTTGCAAAACCCTAATCAATTTATGGCTTCTCAAAATCTACTCCAATTTTTTTTTAAATGAATTTTTAATGTGATTTTCCTTCAAGATCTAGTGTATTTGAGGCTCATTTCCAAGAGCCCTCAATACTACGGAAAGTCAAGATTGCAATGAGTACTCTTGCACAAAATCTTGAATAAAAAAATCAGAATAAATGATTTTCAAAATTGGATTGTTGACGCTAAAACTAGACTTCAAAAAGAATTTTTTTTAAATATAAATTACTAAATATAGCAACTTAGTTAGGTTTCATTTAACTTCAAAGTTTAGTCAACACCAAAATTTGGTGCCTTGGGCATTTAGGGATTAACTGGATAAATTGATAACTTCACAAAAAACATTGGATCATTGGATCGTCCAAAATATGACATAGATAAAAATTACAAGGAATTTACTTTACGGCCAACATGGATTGAAATAATACATAGAGTTGTTTTTTGAACTCAAGTTTCAAATTTTAGGATGAAAACAAAAACATCATAAATGTTTAGTTTACTAGAATATTATCACCCTTCCCATTGACATTTATCAATTTTATCTCAACTTCACCAAAATGACTATTTAGTATGGTCTAAATTCTTTATCACAAGGACAAACCTTTTCAATCCCAGTTATAGCTATAACATTATTACATTTGTGGCATTGATAGATTGTGCATCCTAATTCTCATTCTCATGCTGTACTAAATAACCATTTTAATATAGTTTTTTTTATTTTCTTTCAAGTCATACCTCCCTCTACTTAATAATTTTGACTTTATAGCTTTTGGAGGAATTTGAAACATATAAGCTCAGTTTGTATTTGTTTCATGCATTCTCAAAGGGCTAATTTCAATAAGAGAGACAAACATTAGATCCTACTAGAAGAAATCCACGTTTTAGATGACATTTTGTAATTTTTTTAGATGGATTTTAGGTGACGTCAAGAAAAACCTTTTTTTTTGGCGTCACCTAAAATCCATCTGAAAATTACAAAATGTCACCTAAAATGCAAATTTCTTCTAGTGTATACAACAAATAATATTTTATGGAGTCCAAACTTCTCCAAACCAAAGTCTGCCAAAATTCCAAAAGTGTCTATCCAAACTAATTTAGCTAAATCCCCACAACAGGCTAGCATTGGCGTGATTTTAGAAATCCTAGGACACACTGAATACAATTCTCCCCAGCGTCACTGTAGTATACCTAGTTTTTCTTTACTTTAACAAATTGTCTTTTGCAGTGGAAAAACAACTTAGATCACAGCTAGTTCCTCTAATGGTGAGTGAATGTGAAAATAATCTGCTTAGGGATCCAAAATGATGTGAGTAGCTCAAGATCTGAAAGGTGACAATTTGTTTAGGTGACTCTAGAAGACTAATAGTCATCACTGTAGATATAAGGAGAATTTTTTTTCCTTTCTTTCTCTCTCTCCCTCCCTTTTGGGGCTCTCTTTGGATTTGGTGTGTGTGTATGTGTTTGTAGTTTAGGATTTTATGTGTACTTGTTTGAAAATATTTTTTTTGAGTAATAATAAACTTTAAGCGTATATTTTTAATTGTGTGTGTAAGTCCTAGAGATTGGGCATTTTTGTGTGTATATTATTAAAATCCTAGCAATTGGATAATGTAAGAAATTGTGAGTACCTAAAGATTGGATAAGTGAATTCTTGGTTGTAGCTTGAAGTTGAAGTTGTATCCATATTTGTATATGATTTGATTTAGCCAATGATTGGCTCTATAATTTGTGTTTTATTCATTATCTTCCTATTCCATTACAAAATTCCCTGTGAACGAACTTTTGCCCCTAAACTACAATAAAAATGACAATCCCATGCGGGGTGTTACTTTTTGGTTCGACAGTCACACACCAAGATGACCTGGTTTGCGACATCTAAGCTAAAATGAATTTGAGCAGTTATTAAAAGCAAGCAAGAAAAAACAAAAATCAAGGAAAAAATAGTCAATGCAACAAGTAAATATAAAAATTGATGGAAAAACAATCAACTCAGGGTTCTATGCAAATCTCATTGTGGACGAGAAGGTGCGGGAAAACATTTGCCTATGCTTGATGGTTTAAAGTCATCCAACCGTACTACATTAGGGGAGGATTGGGAACCCGGGCCAGCCTATGGTACCTCGATCAGCTTGGCTGAGTCACAATGGGAATGCTCTAAGTTACTTCCACAAATTTGATTTGGAAATTCTTTACATTCCCTTTTACTCAAAGTGAGTATTTTAGATTATTTCTTTCTATTTTTTGTTAAATTTTTGCTCATGTTCCACATTACCTATAGTACTTCTTCTTCCTCACAATACATTATTAGCACATAATTGTTATATAGCCCATTTTTATATACATGGTAGTCAGTTATTGGAAACGAAGAAGTAGATTATTTGCCATAATTTGGAGCTACTTTAGCATTATAGATATCCACCAGGTAGCAAAACTTATTGACGTCTATTGGAATTTGTATTGGCTGGTGGACTTACTCCAAAGTGACTTTAAAGTCATTTATAATCTTCAATTAAGCTTAGACCAAAGGGTTATACCATAACCAGAGGTCACCTTCAGCAAAAAATAATGAAAAATTTCAAAGCCGAATGATTTTGAAAATTAACAAGTCACCTTGCCAAATCCAAGGAAAACTATTTGTAAAGCAAATCAAAATGTAAAAATAGATACCAATATATTTTGATGCCATCACATATCCACTTAGCTATGAATGGAGAGGTCTTTTTCAAATGAAACCTATTGTCCATTATGACTCCTCAAAGAATATGGGACAATTTGAAGATGAGAGCTTCGTCGCTGATTGTCAAAATGTAGGAATTGTGTTCAATGTAGAACTTTAGACTTCATTTTGGCATAGTAAAATAACTTTTTTCAAAAAAATTGAATTAACAAAAGTTGGTAAATCAAGCTAATATTTGTCTCTAAAAAACCTTTTGTGATTTCAAGCCTCCAAAAAAAAGTTATGGACAAAATTCAGAGAGGATGTTCAAAATTGTCAAAGTAAATGTCCCTCGGACCAACAACTCTCTCGATTTTGTCCATAACTTTTGATTAGAGGCTTGAGATCTCAAACAATTTTTTGGAGATGAAATGTAGACTAATTACCCAACTTTTCTTAATGAATAGTGTATGAAAAAGTTATTCTATTATGCTAAAATGAGGTCTGAAGTTCTACATTGAACATAATCCTTATTTTTGACTTAACTAGGTATGAGTGATTGAGCTTTTACTAATCCTAATTTACATATCCCATATGGGTTATTTTACTTCCTACCACCCCACTTCTATATAATGAAAATGTCTATACATTTCATTGACTCACAACATAAGTGACTATCAAATCTACTTGAGGTGGTTGCTGAATATATCAATGTTCTTGATTTTAAACTCATTTTAGAATTCCACAAATTGTTCAGCAAAAATTTAATTTTCATTATAAAATAACGATTAGCATCATGATTATGTCCGGTAATTGGTATGCAGCCCTTGGTTATGGAAAATAACCGTGGGTTGGTACTTGCCCCGCCCGCTCTCGTGGTTCAGCAGCTTCAGCCCACGATTATTTTCCATAACCAGGGGTTGCATACCAATTACCTAGTCCTTAATGTTTAATAAAAATGACTGGTTGTTTGCTGCATTGCTAAGCAACAGGAACATGACATTGACATTGATCGCCGCACACAGAGAACATGCATGGATGTGTTTGATTCCTTCATGGCTCCAACTCATGGAACGTCAATAAACAGATCATCTCGTCCTGGCACAATCCAAGAGTCCCATTGAACCTTCACAGATGTAACTTAGGGCCTCTTCACACTATGGTCGTCCAAGTCGAGAGTCCGTCGTTTCCACCAATCATATTGCAGAGTCCCATGGCCTCTCGACTTGGACAACCATAGTGTGAAGAGGCCCTTATTACTGTAGGAATGTTAGACAGGAGTTCCCATGTCTTTGGCCAAATTATAATTGCGCTGAAATTAGAGAAGCTTGAGCAGGCTAAAAGGGAATTGAAGTACTAGAGTTAAGGTAACTACACCTAAAATCACACGGTTCTTAAAATCGCACACTGGATATTCTTGCTTAAAATGTGCTCCCACTATTCATATGGCTCTATGATCGCTTTTAGGTGCACCTATTTTCAGCATTTTGAAAATTCGTAGTTTATTCACACGGTGTCCAAAAAATGCATTCTAAGAGAATCTAGAATCTTGTTTTCACTACCAATGGGACCCCACAATTTTTTTTCAATATAATAGTGAGAACTATGCTAAATTGCTTAACTGTGCGATTTAAGGTGCAGTTACCTTATTAACTGAAAAGTGTGTGCAATGAGGGACCATAAGCTGGAGCTTGGGAAAACATATGACAAAACTCCCTCGAGCACCAAAACTTAGGTCCAATGGAGTTTAGTGTTATGTTTCAGATTTTGCACTATTCTTAGTTAACCCATTAAGAAGTGGTCGACCGCTTTCTAGTCGAAATTGGCACTTTTCATTGGTCGTCAAAGTTTTAGGATGAGTTTGCCTACGGACAAAGGAGACGAGTGTGGGGAATTGGGAACTGAATGCATTGGGACAAGAATCAGAAAAATCTATGTTGGCATGCGGTTTTGGGAATCCAAAAATTAATGAAATATTGGCTGGAAATACAATAATTAATGTGGAAAGATGGCCATAAATACTACACAAAATAGTGAAATTAGGTTACCCCACACTAATTTCTCATATTTAACACTTTCAGACATGGTCAATTATAGTCTGGGGCAACCTAATTTCACTATTTTGTGTAGAGTTTTAGAATGAATTTACTATGAAGCCTCAAGCATTCACACCAATTCCTTTAGTACAATCAAATCCACAAAATGCACCATAGTTTGGTTATTTTTCCCATTTACCCTCTAGGACTAGAATACATCTTATCCACCTCTAGAATTTACCACAATCTTTAACCCCTAAAGGAACAGCTTACTATTTTTAGCAACATATAAATTTTGGGTAGGTATATATGAGTAGAGATTTGCATATTTAGGTTGAAATTTTGATAGAAGATGAGGAACATCTTTTATATCACTAAATTTCATGACATTTGGAAATATGAGTAAAAAATTATGGCCTAATATGTAGTTTGTTTCTCAACTTGGGTAGCTCGGGCAGATAAAAAATAATTACTAATTTCTAAAATTAAAATTTGAAATTGGTTTATAAGATTTATATATGCATAGAAAGCTTTGAACCATTTCACTTCAATCAATGAGTCAAAAGTTATGAGAAGTTTTTGTTTCCGAGCAGTAATGGATTGTCTCCTCTAAAATAAACTTTGAAGTCCTTTATCTTACTCAATTTTCAATATTTTTTGAAAAAAATAAAATCATAGGATGTAGACTGTTTATTACAACATTGCAACCATTGGAATTGGCATTTTTTAGTTCCATATTAAATTCTTAACAATTTAATATTTTGAAACATTCTCTACTACTATCTATTTACTATTTTTTTCCTATATGTTTTGCAACACCAAATGATCTGAAATTTTTTAAGCATGTAGCCAACTTGTCTAGGAAATAGAATACAACAAAGCACCAGTATTTTGGACATTTTTGCATAGAAAAGTGAGCTTGTGAAGTGCAGCTGCTCTGTTTTTTGCAAGCCCAAAAAAGTGATTTCAATGACTTTGAATGCTTATATCTTGCAATCTACACAGTGGAAATTTCTGATATTTTTTCAAAGTGTTCTCAAACTAGCGTACTACAAGATCCTATGGTTACATGTGTCAAAAAAGTTTTTTTTTCAGAAATTTGGTACTTGTACTAAAAATGGTAAATTTAGAGGGTTTTTTTGTGAAAACATAGTCATGGAACTTTAGGGATTAATGGGTTAAACCTTCTTCTGACACTAATTCACAAATACAAGACAAACTTTACAATTAACTTTAATTGAAAAGTGTGTACAATGATGGACCACAAGCGGGAGTTTGAGAAAAACACATGAAAAAACTCCTAGAAGCACCTAAATTGGGGTGTAATGAAATTTGGTGTTGTGTTTCGCTTAGACTCTTTTTAGCTCAGCCTTCCTTTAACGCCTCTTCAACAGACTAGAGAGAACTTTATGACTAACTCTAATAAAATAGAAAGTTTGAGGGTGAGTGAGGGTCACCGACAGAGCTCAAGCGTCAAATTTGTGGATTTGCACTAATTCAGGCCATCAATATGGTGAAGTTGGATCATGTTGATTGTTGGTGCATTGTGCATTCCTTAGGGGTGCTTTCATGGTTTTCTTGCCGTAAATGGGCCACACAATTTACCGCGACAAGTGCTTCTAAGCTTTACACTAAATTTTTTTGACATTCTGTAGCTCCAAAGTATGTTACATCTGTTGCAATTATGTAGTCTTATCACGACGCCTTAATGGATAAGAGACACTACTTTGCCTATGAGTTCCTTGAATTTCATTTTTAATAAGAATGGAGGTTGAGATCTAGTCAACACAAATACACTACAAATAAATGAATGTCTACAATGACTGTAACTCAACAATGACTGCAAAATGACTGTTTTATAGTCATTGTGGACAAGAAATGACTTCTACACTCATTGTGGACAAGTCATTTATACCCTTGTTTTTTTGTAGTGATATGAATCATACAAAGTCCCACCACAACCAAATTTGATACATTATCAAGGGCCCAAATCTGGGAAGAGTCAAAGTGGTAATGCTAAGAGGGTCATGGAGGATCATGGGAAAGGTGTGGGAAAGTCTGTCACCAAAATGAGGGCCCAAATGCTATATTTGGGCTAGATTTGGCCCAACTTTGTTCCTTTGAGAAAGAAATGGAAGAATCTCTTCCGGATGGTATGAGTCAAAAATCCTATAAGTCAGTTGGGCAAGAATATTTATGAGATTTCAACTTTCACTTTAAATTTGGTGAGTTTCAACAACAAATCATGCATTTATTGTCTTGTTCTTGGAAGGTCATTCATTAGAGATAGTTTATGAAACAACAAAGAAGATTTGGAGAAGAAGTTGGCACCTCACAAGGTGATTTTGCATCAACATGCAAGCAAGTTTTTCTTACTATGTCAAAGCAAACAACTAGCTTTATGGAGAGAGCTCTTCTATTGAATGTCCACAAATTTAGGGATGGCAACTCAACTTATCAAAGGTGGATGTTGTCTTTCAACTCCAACAAACCTCAAAATATTACAATACTATATTGGATAATCCTAAGAAACATACCCTTGGAATACCTTATTGTATCAACTTCAATAGTGGGACACTTAGGGTGGATATTTAAAGTGGGCAAGTTTTTCCATTCAAGTTGTACACATCAATACTGCATTGCATTGAACTTGGAGAAGGGATGGATGCAAAACTACTAGTAGAAGGTCATTTCTCTTTTTCCAAATTAGCCTATCCAAGAAATTCCCGCCATAACCAAGAAATTGCCATAGCTAGCTTTGACCTACCATAAATGATGGATAATCATTCCAAATGTCTTCAAGCTTTGCGACAATGTAGATTAGTTTGTCAATTATTCATACATTAATTTTCATCCAAATCTAAGGTATTGTTGATCTTTGGTGGATATTTCTCCACAACTAACTTTTTAATCCTTCCCAAGATAACCTAAAAATTACCATAACTAGCTTTGACCTAGCACAAATAATGGAAAAATACTTCAAATGTCTTGAAACTTTGCCACAATATAGATCAACTAGCCAAACATTTACATATAAATTTTCATTCTAATCTAAGATATGGTCCAAATATAGTAGACAATTCCCCACTACTGACTTTCTAACCCTTCACGACATCTACACTCCAATTCATTTTGTATATAACTCAAAGGTTCCATATCCATTGTAGTCAAATTTTTTATACAAGGTAATAGATAAATTAAGAAAAGTACCCCTAAAGTTTTGTAGTCATATCACAAAAATTCAATAAGATTAAAGCTCAGAAAAACATCCTTCTTAGCTACCTTAGATTCCACATACATCTAATTTGAAACTTCATATCTCCTTCCCTCCAAGCTAGATTTAGATATGAAAATTGATAGAACATCTATTCAAAAATTCAAATTCAAAATTTTGCCTTCATCCAACACTTTGTTAAAATACAATCCCAAACTCCTCACATCAATGCTTTCTTCAATGATGAATCACCAACAAATGTACAACTTAGCACCAAAGTGCATACCACGCCATAAATTTACTAAGAACCAAGAGAGAGACAAGAGACTATCCCAGTTGACTTAACCCCTAAAGTTCCATGACTATGTTTTCACCAAAAGCACTCAAAAATTGCCATTTTTTGTACAAGTACCAAATTTTTGAAAAAAAACTTTTTTTGACACAGGTAACCCTAGGGGCTTGTAGTATTCTGACTTGAAAACGTGTGGTAAAAATTTCGGAAATTTCCAGAGTGTGGATTGCAAGATATAAGCATTCAAATTCACAAATATTGTTTTTTTGGCCTCGCAAAAAACAAGGCAGCTGTACTTCACAAGCTCACTTTTCTATTAAAATATGTCCAAAATGGTGGTTGCTTCTTTGTATTCTTTTTCCTAGATAAGTTGGTCACATGCTTGAAAAAATTAGGTTAATTTGAAATTGTACAACATATACAAAAAAAATAGTAAGTAGATAGTAGTAGAGAATGATTCAAAATACTAAATTGTTAAGAATTTAATTATGGAATTGAAATTTGCCAATTCCAATGGTTGCAATGTTATAATAAACAATCTACATTGAGTAAGGTAAAAGATTGCAAAGTTTATTTTAGAATAGAAAATCCATAACTGCTCTCAAACTAAAATGTCAAAGACATCCTAAAGACATCTTAGAAAAGAGGACAGATGAAAGTGAATTTCATTCGTTTATGTGGAAAAATGAAGAGGAGTAATGGATCCAAACTGCAGAAAATCATTGAACAATTTGGACAATTCATATTCTTTGATTCAACCAAGAACTAACACTCAAATGTAGTCATTGTATTGATAGTATTGATTTCTAAAAAACTAAAAATGCAATAAATATGATATTATTATAGATTGTTTCTTGCAATGACTCCATATTAAAAGTTTGGAGTTGACTTTTCATCGAATCTTTAGAAAAATATGTAAAGGTTAATCAATGAGGATTTAATCTAAATCATTAATTCCATGTAGAATAAACCATTTGCTAGGTCAATTATCATTAGTTGAGGGTTTTAAAGTTGCTTTGCATTTCCATCCCTTTGCGCTTCTATCAAAATCTTTTGCGAGTTGCTTTGAAATAGCATAGGGCTTTTGCTATGAAAATATTTGCAAACAATCTCTTATATTCTCAAATACCCCTGATAGACCTAAACTTATTACCAAATTCCTTTCTTTCCAAATCCCTATCCTGTTGTTCCAACGATTTCTAAGAAACTACCATAATTAGGTTTGATCTAGCATAAATGATGGACGGTAGCTTCATATGAAACCTCACCACAATGTAGATCGACTATTCAATTACTTAAATACTAATTTGCATTTCAATCTAAAATATTTTTCAATTTTGGTGGATATTTTCCTACTACTGACTTTCTAACCCTTTCAAAGATACTCTAAACTATCAAAATTGATTTAGACCAAACATATCTTATAGAAAGCATTAGAGAAAAAATCAGTCCTCCGGAGGGTTGTTCCATGGACCCCTTTAGTACCTTGAAATTTTGTTTATCAAGTCTGAAAGATTAGTTTTCCCCCTATTTCCACGCAATTGAAACTGTTGTGACAGTGGCGCAGGAACCCAGATTTTCGAATAAAAAATTATAACAAAAAATAAAAAGTAAAAAATTACAAAATCTGACTGCTTCGGCGAGCAATCATATACTCTGACTGCTCACCGAGGGCACTTTTCCAAGTAGACACACCAAGCTTGAAATAGTTTGGCATGTCAACTTGGAGCGGCCCTCCAAAGGGCTGATTTTTGCTCTAATGTCTCTTCCAATGCTTTGAAATTTTGCTACAGAGAAGATCAACTTATCAATTCTTTACATCCAAATTGCATTTCAATCTAAGGTATTGTCCAACTTTGGTGGCCATTGCCCACTACTACTTTTTGCTTAGTCATGGATTCTACACGCGGTTGTTGTTTCTTGCATTGCTCATAGATCTCAAGTCCAGAGAAGCCAAGATTTTGATACAAGATAGAAGATGAGTGAAGGAAGATATCCTCTAAGTTTCATAAATAGATCACAAAAACTCAAGAATATTGAAGCTCCCAAATATTTCCCTCTTGGGGGCCTTGGATTTTAAGCACCTCAACTTTGACGCCCCATATCTCCATAATTATGAGAAATTTAGATCTGAAATTTGTAGTCATAGTAGATTTCCTTGCCAAAAAATAAGATTCAAAAATTTATTTTGATCCAATACTTTTGCAAAACAAGAACACAAAACCCTTCATATCAATGCTTCCTTCAAAATATAAAGCACCAACAATATATAACTTTGAACACAAATGCATCCCACACCTCCAAACCACCAAGAAGCAAGAGAGAGAGAGAGAAACAGTATTTTTTCTTACACCCCAAGTCTAGGTACTTTTTAACAATTCAAGTCAAGGCAATACGTATTCAGATGATATCGAGCAATATTTTTTGCTCATTTGTTAATGTAATACACGTCTATGCATGTACCTGAGCCATTTCCAACTTCTCTAAACCACAGGTTGAGAAGTAAAACTGCTGGACAACTTCTGTAAACTACCGGTAGAGGGAGTTAAGTTAATTTCACGGGAGGAGGCGGAATGGAGTCATGGTCCGTAACCTACACAAGCCATTTCGTCATCTGTGTTTCCCACAATGCAGATAAGCCATACAAGCGTGCAATTGTCAAAATTGGTATTGCTACTAAATGACATTACCAAGACTCATCCAAGCATCATGCCCGTAGATTTTTCAACTAATCTTTCCTAATACACAGCATTTGTGCATTATCGAGAGGGTGGGAGGGAACTTCAAAAAATCTCATTAGATTCAAGTTCAGAGACTCATGAATCTCATTAAATCTTATTAACAGACTTTTGCTTATTCGTAAAGAATGTATCTCTTCTATGAATCAGTAACATTTTTGTACATTGCTATACAGGCAATATTCGTTTCAAGACAGCTCAGGTTCGGGAGGGCGGGTGGGAACTCTAGCTTCACAAAGATCTTGTACAGTTCATATGTGCACCATTTGTTCACTTATCCATGCAAAGCCATTTATCGATTCTATTTAGAAAATACATGCTTCAACCAAGAAAGCATTCTTGCATTCAGTAGTACGCAATCGCTTCAGTTCAGAAGTCCATTATTATTACGTCATTAAAATCATCCTCGTCTCTTTAGACTGCTTTAGTCTAAAACTTAGAGGAATTTCAAGAATCCCAGGGTAACTCAATCGATACAATGTTCATTTTCTACTAGTCTCAATAGATCGTTGCAGTTCACGAATAGCTGACACTCAAGCGTCTGGAATACCTTAATCAGAGCATATATACTAAGATATAGTAATATTGTAATCTGATTTTGAAACTTGATTTT